>CM056195.1:25546378-26762003 GCA_029692085.1 Gymnothorax javanicus | reverse complement strand
CCACTAACAGGCTAAAGAAACACAACATCACAGAACAGCAACGGGGTAAAAATAAACTACTTCATAAAACACCAACTGGGTAAAAACACACTACATGACACAATACTGACAGGGAAAAGATATACTACATCACACAACAGCAACTGGGAAAAGCCACAACATTGAAGTACCATTCAGGATTACAATTAGGAATACCTTTCAGCCATACCATTGAAGAACCATTCAGGTTTACCACTGGGGAACCATTGAGAATACCATTCAGGAAAACAGTATACTACGTTACTATACGGATCATACCATAGAAGGTGAATGGTAAGTTGTGCAGTATACCATAGAGCTGTACCATTCACATTGCCACACAAAAGTTCACCATTGGTTACCATTGAAGTTTTCCATAGCACCATTCAAATGGTAACCAATGGTAAATTTTTAATGGTAAACAAATGGTATTTTTTGTAAAAGTTATCTCTTTATTATAGCATTTTTTATAGAATGAAATACATATTTTAAACTAGAGCTGCGCTCAGAGAGCGCAAGTACCTCCGCCAATGTACTCAATGTTATTTTTTCCAGTATTAGCTAGCAACCCCTGTGTTTATGCAGTCCTGTAGTCTTCTCGCAAATATGTTTTTAATGTGTTTTTGACCTTTTGCATGCCCTTGACCTCCCAAAATTGTATCACCTCTTCCTTCAACAATACTTAATCATTCCACCAAATCTGAGGAAAATCCATCTATAACTTTTTGCATTATCCTGCTTACAAACAAACTAACAAACTAACCAACAGACCAACGGTAATGATCATCTCACCTCCTCCAGCTTCGTTGGGCGGAAGTAATTAATTACACATATAAATCAATTTCTGAGTAGTTCCTGAATGAGGAGGACTTCGCTTGTCAGGACTGGACCTGCTATCCTGTGAAATGTATTTTCCACATTAAGCTTGGGGAAACCAAGACTTGAAGTGTGTGGCCAAACTAGGGTCTATATTTGGACTACAAAACAGCCAAAATTCCCCCACCTCAGTTCAAGTGATATTTTATGCTCTGGCTGACAGCATATTGCAACTGCATCTACAACCATTTGCTCTTTTGTTCAGACCTTTGTGGAAAATAAAACTTCCAATATACTCAATGGTTACGTTCCAAATGTAAAACTAGAGGCACTCCGAAAAGTGCAGACCTCCGCCAAGGCAGCACAGTCGAAATCTTGCGGCCATATTGTTTGACCGATTGCACTCAAAATCAAAAGGGTCCATCCCTGATGTAACAGCAACCCACCTACAAAATTTCAGATATCTGTTTGAGTTATCTTGTACACAAACAGACAGACAGACAAACCAATGCAGATAAAAACATAACCTCCTTGGTGCAGGTAAAAATACACAGAAGCCAAATAAGGAGGAAAAAGACAAAAATCAATGAGTAAAGAGGAATTTTACTTCCTTATAATAGGTGCATCACATTCCAGAAATGGCTGAAAATAAATATTTCATCCTTTCAACTGTGCAATAAGCTTAGCACCTACAATTTGCGTCGGCCCCTTTCATTTTTCTGATTGCTAGAGCAAAATGCAGCATCGTGCGTCAGAGATATCCTTGCTGCTCGTGAATATGTATAAAGCCTGGAACCTGAACAGCCAACTGTGGAAATTAAGGGACAAGGATAGTGTACGAGCTTGCTGACATGCCGCATGAATAATACACTCAGGTCTTCTCAAAAACCTTCGATTCCCTTGGGCTATGCCTGCGGCAATTTACTTTGTCACTTTCCATAAAGGTTTTGCACTGCTCACAATAAGTTAGGGATATTTGTATGTTGTTTCAGAGTGGTTCAATTTGGCAATTATATTCAAATGACTGTTTTCACCTACTTGTATGACTAATTATGAATGCCAGAACACTTCAGGTGTTCATTTAAACGTTTATTACCAACAACAATCTGCATACTTTTACATGTAAAGTTGCATTAAAAAAATAGCGGAGCAACATCAATAACCCGATGAATTACTGGTATTGGTAGTACTGATATTTCTGCATGGCAAATAATTTACTTGTAATAATGTAATAGAAAAACAACAGACCCAACTGTAATGACATGCACGCTACCTGTTCTGAAAAAATGGCCCATTCATTTAAAGGGGTGTGCTCAAAATAACGGCAGTGTAAAGTTTAATAACAGCTACATAATTAATTCATTCTGTGAAGAAACAGGTGTCATTAATTGTCCTTTATTAAGGAAGAAGGGAAGCATATGTTTTACACAGTTATAAAACATATTTCCTTCTGAATTGCAAAGTAAAAATAGGCCTACGCTGTCAGCGGCCGACAGCAAGGGGTATATCCCCGAAATTCCCCAATCCTCGAAGCCCCCTTTATTAGATTCCCCTTCACTAGACCTACAATATGAGGCAAATTTGAGGTCTGTGTAAGTAATTGTTCCAGAGATATGGTTAAAAAACTGATTTTTTCAATATATAGCGCCACCTGGTGGCAAACCTAGGAGTGCATACTTGCCCAAAATCTAATCAGTTCATCCTCTCTACCATATCTACCCATATGCTAAAAATGAGAAGCCAATGTAAAGTATTTTGTGAGTTATCACGCTAACGGCTAAAATCTGTGAACGCGGCGGCAGGTGGGGTGAAACCATGATATATGGGGATATAATGAGCTGTTCCAAACATTGTTCGGAGGAACAACGTAATTTGATCAAAAAGTTGTTTGGAGAGGCTAAAACGTATGAGGAAGTGCAGCAAATTATAGGATGCTCAGCTTAAAGTATCTCAAATGCTTTAAAATGGTAACAAAAACCAGAAACACACGAAAGGAAATGAGCAACTACTGTTAAAACCGATCAAAGAGTAGTCAGAATAGCAAAGATTCAGCGAATCATCACCTCCGGAAAAATCTAAGATGATGTAAAATTACCTGTAAGTGCTGTTACAACCAGAAGACGTTTGATCGAAGCTAAGTTGTCAGCAAGAAGCCCCCGTAGAGCACCATTGTTGAAAAGACGGCATGTCCAGAATCTGATAAAACACATCGATAGGCCCAAAGAGAAATGGCGTAACATTCTGCAGGCTGATGAGAGTAAAATTGTTCTTTTCGGGTCTAGTGGTCATTGACAGTATGTCAGATGACCCCCAGGTACTGAATTCAAGCCACAGTGCACTGTGAAGTCAGTGAAGCATGGTGGTGCAAAAATCATAGTATGGGGATGTTTTTCATACTATGGCTTTCGGCCTATTTATCGCATACCAAGGATTATGGATCAGTTTGAATTCATCAAAATACTTGAAGAGATTATGTTTATTATGTTGCCATAAGCCGAAGAGGAAATGCCCCAGAAATGGGTGTTTCAACAAGAAAACAACCCCAAACACACGAGTAAGCAAGCAACATCTCAGATCCAGACAAACAGGATTGAGGTAATGGAGTGGCCAGCTCAATCCCCTGACCTCAACCCCCATTGAAAACTTGTGTGGTGACATTAAAAATGCATTTTCTGAAGCGAAACCCAAAAATTCACAGGAACTGTGGAATGAAGTTTGTACATCCTGGGCTGAAATATCTGTTTCTAGGTGCTAGAAGTTGGTTGACTCAATGCAACACAGATGTGCCCCTCACATCTCGTAGACATGCTTGGAGTTGGGCGGCACTTGCATCACGATGTCTGAGAGCGTAGGTCCTGAGGTAAGCCTACTGGTCATCACCCTAATCAATCACACGTGATGCTCCACTTCTGGGTCAATCATGCATGCCATCAGTGGCTCGATGAAGTCAATAAGGTCTACTGATGACACTCTGGGACACGCAAAGTTCAATGGCAACATCAGACTGTGTGCTTCCAACTCTGAGATGGGCTAAGGCTAGATGGCGCTGCTCCACTGTTACTCGTCAGCGTGCATTCATTGGTGAACATATGATATACTGGCGAAGCGGTCTTCCTCATGTTTCATATTTATAGCCTTGAAAAATAAGGGAGGGGCTAATTGACGCGACTATCCATTAATTCGTTTTTGGAGTAGTCATCCCAGCATGGCAGATCGGTACCCAATGACAGTGGACTAAGGAAGGACAAATCTGTGACAGGGTTTTAGTCGCCCAGGGCTCATCGATGCACAAGGACTATGAAGGCTGTCCTGTCTGGTCCAAACTGACAGAAGGGTGTCTCTGGCTCAAATCGCTGAGATTTCCAAAAATATTTACATTAGGAATGTATCTCAACACACAGTGCATCATACCCTGCTGTGAATTGCACTTTTTGCTTGCAGACGAGTCAATGTACCCACACTAACCTAACCCCAGTCCACCTCGAAAAGCACCTGACCTTCAGAACTGGACCTTAAAGCAGTTGAAGAAGGTCGCCTGGTCCAGTGAGTCCCATTTTTTTTCACATCATGTGCTTCAGCTGGGTACATGCACCATATATCTGGGAAGAGATGGCACCAAGATGCACTGTGGGAAGATGATAAGCCGGTGGAGGGAGCGTGATACTCTTGGAAATGTTCTGCTGAGAAGCCCTGCATTTGGGCATTCAGGTGACAACAGTTTGATGGAGCTGTTTTGGCAGTACAAGGGGGACCCTCACTACTGTATATTAGGCAGGTGGTTTTAATTTTATGGCTGCTCCATGTAAGTATTAAATGGTTACTGGAGAATTATATAACTAACTGGATAATTGAAGAGTTAGAGTTGCACAAGTGTTTAACGGTTAATTGAATTGGTTCACTAGAATGAGTTACACAAGACTGTTAAGCAATAGACTTGTATCATGCAGTGATTGCACCTTCTTTTAATCAGGCTTAAAATTGTCTCTGATTATATAGCTGTGATCCAATGAAAAGAACAAGAATAAGCTTTAATTGTTGCTAAAGGCAAAAAGTTAAATTGATGAAATGGTAGCATACCTCACCTCTCAAGTGCCTGCTCCAAATGGATAAGTTCCCAAAAAAAGTGATAAAAAAACAAGGTATTAAGGGCATTTGTGCCCATTTCCCTTCCATTATGACTCGAATTTAACATAGTCGACACTGAAAAATAAATGTTATGGCTAGGTGCCATGAGAAATCATTTTTATTTGAATGATATCATTTAAGAGCCAGAGTCTGTAACTATGAACCAGGGGGTGATATATCATGTTCCAGTAGGCCACTGAAGATTTTTGTGGGGGTAGATATCTCGTCCAAACTGACAAAAATTACGTTTTTTATCAGAAGATGCCTTCAGGCTGGAAATTACAGCCCTTTTTAGGGTAAGGGTCAAAAGGGCCAAAATAGTGACATGGTCAAAATCTGGACTTTGTCCTTCTAATATCTTTGTGTGCCCTCTGTAAACCTCCTTGATCTTACGGTATATGAATGTATGGGTAGAGTTCTTCCATTTAGCATAATAATTTTCAAGGTTTACTGAGGGCGCCGCCTATAGGTGGCCCTTCAAATCATGACTTTCTGCATTTTGGACTACATCTGAGACCCTCCCAGGGCCTGCGCCCTCATTAAACCTTGCTAATTTATGTGTATTTGGATACATTGGGCCTATTTCTTTCCAAATTTGCATAAATGGTGGTGGCTTATTTAGGGCGCTTTTGCATAGGTGGCGCTTCTTTTGGCAAGAACACGATTTTAGGCGATTTTCATTTGGCCATATCTCAGTGTGCCCCCGATGGATTTCAGTGAAACTTGTTTTATTATGTTTGTCTATATCTCTGCTGTTAATTACAAAAATTTCAAGAAGCCTTTTTAACTCATTAACCCTTTACATGCCAAAGTTTGATGTATGTCACAATCAAGCACCACCACCGAAAAAATGCCCATTTTTTGTTTTAGTCCCCACCAACCAGTGGCGAGAATTATTTGAGCGTTTTCAGAGCATTGAGTCAAGAGAACTTATTCAAAAAAGCAACAATTTTTAAAACGTTAAAACTGAAATAAAATAAAAGAAGAGACATGAAGTATTAGTAAACTCTGTTTGCACCAAAGCAGAGGCAAACCTAGCTTTTTGGTCCTTGGGGGTCCTTATAGTATTCATATTCATCAAATGAGTCATGCAGCAAAGTATTCTGCATTACTTCAAACCATAGCGGTAACCATAGTACTTTTCAGAGGGGTTGAGGACCCTGTCTTTACATTCTGCATTGCTGCATGCATTATGCATATACACAGGCCACACCCATTCAACAATGTAATCAGTAATATATGATCTAATATCTTGGGAGCAAAACTAATTGTTAGCACAATATCCCACAAGGTAAAGATGGGAGCGATGTACTGCTCGCAGGTCTTAAAATCAGAAGATGTTCGTGATAAAGCAGGATTTCCACGGCTCTATTCACTCTCTGAACATGCCATCAAAACATGTGGTCGCAGCAGTGTTGCCACCTGCCATATGAGCCGCCTATTGGAGCATTGGAGAACTAACCTTTTGTCTTTCTTGATTAAAGTGGAGTGTGATCTGGTGTGAACGTTTTAGCACAAAGAGGCAAAAAGCCTTCTTAATATTTTCATCATGAATAGCAGAGATATAGAGAAACACAATAAAACAAGTTTCACTGAAACCCATAGGGGGCGCACTGAGATATGGCCAAATGAAAATCGCCTAAAATCGCGTTCTTGCCATAAAAAGCGCCACCTATGCAAAAAGCCCTAACTAAGCCACAGCTATTTATGCAAATTTGGAAAGAAACAGGCCCAATGTATCCAAATACACATAAATAAGCAAGGTTTAATGAGGGCGCAGGCCCTGGGAGGGTCTCAAATGTAGCCCAAAATGCAAAATGTCATGATTTGAAGCGCCACCTATAGGCGGCGCCCTCAGTAAACCTTGAAAATTATAATGCTAAATGAAAGAACTCTACCCATACATTCATATACCATAAGATCAAGGAGGGTCAATGAGGGCGCACCAAAATATTCGAAGGTCAAATTCCAGATTTTGACTATGTCACTATTTTGGCCCTTTTCACCCTACCCTAAAAAGGGCTGTAATATCCACCCCGAAGGATCTTCTGATAAAAAAGTAATTTTTGTCAGTTTGGAAAAAATATCTACCCCTACAAAAAACTTCAGTGGCCTACTGGAACGTGATATATCACCCCCTTCTATGAGCTGGTCCAAAGTTACAGACTCTGGCTCTTAAGTGAATGGCTATATTACACATTTTTAAAGCGTGCAAAACCCACTTGTCACTGGACCACTTCATTCTCCCCTTACCAAGATGATGACCTTAGAATGCTGTCGTAAAAATTCGAGCAAAGGCCCAATAAGGATATACTTTCCATTATTCATAGTGTTTTTCTTTGTTGGATGGCAATTATAGGCAAAGCTTTGAAAGAACTGTTCAAATGATTGTTTTGTCATCATAGAAGAAGAGTCATCCAAATGTTGCTTTATTTAGCCGGTAACACTTTATTTTGATGGTCCTTGGTAGATGCTCAACAGACAAGAAATAGCATGTTAGCGACATAACGGTTGACGCTCAACAAAGGTTGATTTGTAGACAGATCAATAGTGTGAACAAAAACATCATCATGCTATCTACTGACTATCTTAGACATAACCTTAATATTTATGTTGACAATCTACATTGAAATGTTAAGAGACGCTCAAGAAACTTTCATTAAAGTATCAGTCAACATGTTATTGATATCAGCGGAGCATCTACAAACATAACCCTGTGTATTTACCTGATCATCTGTTGACAATTTTTTGATAGTGAGTGTTGCATCATCAAGTACTGACTTCACTGGCAAATACTGATAAATTGCTCACTATGGATGAATGTTGATACAGGCACCACATTTACCTGATTATCTATTCATATTTTGTTGACGGTCAGTTGATTGTTCCCCTGAATGTTCACCTAATCATCTGCTGGAACGTAATTCATAATCAGTTGCACATCTACAGGCGTCACATCGTATATTAACCTGATCATCAGTTGATGAACTGTTGATAGTCTATTGAGCGTCTCCAAGTATTAACCTGATCATCTGCTGATACTCAAGTTAAAGTTTCTTGAGCATCTATTAGCATCATACAGTAGATCGTCAACATAAGGATTAAGGTCGCGTGTAAGACACTTAGTAGACGGTGTGATGATGTGTTTGTTTATAGTATTTGAACTGTCTACAAATCATCCTTTGTTGAAAGTCAACCTTTATGTTGTTGACACGTTATTTCCTGTTTGTTGAGCATCTACAGAGGGACCATCAAAATAAAGTGTTACCCAGTATGGCACCAGTTTTGCATGAGTGTGAAACAAAACAAAAGTGGTTTTTCATCCTTAACATGGCAAAAGTTGGAACAGAACAAAAAATGCCATGAAAACAAAAGAAGTAGTGAATTTACTTTGACTTGTATTTCAATGCAGGCAGAGTGAAGGCCAGATATTTAACCACTTAAAGTCTAACTTTTCACTTAAGTTTTCTTCTGAGTAGATTTAAAGTCAGAGAAAGCATTCATTTCACATTGCAGGGCCATGTCACATACATATTATGAATCTGCTGGTTGCAGTGCTTCACTGACACTACATCACACTTACATTGAGAGAAATATTAAAACCCAGCATGCCATGTTTTTTATGGCCACAGCATTACATCAAATGGAAAATATCTAAATCTTGTCTATCAACTTGTACACATTTTCCTGAAATTCAGCAGGAAATACTGTATTTGAGATGACTGGAAACTTTGGGATCATCACTAAAATTTTAAATAGGCCTAAAGTTGCACAGGTCTGAATACAGCAGCTGCATTTATGGGGCTGTAGGTTTTATGGGGTTAATGTTTTCAGGCTAACTCAGCTGAAATTAGATGATAGAAAAATCCCTTTTGACTAACAGGCAGCCTTGACCTGTTTTCAATCATTTTCCCACATTAACTAGTTTCCCAGAGATCAGCATAATCCATTGGCAATTAAATGCACACCTCTCTTCTTAATGCAGTGCTGTGGAAATTATTATTATCATCATCATCATCATCATCTTTATTCCAGTATATAAGGCCTTGGCCCATAGTACAAACAGATAACAGATGTCACCACGCTGAGTAATACATGATATAATTACTAAATTTATACATATAATAAACAGATTCAAGTTCCTTTATGATGGTTGATTTCTAAACTCCACAATTTTCAAAAAATAATGTCCTTACCATAATGAAACCTTCTTGTCATTACACTTCATCACATTTACAAAAGTATCAGCACAGCGATGTCCAAGAATATGAGGTGGAAAAAATGCATTTCTTAAGGTTTCATAACGTGGACATACCATCAATATATGATACTCATCTTCAATATAAAACTTATTTTCACTATGACAGAACATACAGAATGTTTCACAATAATTAACATTATCATGCCTTCCAGTTTTGACTGCCTGCTTAAAATTGTTACATCTAAACTTAGTGATAACGGTTTTGTAAAATAAAGGGATGTCCTCCAACAGATACTTCTCAATATTTAACAAGGATTTACACTGACTATAAGTCTTACACTTTACTGACTCCATTACATCAGAGTGCCAATTTTGATACAAACAATCAGACAGTCTTTGCTTGAAGGCAGAAATGAAAGATTTCACATCACCAATATCTTGGCTGATCCAGGTTACACCATATCCAAATTAGAACAAAATCTCTCGAACCTGAGATGCCCAAGTGACTCACCCAACATCATCCAAGTCTTTGAGCATAATGTATGACTGATACTGCAATCTGTGTCTAACTGGATGACACGACACCAAAACTTAATTAATCTCAAAAGATAATTGTACTGCAGGGGGACTCTGCCACACTCTATGAGTGCCATAACATTACAAGTATTTTTGCTTAATTTTAATATCCTCTAACAAAAGGAAATTTGTGTCTTTTCGACAATGTAGGAATACTTAAAACCCCAAACTTCAGATCCGTAACACCAAATGGGTGAAATCATAGCATCAAATAATTTAAATGCATCACTGATGGAAACAAAACCAAATTTACGTTGATAGCCATACAAAGACATCAATGCTTTATTTGCCTGTGCAGCGAGACAGCTCTGCGCCTTGGACCAAGAAAGAAAAAAATGGGATAAATACAACTCCCAAATATCTGTGGAAATTAAATAGTGCATTAATTTAAGAAAAATAAAATGTTTTATTCATTTTACAAAAAAGATAAACAATTCTGTCAACTTCTGCATTTGCTTTTAGCACATCCTGTAATGCAAGCTATCTAACCTGTGTTCTGTGATTGTTTTAATTAAAACAAAGAAAACTAAGATTAGTGACAGTATCTCCAACAGAATAATTTTCACTGAAATGTGATTTCATATTGAAATGATGCATTGTATTTCTTCTCCTATCTTAATGAGAACTGACCACACCTGATAGTATTGAGTGGTTTCCAAGTTCAGGTAAAGTTAATTAGTGGGCAAAATGGAAGCTTGCATGCTCATGTTCTTCCCACTGTTTATCTTGGGCTTTATTTCTTTCATTTCTTCCTGTTTATTAGTGGGTTTTTTTTTTTTTCTTCTGACTCTTTCTTTCTTTATTTCTTTCTTTCTTCCCAGCGTTTTTTTTTTTTTTTTTTGCTGACTAACTACTCCTACATACTTTCACCTGGAAACTTCACTCAAACTTCAAAAAATTCAGCTTGTTTTGAGTTATGTTGCTTGTAGTCAACTTTTGATATCTTTATGAGTTACTATGAGTTATTACATTTTATATCAATATTTTGTCCCCATAGGAAACAATGAGACAGATAATTCAAAATTCAGCTATTTTCAGCAATTTTTTACTCTGTCATATCTTTAGCTAGAAATGTCATTTAAGCAGGAAAATGTTAAGCTAAGCTTGTATAATTTCTCTGCCATTCAACTTTTTCGTAACTTCTTTAATTTTTTGAATTGCAATTTTTAAAAATAATTGTTTTAAAAATAAATTCTGGGAACTTAGAGTGTGGTGACATTACTGTTAGAGTGGCAAACCGCTTTAAAATTGTCAAGAAGTCTTCTCTTAAACTTGCTCTACCTCCCACAGTTTTCACTCCACATAAATATTTTTATATCCAAGTAGTAGCAAAAGTTGTGCTGGTCAAGAAAATGTAACTATGGAAGCAATCAGACAGACGGTTTTGGCAGTATGAGCCTAAAAGCGACGGGAGCGCTAACCAAAACTCCATTAACTCCAATATTAAATGAGACAAGAAAATTCAGTTGGGAAGCCGAAACACACCGTTTTCTAACTTGCTCGAGTTCCCACATTTTTGGCACTACGCACACAATTTTTACATATTTTGCTCAGCAGACTCTCCTCTTTAGTATGGCACCTCCATTTTGTCGTTTGGCTTACTATCTTTGGGGAAGAAGTCGGAGTATGTAATACACGCCTTAACTAAAATCTCCGTTGGACCAACTGCTTTAGCCATAAACTGAAATATCTCAGTATGACTCAGCGATATAGTAGCATTGTGGTAGGGTGCTTGGATATGGAATATTAGCGGTTCGATTCCGCCCTCTGCTGGATTGGTAAGATTGGTACAACTGTAAGACACATGTAATTCTTCTGCGTCAAACTCAGGATAAGAATATTCTCTTAAGAATAAAAGATTAGATAGTGCGCGAGAGCTAGACAGAGCTCCGGTTATGTTATGGGCATAATACAGGTTTTACAGACCGTAAATTCCATTTGCATGAACAGTTGCTTATGTGGAGCTGGCGAATCGATCACTTTCACTGGAAAGAATTTAATATTCAATCGACGGCAATGCAGAGAAATTGTTTGTTATACCAGACAGGTTATAGCCTGTATTGTTTTCCTTTCCCTATTGCTTTCACCGTTGGCATCAGAGAGCTTGCCCAGATATTGGAGAAGTATCAGGCTGACCCCGGTCATGGATAAGTAAAGCGATCGTTTCACAAGCACCCAAAAACGCACCCCAAGCTTTGCAAAACCTACGTCTGGTCTAACTGCACCTCTCCGGTTAGCTTCAACTGTAGTGGCTACAATCAGGCAACGTTATGATGAAACTGTCACATTGATGCTTACCGAAGTAACACAAGCATACCGATCATAATTGCTGCATATAAGTTAACCAGGAGCATTTTTAATTAGCAGAGCAAGCGAACCAATAACGCGTGTATTCGCGTCTTTGCATTGACTTTGAATGTAGCTAATCTGACGCGTGAAAAATTTGTTTCGCGTCCGGCGTGAAAGCGGCTTGACGTGCCCATGAAGCATGTATTCGTGGTTATGTTATGAACATAATGCAGGTTTTACAGACCGTAAGTTCTGTTAGCGCGGACAAGTTGCTTACGTGGAGCTAGCAAATCGATTACTTCTACAGGAAAGAATTTCAAAATTAATCTCCGCCTTTTTCAGCTTTTTACTAGCCACAACAATTTCTAAAGGGGGATGAAATTATGTCACGGTAGTGCAGAGAAATCATTTGTTATACCAGACACGGTAGAGCTTCTGCGTTTTGCATTGCTTTCACGGTAACACCAGAGAGCTTGCCCAGACATTTGTGAAGTATCTGGCTGATCCCGGTCATGGATAAGTGAAGCGATCACTAACTGTAGTGGCTAGTCTGGCTACAATCGGGCAACGTTATGATGAAACTGCAACATTGATGCTTACTGAAGTAACACAAGCATACCGATCAGAATTACTGCCTATAAGTTAACCAGGAGCATTTTTAATTAGCATGGCACATAAACTAACATGCAGTAGCTGGTAACCGAGCATTCATAACAACCAGAGACAAACCCTTGCAATACAAGTTTTACAGACAGCAAGTTCCGTTACCGTGGACAGTTGTACCAAGCATCCAAATTACAAACAAGTATTAAAAGTTAGCTTCAAATGAGGTTTATGTTTACACACCTTCTGTAGAATTTCCCCTGATATTACTCTTGCATATTTAGGACACAAACATTAGCGACAGTAACTTGGCTACATTAGCCACAGTGCTACAGCCACAATCAACTGGCTATCACGTCAGGTTGGCTTATGCAGTAAAAGCAACTTACAGCTTCTGTGTCTGTGAGTCACGGACAGTCGCGACCAACACAGGCTTTATCTTCAGATATTTTACAAAGCCTGCATTTGAGGCCAGTTGTTAGTGCTAACTATCGTTAGCGGTCCTGCTAGCCACCCGTAACACGTTAGCTTCACTTACATTATTTGCTGTTATATTGATACTTACAGCTTGTGGCTCCGAGCGCTTGATCGATGCAACTGCTTCAGGTTTGAGAAGCAGCTGAAACGCTTATCCTGTGTCGAATTATCCTTTATGGACAAAGCTGTCTTTGGTGAAATGCTGAGCACAAGCAGCTAACCTTCCCTTTGGCCGTGGCTATTTGCTGCCAGCAAACAAAAAAAGCTACCCACTGATTTCTGGTGGCATCGTCCTTTGGAAGAGAAATAGGTGTTTTTGTTCGCGTCCAAAAGTAAACGGACAAGCAGCTTTGGGAGAGATACTGACAAAACTGCACCTCAAATGATCTGCAGTTCTTCTTTTGTCTTTCCAAAAGTGTAGACGCTACTAAGGCATAGTATGATCTGCCATTGTTAGTGCCTGCTAGAACAGTTTCCGGTGTGGGCAGGTCCAGCGCCGTGATTGGCTCTGGCTAGGTCTGTACTAATTGGACGGCACAACCTGACATCAGGTTTTGCCCAGATGTCGCGAAGATCTCGGGAGGAGCTATTCAGAGAGGAAATCACGTTCACGAAATCACGTTCTTGGATTATGGCAAAACCTCTGTATCTTATGTTTAGAAACTTTTCAGAGGTTGAGTATGGACAACCAACATTATAACATTACTAATATGTATTAAAAGAAGGATTGGCATAATAGGTCCCCTTTAATGGTGCCCCTGCAAATATGCTAATCACCCCTGCCATATGCCCTGACACACCTCCATTGCATGTAAAATGCTGGCTTTTTGACCTGACGCAGATCTTTCTTCCAGAAACAGTTTTTGACTTGTCAAACCACAAAACATGCTTCCACAGTGCTACTGACCATCTCAAATGTTTATCATTTGGACAGTGTTGATGTACGGCCTCAGTGATGCATAGTAAAGCTTTAAATTGCATCACTGAATGCAGCGCAAATGGAGTTGACTGACAAAAGTTTACAAACTATTATAACATGTGGCCATATCCATTAAAGCCACATAATGGTTCTTAAGACAGCAACATCTGAGGGATCTGAGATCATGCACATTCCGAAGTGGTTTTCAGCCTTGCCCTTTATGCACTGAGATTCAACCAGATTCCTTCCATCAGTTAACATTATTCTCAAAGTGATGGATCATAAACATTCACATTGGTTGGCAAACTGAATTGACGAGCCTCAACCCAATTTCACTCTTGAGGAACTTGGCCTGTTATACTGAAGCACGATTAGCTCACCTGTTAAACATCATCCATTTCACAATATCACATTTTCACTGCAACTTAGACCTAAAATGCCCCTGTACCAGGTTTTTTGAAGTTTGGTGCAGTCATCAGATTTGAAGTAAGCACATATTTTCATTAAACAGTTGAATTCACAGGTTAATGCTTTGGTGAAGTGTTTTCAATACAGCAGTGGGTGAATGCACCTTTCAAATTAGTCCTTTTGATTTTACAAACCCAAAACCAGTGAAGTTGGCACGTTATGGAAATCGTAGATAAAAACAGAATACAATGATTTGCAAATCCTTTTCAACTTATATTCAATTGAATACACTGCAAAAGACAAGATGTTTAATGTTCAAACTGAGAAACTTTATTTTTTTTTTTGCAAATAATCATTAACTTAGAATTTAAAGGCAGCAACACATTGCAAAAAAGTTGGCACAGGGCCTTTTTACCACTGTGTTACATCACCTTTCCTTTTACACTCAGTAAACGTTTGGGAACTGAGGAGACCAATTTTGAAGCTTTTCAGGTGGAACTCTTTCCCATTCTTGCTTGATGTACAGCTTAAGTTGTTCGACAGTCCGGGGCAATTTTATTCATAATCGCCCACACATTTTCAATGGGAGACAGGTCTGGACTACAGGCAGGCCAGTCTCACCCGCACTCTTTTCCTACGGAGCCATGCTGTTGTAACACGTGCAGAATGTGGCTTGGCATTGTCTTGCTGAAATAAGCAGGGGCGTCCATGAAAAAAAGACGTTGCTTGGATGGCAACATATGTTGCTCCAAACCTGTATGTACCTTTCAGCATTAATGGTGCCTTCACATATGTGTAAGTTGCCCATGCCTTGGGCACTAATACACCCCATACCATCACAGATGCTGGCTTTTGAACTTTGCGCCTATAACAGTCCGGATGGTTCTTTTCCTCTTTGGTCTGGAGGACACGACGTCCACAGTTTCCAAAAAACAATTTGAAATGTGGACTCGTCAGACCACAGAACACTTTTCCACTTTGCATCAGTCCATCTTAGATGAGCTTGGGCCCAGCGAAGCCGGGCGGCGTTTCTGGGTGCTGTTGATAAATGGCTTTCGCTTTGCATTGTAGAGTTTTAACTTGCACTTGCAGATGTAGCGACGAACTGTAGTTACTGACAGTGGTTTTCTGAAGTGTTCCTGAGCCCATGTGGTGATGTCCTTAACACACTGATGTCGGTTTTTGATGCAGTACCCCTGAGGGATCGAAGGTCACGGGCATTCAATGTTGGTTTTTCTTGTTACGTGCAATTTCTCCAGATTCTCTGAACCTTTTGACGATATTACGGACCGTAGATGATGAAATCCCTAAATTTCTTGCAATAGCTCGTTGAGGAATGTTGTTTTTAAACTGTTCGACAATCAGCTCACGCATTTGTTCACTAAGTGGTGACCCTCGCCCCATCCTTGTTTGTGAATGACTGAGCATTTCAGGAAGCTGCTTTTATACCCAATCATGGCACCCACCTGTTCCCAATTAACCTGTGGGATGTTCCAAATAAGTGTTTGATTTCAACTCTCTCAGTCTTTTTGCCACTTGTGCCAGCTTTTTTGAAACATGTTGCAGGCATCAAATTCCAAATGAGCTAATATTTGCAAAAAATTACAAAGTTTACCTGTTCGAACATTAAGTAACTTGTCTTTGCAGTGTATTCAATTGAATATAGGTTGAAAAGGATTTGCAAATCATTGTATTCTGTTTTTATTTACGATTTACACAACGTGCCAACTTCACTGGTTTTGGGTTTTGTATTATTTTATTTGCCATAAATTGACAATTTTTTCTGCCTGGGGTTGCATAATTAATTTAGAAATTAAGCTATAGCTGGTTACAATACCATGGCATTGTAGTCAAATTATGGTAACCTTATATAGCACGTTCATGTCCATGTCTTCGCTCCATTTTGTCACCAAAACTAATTCAATCAGAATAAATAGTGGGGAGAAAACCTGTGTTGTAGCCATTTTATACACATATAATTTAAGATAATTTGAATCAATATTCTGTTTGAGATGTTTGGGTTTGAAGTATTTTCTGTTCCGTGTTGTAATGTGGAATGAAGGTTTGGCCAGTGACTAGTGACACGATAGAATGGTGTTTTCTCATTGGCTGCTGTGTGTATAGTATGAATACATCGTGAGCCTGTGAAACGGCAGAAGCCACTGGACCTTGATGCAACACGGTCTTTTGACCAGCGCACTAATTTGGGTTAGTTTACTAAGAAAAGTCCATAGTCTATTATTTTTCTATTTTGTATGATTTCAGTTTTGTAATAAACATACTAAAAGAAGAATTTAGCTTCAAGACTTTTGCTTTCCGATGTCAGTGTGTTGCGTGCAAAAAATTTGAGGTCCGGAGCTAGTGAGGCAGCCAGCTGCTGCACCCACACCAAAGTTAAAAGACCGTCTTTTCTCTCGGGAGCTAACCTGCTGTTCAGACGGCGGACCTGCGAGTTCGGTCGGGAAGACAGTTTGGAGTTTGAGTTGAAGCCCCGAGAATACCCGAGAAAAGCTTGCGGAATGGAGATTTCCCTGGATCAGGTCTGATATTCTTTATTGACTCTTGTAGCCTTTTGGCGACGCTGGCGCAGACCATCGTCTGAAAGTGAAAGTAAATGTTCACTGGATATTCCGCTACGAAAGCCATCGGGTTTTAATGGAATAAATTCGGCACATGTAGAAGCTCTTTTCACAACGGATTAGACGCATTAGAAGAGTTGGAAGCTGTGGATAATTCGAGGAATTGTGGCAGTTTACGTGTAGAGGATTCCGTAGCTAAACGAGCTGGCAGAGAAAAGCGCAGCCGCGCGTGATGACCAAAAGAGGGCGCCAAAGCCCACAGAAAAGGCTGTAGAGGAGAAAATCAACCGGCTGAAAGGAGAAAGAAGGGAAAAATTGGCTCAAGAAACCAGGCAAAAGAATGACTTAGAAAAATTGAAGGAAAATGAAGATAATGTTAAATTCATAAAAGATAAAGCATTGCTGATGTTTGAAAAATACTTTGGAGAGTACGAAAGGCTCAATGAACAATTGTGTGAATTAATGGATGAAGAAGAAATTCAATCAGATCAAGACTCTTTTGAGACAAGGCATTCGGAATTCAAGCAGTTCTTACAAGAAATGAATAGGTGGATTTCAGATGTGCTTAGAGACCCTCAAGAAGAGGAAGAAGGTATTGGCCACAGGATAGTGCATCTAAGTCCAATTCAGTTGTAAGCCATACTTCCAGCATTAATTCTGCAAAGCTAAAAATCAAAGCAGAACGCGAAGCACTATTAGAAAGAGCTGCTGCAATGAGAAAGAAAGTAGCACTAGAGCAGGAGGAAATCCGCCTGAGATTAAAGAAAGAGCAATTAGAAATTGAAACTGAACTTGCTGCTTCAGATGCCAGATTGAAGGTGTATAAGGAATTTGAAGATGCTCACGAGTCAATGGATGATCTCCGTAATACACTGCCAAGATTTAAAGCAGAACCCCTGGCTAATAGACATGAAAAGCATCGCGTTGCCAGTGGTTACGTGCATCATGGAGCTAGTGAGCTTTCTCTTGCTTTCAACCCAAAGCCAGCTGTGCAATTTGGTGCTTCAGACAGAAGAAAGCCATTGTGAAGTTTTGGTGCTGCCAGCAGTACCCCGTGTCCTGATCGTCATGACCGCACGGATACGTCTACAGACAACTTACATGAAGCGCTGCAGCGGCAAAATGAAGTCACTGAGATGCTCATTAAACAGCAGAGTTTGTCCCAACTCCCTCATAGAGACCTACCAACATTTACAGGAGACCCTCTGACGTATAGATCCTTCATTAGGGTCTTCGAACATGCAATCGATAGCAAGACAGACAGCTATCAAGATCGGTTGTACTACCTTGAACAGTTCACGAGTGGAGAGCCACTTGATCTCATTTGTAGCTGTGAGCACATGAGACCAGACAAGGCTTACAGAGAAGCTAGAGCGTTGCTTGATTGTCACTATGGAGACAAACTGACCATCGCCACAGCGTATATCAAGAAGGCAATGGAATGGCCTCAGATAAAGCCTGAAGACAGAAAAGGATTGAATACCTTTGCATTGTTCTTGATTGGATGTTGTAACACAGTGAATGATGTGGACTACATGGATGAAATGAACAATCCCACCAACATGAAGTGCATTATATCCAAGCTTCCATTCAAATTGAAGGAAAGATGGAGGAGCTATGCTTATGACATTCAAGAAAAAAGAGGAAAAAGAGCCAGATTTCATGACTTAGTGGAGTGCGTTTACCATCAAGCGAAAGTCGCCAATGATCCACTGTTTGGCGATATCCTGGACTCCACCTTTGGAAATCAGAAAAGCATGAAAAAGAAACCAAGCCCTGTGAAAGCTGAGTCCAAGAGAAGCAGCTTTGCTGTGAATGTATCTACCACAGAGAAGGATGCCGGTAAAGGTCAGTCAGAGAAGAAAACAGCCACAGTTAAGCCTGCAAATGTTTTCCAAAGTCCCTGTCTTTACTGCCAGAAGAACCACGCACTGAACGTGTGCACCAAGATCACAGGCAAACCTTTCAAAGAAAGAATACAGTTCTTGAAAACGAATGGTCTTTGCTTCAGCTGCCTGACAGCAGGTCACTTGGCCAAGGACTGTAAGAAGAAAGTTTCATGCCCAGAGTGCTCCCGCAAACACCCAGCTATCCTGCATGTGGCAAAAGAACACGCCGCATCGGCCCAGAACAGTGCAGACAACAGTTCACAAGGCACAGGAGAAATCACAAGTGCTCTCGTGTCTGCGGGCTGTAGAAGAGCGGACCACACTGGGGCCGGGAACAGTGAGAGTATACTGCCCATTGTACCTGTGCAGATAAAGCACAAGAAAGGCACAAAGATAGTCAAGACCTATGCATTCCTGGATCCAGGAAGCACAGCGACTTTCTGCACTGAAGCCTTGGCGAACCAGTTGAACATAGGGGGCAGAAAGACAGAGTACCTTCTCCGCACCATAGTACAAGAGCAGAAAGTGAGTAGCTATGTGCTTACTGATTTGGAGGTGTGTGGCTTAGAGGAGCAAGAATACATTCAGCTGCCCAGTGTGTATACTCGGCCAGATTTACCTGCGAAGAAAGCCAACATACCACAAGAGACAAATTTGGTGAAGTGGCCTTACCTGAGTCGGGTCCATCTCCCAAAGCTTGAAGCAGAAATTGGCCTTCTCATCGGCGCCAATGCATATAAAGCTATGGAGCCATGGGAGATTATTAGTAGCCAGAACGACGGACCGTACGCCGTGAAAACAGCGCTTGGTTGGGTTGTCAATGGGCCAATTAGCAGATGTCAAGAGAAAGAGTCAGATGATGACGAAAGACCGAGTTTTCTTGTCAACCACATCTCCGTGATGAACATTGGAGACATGTTGATGAAGCACAACAATGCCAATTTCCCTGAAAAATAGTGTGAGCACAAGCGAGAGGACTCTCAACATGACAAGCAGTTCATGCATGCTGTGACTACATCAGCACAGCTTGTTGATGGTCACTATTGCATCAAGCTGCCTCTGAAAGATGACAAGGTGAAGATGCCATGCAACCGTGGTATTGCTGAACAGAGACTTAACTCTTTGAAAAGGAAGTTCAATAGGAACCCAGACTTCTTTCAGGAGTACAAGGCCTTCATGATCAAAATACTGGAGAAAGGCTATGCAACAAGAGTTCCAGAAGAGCAGTTGAGTCGCAACGATGGAAGAGTGTGGTTCATCCCGCACCACGGGGTGTATCATCCGAAAAAGAAAGCTGCGAGTTGTCTTTGACTGCGCAGCAAGGTATCAAGGCATGTCATTGAATGATCAATTGTTGCAAGGGCCTGACCAAACAAACACCCTCATCGGAGTGTTGCAGAGATTTAGACAGGAGCCCATCGCCGTGATAGCAGATATGTTCTATCAGGTGCAGGCTTCAGACACAGACGCTGATCTGCTACGCTTTCTGTGGTGGCCAGGCGGCGATGTGAATACAGAAGCAGCTGAGTACAGAATGCGCGTGCATCTGTTCGGTGCTACATCATCCCCCAGTTGTGCATCGTATGCACTGAGAAGAACGGCAGAAGATGCAGCGACTGAGACCACACCAGATGCCACACAGACTGTCCTCAAAAACTTCTCTGTTGACGACTGCTTGAAGTCAGTAGACACAGAAGATCAAGCAGTTGCTCTCGTGAAGGAGCTGATGACATTGTGCGCTAGAGGTGGGTTCCACTTGACCAGGTGGATCAGCAACAGTAGAGCCCTGCTGTGCTCCATCCCTGGCTACGAACGAGCAGATGAAGTTAAAGATCTTGACTTGGAGAACGACGAACTACCTGTGGAATGAGCACTAGGCGTGCAGTGGTGCACTAGTTCAGACAACTTTAAGTTCAAGATTCACCTTCCAGGCAAACCGTGCACAAGACGAGGCATCTTATCTGTTGTCAGCTCGGTGTACGATCCTATGGGCTTTCTGGCGCCTCTCCTCTTACCCATCAAGCTCATTCTGAGAGATCTCTGCAAAGGGAACAGTGATTGGGATGAAGAGATCCATAACAAGCCACGCAAAACATGGCTGAGGTGGCTAACAGACCTCGACAAGCTTTCAGAACTGGAAGTCAGCAGATGTTTCAAGTCTGCCACGTTTGGGCCAACCAAGACTGCCCAGATCCACAATTTTTCTGACGCCAGTCAAGATGGATATGGCGTTGTGTCGTATCTCTTGTCGACGAATGACTAAGGTGAGAAACACGTATCCTTCCTGATGGGAAAGTCTAGAGTCGTTCCGCTCAAACAGATCACGATTCTTAGAATGGAGTTGACAGCAGCGATGGTTGCAGTCAAGATTGATCGGATGCTGAGAGAAGAACTCGAAGTTCCCCTGATGGAATCGGTCTTCTGGACAGATACTACAACAGTACTAAAGTACATTGAAAATGATGCCCTTCGTTTCAAAACGTTTGTGGCAAATCGAGTTTCGTTCATTAGAGAGGCGACAACTTTGTCTCAGTGGAAGTATGTCAACACCTCACAAAACCCTGCAGATCAGACCTCAAGAGGTTTGAAGATTGAAAGCTTCATGAAAAGTAAGAGCTGGTTTCAGGGGCCTAGCTTCCTGCCAAATGAAGCTGAGTGGCCAGAACAACCTGAACAGTGTACTTACCTGACAGAAAATGACGTTGAGGTGAAGACGTCCGCAGCAGTGTCATGCACAAGTCCAGATGAGTGCACAGATCCATTTAACCAGCTTATGGAGTATTACTCAAGTTGGCATAAGCTGAAAAAGGCAACGGCTTGGATTCTGCACCTAAAATAAATGCTGCGACACCTAAGTAAGAAAAAAAAAGAGTTTGAATGGACCATAAAGCAATCTGAAAAAGATCCAGAAAAACACAGATCCATGATTTAAAAGCAGATGGGGATGTGTAAGAATAACCTGAAAAAGAGAATACTTACCGTTGAAGACTTATCCAGAGCAGAAATGGAACTGATCAAATACAGCCAGAGACAGACCTACAGGGGTTGGGAAGGACAGCAAGACCCATGAGCCAATGGCCTTTGTCATGGAAAATCAATGGGCCATTTTCAAAATGTACGGGCCATTCCCAAAATTCAATGCGCCAATAATTTTAACCATAACATACATTTAATAGAAAGGTATACTGCATATACATGCATACATTTTGCTTTGTATGTTTAATGCTAAAAACATACGGATACATACATTTTGCTTTTATTGTTTAGCATTAGAATACTGCTTAAAACAAAAAGAATCGTAACTTAATACATAAGACAAGATTATGTACTCAAACACACGAGGGAAATCGACCGTTTCGGTTTTATTTGTTCAGTAAAACTACTGGCTGTGGCATTAGTCTGCTGATACACTGGCAAGTAGCTCTAAGTTGATAGTTCTTGACTTCATCCTCACAATTCACTACCATCTTGTAGCGGCACTGGCTGCAGCTCTACACTGACGAGTGTGAATATTATTTGACACATAAGGAATCATGGCTTGAGGATGAGCCTAACCCACATGGTGATATGACCCCGTGAAGTTTTCCTAACACACATTTTTTCAAGTTTTCTCTGGTGAATTACAAGAAAACACATGACACATCCATGGTTCCCCTACTTGTTTGTATATCATTGCTATTAAATTGGTGCAGTGTTGCTATTGAAACTTCCATAGTTCCCATGATATTGAAGCTTGAAGTTGGTTACAGATCAAATCTTGTTGAAGAAAACACAGATTTTGGCTTAATATTGTGCCACCTAGAATCAGCAAACAATGGATTTTATTGCAGTTTTTAGCAGTGCTCCGGTATGTCTTTCAGCTCTGACAATTTCATTTAGCCATCTTTAATTCAAATGAAGTTATGAGGGCTCAAAAATGCTAGGAAAAATGACGCGAGTTAGAAAGCACGAACCTACTTTGACCTACTCCCGAGTACTTTTAGAGCCTGTAGCTCAAAAAAATTTTCAGAAGATCAAGGTAATATTTGGTAAGGATTCGTTATACTTAAGTTATTGTAGTAGAACAATCTGCCGATTCTGAGGGGGTCAGGTGGGAGGCACTTGTAGATTTTATATGGAGTGACGCAATATATTATAAATAACAAAGAAATTACCCAAGAAATAAGTAGTATAAACGAAATTCACGCATAATACCTTAAATCGCAAATTAATTGCAATCCTGAGTCAACATAAATAGCTCCCTATCGTAAAAACATACCCTACGCGGCCAGCTACCGTTATAAAGCGTCGTCATATGAATAAACAATTAAATTGTGCTAAAAATGCTATACCTGCCTGGTGAATGTTCCGCTACGTGAAGTTTTAAGGGGTGATCTGGGGTTAAATGAAAAATGACACCAGGAAACAACTCAGAATTAATCTAAAGAGGCATATGTAATAACCACCAAAAAAGATACAAGTTGGCATTTTTCTGTTTATGCGGTTGCCATGGTAACCGAGCATAAAATTAAATATGCAGAGAACTTCTGGCACCAATTCCTCTTTAACTCTATGATAGAATTCAGTTTTTCTTTCATCATTTAAAAGCCATTGCTTATCCAAATGCAATGACATAGCCATTCTTGATTTTCAATGATAAATAAAAAAGTTATGGCTGCCACAAACATGAGAAACGTGGAAAAAGTAATACCTTAGGAAATCAATGGAAAATGCATTAAACCACATTGAAAAGTTGATTTCAGTTTTTAATCCTGTAGCAATTAGTGATTATTAAAGGTGGGTTATTATGGAATATTTCTATTCAAAAAAAATTTTTTGGAAAAATAATCACATTTTGCCCATTTAACCCCAGATCACCCCTTTAAATGGTGTCATCACATTATACAAATAAATGATAACCTCCATGCAAAAGACGCAAGCTTTATTTTGTTAATTGGCTCTAAATTTATCTAATGGATTCGGCTAGTCAGACTGCAGTGACCAGCATCTGTAACCGCGCTCTGAAGGCTGAATTCGGCATAACACCGGCAGGCTTCAGCTCCAAGTTCACGTTAAGGCAGTGGCTATTTTTACGACTGTTGATAACTTCAAGTTGCATTTGGACTGCTCGTGATATAATGGAGATGCACACACCTATAAATACAGTTTAAAATTAAGTACCCTATAAATAACTCAGTCTTAATGGTCATCTATCCGATCAAGGACATATAACGCATGAATGCGAGGAAAGAATATTCAGTAAGCTAAGCTCGCTGATCTGCCATTTTCAATTGTAGCCCATGTCATGCTCGCTGTTTAACTAGGCAAGCGAAACTTTGCTTGCAAATTAATTCCAGTTTTATTCGATTGTCTGTGACTTCAAAAGAAATGCGGCGAAGCTCTTTATTTAACATTATAGTTCAAGGCTATATCGAAATGAGCAATTAAATTAGTCCTATGCCTATATTACTACGCATCACTGTTGCTTAAAACAAACCACAAGCCACAATTAAAACGCACATTTGTGTGCATATTTAAGAAGGGCAAAATGTGGCTATGAGACACCATAGTTTTACATTTTACATTTGCGCACAACATCAATATTACCTTAATATATTTAATTTAATAATAAATAATTATTAATTCAGAGTAATTTAACTTAATTTAATTAATTTTAAGATAATTTATTCAGAGTAAACACAGGCCAGCATTGAGAATGAAGGAATGTCACAGCAATACCCGCCGCGTCCCAAATGGATTATTCTATCATGTTATTTGCGATTGCTCCGCCAAAACAAATCCCGGTCGACACAAAACGCATCAACAAACAATCGACCAGACCACTGCATGTGGACAGCCCTAGTGGTTTTTCTAAATAAAAGATTACTGTTCGTTTGTTCGATCCAGAATGAATCTGACCTGCTTTCTTCTGTCAAAAAACCGTACATGATGATTGAAAGTGAACCCTGAACCTTTTCCGTCAACAACTGTCAATTTGACAACAAAGTAAACAGTCTCTGACTTGTAAAACAATAAAGAAATCGTATTTTTAAAAACATACCCAATCAGTATTAAAACGCTGGGTTCCGAGACTGTCATTTGACACTGCATATTGATATAAACGCACAGTGACATCAAAGGACTTTGTCACGAACTTGTTCTGCTGAGAAAAGAAACTCCATATAAGTCTTTCACGCGATGGAGATTTCCACAGCCTCGCAATGGTGATGGACCGTGCAAGGGCCTGGAACTAGAAGTGATCGATCGAGCATCAGAACGCATTCGATCAACTGCTATCAGTGGAGTTTTTCGAAGAATTTTGGTAGGGCCTACTGTAAGATAGGGGAAAAAAT
This sequence comes from Gymnothorax javanicus, assembly GCA_029692085.1. Lineage (NCBI taxonomy): Eukaryota > Metazoa > Chordata > Actinopteri > Anguilliformes > Muraenidae > Gymnothorax > Gymnothorax javanicus. Next base: position 26,736,771 of record CM056195.1, on the reverse strand, counting down.
ACTTTGACTTAATTGGGACACGGGCGCATTCTAGGCCCGCGAAGTGGCTTTATAATGCGCCATATTTTTTATTTATGCGCCATTTGCGCATGGCGCGTGTCCTTCCCAACCCCTGGACCAATACTGAAGAGATGAAAGCTCTGCAAACAGGAAACACTGGCGTGAAAAGGACCAGTTCAGTTTTTAAGCTGGATCCACTCTTGCAGGAGGGTGTGTTAAGGGTTGGGGGGCGTTTGAACAGATTGGCGATGCCTGAGGAGACCAAGCATCCTACTATTCTGCATAAACATCACAGAATAGCCCGCCTCATCCTCCACGATATCCGCCAAGAGACTGGACATGGAGGACGGAATCATATCTTAGCCAGACTACGACAACAGTATTGGATACCAAGAGCCAATGCAGCAGTAAGAAGAGAGATATCAGCGTGCAACCTCTGTAGAAGACTGCATGCTAAGGCAGGAGAGCAGAAAGTGGCAGGTTTGCCGCAAGACCGTCTACTCCCCGACAAACCACACTTTACTAACACGGGTGTAGATTACTTCGGTTCATTTGAGGTCAGAAGAGGACGGGCCAGAGTCCAGCATTATGGAGTTCTATTCACATGCTTAACTGTCAGAGCAGTGCGTATTGAAGTAGCCCATTCCCTTGACACGGATTCATGCATTAATGCCCTACGGCGTTTTCAAGCAAGAAGAGGTCAATCATTCGTTCCGACAACAGTACAAATTTTGTTGGCGCTGAACGAGAGCTGCGAGAGGCATTAGCAGAGCTGGACCAGTCTTGTATCAATGAAGCAATGATGAGAAAGGGGGTGCAATGGATTTTCAACCCGCCTGCCGCATCCCACCATGGCGGAATTTGGGAGCGTCAAATCCGCACGGTAAGAAAAGTGCTGAGCTCTGTTGTGAGACAACAGCAATTGGATGATGAAAGGCTACAGACTCTCCTTTGCGAAGTTGAGAGCATCATCAATGGAAGACCCTTAAAATGAACGCAGACCACCCGAGTGACCTCGAGCCACTAACGCCGAATCACTTACTCCTACTGAAAGCACAGCCCTGCTTTCCACCAGGTGTGTTTACCAAAGACGACGTCTATGCCCGCCGTCGCTGGAGGCAAATCCAATGTCTGGCGGATCTGTTCTGGTGAAGGTGGGCTCTTGAATGCCTACCTCTGTTGCAAGAGCGTCAAAAATGGCTCAGCCTGAAGAGATGTTTCAAGGTTGGAGATGTCGTCCTCGTCGCTGACTCATCCCTCCCACGAACGTTGGGCAGAATCACCAAAGTGATGCCAGACTCTAAAGGGGTCGTCCGAAGCGCTGAGGTCCAGACGAAGACCAGCGTCATCCAGAGACCCATAACAAAACTGTGTTTATTGCAAGGAGAAGAATGAAGAGTGAAGAGAAAGACTTATAAATTATAATTACCTGTTGAATAGACTGCAAATACTTACCTGTGAAGAGAGAAGTAGACTCTAGTTAAAGAAAAAAGATTTGAGAAATGTTAGTAATGATGTAAATGGCTCCAAGTTAAGTAAAGTTGGTAATTGATATGCTAAGGCTTAGTCAATTAGGAGCCGGGATATGTTGTAGCCATTTTCTACACATATAATTTAAGATAATTTGAATCAATATTCTGTTTGAGATGTTTGGGTTTGAAGTATTTTCTGTTCCGTATTGTAATGTGGAATGAAGGTTTGGCCAGTGACTAATGACACGATAGAATGGTATTTTCTCATTGACTGCTGTGTGTATAGTATAAATATATCGTGAGCCCGCGAAACGGCAGAAGCTGCTGGACCTTGTTGCAGCACGGTCTTTTGACCAGCGCACTAATTTCGGTTAGTTTGCTAAGAAAAGTCCAAAGTCTATTATTTTTCTATTTTGTATGATTTCAGTTTTGTAATAAAGATACTAAAAGAAGAATTTAGCTTCAAGACTTTTGCTTTCCGATGTCAGTGTGTTGCGTGCAAAAACTTTGAGGTCCGGAGCTAGTGAGGCAGCCAGCTGCTGCACCCACAACCTGTTAGTCTTCATTCTGTGACAGTTGATGGGTCCTGTAACGAGAATGCCTCCTAATAAGTGCACGCCCTGGCTACTTTGCCAGTGAGCCTAGCTCTTTGGCGATGTGGTCAGCGCGTTTGACTATTACCCGCGAGTCTGGAGGTTCAAGTCCCCGCCTGGGCCCTTCTTCGGCCTGCCACATTCTGGCGTAATCGGCAGAATCTGGGGAATCCTAATGGATGGCAGCATGCGTAAAGCATGGAGCGTGAGGACATCCTCCTGAAAGAGGGGGAGAGATGTGACAGTTGATGGTCATGGTTGATGGCGCTGTGGTCAGCGCGTTTGACTATTACCCGGGAGTCTGGAGGTTTAAGTCCCCGCCTGGGCCCTCCCTCGGCCTGCCACAATTCTATTGGCTAGATGCAGCAGGTGGGAAAATGCAATAATTTATATGAATGGCTCAACCCGCAGGGATTTAATCACAGCCCAGATTACCACTTAGACACACTGGTTTAAGAGAACACAAGCAGCTGTAGCTTAGGCTCTTTGGCGCAGTGAGAAACCAAACACAAATCTGTGCCAGGTACACGTATGGGCCGTTTTGATATTTTACTTCCAAAAACCTCAAGTAAATTGTGCTACTGTGGACGGCCAGTGTTTGTCCTTAGAATAATGATGTCCTAAGTTTGTCATTATATATAAAACTTCAACAAGCACATTTTAAAACTCTCAGGTAATAATAAATGCAATGCAACTGATCATCTGCATCCTTTATGCTAAATTTATACTAAAGTTTATACGTTCTTTCTTCAAGAAGCAGCATGCCTAACTTGACACTTGTTACACTATTATATCAAACTTGACATGTTGACGTCGGAACAGCAATCCAAAATCTTCGTTATCATTTTGCATTGGAAATTATGGTGTGGTGATGACATTGACGCGCATCAATACTGCCCCGACGATTTAAAATGCACTCAAGTTCTGATTTCTGGACACACAGCTATTCATATCCCCTTTATCAAATATTTAATTGAGAATATCTTAGCTCCTGTCCCGAACATAATCTTCACGCACAACGACACTGATAATAATGGCACAGATGTTGGTTTCTGTCGACAAAAATGCGGTCAACGCATGGTCGAAGGTTTCTTATTGTTCTCCGCGACTACACTTGCATCCCGGCTCGAAATGCATAGCTGTGGTTTAGTTTAATTAGCAGAAAATGTGTTAAACAAATGCCAAAAACCGGGAGCTGCACGGAAATATCACATAAAACACTTACGTGGACCAAGGCAGAGTTGACTTCCAGATATAAAACTCTCGCTCTCTTTTCGCTTTCCTTAACAGTTGTAGCATTTCGCGTATTTTGGGAAGCCAAAGAATAAGCTCTGAAGTCGCTCCTGAAACTCAATACCAAGTGACTTCTTCAGCCGAAGCAATCGACCGGTCTCCGATGTTGGTCTCGCAGCATCAGCTTTCTCCCGTTGGAACTCCCCTGCTGTCGACTGATTGGTCCAATACGAGAACAAATAATCTGTTTTCAGGAATGGAGTGCGCTTGCGGGGAGACTGGAGAACAAAAGGAGACGGTTCTTTGTCCTCAGGTGTACAAAGTTGCGGCAGAGTTATCTCTTTTTTCTGCAGGTAGAATGAACACGGATTAGACACAATAACAATTAAGAGGGATCTTTAATTGTGAATTCCTAAATTAAAGCCTTTTGGTGATATCATCGCGGAAAACGGACTTATCTAAAAAAAAACGGCGACAGTATCATAATAGGGGTATGCTACATGTGATCATAATTATCAACACTGTTCGAAAATTCTAGCGTTTTTTATTATAAGTTTGTGATTGATAGGAAATGAAGTAAGAAAAGCTGACGTAGTGAGGTCTTAATGTTGAATTTGTAGAATGGTTACAGCATTTGTAAGGATAGTTAGTAGTGTAATAACTCATGAAAACTAGAACCAAGGATGACCCGTTTAATGAAAACCAAATTGCAGTAAAATAATTTAATCTGCCGTGCGGGTTTATTTCCTTCGCAATAGGCCCTTTTCTCCGGGTATTGATAGTGCGGTAGGCGACTGTTAACGACTGTTAACATTCAAAGCGGCTATCCAACGGCTCAGCAACTTGGTAGACCTTGGCATGGAGTGGGAAAACAATCATAAATAAATGAAGGCAGGTGCACCACGCAGAATAGTCATGGAATAGAACTGTATTTCGTTTATTCAATTCAAATTTCAATCGAGACCAAACTCGCCTTTATTAAATAGCAATATCATTGCTCATAAATTACGTCAAGGAGAATGTATGACATTACAGTTATATCACCCCATGAGGCATTTGCACCAGCAACCTGAGAGCGAATTCATGAAGGATCATAATCATGCCCTTGCCCTTAGTCCTTATTTAAGCAATTCTATCACAGTTTTTTTTTTCAGTCATTATAACAGTTATCTTAAAGAAACCCGCTGGCATTTGCTCAGCCACTAATCAAAAGCATAAAAGACTTATTAAAACCACTGCCTTGCATTTGTGTGCTCTATAAACCGCATTGGTTGTTTTAGAATACAGGACACACTTCTGATCAGAGCAACTTAATCCAAGTGCAGCGTTTTGGGCGTAACAAGATGCTGAGACCATAGATGTTTCTCTTGCCTACAAAGGTGTCCTTTGTCTCCCAATAACCAAGGTAAAATGAAAGGCAGCAGTTGCGACAGAAGAAAGCCTGGCATTGTTGCCGACTGTCTAGAGACGTAAATGGCAGTGTACTTGTGTGCATTGATGGTACTGTATGAAAGTGTGTGTGTGTGTGTGTGTGTGTGTGTGGCGTGCATGTGTGTGCGCGCGAGCATGTTTGTGTGTGTGTGTGTGTGTGTGTGTGTGTGTGTGCGCGTGTGTGTGTGTGTGTGCGTGTGTGTGGTCGGGGGGAGGGGGATTACCAGGGTCAGTCTAAAAGCTGGATGGCACATTATAGAAAATACAAAGAAAAAAAAAACTTGCAATTGTTTACAGAAAATATAAGCTTATTTCAAATTTGATGACTGCAACAGACTCCAAAAACATTTGGGTAGGGGTAATTCAAAACGAATAACAGTGTGACAAGTTCTCATGATTAGGTGATTTGTCAGAGGGCACCATTACTGCTGCCATTTAGACATGTTCTGGTCCAGGGACATAGCTGCATTTTCCAGTAAGATATGATCATGATTTCATTGACTTATAGTCTATATATACCTTTCTACCTGTCATGAAAGTCATTTGCCTAATGAAGACCAAACGTTGCTTTATCATCAATGAAGTATTGGGAGCTACAATCAGAAGTATGCAGACATTTATGAGCTTCAATTATTGTGATTTGACCATCTCAAAAGTGCACTATTATTTTGACTTCACCAATGCAGTATGCCTGCAAGTGCCCAGTTGATCGACTGCTGACTTCTCAATTCTAAGGTCATGGATTTGATTCCTGGATTCCTGTACATTTATTTGAAAGCAGCTTCTTCAATTTTCTCTTTCTTTATTTCTGCACTAAAATCTGGATCTCTGAAACCATCAGAGTTGGAAATTCAAAACTTCCAAGATTGGTTCTAACGCTCACCCACTGCTTGGGAAACAAAAATTACATTAATTGAGCTTATGGCGGTGCAATCACAAAATTTCACAGCACTCAATGTCTGGACGACCTGACATTTTAAAGTGTGATCATTTTTTTATAAGCTTGTTCCTACCCCCGACTTTGGTGTTGCTCGCCTCACTTTATAGCAAAAACTGACTGTACAGTATATACTGTACAGTACTGAAAAACAACATGAATTTAAAAACCGCCATGCCTTAAATTGTATATAGGCAAAAAAAAGGGAAAAACTGAATGCATATTAGATGGAAATGTTCAGTTGCAAAAAGTTTTATAAATTGACAATAATTTGATCAATCTTTATCAAACTAAATAAAAATGATATCTGGATGATATCTACAAATCCATACATTCATCCATCCATTCTCTATGCTGTTTCTTGTGAGGGAGCTGGAGCCTATCCAGCTGACTATGGGCAAAAGGCGGGGACCCACCCTAGACAGCCTGCCAGTCCATCATGGAGCACACACTTATACCTATGGGCAATGTAGTGTCTCCCATTAGCCTGATGTGCAGTCTTTGGACTTAAGGAGGAAATCCATGCGGACAGGGAGAGAACATGCAAAGTGCACACAGAAAGGCCCCAGGCTGAATTCGAACCCACGATCTGCTTGCTGTGAGGCAGCAGTGCTAACCTTTGCGCAACCTTGACGATGACATTAAGGATGCGTTAGTACAGTTACACAATTTTTTATGGGGCTCTGAATACAGTTTGAAGTTGCTCCTGTGGCCAATCACTTGCCGGCTTGCTTATTCCTCTACCATAACATACACCAAATTAGGAGTTGGCGTTGTGGCAAAGCTCAGGTCATTTGACCACAAGGCGAGGACTTAGAGCCCCAAATGGAATTGGACAATTTTGAAATTTCATGAAAAGTAAATCAACACAATCACACAGCTCAGGAAACTTTTTCCTGTCCTCATCTGTCACTGGCAAAATACTTGAAGTCATCACTACTTGGGGTGTGGCCAGACCCCAATTGATTCATAGGTTTTTGAGTTATCCTGTGAACAGACAGACAAACAGGTGAAAACAACCTCATTGGCAGAGGTAATAAAAAAATAAAAAAATAAATAAAAAACCTACTGAGCTGAACTCCTGTTTCAATGTAACTGAGGAGAAACCAACTAAAGGGAAAATTAGAGTGACACTGCAATCTATGATTGACAGACTGGCAGTGCTAATCACTTTATAGAACATAGAGTGCACTCCATTAGCAAACAAAACAATAGGAAGTCACATGGGCCAGAAAACTGCAGCTGCTCTGTTCTCTCTGGGTTTAAAGGAAAAATGTTTACCTCTCTTGAGGAGAGCCATGGGGGCAAATCCAGCCTTGTCCTTTGTGAAGTCATTGGTTGTCAAGGACAGGCGGTATGTGGTCTAAATATGATGTCTGGCCATTGTAGATGGCTGCAATGAAATGACAAACTCGATAGAAGTCATGGCCAACAAAAAAGGTGCTGTTGGACTGCATGTTTGCTCCTTAAAACATACCAGTTTTTGTGGGTGTCTTTCTACCTTCTGTAATATTTTATCTGTCTTATCATATTGTGCTAAGACCCTGCAATTGCCGCTTGTGGCTTTATTTATTATTATTATGTAACAAACTAACTCAGCAACATTGCTGGAGATGACACTGCCAACAAGCCACCTTAGATTCCAAGGACTCTTAGGAGGATTTTCGCAGTTTCTAGTAAAACCATCTTTTGAACGGTTTCTAATCTTATCTGCACTCCCATCTGTTCCAGGTTGCCTCCCAATCTTCTGTCGATGGTTCCTAATGCTCCAATGACAACTGGGATTACTTTCACTGACTTCAGTTTCCGTAAGGTCTTAATCTCAATCGACAGATCACGATACTTTTCAATCTTTTCATCTTCCTTGCTTTCCACCCTACTGTCCCCAGGACATGCAACATCAATAATTTGGCACACCTTCTTTGTCTTATGCAAAATGACAATGTTGGGACAATTATGTTCTAGATGTTTATCTGTTTGCAATGTGAAGTCCCACAAAACTTTAAGATCTTCGTTTTGCATAACACTCTCAGGTATATGTTCATATCACTATTATTATTATTATTATTATTATTATTATTATTATGCCATTTATGTTTAGAGCAAACTTCGAAGTGCAATCTATACTGACCACCTGTATTCTGCAGAGAATCTGTCATTGGAAAAGAAAGCACTCAGTTTATGGAAATGAACACTGGCATTTTGTCAGGGAAGAAGAGAGAAGGATGCTCAGAAGCTCCTGCTGGAGACTCCCGCCAGGCTGTGGCTCAGAGTGAAGGCTGGGTGCCAAGGTGTCACCATCTGGTGCGCAATTCTGGCATGATGTTCTTCACCTTTCACATTCAGTCCCAGAGGAAATTTGGCAACAGTGAATTTTAGTCTCTCACACCCTGGTCTGCATTTTTGCTGGATAATTTTTTTGAAATGTTCAGAATATTTCTTTTCTGAGGTTATTTTATTATTGCAGCTAAATGATATCAGTTATACATGGTCATTTAAGTCAATTTTTTCTCTATATTGTCAGTACTACCACTCAGCAAGTGGAAGAAGAATTGGATCATTTGTCTGGGGGTTTGTATGCATGCTAAAATGGATTACAGTGTATTAAGGGGTTGTAACAATGGGGAAATTTATTAATTTTTTTCTATTTAAGTTGCACTCTTCCGCTGATAAACCTGAACATTTGAAAAGGCATAATCGTGAAAAACACACTTGAATACCTGGGAAGGTATATGCACATGGATCTCACTGTTATTAATAGTGTCGCACCAAACTGTTCCCTTGACTGCAGTGTTAAAATAAATCGTTCCAAAATATTTGTTTTGCAAATCCATGCATTTCAATGCGTCTTGAATGGTTTTTATGTTATCGGTTTCCATTGTGAGAACTATACAAGCATCATTCTGTCAATTTCCTTGTAATTTGCAATACTTAATATCAAGACATGCATGCTTTCAATAGCTTTTCTTGGGTTTCATTTATTCGATGAAAAAACATAATACTGCATGTTTGGGGTGCTTTAGAGGAGCATGATAGTGTAGTTTTAAAGCAGGTATCATCAAATCTGGACCACAAATCCAAATACGGCCCCGGTTTTCTCTTCCACTGCGAAATTAACTAAACAATTAGCAATGCTGATTGGTCATACTCTACTGGTGAAAAACTAGCAGTTCACGGACCCCAAGGACCATGATGTGAGGAAAGAGGCTCAAAAGTGACACAAAATTGTCTGCAAATTGGGGCCACACTGGTAACATGGGCAATTGAAGTGATAGACTAAGTGATAACTGAACTGGTATACCAAGCAATCATTTGTTAATTTGGGAGGAGTAGGCCACAAAAAAAAAAAAAAAATCTACATTTTACATAATTATCTCAATCTTCAGCACCATGTTGATACATTTCACTGGTACAAAACAGAATGATTCTTAAAGGGGAATATTATGAATTTCCTAATTTTCTGTCACATTATGAATATGTATATGTAATATTATGTGTATATATGTAATCATATTATGTACATATGTTCTGTCAATATGTATATATTTGACAAAACGGGATAAAACAAGCAATATCCATTAGCAACAAGCTTGAAAAAAGGCTTCTTTTTTTTCAAGTTTATGCGCATCGCTGATGGAAAAATTGTTCAAAAATTTGAGGGCTCAGCATTTTATCTGCTTAAGCCGTTTTATCATGTAGACAAGGCAACAAAAATAGTATTTAAACTGTCAAAACAACCCTCAGCCTGTCTACACAGTTCCATAGGTTCAATTGTATGATTTGTGAAAATATGTTGAAATCGATGTTCTTACCTTGGTAGCAGTCCATAGATAAAAACCTGCTTTAGTTCTTAATCCAAAAAACATGCACACTGGGGGAAATGTCAATGAATTGACTTTTCCATAGCGGTAATATGTGTGCGTCTTTGTGAATGTCAATATAATAAGTTTTTCTACTCATAATGCAGTGCTGTAGATTGCATTGTAGCCCTTGAGGAACAAAAGAAGTGCAACCACTGACAGTAATGTGCTGATTATGAGGCAGTGGTCTGAAACAGTCAAAAGATGGATGCGAATGACAGCAAAGGGATTAATTTTTACAAGGTGGAATTGTTTCAGTGGTTTCTTACAAGGGAGGATTTTGTCAATGAAGCAAAGGAGTTTTGAAAGCAACTTCATCAATATGATCACACACCAGTGCAGGGAATTGGGAGGGTATATTGGAGTGAAAATTTCACTAAACATGGGGAAAATAACCAGAAATAAGGAAGTTCCACAACTATTGTGAAAGTGAACGCAACTGTGGCTAGGAACTCAGGGAAATTTGGACTCTCCAAAATTGTGTGTTGGAACACACACAAACGTAACCAAGAAAAAAAATCTGTAAAATATTAATTTTTAGTAACAGAATCATAAATCCCCTTAACACTCCGACAGCCCGAATACGGGCCCATCAGGAAAGTTAAAAACAAGAACAGATTTCAATTTACCTTGAGTACGTCCTTTATAGGCATTTTAAGAAAATGTTACTGGAGTGGTAAGGGGATAATATTTGAACCTGCAGTTGTTTAGGCGTATAGCTGTATCATTTTCTGGGCTGATGAGGCTTGGTCACAGTGTCAAAGGGGCAGAAGAGAGCATAAAATCTCTGCTCTCTCAAAAACTGTCCAGTGTTTTTACTCCATTCGGGTAATATACTCTGAAATTCTGATTATTCGAGAGCAATCTACTGGGTGTCAAGAGACCATGATTATGCCTGAAGTCATAGTGGTTCAAGAACAGCAAGCATTTTAGTTTAGGAGGAAATTTCCTCAAAAAAGGACAGCACTTTAAAAGGTTAAGTTTGATCCGCTTTATTAATTAAAATTTGACAGGATGGTCACGCCTCCTGCTGTCAGTTCGCCTCTTCAGAACCGCACTCCACGTGTGAGACAGCATGCACGCCCCCTCGTCCCTGTTCATCGTCCTTTGGGCTCGCTTCCGGATTTCTATCGCCTCCATAATCCAGCGTTGGTGTTGGTTTTCCTCAGTGCGGATAACTTTGGCCTTTTCCCAGTCCATAATATGGTTTTCCCTCTTACAATGGTCCGTAATGGCTGATTTTAGGTTTTCTTGTAGTGCCTTGTCTTTTATTGATCTCGTCTGTCTCATCTCCGTTTCGTTTTCGCATTCTGTTTTGTGTTCTTTTTTCCGTGTGCTGAAGCATCTCCCTGTTTCTCCAATATAAAACCTATGCATACAGATATCTATTATCAATATCTATTATGGACATCAGAACACCCCACCACACACAAATTGTCAGTGGTTAGAACCCTATACGAACGTGCCAACATAGTCACCGAGCAAGAAGACAAAAGGCAGGAGGAAAAACACATACAGGAGGCACTAAATAATTGCCAGTATCCGAAATGGGCCATAGAAAAGGGAGTGCAGCAGGTAAAAAATAAAAACAAAGACAACAAACAGGGCCGCAAAAAGGAACGCACTAACAGCACAGACAACAGAGGTGCAGTCACATTACCGTACATCAGGGGTATCACCGAACACGTGCAAAGAGTTATGAAAAAATACCACATCAACACACCGGTCTGACCACACACCACGTTGAGACAGCTTTTAGTGCATCCAAAAGACAAAATTCAACAGGACAATAAATGTAATGTCATAAATGAGATACCATGCCACTCTTGCGACAAAACTTATATTGGAGAAACAGGGAGATGCCTCAGCACACGGAAAAAAGAACACAAAACAGAATGCGAAAAAGAAACGGAGATGAGACAGACGAGATCAATAAAAGACAAGGCACTACAAGAAAACCTAAAATCAGCCATTACGGACCATTGTAAGAGGGAAAACCATAATGTGGACTGGGAAAAGGCCAAAGTTATCCGCACTGAGGAAAACCAACACCAACGCTGGATTATGGAGGTGAGAGAAATCCGGAAGTGAGCCCAAAGGGCGATGAACAGGGACGAGGGGGCGTACATGCTGTCTCACACGTGGAGTGCGGTTCTGAAGAGGCGAACTGACAGCAAGAGGCGTGACCGTCCTGTCAAACCTGGCAGGATGGTCACGCCTCAGTAAAAACAGCTGATAAGACACGTCACAATACCATCAGGTGACACTTCTGAGAAAGATGGGAGTTCCCGTGGAAACATGCCAAGGTATGAATGCAGAACTATGCTTTATTGTCTGATATAAAAGAAGACTAATTTTAATTCTAAAATTAGAGACATAATGAATCTCATCCAACTAATTTGATCCACTTTGTTTGCGCCAACTCTGACACCTTTGTTTGTGGGCTACTATGTCTGGCCATGGATACTTCAATTAAACTCACCATCAATGACTGACTTCACCGCCCATAATGTGGAATGACATGCAGTATGTTGGGAAATTAACAAAAGGGAAGCCAATATGAAAAATATATTGTGGGCATTTTATTGCAAAAATCACAAAACTGCTGAAAAATCTCACTGAAGGTATGGCCATCCACTGCTCATGCTTGGCCATGACAGTGCTCTTTTATAAGAAATCTTTGCGAGAAAATTTTTGATGCTTCAGACCTGGGTGGTTCCTGATGGTTTTTTCTTCTTTTGTGACGAACTGATGTCAGGTTGTTGAGGATGATCTGCTCCAGCTACAGCACAGAGCTGGAGGTCGCCCTTTGGCAGGCCTTTGAAATTCACCCAATCAGAAGAAGGTGTACTTTTACGAAGGGCGGCCTGAAAGTGACTGGAGCTCAATGTTTCAGACAGAGACTGAATTGAATGGCTGTGTAACAGGCCAGTATAAGATTTTTATAAGTTACTCTAGTAGTCTCCAGAATAAAAATATAAAGCCAGAAATATAGCTTTATACTATATACGTATTCGCCCTTAAAGCCTCTGAAAATGTGGCTTGAAATGGCTAAAATGAATATATGGCATCAAAGTTGAGTATCTCATGAAGCATCCACAGATATTAGACAGAAAATAAACATTTATAATTATTAGAAACACTAGTTTAAAAGTTGCTCATTTTGCTGTGGTGTCCATTTCACAAGACTGTGTATGTGTCGTAAATCATGGTTTGATTGACATCTCCCTGACTCAGAGCAGCGCTTTTCTATCAAAATCAGTGATGTCCAATTTAGATACAATTTCGGGAATTTGTTGTCAACGTCAATACTGTTTAAATATCCATTCTAATTCAAATAGTGTTATCTCAGTTTTATTCAATGGTAATTAGCTTTCACACAAACATTAGCTAACTAATGCCGTTAGCTACAAAACGCTGGGGCTAAATGACAGTGAAATCCAAAAGTTAGATAAGCTTAAATATAGTCTAATAATACACAAATAAGTCAGTAACGTAGTATATAGCTTAACTTTTGTCTATGGTTAGCAACTTAAAATATCAAAAGTACAGAGAGTGAAGGCATAGATCCAACTGCAAAATGTAACCATTGGGAAAAACCCATAGCTTTACGGGCAAAATTACCAGACTGGTGTCAGGGAAATGAGCGCTCCAAATGCTGGATTATTTCTGAACAACTTCATAACAGCTCCCCAGAAATGTGGTCCACTGTTTCTCCAAGCCTACTGCAGTAGGAAAATTAAAGAATGAGATGTTGTTATCCTCTCTGTTGGATGTACACCCAGGAACAGCACAAACCAGCATAATGAATAACAAGGAGAGACAATGACAGAGACAAACAGATCAAATATAGACAATAATTATTTAGCTAGCAATTGCAAGAGGCTACGCAGATACAAATTGGCTCGCACTTAAAGATACAGTTTGAGAGGGGCTGGAAAGGTCCTCTATTGAACCTGATTGGGAGGGGCAACAGACGTGAATTTTTTTTTAATGATTGGTTTGGATTTTATTGCGTAATAAATCCCGGACATAACCACGCCCAATTCAAACACATCATCTGGAAAGTTTACCAAACTTAAATGACAATATTTTGAATTTGGACTGAAAATAATTACTTGTACTCTTTAGATGCTTACTATTACTCTGAATTATATAGTAAGATGGGTTTTGTGGATTTGGCTTTCCAGGGGCATCAACTCTCAAGACAATGCAAGTTTTTTCTACAACCCTAAATTCTATCATTCCATTGTACAGTCGATTAAAACACTGATCTGTGATCTGTGCAGTTTCATCCCAGATAGATGTTTACCAGCTAGACATGCCCAGATAGATGCATCCCACACAGACACATCCCAGTTAGATGTGACCCATAGGTCCCATAGCCTTCTAATACCCATTAGAACCCAAAATACTCACTCAACTGACTGGGATGGGTCTGTCTGGGATGCGTCTGAGAAGAAAACTTGGGCCTAATCAGTACAACTCTTTAACAAGAATCTGTCACTTAGTAAGATGGCGTATGAGTCTGTGGACAATCAAGAGTGATTGAAGAACGAGCATTTGCCACTGAATGAACGAAAAATCTAACCATTTTTATTCATTTTATTGCAAAATCAAAGGCACATCATGGAAAATGCTAATTCAGTCAAAAATGACTGATCTAAAAAGCCCATTCAATCTTCACAATATTGAAAATAGTATGGCGACACATTTTCACACTTCAAAGCAGGGGCATAAAACTCCAGTCCAGGAGGGCTGCAAAGTCAGCTGGATTTTGCCTTGTGCTCCACAAGTAAATAATTTATGTAATTGAATGGCTGAAGAGTTCATATGCCTTGTTCTCAAGGCACTGATTAGCTGCAGATTAGATGGAGAGCACTAAAACATGCAGACACTCTGACCCTCTTGAACAAGAGATTGTCACCCCTGCTGTAAAGGGTACCTGCAGTGGTCCAGTATATTTTGTATTTAGATTAAATCCCCAAATGAAAGCACTTTGCGTATTTAAGTAACTTCAACATGTTGGCTATTTCTGAACCAAAATTTATTGAAGTATTCAATAAATAGTGGTGGAGAGGATGTACGCCACCATTTCTCTCTTTTTTTAGAAACCAGAGTCCCTTAATATCACAACATTGATAAGTTTTTTTGGCCATTTTTCAGGCTAGTAATGTTGCACTGTGAGTGATTAGATAATTGGATTTCTCTATCACAATGATGTCTGTAACACCAGGTTACAAGCCAGAGCTGATAATAGAGAGGGTAAAAAACATTGATTTAAACTGAGCATAAGTCCAGACCTGCAGTCATTTTCATTTATTAATGCATTTTCCAATAACCAGATCAATCCATAGGCAATTAGACACAGTGTCTTTCTTAATGCACTGTTCTGTACAGGCAATAAATAAAAAACTAAAAGTGTTTTAATCAATTTAATCAATTTCAATTTCAATAATCAATTTAAGTATGTTTCAAAAACAGAAACTATGCAGGCGATCTAACCTGTGCTCCCTAATTGATTAAATTAAAAAAAAAAAAATTATTTGAAACACCGTTATACAATTTAGCATAAAGCTTGATGAAATGCACCAAATTTTGTCTCCAAATAAAACATTTTATTTCTCATCTTATCTGGAATACCTGACTGCGTGAAAAGTTTTTTGAATGAACCAACAGGCCTGTCAGGTTCAGCAAAATCTTCACGTTTTAACACTCAGTTCCTATCAACTTGTTCCCATTTACTGACTGGCCAATTTATGTTTCCATAGCATTATTGCTCATTCATTGCATCTGAACTTCAAATGCTCATGAGACAGCAAAGATCTGCATCCATTTGTTAGCTATGTTAGGTTTACAGTGCTCCAATGCAATGCCGTTTCAAACGAATGTTAAAACTTTTCTTGTCACATTCAGAGCTTGATCAATATGCCTAAGATCATGTTTTCCATTTTAAATGCATACTTGTAACTTCCCTTTTAAAAAATTATGTGGAGTTTATTTTGTATTTTAATTCTTCTTTCATAATTTGATGAACAATGCATGGAATTACCAAAGTTTTTTTTTTCTTTTTTCCCCCAAATGTGTTGTTCTGATGTTTTCAACATAGTAAAGGGTGAATAGACTTTTCAGATCACTCCTTTTTAATTAATTTTATTTGCATTTTCCAAAATGTGCCTACATTTTTTGGAATTGGGGTTGTATTAATATCACCCTGAGAATCTCGCAAAACATTCAATGAAGACTCATTGAACTTCAGGAACAATAAAAGTTTAATATTTCAATTAGTGTTTTGAAACTAAATAAATCGCTTTCTCTCTCTTTAAATTACCCTTTGCAAACTGTATTGCACAAGAAATGAAACTGGCATCGCTTCTGAAAAGTAGAAATATCATACATAAAAAAGACAAGGGTCCCCATCTTCAATATGAGAGCAGTTAACCAACTTGAAGCTCAGATAACCGAGGGGCCTCTACTGTTGCTTGGCTGCTTTTGTTTGTTTTGACTGGGTTCTCCTTCCCAACTCACCCCTCCAGAAGCCAGAGTGACCTTCTGACCCAACTGATGGCAGTCCCTCTGATCTCCTGTCTGTCCTCTGCCTGTGTAGAAAGTGTTGAATATGGTACATACGGAGGGGCAGGACGCAAACTCAGACAGAGCTCCTTGCTACCAGACTGAGCTGCTGTGCACTCATAAAGCACAATAATGAACCTTTGTGCAGTTCTGTTTCCCCACCCTCCCCTCCACCCACTCATGTTCTGCTTCCCTGCTGACATCTTTACCATATCCCAAAAAAACAGCTATAAAATTGGGAACTGTTTGAAAGGATGTTTCATTTCAATCTTCTACTATTTCTCCTTGCCTCCATTTAAATCCAGTGGTGTTTCTGCCATACAAGCAGCGAGTTGTGATGGCTTATTGGGCTTGTTTGGCAGTTTAACAGCCTGATTTGAAAATGGAATTTTGTTCTATGGTTTAAGATTTCTGAGCATAGGCAAAGCAAACCATAGCTGTTAATCCCTACATATTTCTGCAATAAGCATCACAAGAAAAGCAAATTCATACTGCATGCAAGCTTGGTAAATCTTGAAAAACTAATAGCTGTGGCCATTATCTTCAGCAAACAGATATGGCTGTAATTAACTAGTTACATGGTGTTTTGTATTTTTGTGTTTCATTTAAACATCCTTTGTACCCTTATGTAGCAAACTGTTTTCCCATAGTCTGGGAGGAAGAAATGAAAATAAAAGCCAAAAAAAAAGACATAATAAGGGTGAAAGAAACTAGACACTTGAATTTTCCCCAAGACCACAAAACATGCAGTACACTACTCTTCATTAATTCCCCTTATTTACCTCCTAGCAGGAATATCTGACAGGAAATGATGAGGTATTTACTGATTGCACTGTTCCACTAGAACGCTACACCTTCTGAATGTGGAAAATTGCCTTGGTATGTATTGCACATGCACAGCCTGGCACAGTATTTATGGTAATAATTAGCTCAGCTAGAGAACCCGGAAACCCTGTGTGTTTGCAGAAAGAGAATGATATTCACCCAAAACAAACCTACTGGGTGTAAAATAAAACTAACTGTAATTATACTGTAAATAAAGCACACCCAGTAATCTCTTTCAGTATTCACAATGGTATATCTAAACATATGCATAAGAATTGATTGGAAGTCATTGGACAGCAGTTATGTATTTTAAAAAAATTACAGTTAAAGGCTGCATTTTACCACCCTGTATCCTTTGCTACAGGTACAATGTATATTATAGTTGCTGCAATGGTTAAAATAGAAGATCAAATGCATTTCATAATTACGTAAATGAACCTTTTATGTATACAGGGTGGGTTGACTCAGCAGGTAGGCTAATTTCCAACAGCCGTCTTCCCGCATAGTCAAGCCAGCATGACTTTGGATAAGAATTTGACCTTTGCAAACATGGAAACCTAAGTGAAAAGAGATTGGTCAGAAACATACTGTATTTGGAAAGGAAAGAGCACGTAAAAAACAAGGATAAATTGCTAAGCCAACCGCTATGCCTTATGCAAATGGCTAAAGTAAGAGTTTGCACATGTATCAAATGAGTGGATAGTTAATTGAGCATTTGGGAACAAAGATGGTTGAAAATTTTAAATTGAAAGTAAATGAAGAATACTTAACTATACAGTAATGAGAGCTGTGTACAAAAAAACAACCTGGATAAAGATCATAATGAGTTTTCCAGTCTAAATTTAACACCTGCACTCATGTTCTGAGCCCCAAACGAGCATTACACTTTCATCAATACAGTATTATAATGTGTAAAGCCATAGTGCTGAGCTCTACAGCAGTCTCCACTAGTCAGCTGCAAGACAATGTATGCCTGCATGTAATTAGCTTCCGCACAGAATAGATTACTTGTGGTCTGTATGCTTTCATTCATAATGGCTTTGCAGTTGGAAACTGTGATTTGGTTGGTTTTTGGTTCCGCATTGTTTGACTCCCTTTTAAATGCTCGGTATGTGATCCAGGAAAAGAAAAATACTGTTTTATGCAGACTTCCATAGTTTACTGACCCTCAAATTGCTGAGGAAACCATTTTATCCTTTTCTTTGCACTTATCACAATAATTAAATGTGCAACATGGCTGACTGAATCCCTCCAATCCATAGTGGGGAGATATCAGTTTTAGCCCTTTTCTTTCGGAATAGCTGGCTTGCCATAAAACGAAGTGATGACAGGGCACACTTCACCTTGCACAGGGCACCTACCATAACCATTTCATAGAAAACAATGTAATGCTTAGCCAGCTCATTTTCTAATCAAGGTCATCGTAGAGATGCAACAAATCGCCCGACAAAGGGAGTACACTTTGCAATGCCTGTTTGTCGTTTACTTTCAGCTTATCGAATAGGTGCCATAATTCATTTTTAAAATCCAGCTAAAGTGAAATTAGAGGTTTTCTTCTAAATACATCACGCATGTTAGAAAATAGTAGGTGATAACATGTGACAAGACTGTAAACTAAACTATTGCTGAATTGTGGAGTTAGGTCGTTAAACAGTTTTTCACCTATTTTATTTTTCGGATTTTTTGGGTGGAGATAAAAATGGCTCGATGACGCACTCAGGCTATCCTTAACGTAATCCGCCGCTAGCACCATGTAAAATTGAAAGCGCATTGCATCGGTGGTAATCCGCTCAATTGCGAACTACAACCTGGCATCATGTATTTAGCCAGCTAGCTAAGTCACCAGTGTTCCGTTTTCTTGCTAGCAAGTCTGCTGTGCTGCCTTCAATGTCCCAAAAATGCAACTTCCCTGAATGCAAGAATTTCAGAATAAAACCTTGATCACCCTATTTCAATTTCTGAAAAATGAAGACGTGGGGCTCTAAATTCGTTGACCAGGCGCAGGCGCGGCGAATGGGGGGAGCGCCGTGCCAACGGGGTGTATCCAGGCATATTTTACAATTTCGTGCCCGACGCAAGTACTCCTCTGTCCCACCTCTGTCCCTCCTGCCGGCGCAAGTGGCAAAGAGGGAGGAGAGAAGGCGTGAGTGGGTTTAACACAGCCGAGTCAAATCTTCACCAATCAAATGAGCTCCTCTCCTCACCTTTAAATATTGGAATAAAGAAGCCTCTGTCCTATATTTGCATGATGCGTTAATGTTGCATTTTACTTTGCTGCTTCAGGCATGTTTTCTGCACCGCTTAAGTCTATATTAAGCATTACGAATATGAGTTAGCTGGCTAGCTTGGGCATTCGCGAATTATTACCAATAGCGAACTTGAATGGAATTTCAAAACGAAACTACGTCAGATCATTCAAACTTATGAAGTTGGAATGAAATATGACGGTTGCTCATTTATTTCTTCTGCCTGCATCATTGGGAAGAGAAACGATGGATAGTGTGTTCCTATTATTACACCCTGTTGCTGCTTAAAATTTTGGGATTAACATGCATGGACAACAATGCAAGATACGTTACACATTTATTTTCAATATGCGATCTTAACTCAGTACGAGATCATAGCAATCAGGCTGTGTTCCTTTCCCCCCACTAAAAATGATAAAACCTAAGTGACAATAATAGTAGTATTGAGCCACTTGCACACTGGACGCGAAACGAATTTTTCGCACGACTGATTACATTCAAAGTAAATGCAAAGATGCGAATACACGTTCTGAGCATAGAACGCAAGCATTATTTATGTATACACTGCCCGGCCAAAAAAAAGGTCACCATTTGGAAATGAATAAACAAATTTTATTATTGGATCATGATTGCGGTTATTAATATGTTTCAGCTGGCAATAATCATTTTAACCCTGACTGATGAAGCGCATTGCTACTCATTTCTTAAAAAATCATGTCGGAAGACACATCCCTTGATGGTGGAAATAATGTTACAGTATTATAGAATGGCCAAGTTATTGGCCTGTATCTAGCAAAGAAAACCATGAATAACAAAAACAAGTATGAGGAATCATTTTCACAGGCAAATTTGCCACCACAAAGTCCTGACCTTAACCAAATTGATTGTTACTGGGGTGTGCTCAAGAAAGACCACCGAGTGGTTCAACCATTTTGTCGAGAAGACAAGATCTCAGCCAAAAATTATGGCATTTCTGATCGAAAATAAATGTTCTGGCATTGCATATGGTTGTCAAAACGATGACAAGACGAATTTGCACTGTAATCAAAGCCAAAGGGGTCCAACTAAATATTTGAGTGCGCAACTTTTTTTTTTTTTTGGCTGGGCAGTGTATATATCGTATATATATATATACACGCACTGCCTGATGCCGAGGCAGTTTGTGGTTGGCTGAGAAAGATGTGAAGTCGTTAGTTTGCATCACAGATTCAGCTGCGTTGATTAAGCCAGATCGAGGTTCCATTACGCGTGCCAACCGCCTTTGATCTAACATCAGGACAATCGATATAGATACTATAATTTATGTCCTGATTCAGATAGTTACATTAAATAGTGGTTGCTGTAATAATTTATTGCATTGAAATGTGCCCGACATTCTGGAAACCTGCCTGTGAGGTTTCGGTGACGTGTGCGCACTGTGCGCCGGTCAGCCAAATTACCATTGTACAGAAAGTAAACCAGGTTGGAGCTGGCGAGCTCTCCGCGCACTTTTGGCGGAGCCTTTATCCACGAAATTGTCACTGCGTCATGATGAATATGTGACACCTCCCCCTACTATGCCGCCACACCCATCTCGGTGTACGTCCGTCAACCAAATTGCCAAAGTGGCTGCGCATGGTGTTGCACCGCACGAAATTACCACTGCGCAGGCTGCATCCGATGAAATTACCACTGCGTGGGCTGCACCAAGCTGCGCCACCCTGCGCTGCTCCAAAAAATTGAGGTGGATTACTTTGGTGAAGAGTCACGTTAATGGAGAGCTGAGGATCACCACCAACACTCCTCTTTGTGGTAAAAATTTTACGCTTGGTAAATTCATAAACTTTCATTGGAGACTACTGGGATTCATGAGTGCCTGTTATTGGTAAATGCAGTGGAACCAACTATCTTCCCACACTGCCTTTTTCCCCCTTTCTCCTGGCACCCTCATCAGCAATAACGTTGACTACAGTCCCCACCAATGAGTTTACTAGTAAGCTGGTTACCATGTGTGCAAATATTTTAATTATTGTAGCTAGATAGCTAGGTAGGTAGTCCACTGTAAATGCACCAAATTGTTTAAAATAGGATGTGGCCCTAATTAATGTGATTTTAAATTGTGTAAAGTTTGCCACATAGACGTGGCGGAATTGACAGCCTCACCAATTACTGTGGTACTTCAACTTGTTTGCCATACAGCACCAGGCTATACTGACACGTGAAAAATACAGTCTAGTAAGCTAGTAAACAGGAGTGGCACTATTTCTGTCAGAAATACTGAACAGACAAATACGATCTCGTAACATAAAAATATATGTATTGTTCTGGTTATCTATTGATTGATAGCCTGAGTTTAATTGGATTGGTTGTTAATACTTAATCGGCTTACTTGCACAAATGTAAGAGAAATACGATTGCACTGCAGACTAAAAGGAACAAGGTCAATTGGAGAGTAAGTCAGTGCCTGCTGGTTTTGAACTGGATTCCGGCTTCGATGGCTCGAATGTAGCTATGGCTGTTCTATTCTAACAAATTGTTCCCTGGAGCATCCATTTCTCTGGCGGTGGTGTACTAGAGACAGCTGAGACTGGCTGCTCCTTGCGATCCGGCATGGTTTCAGCAGCCTTAGCGGACATGGCCACAGCATTTTAGAGCTGAGGATTGGGTTTACTTTTTAGCAGTTTTTACACATTATTTTGTTAATTTAGCGATTTTTTTCTTGTTATAATGTGGCTGGCTGCTTAATTACAAATTTCTGTGTGGTGAGCCAATGTCAGAATACATACTGTGTTTTACCTGGACATTAAATGTCTCTTCCTGTTTTATCAGAAGCTAACGTTGACTGATCTAAAAATACTGACTGAGTTTGCAGTTTAGTGTGATATAAAAACTTTGAATGTTGACCAGTGATATTCTGTTACACCGGCACCTGAGATCGGTGCTGCTGATTACAGGTTATAGTTCCTGCTTCGCAGAGTCTCTGTACCTGATTTGGGGCAGGGTGAATGGCTGAGGTGGATTCAGGTTTATTGTCCCTTTGTTAGCTTTCTCCCATAGGAAATGTAAAACTGAAGAAGAAACGCATAAAGGAGATAAACCATGCATGCAGCCAACATGGTATTTATGGCCTTAACCTGTCATGTCCAATGCCCCTGTTTGTCTGTTTCATGGTGCTCTCCCTGTCTATGTGCTCTCCTTATTGTCTTGATAATGGGTTTCTCTTGATTGGTTGACTCTTTAGCCTTTTGTGCATTCCTCACAGCTTTTCCTGCACCTTTTTTCATCTTAATCATTGTCTGAGTATTTAGGTTCCCCAGATTTCTGTTATTTTGCCGTAATGTCTTGTTCTTGACTTGTGCTTGTTCATGCTCTCTTGTGGTTTCTTGTTTTCCTGTTTCATGGTTCCTCATTCCTGCCACCACTCCTTCATATTTGTATGTGTGCCTATCTCCCCAGTGCTCCTAGTTTCCCAACCTCACTATCCCTGCTCCCTCTCAGTCTGACTCTTTGGCTTCCACCCTGGCACGGATCATCAACCACGCTGTGCCCATTTCTTAAGATAATGGCTGCCACTACCCGACACAGGACTGTCCATCGACCATAATCAGCTTTGCCGGTGTTTCGCACTTTGCCATGCACTGTACCGTAGACTGTCAACCTTGAATAAAGATCCGATTTTCATTATGTCCAGGTCCTGCTATTGATTCATTCCACCCTGCCATCACCTGATTGTAGTTTTTTCCACTGCGTTTGATATTTGAGTCATCCTTTGCAAAACGCCACATGTAGTTTCCCCAACACTGCTGAAACACCCACATGGCTATCAGGAGAGCTTCACCCTGCTCTCTCAATCTCTTTCAAGCTCTTTCTCACAGGCATTCGTGCACCGCATACACAGCTGATCCCCTGCCCACATCACAGCTTTGTCGAGTGGGTAAAAACATACCAGTGGCACTGCCTAGCTGATTCCTCCTGAATCAATTATTAACAGCAACTGAGTGGGGTGCTGAGTCTTCCTGTGAGCATAGGGTCTTTCATGGTCTAAAATTGGAGGCTGAGAGGAAAACTGCTTGCATCTTCTGAAAAGTGGTGGCTACTTTATTAACCTATTCAGCATAGTTAAGAAGCATATTAAAATATTTGTCTCACACTCCTGGCCAGTTTGGTTTTGTTCACTTTCCACATATTGCCTGGCTTGGTAAAATGTTATTTGTTTCCACCCTGCAATTTTATTCAAACACTCTTAAAGGTTCTACTTTATCAGTGTTTGTTTTCTCAAAGGGCGTGTGCGGGCTCAATTTAATGCAGATCTATTTCAAAGCAAGACATTCAGCATATCTGCTTGTCAGTCCAACCTGAATGTTGCAAACTATTGCTGAGAAAATATTTTGAAATGAACTGATAAAAATAAAAAGATTTTGAGGTGTTGCTCAAGAATACAGGGATAAAATATAACAAAGACAGAAGCTTTAGAAAAGGCAAGTATGACTATGTGATAGGGAATCAGGCAACATACATCTAAATTATAAACTCCAATACGTATGTTATGTTACAGGAGAAAACAAGGAGGCTTCCTGGGGGTAACATTATGAAAGGGTCAAAGACTACAGCGGGTATGATGGCACCAGAACGGGGGGAAAAAAAAACACTCATGTTAAATTGCATAAGGCACTGCCTGGAGCACACTGATGATATATACTACACCTGAGCTCCACCATTTTCCTCCCACCCTTCCACGCAAGCCACTCCATTCTCATCTTTGTCTTGTTTGTACATTATCAGGACATGTTCAATCAATGGATTCTCGCTGCCAAGTTTTTTTTTTCCATGTATTCTTTTCAATCTACACTAAAACTTTTCACTTTTACCTTGCACTCACAGTTTACAGAGCCACAGCAATTACCATCGACAAAGTATCTGTCAAAAGTAGTGATTGAATCGACTCCCTCAGTGGTAGTGTGACACCAGGCCCACAACGCTCATTATCACTGCAGTACTAATCATTGGGCTGCCCCTGCTCCTGTAGCCTTTATCATCCTCACTTGTTCATTATTAGCTCATTTGCTCAGCACTCCTCTCTCCCTCAGTCCCAGGCGAAGTCTCGTTGGTTACTCGCCTTAGCTAACACGTAGCTATTTAGCTTACACACACATATATTTATATATATATATATATATATATATATATATATATATATATATATATATATATATATATATATATATATATATATATATATATATATATATCTCTTGTGGCCTCCCAGCCCGATCTCACGTGGGCAGCGTGGACAGAAGTAGGGAAACGTTACCAGACACAGAATTTAGAACAAAAACAGCCTTTTATTAGGCACTCCTTTCAATTACAGGGGCCCGTTGGGCTCTGCAAGGAACCCGCACTGAGACTTGGGGGTTCCGGGAAGTCAGGGGTCCCGCACGGCTGGTCCACTGGCGCTAGGACAGGGGTCCCCCTCAGCACCTGCTCTGTATCCCCAAGGTGCTGGCGGCTGGGTAAAAAAAAAAAGCACAGGATTAATGGTTGCAACTCCGTCAGAGGGCAGGCAAGCACCCAAACACTTCCTCTGTCTGGTCCAGACTGCCCCCTCTCCACTACAGCAACCCCATTTTATGCCCCACACTGATTGCACCTGGATGTCCTCCAGGTGTGTGCACTCTTCCACCCCCCTCTGGAATGTGGCGCTGTCTGTGGTGCTGCGCCTGGGCTGCAGTTTCTGTCCAGGGTGCTGAATCCCTGGACCTTATCCTGCTGGTGCCACGCCTTTTCCTGCGTGTTCCCGCTCACGTGGGACACCAGCTGAAAGGCGGGGCTGCCACATACCCTCCTCCTTAGCTCCTTGCCCCTGGTAGGAGCGTAACCCAGGAGGGCGTCTCCTCTCCGGGAGAGGGCGTCCGCATTGGCATGGAGGCGTCCAGCTCGGTGCTCCACCCGGAAGCGGTAGTTTTGGAGCTCCAGGAACCATCGTGTCACCCTGGCATTACTGTCCTTCGCCTGGCACATCCACTTCAGGGGGGCATGATCCGTGTATAGGACAAACTCCCTCCCCAGCAGGTAATAGCGGAACTTACCCACTGCCCACTTAATGGCCAGACACTCCTTCTCTACCGTCGAATAGTTTCGTCAGGTTGAGGAGCCGATGGCTGATGTAGGCGATCGGGTGTTCGCTCCATCCTGTACTTGGGAGAGCACTGCCCCTATGCCCGTCCCCGAAGCATCGGTATGCACAGTGAATGGCAGCCTGAAGTTGGGAGTGGCGAGAACAGGTTCCTGGCACAGGGCTCCTCGGAGATCCTGGAAGGCGGCTTCTGCTTCCGGGGTCCACCTCACTTTGTCGGGCTGGGCCTTCTTGGTCAGGTCGTGCAGGGCTGCTGCTCGGGTAGCAAAAGGTATGAATTGCCTATAGTACCCCACCAACCCCAAGAACGTCCTCACCTGTTTCTTGGTGGCTGGGCGGGGCCAGGTGGTTAGGCTGTTCACCTTCTCTGCTAGGGGCCGGATGCACCCACGGCCCACGACGTGTCCCAAGTACTGAGCCTCTTCGAGCCCCAGTTGGCACTTGGCAGGGTTGGCAGTGAGCCCGGCATCCCGGAGGGCCCCCAGTACCGCCTCCAGCCGGGTCAGGTGTTCTTCCCAGGTGGTGCTATGGACCACGATGTCATCAATGTATGCAGCCGCATACTCTCGGTGGGGTCTCAGGACTTGGTCCATTAGCCGCTGGAACGTGGCGGGGGCCCCATGTACTCCAAAAGGGAGAACTGTGTAATGGTACAGGCCGTCGGGGGTGGCGAAGGCGGTCTTCTCTTTGGCCTGGGGGGGAGAGGGGCACCTGCCAGTAACCCCGGGTGAGGTCCAGAGTGCTGATGAAGCGGGCAGGCCCCAACCGCTCTATCAGCTCGTCCACCCTGGGCATCGGGTAGGCGTCACAGAGGGAGATGTCATTTAGTTGGCGGAAGTCATTGCAGAATCTCCAGCTCCCATCGGGCTTCTTCACCAGCACGATGGGGCTGGACCACGCACTGTGGGACTCCTCTATGACACCTAGCCCGAGCATCCTCTGGACCTCTTCCCGGATCACCTGGCGCCGTGCTTCTGGAATCCTATACGGACGGAGCTTTACCCGTTTCCCAGGCTCCGTCACAATGTAAATGCGTCACCAGGTCGGTCCGCCCTGGGGTGGGGTTGAACACATCTTGGTTTCGTCCCACCAGCTCCCGCAGCTCCTGGCGCTGGCGGGGGGTCAGCTGCTCCCCCAGGGGTACCTCCGGGCGTTCCTGTGGTGTAAAGGTGGCAACAAACACAGGGTCCGGCCTTTGGCCAGGATCATGCCAGCGCTTAAGCAGGTTTATGTGATAAATTTGGGTCGGCCGGCGCCGTCCTGGCTGTCTTACCCGATAATTTACCGGCCCCGCTCGCTCCACCACCTCGTAGGGCCCTTGCCACCGTGCCAGGAACTTGCATTCACTGGTGGGCACCATCACCATTACCTGGTCCCCTGGACTGAACTCCCGAACCTGGGCACTTCGATTATAGAGCCGGGCTTGCTCTGCCTGCGCCACGACGCCCATGTGCTCCCCTCACCATGGGCCAGATTCGGCCCATTCGCTGGTCCATCACCTCTACATGCTCAATCAGGGACCGTGGCGTGATGGTTGCTGCTCCCAGGCCTCCTTGGCGAGGTCCAGGAGGCCCCGGGGCCGCCTCCCATACAGGAGCTCGAAGGGGAGAAGCCTGTAGAGCCCTGGGGGACCTCCTGTATGGCAAAGGGAGGTAGGGCAGCAGCTGGTCCCAGTCCTTCCCATCCGTGTCAATGAGCTTATGTGAGCATACTTTTGAGCGTCTTGTTGAAGCGCTCCACAAGCCCATCAGTCTGCGGGTGGTACACAGAAGTGCGTAGCTGGGTGATGTGGAGCAAGCGGCACATTTCCCGCAGTACCTGGGACATGAAGCATGTTCCCTGGTCAGTCAGAATCTCATCAACCACGCCAACCCGACTGAAGAGGACGAACAGCTCCTTGGCGATGGTCTTGCCGGTGGCTGTCCGTAGGGGCACCGCCTCGGGGTATCGGGTGGCGTAGTCGACAATAACAAGGACATAGCGATGGCCCCGTGCAGACTTCGGCAGGGGCCCCAGGATGTCCATGCCAATCCTCCTGAATGGCACATCTATAATGGGGAGAGGGATTAGGGGTTCGATGCACGCCTTGGGGCTATGCAGCTGGCACTCTGCACATCGCCGACAGTAGTCCTCCACCGCCCGCTTCACTCCAGGCCAATAGAAGCGGGTTAGAATCCGTTCAGAGGTCTTCTCGGCCCCTAGGTGGGCGCCAAACAGGTGCGTGTGGGCCAGGTAGAGGACCTTTGAGATGTAGGGGCGGGGAACCAGCAGTTGGGCGATCTCTTCCCCCCGTACTTGGCAGATCCTGTATAACAGCCCATTACGAACAGTAAAGTACGGTAGGATCGACTTACTCACCCCTCTGGGTGGCCCGGGCCCTGGCTGTTGTACCGCTTTCCACGCCTGGGCGAAGTTTGGCTCCTCCAGCTGCGCCGTCCCAAAGGTAGTTGGCGGATGGGCAGAATCCCTCTGGTCTGGACGGAAGTCCGAAAAGGCTTCCCCCGGTTCTGCATCTTCCATGGCCGTGGTTGTTTCCCTGTTCGGGGCCGACCCTCCCTGGGGTGAGGCAGCTTCTCCCTCACTGGCCGTGGTCACTGCACACGCCGTTCGGGGGGCCCGCCGCCCTCGTCTCTGGGTGCGGCTATGTAGCTCCTCCCCTCTGGGTCCCTCCTGCCAGTAGCGCTGGAACAGTGCACAGTCCCTCCCCAACAACACGGGTACCGGGAGCCCCTGAACCACCCCCACTCTCACCTGGCAGCGGCCCCGGGGGGTCTGGAGCTGTACTTCTGTCGTGGGGTATCGGCGGGCCTCCCCATGCACACAGGATACAGTCACCTCCTCTCCCCCCTCCGTGCTGGCAAATTCAGGCCGGACAAGGGAAATGGCGCTCCCCGAGTCCAGCAGGGCCTCTGTGTCTTGGCCGTTCACCTTGACAGGCAGCCGAGGGGCCGCCATGCCCCGGTGGGCCCAGCAGGTGGTCAGGTAGTGGCAGGGCCGGGCCACACCCCCGGAGGTGTCAGCGCTAGGCATGCTGGCGTCTTGGCTGGGGCACTCTCGGGCCAGGTGGCCAGCCTGGCGCAGGCGGGCACCTCCGCCTCTCTTGTTCGGGTCGGAGTCCGCTGGGGCGGGCTCCTTCCGGTGGGTTCTGGGTGGGCGGGCTCCGTCTAGGGAGCGGTCGGGTGGTTGGGGGTCTTGGTTACTTGGGGTGGGCGCAGGGGGGCAGGGGAGCCCCCGCTGGTGACGGCCGCCCAGACGCAGCATCTCCTGGGTCACCTGGTGATTCTCCAGGAGGGCGATGAGGGCCTCCACACTTCGGGGGCCTTGCTCCGCTGCGTACTTCTTCGCCCCCGGGGGTAGGGCGCGCACACATCGGTCCAGCACAATCCGCTCCATCAGGGGCGGGCCCTCCCCCTCGGCCAGCCATCGGCGTGTCCGGCGGACCAGGTCGCTCACCTGTGCTCGCACTGGGGCTGTGGGGTCATACTGCCACCCGTGGTACTGTTGGGCCCGTGCCCGGCAGACTTAACCCGTACCGGCCCAAGATGGCTGCCTTCAGTCGGGGGTACTGGAGCGCGTCTATGCTGGGAAGATCCCTATAGGCCCGCTGGGCCTCTCCTGTCAGGAACGGAGCCAGTATTCTTCCCCATTCCTCCTGGGGCCACCCCTCACCTTGGGCTGCTCGCTCGAAAACCTCCAGGTAGGCTTCGATGTCATCCTCCCCGGTCAGCTTCGTGAGCACGTCCTTCGGTTGACGCGTCTGGCTGGTTCGTCTCGTGCTGGCGCACAGCTCAGCCACCGCTGACTGGAGTGCCTCCTGAGACCGGAGGATTGCGGTCAGGGCCTCGTCCATGGCCCTTCGGGAGAACAGGTCCGGTGCGAGGAAGACAGGACCGCAGTCAGTGTACCCCCCTTTCTTTCCCCTTCTCTTGAGGCGCTGCTCCTACTTGTCCACTTTGGCAGCTACAAGACTGATGCCCGCATTCTCCACCACTTGTGGCCTCCCAGCCCGATCTCACGTGGGCAGCGTGGACAGAAGTAGGGAAACGTTACCAGACACAGAATTTAGAACAAAAACAGCCTTTTATTAGGCACTCCTTTCAATTACAGGGGCCCGTTGGGCTCTGCAAGGAACCCGCACTGAGACTTGGGGGTTCCGGGAAGTCAGGGGTCCCGCACGGCTGGTCCACTGGCGCTAGGACAGGGGTCCCCCTCAGCACCTGCTCTGTATCCCCAAGGTGCTGGCGGCTGGGTAAAAAAAAAAGCACAGGATTAATGGTTGCAACTCCGTCCAGAGGGCAGGCAAGCACCCAAACACTTCCTCTGTCTGGTCCAGACTGCCCCCTCTCCACTACAGCAACCCCATTTTATGCCCCACACTGATTGCACCTGGATGTCCTCCAGGTGTGTGCACTCTTCCACCCCCCTCTGGAATGTGGCGCTGTCTGTGGTGCTGCGCCTGGGCTGCAGTTTCTGTCCAGGGTGCTGAATCCCTGGACCTTATCCTGCTGGTGCCACGCCTTTTCCTGCGTGTTCCCGCTCACGTGGGACACCAGCTGAAAGGCGGGGCTGCCACAATATATATATATATATATGTCTATGTACGCTAGCTCTGACATTAAATAAAATGAGATTTCCTACCCTCGCACTAGAATCCAGTCCTCCATTCCCAGTTGTGCACACTCTCTGTGCCCACCCATCATTACAGGTAGTTTCATTTTACAAATGAATGGTCAAGGAATTTTAAGTGGGGATAGACAGAAAAAGACAGTATTGCTGGATATTCTCTCTCAAAAAATCCCCGCACAGAATTAAGTGATGCTGTTAAAATAGATGTTAACATTGGTTTAATTCAGCTGAAAAAAGTTTCACCGACTTGATTCTCCATTACAATGTATCTTTATCAAATTTTTGTGAAAGTATATAATATACTCCGCAAATAAAATTTGGCAACACACATGTTTTAAGCATTGTTGAAAAAAGGAAATATCACGAAATGGCGAACTATATATAGTAGTCTTCCTAAACAGACCGTATCGCACCAACACACCAAATTACACTGAATACTGGTCACGTTCGTTTACGCGTGCTTTGCACATGATTTTATTCGATTTGTGGCCAACAGGAATCCTGTCACTGGAATCTGTATAAAACCTGGTTGACACTTTGGGGATACTCTTTGTTGAACAAAAAACCCCAAAAGTGCAAAATCAAAATTATGGGGCATCGTAGGGGAATGTCTGAAAATGCCAGACACAAAATCATTGGCATCTTCAGGGCAGAAATGAGCTTGCGAAAAGTTGGGCAGCAATTCAATATCCACCACAGCATCATTTGACGTCTTCAGATACGTAGGGCACAGACTGGGACCGTCAAAGACCGACCTTGCAGTGGTAGACCATGACCATGTAAAACAACGGCAAGTGAAGATCGCTTCATCGTGACGTCATCACGACATAACCAAAATGACATGCGGTTCAACAGGCCGGTGGGCATCACACTCGCTACTGAGGGACAGGAACAGTCTTGCGGGAAACTGGTCAATCCATCCCCATGCATTCTGAGTGACGTTTATTTCATCACACTGATTTGAGTCGCAAATGTGTCGGGCATCCATGGATGTCTAATTGTTCCCTGTAATGGTCAAGACAATTGAATACACATTTCACAGTTGTTAACTCGTTTATTGTGCATCTACATCAGGTGTTGCTAAACTTTCATTACTGAGCATATTTTATGCATACCTTATTCAAATATATATTTCCAATTCAAACGTCTTGATTTAGTTTTCTACCTCATCTGAAAACTTGATGTGCTTCCGACGCCAGAACTGATGCCAACTGCACACTTTCTTGACGTGGAAGAACCTTCTACTGGGAATATTTGTGTGCTTGCTTCAGTGAAGCAAACACCTTACACTCATGCATACTTCTTTATTTGTCTTCCACCTAATTTTTTCTGGTGTAGTCTGCTTCATTTCAGACTTCAATTTTTTCTAAAAATTCTTTTAAAAATATTTTCCTTTCTTAAAAGTGTCTTTTGTACAATGGCAACCAACGAGAAAAATGCTGAAGCCCAGCTTTTTTGAAGTTTTTCTACTCAGTTTTCAGCAAGAAACTTCATTTCAATTTTGATCTGGTCAGCACAAGTGGTAGTTTATTAGTGTAAAACACCTTTGTGATATCTTGTGAACTTTTTGAAAAATTGCAGGTTAGGTTTTATGCAGTTTTCAGAAGACAAAATGTATTGCACAGTCACAATAGCACATAGACACTAATAGGCTCAGCTTAAAACAATAAATTAATGAATAAATTAACATGTTATTTCTGTCTAGACTCATAAAATTTACACAAACACACACATATTTACCACTATAATGGAGGTATTGTTCACCTCTCTTAAACCATGCCATTTTTGAAGGGATATGGCCTATAGGGCTCCATTTTTGTGCTGTCGCAAATGGAAACACTCAGGGAAGTAATGTTATGCCCATTTTCATCCATTGAAAACGCATATCTATTGCCCACTAAGGTGCTCTTACATAATAGTTTGCGACACGGTGGTTTTACTGTACATTAGAGGGTGTGTCAACGCATAAGGCTGGCGCTATGCAGTTTTCGCATCCAAGAACTCGCTTGCATTTTGACTCATACACATCTTCTTTTGACCCAAACGCTGTCTGTCTCTCCCATGGGAATGAATCCCAGTCAATGAAGCTGTTTGCAGATTTTCTTAATTTTCCCTTTTTTATGTACAGTAGGTCTACCCAGTAAAAAGGCTTATGCCAGAAAAATTATGGTGGGGCCTAATGGGATTCACACGTTAATTTTTTCTGTGTGTGTGCGTGTGTGTGTGTGTGTGTGTGTGGCGTGTGCGTGTGCGTGTGTGCGTGTGCGTGTGTGTGTGTGTGTGTGTGTGTGTGTGTGTGTGCTGGGGGGGGATATTAAGTTCAGTCTCACCCTTGTTTTAAAACTATGAGTGCTGTTTTGTATACTGATGAAATGGCCTACATCTTTTTATACCAAACACATTACCTAGTGAACTGAGCTCTATCCATGATAGACGTGGATTCCATGCATGCTTGGGGTCTCAGGTGTCAAGAAGGAATGCCGACCACCAACAGGGGAAGCCAAACAGTAATGTGAAAGCCCTTGATTTAATGTGATTATTTACATTTGCACAAACAACGCACCCTCCAGTTCACGGATGTAAATTAGCATTCTTGCTAACGTCGGCATATTTACATCATGCATTACACTTTGATGTTCATTAATGTACTCTGCCCTGTTAAATGAATAAATAAATAAATTAAGCCTGTAGGTCTGAACTGTCAGAGGAGTAATTCAAGGAAACAAAACTTCGATCCATTGCAGATAAATTTATGAAGCGCTTAGCTGTGAGGAGATACACCTTCCTTCTATTGAAATAACATCAAGAATGTTGTGTGAAAAATCCAGTTTTTTCATATGTTGTTGCTTTGGGCCTGAATGTTGATGGTTGATTGACTTTAACTTTGTCCTTAAGTTTGTATGTGTTTCTTGCATGTGTGATTATTTTTATAGCTACAGCTGCGCTATCTCACACTTTTGTATCAGATTGTGTTCTTCGCCTGAGATTATTCATGTTCATGCGAACAGTTTTACTAGATGATTTCCGTAGTATTGATTACTTCATGTTCTGGTGTGTATCGTTAGCTAAATCTTTGATCTCCACATTCCAAAGTCAGTATAATTCATTATTTTTTTTAATGAGTCCTTGCTCATTTTCTTGTTGCTGAAATGGCCACCGTGGTAAATCTCTTCACGCTCTGTTTTGTGGAGGCAATAATGTCCTCCACCAGCGTGCTTGTTCTTCCCCTGAACAAATTGCCAGTTTACAATGGCGTTAACTCACTAATTTTAAGGGGAATGATTGGCCTCAATTGAACCAAACCCTCATCACACCCTCAGGCAATTAATTCTTCTAAGTCTGTCCTTTCGGTAATGGAGCCACAGCAACACTATCACCTCCTGACACAAAATTACCGAAATGGAGTCAGACGCGCCCAGTTTTGATCTGCGATACCGTTAGTACTTGCATCTGCTGACTGTGTTAAGGTTGTCAAAATTGGGCCAGTAGTTTTCACGAACTAAATCCACTCATTTTCAGTGGTTTTCCGCAATTTTTCAAGTCTCGCTAGTCATGTCATACTTTCAGCTAGAAACTCTATTCCAACTTTAAAATGTTTGGCTTAGCACATTAAGAGAACAGTTTTCTTTTAATCTTTTATACTTTTAAATACTTTAGACTTTTAAACTGAACCTCTTCAAAGTCACCCTTTAAAACTTTTCAAGCAGAAACAACCACACAAATTATCTTCATTCAAAAAATATGCTTTTTGTTGCCATATTTTTTATCCAAATGGTGGAGGGACCATATTAAGACAAATAAACTGCTTTAAAATTCCAAAACCCTGGCAGCTCATGCTAAAATATAGAAATAACAAATACCCTGCTGCCACGATACCTACGACTATTCGTACCCCAACTATTACTACTACTGCCATTACTATCATTAGCAGTAATAAATAAATCAATAAATAATACCTTGTACATTGTAATGAGAAAAATATATCCATATCCAGCTCAATTTATGCATACAATACGTGTTTTTAAATGAATGTAATTGGTTCTACAGGAAAAATGAAACAACATTTCTGTGTAGTTGGGGAGACTGGGGTCCGATGAGCCATGGGGACCGATGAGCCATATCACTATTTTGCGATCAATCGATGCCAAAGGTGTTTAAAATAGGCAAAATAGTGATATGGCTCATTTATCCCCAGGACTCATCAGTCAATGGTCAAATATTTTGCCTATTTTAAGCAGCTCTGTCATCGATTGATCGCACAATAGTGATATGGCTCATTGGTCCCCATGGCTCATCGGACCCCAGCCTCCCCTACACAGGAGGCAATAGTGAAGGATGTTTACCAGGCCACCTTTGGTGTGACATGCTGTTACAGTCAAATATAGTAACCCCAGAAGCATTCTGGAAGCACTATAAATGCATTTACGCTATAAAATTGAGCATTCACCCAGTTAACTAGCTGGTGCAGCTGATGGACCCAACTGGATCTAACTTTGCTCAGCATCTAGGCCTACATAGAGCTTAGCATGCTGTGCTAAGACATGACCAAAACAGCAGACCTCTCCAGAACAAAACTTTTCCCAAGGCAGCTTTTGCAACCAAAGGACGCAATGACTTCAGAGGACTAGACAATATCATCCTGCACTTGGGACAAGACGCAAACTCATGCTTGTTCTCATGAGAATGCCATCCAAAAATCCTGGCAGTGGCCGTATATTCTGCTTAAGGTTTACTGGGTTTAATATGAATCTGTCTGTTGATACTTTCTTAGAATTTGAATATTCATACTTTTTACTTTGATCGACTCACCATAGCCTATAGGCCGACACCGTATACATCTCTTTCCAGTTCACTTTCCAACCCTTCTAACTCTTTTTGTGTTAGAGACAGACTGCAAGTAACCCCTTTGCAGCAACTTTCATGGGTTTAGTTTGTTATTTTTATAAACAAGTAAGTGTATTGTTCCACGAGCAGTAGTCCCTCATTGTCAAGAGAATGCATACACTCACATACACACACTAACAGCTCGTCATTACCATACCTTTTTTTCCCCCATTAGATTACACTAGTATCTGTTCAGATTTTATGTGAATGTGAGAGCTAAGTCAAACAGACATCCGGAGGACTCTAAAATACAAAAAAAAAATCAACTCTTTGATTATATTTAATCATTAATACTGGTGGTTTATATCGGTATTATTAATGCTGAAATTCTGTTTTTTGGTGTAATGTGTTTGATAAGAGCATTAGACTATTTCTTATTTGCAGTATCAGTGCTATGCCTGATTGCCTATGTGAGGTTTATTAACACAGATGTAATTATCCATGTTTGGTTTTTAATAAATGGTTTAGGTGTATTTCCCCTACAGCTCAAATACCAAAATACAGACAGGCTAATATACTAGGAATGGAAGATTTGGAGCAGTGACAGCATGGAACTTTAATTGCCTGCAGAGGCAGAGGCAGCAGAGAGGAGACTGAGCGTGTGGTAGAAAGGCGAGGGCTCCTCCAGTTCTGCTAGGCAATGTCTATTCCACCTCATTACCATGCCTGGAAGGCCTCCACAATCATGGATTCGCTCATTAAGGCTCTAAGAAATGTGAAACATTCTCCCCCTCAAAATCAAATGTCCCCCAGTTCCCGTGTTACAGTAACAGCCCTAAGAGATGGACAGGGTTCAGGACACACAAAGTGAATATGGACGGAACTGAAAAGGGAGATATAGCAAAAGCAAGAGTTTTTGTGGGTGTGAGAGAGACATTGTGAACTGTTAAAACTAGTGATAATATCAAAAAATGATTGGACAAATTTGTGATATCATCCTAATTTTTTTCTCCTGGAGTTGATTCACAAAGAAAGATATAACACCATGCACACTTTTGTGTAGATTACACCCGTGTACTGAAAGTGGAGACTAAGAATTCGTGCCAAAGAATCGGCAGCTTCCGTATGAAACCGGAATAAGATGGATAAACCTCGTGTTCAAACAATTGGGAATTACATGATGTCACATCAATGAATGGATAGATTCTTAGGCTATTCCATTATTTGTATCAGTATAAATTGTGGCTTAGTTGTCAATGTGATTTATCATGAAACTGTCTCCCTGCCAGAAAATCTGATATGAGTAAAACAATTACAATCCGCGATTATCACAGTCTGACAGAATCTTGGCTCGCTGGCTCACCCTAGGGAAACTTCTGTATGTCTTCTCTTAAGGGTCAATAAACCCATGGCGCAATGTTGTTTGACAGAGTTGTTCAAGAGATATTGTAGAACGCCCTGAAATTCAGGTTGCTCTTAAGATGCATACTGAAGGAGATTAATTCGCTGGCTACTAACAAGTGACCTGGGGGAAAGCTGTAAATGAAATGGTGTGAAGAAGAAATTAGGATATACAGAGTGAAAAAAATGGGGATATGGTTTCTTTTCAGTCATGGGTGTGTGTAGATTCGTGCCCATGAAAACCCTTTGTTGCTTGTCTTCTCATGGGGTGAAGTGAGGAGAATGTGCCAGACGGCACAGAACAAAAAACAGAGACTATTCCCTCAGAGCTTCTTTCTCGTTTCTTCAGCTTTGGGTAGTGAATTTGATGTCCTGTGTGAAACTGCAATGGGGCACTGTAAGCACATTTTTTGAACATTCTTTTTATCTTTCAAGGATATCTGTTACTGATCCTATAGTGCATTTGGCAATGGAATTTCAAGACCTTAGAAAACAGCTGCAGATATCAGGGATAAATTGATTTGAGAATTAATTTTCAGACATACTGCAAAGACAAGGGACTTAGTGCATTGTAAAGTGAATTGCAGCAGATTTTATGGTCATGTTCATACCCCAACCAGGAGAAACTGAACACATTAAACAGGTGCCCATGGAGAATATGTGGCCTGATTCCATTTTCCAATTCTTTGAAAATTAATTTAAAGCAAAAATAGGACACTCTGAAGTATGGTGGAAAGAAGGGGAGACGAGACATCAAATCAGTTTGAACTTTATTGTTGCCTCTTTGAAAATGTATGTTTCCAGTAGAGCTGAATGCTCCATGCTGTGCCCTAATGAGGAACAGGCCTAGGTCCATTGACAAATTGATTGTATGTTTATAGAGCTCAATACCTGGCACTTTCCCACCAATCAATATGCTTTATGACTGCTTGCCCGAGCCTGAGGGATCACTGCTGCCCTGGCAACAGTTAGACAAACGTGCAGCTTCTATTTTCAGCTTTTAGCTCTCAGCAGTGTTTTCACGTTTTCACCTGACACTCAAATACTCATGCAGGACAACTGGAGGGCAAAGTGTTTTTCTTTTGAAATGAGGGGCACCTAACACTCAAGCCCTTGAATCACAGGAAACAATTTCCAGTCTTTGAGCAAGGCTGGTTTTAAATCCTGAATACTTTCACCCTTGGGTCTCCTTGTACTATCAGAAATAGCAATGCTTTAGACTGGAGCTCATGAATAATTCTGACATATTCCAAGTATAGGAGGGCTGACTTGATTAAAGGAAAACTCTACTGGGCAGATTTTCCTCCGGTTATTTATGGAACATTTAGGCATAAATTTTTGGCAATGAGCGGGTATGGAGAAAGCGAGGAGCAGAGCAGCGAAGCAATACAACTCCATGTGTTCTGTGATGCAAGCTTAAGGCGTACAGTGCAGAGGCATCTCGTGAACTGGCAACAGGGGAAGTTCAAACAATCCCTTAAAATTAATGATTGGTCGTGACCTGTTTTCAATCATTCATTTAAATTACCATTACAGAAACTCCGAAAACTCTCAAAATTATCAAGTGTGGCCAGTTTTCATTAAAGGTCCCATATTATGCAGTATTTGGTTGTTCAAAATATGTCCAGTGGGTCTTTAAAATAATGTTAAGAATTCAGTGACCAAAAAAAAACCACACACATCCAGGCCTAGTGAGACCTCTTCTCTCATCCCGTCTGTGCCGGCCTGAAACACGAGCTGTTTTGAGTGGCCGGGAAAGCTATGCTAATGAGGCGCTGCTCTGATTGGCTGCCTTGCCGCTTCAATTCCGGGGGATGGTGCAGACCTGAAAAACCAGGAACCCGAGATGGCAGGTATTTCAGGACAGCTCTCTGCGGCATCTATTGCTGTAAGACCGTACTTGTTTGATTCCGAATCCGACCCCGAACGGGAAGAGGAAGCAATTGAAGTATTGCAGCAACGTTTACAGTGAGATGTCAATGAGTGGCAAGTTGAAATTTTAGTGTTTTTCTCGTACTGTCTCACCTTGCATGCATGTGATTGTAGCTGTACTGTTATATAGTCATGTTATATACATGTTAGCTATCCAGAGGAAACTTTGCTAAAAGCTCCTGTTAACCATTTCTACCAAAACAAAACACAATTCTGACACCAAGCTACGAAATGAGTCCGTAACAAAAACACACAAACGGTGTAAGCGCTGCTTATGTGGAGCTAGCGAATCGATAACTTCTACCGGAAATCCAGATCCGACCTCCACTTCTTTTTTTGGTTTTTTATTAGCCAAAACAATTTCCAAAGGTGGATGAAATTTCACCACAGCAATGCAGAGAAATCATTTGTTATACCAGACATGTTATATTGCATTTCGCGATTGCTTTCACCGTGGTAGGATCAGAGAGCTAGCCCACACCACGGCAAAGTACCTGGCTGAACCATGTCATGGATAAGTAAAACGGTTGTTTCACAGCAGCAGTAAACAAACCCAAACTCGTAACCTAAGCTCCACAAAGCAAACGTCTGGTCTAACTGCAGCCTTATCTGCCCAACTTTGCAGACAAGCACAACACCTCTTCGGTTAGCTTCAACTGTTGTGGCTGCGGTCAGGTAACATAATGATGAAGCTACCACCTTGATGCTAACCAAAGTAACACAAGCATACCAATCTGAATTACTGCATATAAGTTAACCAGGAGCATTTTTTAAGTAGCACGGAACCGAGCGGTCATCATAACGACAGAGACAAATGTTACCCTGCAATACAGGTTTTACAGACAGTAAGTTCCGTTACCGTGAACACTTTTACGAAGCATCTAATCAAGTATAAAAAGTTAGCTTCAAAATGAGGTTTATGTTCACACACCTTCTGTTGAATGTCTCTTTGATATTATATACTCTTGCATATTTAGGACACAAACATTAGCAACAGTAACTTAGGTACATTAGCCGCAGTGCTACAGCCACATTCAACAGGCTATCACATTAGGTAGGCTTATGCAGTAAAGCAACACAAAATGGTAAAACTTACTGCTTCCACATCTGTGAGTCACGGACAGTTGGTACCAATCCTTTTGCTGTGTTCGATTTGGCTCGGAAGTTGGAAGTCGGTGCTGGGAAAACGTCGTACCCGAGCTGACTGCGTTCTATTAAGTAAGTCGGAAAACTGACTTTGGGTCAGTGGTGTGTCCTCTGGCCAGGATAGCCTTTATTAGCTATTGTTAGCTGTACTAGTTGATAACAACGTATTACTTGGTATTATTTGCATGCAAACACTGTATCAACAATTCCGCCGATAAACTCTATTCAGTACTGTGTCTATGACTGATTTAATGAAGCAAATGACACAGAATTGCAAACATACAGTTTGTTATTAGAGCTTTCGCTTACTATTGATTTACGGTGCAGCCATCTTGAACCCGGAACTTGGGGTAGGTGAGGAATCTCCGGTTTTCCGAGCTGGAAATCCGACTTCAGGTGGCGTTCAAATGGAAATTTCCGACTGGGAGCATGGAAATCCCGACTTCCCATACAAATCGAACGCAGCATTAATCTTCAAATATTTTACAAAGCCTGCATTTGAGGCCAGTTGTTAGTGCTAACTATCATTAGCAGTTCTGCTAGCCACCCATAACACGTTAGCTTCACCTACATTATTTGCTGTTATGTCATTACTTACAGCTTGTGGCTCCGAGCGCTTAATCAATGCAACTGCTCCAAGTTTGAGAAACAGCAGAGATGCATATCCAGCGTCAAATTATCCATTATTGACAAAGCTGTCTTCGGTGAAATGCCGAGCACAAACAGCTGATGTTCCCTTTGAGAGTGGCTGTTTGCCGCCAGCAAACAAAAAAGCTACCCACTGATTTCTGGTGGCATCGTCTTTTGGAAGAGAAAGTAGTTGTGCTTTTTTTCCCATCCAAAAAAACACATATGAACAGCTTTGGGAGACATACTGATAAATCCACACATTATATGATTTGGGCTTGTTTGTGTCTGATAGAATAAATTCCGGCGCCGTGATTGGGATTGTTTGAGCTTCCCCTATTGCCAGTTCACAAGCCGCCTCTGGAACAGTGCTGTGGCCCACTTGCTTTGGAAAAAGGGGTTGGAATGATGACTGCTAGTCTGGTTGCATCAACGTCCAGAGTTGGCCTTCTGAAGAGAATGACATAATGATGTAGGAGCAGGACTCAGAAAGAACTTAAGGAAGCCAATAAAAAATGAAACCATCAGCTTCACATGTGGACAGATTCCATGGTCTTGTGGCACTGGATTTGAAGCTCAGCACATAAGAGGAAACAGATCATCACATACCAAGAGATTCAGAGTTTGGCTCTAGCAATGTCATGGTCCCATAAGGGAAAAGTAAATCTTGCTGATCTCCCAACAATGAATGAACCTTGTATTTATATAGCACTTTCTCATCGACAGTCAAAGCGTTTTACAGTCATACGGTGCAATCTCATTTCACCATCACCAATGTGCTGCACCCACCTGGGTGATGCTACAGCAGCCATTCTGCACCAGAATACTCATCACTCATCAGCTTGAGGTGTAAAGGGAAAAGAAAGATTACATAGCCAAATTGAAACGAGGATGATCAGGTGGCAGGTTAAGTGTGCCAGGCTAGGAATTTAGCCAGGACACTAGGGAATGCCCTACTCTTGCTAAAGAGGATCATGGGATCTTTGACAACCACAGTGAGCCAGGATCTCAATTTAACACCTCATCCAGAAGATGGCATTACCTTCAGCACAATGGCCCCATCACTAAACAGGGGATTATCTGACCAGAGGGAAGATTTCCACTTACTGGCCCACCACAACAATTATCAGCAGCAACTTTGTTTTCCCAAGTGGTCACCCATCCAAGTACTAACGAAGCCCACACCTGCTTAGCTTCAGCAGCTGGAGTAGATCAAGTAGTGGTATGACTGCTGGTGGGAGGCTGATTATTGTGAGCCTTAGTCATAGTCTTCTGTGATGGAACGGACCTTCTGTATATTTGTGACATCATCTCAACCTGTGGAAGCATCTGACCAAGAATCAGTGGAGTAAAACATGGCTGAAGAACTGACAAAAGGTCTGCATGTCACTATACAGCTCAGCAGTGAAGGGGATGAAGCAACAAAAGCAGTGCAGAACTTACAAAGATACCGTAAGCTGACGACTGTATTGCCGATAGTTGCCTGGATGAAGAGGTTCACAGATGTGCATGCGCATTGAAGGCAGATTGCAATAGTCAGACTTTGGCTTCAGAGAGCAACACCTCTGGATCCTGCCCAC
The DNA here is from genome assembly GCA_029692085.1 of Gymnothorax javanicus. Classification (NCBI taxonomy): domain Eukaryota; kingdom Metazoa; phylum Chordata; class Actinopteri; order Anguilliformes; family Muraenidae; genus Gymnothorax; species Gymnothorax javanicus. The sequence continues at coordinate 26,695,353 of CM056195.1, read as the reverse complement.
CAAAACTAAATATTGAGAACTGTTGGTTCAACAAAATCATGAAAAATTGATACACGCCAGTGTGCGGGACTCATTTGTGCAAGTCAGAGAAATACTTTGGATAATGCGAGGGAGACGGTTTCTGAAGACTGTCCTGTCAAGGCGCTAAATATTCAAGGCGAAGCTTGCGTAACAGGTTTCAACACCATTACCTGGTGACAGAATCACTGAATTCCCTTGATTTGATGTCACAGGTATGGATTTCGCTGGGCCTCAGTATGTCTGTCATGGTTTGTGAGGTGTGCGCGTTGTTTGGACTTTTCTTTGCGGCTCTCGTCCCGGGACGATATCGATCCTGGGCTATCAAATTCTTTACCCAGCTGGTTGATTGAGCTGAGGCGGCACTTTCCCAGAATCTATATACACAGGAAGTCCGGCACACCTCCTTTGCTAGAGTGTCTGTTTTTAGCTTCGCACTATAGCTGAAGATATCTGTAGTCAGGTTTTGCATGACTTTCTATCTTCTGATTGTTGGAGTTTCTTCTCCTTTTCTATCTCGCTTTGCTTCCATGGTTAGGACTATTATACGTCCTTTGGAAGCGCGAGTACTTTCGTTTGGTCTATATTATTCTCTGTGTTTGTACTGTGTCTGAGCTACTCTCTCTCTCTCTCTCTGGTCGTTGCGCTTGGCCTCCGTATACTACCAGCCATTACAATGTCATAATGCTGCACTAAGGAAGTAAATACAGATAAACAGATGCACCTTCTGCTTTCCCTCCTGTAATGTATTGATCATCACCAGTAAAAGGGAATACTTCTTTGGAAATACACATGTAAATCTTTCTTGCTACACTAAGCTTTGTGGAAAAAAGAGCAAAATGAGACATACATACTCTCTCTAAAATAATTTCCTAAAATAGTTTCCACCATCTCTTTAATATTCTCATATCTGCCAATAAAATTGTGAATACAGTGTGCATTTATGGCTGGCACTAGCCAAACAAGCTATGTACTCCGATAAGATAGCAGCGGCCACCTCCAATTTGACTTCAACAGATGTTTATTATTCCAGACCAAGCAGGTTAACCCTTTAAGTGCCTGCTCCCTTTTAGTCAAGCACAGTTTGAGAGGCTGTATTAAATTGAGAGATGTGTTGAACTTAGCCTGATGAAGCCTTCTCCATTAATCATTTGCAATCTGTAGTGCTGAAAAAAAAACTGATCTGTTAAGTTCAACACATCTTTCAATTAGAAATAGTGACTCAAAATGTGCTCTGCTAAAAGGTTGAGCAGGCAGTTAAAGGGTTAATAAAGTGCTCAGATGCTCAAATCTGCATTGGTATTTGTGTACATGAATAAGAGTGATTGTGTTTTATTTCTATTAACACACACGGAAACATAAAAGAAAGTTTGATAAGCATAAGCAAAATTGAGCAACTCGGTACTCTCATCAGGAACTGACCACAAAGAATATAACACATTTGCTCACGAGCACACAAGTCTTTCATTGCTCAGTGAGTAAGCTCACTACGTCCAGCTGGGGGTTTTCCACAAAAATTTGAATTTTTTTTTTTTTTTTCCCAAATATCACCTCAATATAATGCCCCAGATTTTATTACTAGTTTCTGATTTTCATGTTTTTTTTTTTTTCAAAATATTTTTTTTTTCTTTTGAGCCCCTCTTGGCAGCTTAAATTTTTGCCATTTTTTGTGACTGACACACCAACAATTCAGCCATTAACTGTTTGGCGCCTTTAGAACTGTGTTAGCATCCTGATCTTGCTTTAAAGAGTCACCTGGGAAAGAGCTGCTGAATAGACTCATGCTGCTAATTAGCATTCAAATTAGTAGGAATGACCAGCGTTGATGCTTTGTATTATGGTTTCAAACACTCTCTTTTTAATTATGATTATCATGAATTTTATTTTGGACCCAATTAATTACAATTGTTATTGCATCAGCTAATATCTGTACTTAAAAGAGATGGACACTCAACAAAAATGATTAGCTGTGAGAATTGTGTGATCCTGCTTGATGGCAAGGCGACAGCACCAAGCCTCCCCGTCCCACCAAATTCACAGCTGGGCCAAGTTTCCACTAGCAAGGATGTCTCTCAATTTTTTATGCTGCCCAGGGCAAAGGGTCAGCCATCTCATCTATCATTGATGGCAACATGATCAATTATACAGCAGCAAAAGCAGGAATGCAATCGCCAACCTGTTTCAGCCCTTTGGCAAGTTTTAGCAGCATCTGACCATGCTAAGAAAGCAGCAGAATAAATAAAAACCCATGCACTGAGGTGGGTCACTGAGAGTAGGTATTGACGATGGCTGCCTTTGCTCCTGTGATGAAAGTGCACATTTCTATCCTGGAGACTGTGGTGTTATAACACAAAATCAGGAAAAGTTGGGAAGGTATGGAAAAACAACTATTACTGAAAGCAACAATTTGTAAATTATTTTTGACCTGTATTATATTAAAAACAATGCAACAGCACAATATTTGATGTTTTGCTACAAGAATTTCATTGATTTTTCAAGATAATCTCTAAAATTTTTACTCTTTCAACATATTTGAAAAAAGGTTAAGTATTTACCACTTTGTAATCTTGCCATTCCTTTTCACAATATTAAACTAGAGGCACTCGTAGAGTGCAAACCTCCGCCAAGGCAGCACAATCCAAATCTTTGTGAGTGGGAGCAAAGTTCAATGATCACGTGTCATACGATTTCAAGATGGCTGCTGTGGCGGCCATGTTGTTTCACTGATTGTGGTGAAAATCAAGAGGGTCCATTCTTGATGTAATAGCAATCCATCCACAAAATTTCAGACAAATCCATGCATTACTTTTTGAGTTATGTTGTTCACAAAGACAGACAGACAGACAAACAGGTAGGGGCGAAAACATAATCTCCGCCCCAACTTCGTTGGCGGAGGTAATAAACATTTAGGGACTGAAGACATAAAGTGATTTAGAGTTTCAGGTGTAATTTTGTCCCATTTTACCTGCAAAGAAGTCTTAAGGTGTGCAACAGTACAGCCCCTTTGTTGTTGCATGTTTGTGTTTCAAATTGCACCATATTTTCACTACTGGGGACAATTCTAGACAGCAGGCTGGCAAGTCCAGCGCCCACAACATCCTCTTACGCGGCCATGCCTTTCTAATCCATTCAGAATGCAGTTTTGCATCGTCTTTTTGAAATATGCATAGGTGCCGTCTTGAAGGCCCCACAAGTTGCTCCAAAATTTCTGTGAAATTTTCAGCATTAAGGGCGTCTTCATGGAAGTGCACATTACCCTTGCCAAGGGCACTGACACAACCCAATCCTACAACAGAGCATAGCTTTTAGACTTGTTGCTGGTAACAGCCTGGATAGTCCTTTTTTCTTTGGTCTGCAACATATGGCGTCCATTTCCTCCAACAGAGACCTCTAATACTGATTCATCTGACCACATTACACATTTCCACTGTCTGACAGTCCATCAAAAAAGCATCTGAGCCCAGAGAAGTTGATGGCCCCTCTGGACACTGCGGACATTAGGCTTCCTTTTTGCATAGTAAGCTTTTAACTAGCATTTGTGGATGTTAACTCCGCATTGTATAATTGAAAAAGGTTTACCATAACAATCCTGAGTGCATGTGGATCACGTACAGATAAATGATTCTTGATTTGGCATCGATCGCAAAATAGTGATATGGCTCATTGGTCCCCATGGCTCATCGGACCCCAGTCTCCCCTACAGTATATTAACAAATATAATGAAGTTAAGGGGACAAAACATTTAATAGCTTGTCTTAATGCTGTTTACAATGAAATACAGTTGAAGTAAATTTAGAAATCGCTGCTCTCTGTTTTTATGTGCATTTTCCATACAGTCCCTACTCTTTCCAAGTTGGGACTTGTTATTCAGACTGCCTTGCCACCCCCTTGCTGTCAATGCTAGAGCGTGCCACACATCAGATATTTACATCTGAATTATTAAAATTGCTGCGCAGTTCTAGTCATGTAGCATACAGAATAAGGTCCCTGAATGCTGCAGAAGAACATGGAATACCACTGCGCATCTTTCTCAGCTGAAGTCGATCTGAATAATTCAATTCAGTTTTATTTGTTTAGCACTTTTTACAGACAGACTGTCACAAAGATGCTTTACAGAGAAAAAAAAGGCAGAGCCCAGCCTAATCCCCAAAATAGCAAATGAGGCTAAAAAACTCCCAGTAGGGAGAAAAATCCTCAAACAGTGGTGAGAAAAAACTCCCCAGTGGGAATAAATCTCAGGAGGAACCCGGCTATAGTGGGGAAGCCCATCCTCCGCTGGCTTGCTAATTAATAATGTTCAATTGAAGTCCATTAAACTCATTAAAACATCCAAGCAGTGGTGTCTGTAGCTCCAGGAAGTGGCAAGGCAAGGACGGAGTAGAACTGTATAAGGACCGGATCAGGACAGCAGGGCAGCAGCAGCCAGTGACCACATGGTGTGGGACAGGGCTTGGATGGTCCATGGACTCAATGTTCCAGAGGGAAAAGAACCCCGCAAAAAGACAAAAAAAAAAAAAGAGGTGTTAGGCTCCGGATAAAACTAATGCATACTAAATAAAATGCTGTCCTTTGTCAGGTACCAAGTTACAATTGAAGACTTGCGTGCAGGAAGTACTTAAGTCACGCAATGTCAGTTTTGAGATATTGATGGTCAAAGTTTTTAAAACATGCTGCAGATACTTTCAAGGTAGCTTATTATGGACTTGTGTGCTAGTTCTAGGGGCTAAACATGGTTAGTCACCATTTTTTGCGTAATAATTCATCTTTATTACGGAGAAATCGAGAAAAGTAATTTTAGACTTAGGTACTTTTTGTGACAAAATGGCTGGGCTTAGGTACATTTTGGTGAAAAAATCACAGACTTGAGTACTTTCAATACCAAAAACCCTTTATTGTTTAGTTTTCAATACAAATATGTTATTGTAGCTAAGCTTCCTTGCTTTTGTACCTTTATGGTAGGTACAACTACTTGTTTAACACTAATATAACTTGGTGAAATCCAATGTCACTGAGACAAATCAGAAATGAACATTTGAAATGCAGAAACCATTCAAACCATTCTGGATTGCCTCCATGGTCGCCATTTTCTAGCTTGTCATGTGACTCATTCTGGTATTTTGATCGGCCAGTCATGGACTTGGGCACTTATTGCACAAATTTTATGGACTAGAGTACTTCTTGCAGAAAATTTTATTGGACTCCGAAAACACCATATAACAATAAACAGGGGTGAAGCACTTATTTTTTCCTAATTTTAATATCAAATGATTCTTTTATCAGTACAGATTCCAGAGCTGGTGCCAGCTCGATGTTTTTCAAAAATGTGACTTAGGTACTTCTTGCACGCAGGATCTGCAATTCTGGAGCAACTAGTCTAGAAACAGTCAACACCCCTCCATCACTTATTGCAGCACAGAGGCCCTGCACATATATCAGGCTGTAAAGACCACATGGATTTACTTAACTCTAGCCATCACCAGTACCATGTGGACCTTCTCATTGACTAAGGCTGTAGCTAGACCCACTGGCACAGTTAATGCATGCTCAGAACCATCGGTTCCATATGGCTTTACTTGACACCAGCCGCCAGTACTATATGGACCTCCCCGGTGACTGAGACTGTACCAAGCCCCACTGGCACCGTTAATGCATGCTCAGTGCCACCATTTCCACATGTATTTAGTAGACACTACCACCAGTACCATTTGGACCTACCTGGTGCCTAAGGCTGTAGCTATCCTCACTACCTGGCACTGTTAATACATGATCAGTGCCACCGACTCCACATGGATTTTCTTAATACTGGCTACCATTACCATGTGAACCTACCCAGAAACTAGGCTGTAGTCAGTCTCACCAGAACCAAATAAATAGACATAACTAATTATATGCTAATTAAACATAGGCTTGACTATAGAGGTATGTTTTTAGCCTACTCTTGAAGACACAGAGTGTGTCTGAAGCCCAAATTTGTTGCGGAAGAATGTTCCATAAAATTGGGGCTTTGGAAGAGAATGCTCCACCACTTGTTGTAATGCTGGATATATTTGGAATTTTAAAATATCCACCACCTTGTGAGCGAATGAATGAATGAATGAATCTTGGTGGGGTGTAAGGAATGAGGAGACTGCTAAGATATTCTGGGGCCAAGTCATACACTGCTTTGTAAGTTAACTGTAGGATGTTATATTCCATCCTACAATGTAAATCTGAAAGGCAGCCAATGCAGATTTTTGAGCTAGTCCCACCAGACAGTAGAACATTACAGTAGTCAAGCCGAGAGGACGCGAATGCGTGAACCATTTTTTCAGCATCCTGAAGGAACAACATTTTTCAAACTTTAGATATGTTTGAAAGATGGAAAAAACCACTTTTATAATATGGTTGAAATGAGCGTGGAGAGAGAGTTCTGAATCAAGAGTGATGCCAAGCTTTTTAACAACAGCTTTGGCAGAAACAGAGAGACCATCTAAGTTGAGAGAAAACTTAAGGAATGTTGTCTCTAAGTGATTTGGGACCTATAACCACCCACTATTTCAAATACACTGATCTCACACTGAGAGTTCCATTGGAGGTTACACTTTTCTGCATCCTGAAACGTACAAGCTGTATCAGCCTCAGCGGTGTGTGAAGACTCATTAAAATCTACTTTGTACATTGTTGGAACACAGGATAGATAGCCCAGGACAGATCAATGAACTGTTTGATTCTTATTCCTTTTATTTTTGAACAAATTTTGATTTTCCCAGTTTGCTTAATTATATCATTGGGATGTCCCAGCCCTACAGTAAAAAAAAAAAAAAAAAAAGTTTAGATGTGAATCATATGCTACAAGCTGCTTCAATGTAACTTTGCAGTCCTTCAACAGTAAAGTCTGTTAAGTGGAGGACCAATGATGATGTGCTGCTTGCCGCTGGCCATGTATAGTCATTGCTGTCTCAGTAATGCCATGAGAATAGAGCCCATGCCAAAAATATACGCACTAATCAAAGCTATATCTGAAAGATAAAATGTCTTGGGAAGGCTAGAATGAACTGGTTTTACAAATGTCCTATTCCATGCCACAAAAATGGCCACTGTTAGGATTCAGCTCTTTTTTATGTTTCATGTCTTGTAACCCCTCTTTTCTCATAGTTTCGGGTTAAAGGTGCCTTCACTAGTTCTTGTTATTCCATTAGTTTTCCTTGTGTTGTATTGTTTCTCTACCCACCTCCGCAGCGCTATTCCCGCCTGTTCCTTGTTTGATTCATTTAATCTACATGTATGCAGTACATGTTTCCCTTTCGCTTCAGTGTGGGCTTGGTTTTCTTCTGCTGAGCCCTTGTGTGCTGCTATTTTGCAATTCTGCCTTGAGATTTTTTTTTTTGCTGTTTAAATGTAACTCTGTTTCAGAATTGGTCTGATCTCCCTGGTTTCTGACTTGGCTTTGGTTTCTGACTATGTCTTTGGATTCTGCCAGTATGTTTCAAGTTTACTTCCCAATTACAAATTCATTCCCATCTGACCATTCCCCCTGAATCCTCTTTGTGCTGCAGATAGTCTACCCGTGATTGACATGGCTTGCCTGACCAAGATATTTGGATATGTTTCTGTACTGCAACCTTGTAAATAAAACTTTCTGGGTCTGTTCTGCTGTCTGCGCCTGAATTCTGTTGGTGTGCCCTGGCAACCACAAAATCTTCAATTGTTACGGTAAAAGTGAAACCAAATAGCATTCCCTATGTCCATATCAGAAAACTTCTGCAATAAAAGAGATGCTTTTCATTCAGGGCCTTTATTTCAGTGATAGTAGGAACATATTTCTGTGCCTAACCTCTTAGTTCATTCCAGAAAGTAACCAAAGCGACCTCTCGCCACAAGCTGGGCTGTATTCTGTGGAATAAGAATAATGAAAAATATTTTACCTCCTATTTTTTTTAGTGGCAACACATAATTGTCTTGAAAGAATGACAACACTTTGCTGTCACCCTGTCTCTAACCATCTGTCAGTAACAAACATTTCCACTGATGAAAACATAAAATACACCATCATGTTGTGATGGTTTTTCCACATTTTTGTTGACACATCCAACATGAGCAACAAATTAAGCATAGGAAAATGACAACATGCTGTCCCATCTGAATTATGTATTGGGTGTCTGGGGCAATTTATTTTGTCCTGAGATAGTTTGTTGGTATTTTCATGTGTCTCAGCAGCATGCCCATTATGAAAGTTTGTGATTTATCTTTACTTTTTAACATATAACAAAAAATCTGCAAATGCCATTACTGCAGATGTTTTTTTTTCTTCTTTTTTAAATCAAGCAATCCCTTCACAAAGCTCAAAAAAAAAAAAAAGCATCTGGCTGCATGCTAGGGGACTCAACCGTAGTTCCTGTCTGGGAATCTATTTTACAACAACTGAGCTTTAAGTCTGGTTTGATAAGTCTAGTGTTAGCCAGAGAGTGCAAGCACAGGGTCATTGCAAGTTTTGCCAATCAGTAGATAGTACAGTGCCACCAATTCAGCTTTTCAGCGGCCTCACTGTTCTGTGGCACCACTGTGTGAATTGTTGCAGACAACTGTGGATTCCTGATGTCAGAAGGCCTGGAGAGTGGATACAGTATAGAGGAGCCTTCAATGCCCAAATGTGCTGACTGCGAATCATGCTGAACATGCAGTTCTGCTTAGCCAGTGAATAAAACTAATTTTCTTCAAGCCACGCCCAGTCATCATTAATAGCTGAGATTCATGATGTACCATAAAAGTAAGGATTCATAATAACTACATTAATAACAAACCATTAATGCGGACAGATATGTGCAAATTTTGGAGCAAAATATACTATTCAAAAAAAGTAGGGGATATTGGATTTACAAGTACCATGAAATGCAGATCATGAGGTCAGGAAGGAAACAAATGACATAAAAACATTAAGGAAACATTTGTCAATTTATTCGAAACCCTGTGTACAGTCAGTAAAGGACAGATTCTCCAGAATAAGGGTCGACACAAACACAGGGTCACACAGCAAATTTACCACCATTGTGAAACAGAGTCAGTAGCGGGTAAAACCCCTCGGTTGGCTAGACAAGCTCGACCGGGCGTGGCATACTCCTAACGAGACGTCCCAGGTCATTTTGGGGAACGTTATTCCATTCCTGTTGCAATGCTGCAGCAAGTTCTTGGACATTGGCAGGAGGTTGTTGACGTTGGCGTAGCCGCTGTCCAAGCATGTCCCAGACATGCTCGATGGGGGAAAGGTCCGGACTGAGTGCTGGCCATGGTAATGTGGTGATATTCTGCTGCTGGAGGTAATCTGTAACGATCCTGGCCCTATGACATCTGGCATTGTCATCTTGGAAAATGAAACGGCGGCCATAACGGCGTGCAAATGGCACAACATGGGGTGCCAAGATGTTGTCGGTAGTACTGCCTTGTGACACGTCCAGCAGCAACATGCAAGTCTGTTCTGCGGCAGCAGTGATGCCTCCCACACCATTACAGATCCACCCCCATACGGATCATGTCTAATGACGTTAACGTCATGGAAACGTTTGTTACGTCGGCGCCAAACCCTCCTGCGTCTGTCAAGGAAGTCCACAGTGAACCTCGACTCATCTGAGAACATTACGTTGTTACATCGGCGATTATCCCAGCGTTGATGATGACGACACCATTGGAGTCTGGCCCTAATGTGACGATCCCTCAAACAGGGAATGACACGAGGACGTCAGGCGTGTAAGTGAAATCTGTGCAGACGGTTCCTGATGGTCTGGCCACTCACTACCAAGCCAGTATCCCTTTGAAGTTGAGACCTTATCTGATTTGCTGTTACCATACTATTTCTCAAGACAATAGTGCGGATGAATCTGTCCTGAGCCTGAGTTGTTGCCCTTGGTCGACGGATCATGGTCTATCCTGAACAGACCCTGTAGCACGATGTCTGGACCATAATCTGCTGATGACAGACTGGGAAACATTCATTGCCCTTGCCACAACGACCTGTCTTGTGCCAACCTGTAGCATGCCAAGGGCACGTAACCTCTCCTCCTGTGTTAGACGGCGCATGGTCTCTGTTTAATTAACGACTTCAACCACTGATAATCTGATGCTTTCTCTTCAAAATCTTCCTTTACAGTGGCTCTAACCTTCCAATTCAGAGTCATGCAAATTTGTGGCACAACCCCCTTGATCATCAATAGCATCCCGTGCAGATCGTGAGAGTGTCATTGATGTGTTTGGGTGATGAATTTCTTTGGAAATGCTTCCTCAGTAAGGAACTATACAACATGGTTTCGTATCCCTTTGTATATGTGAAAATTTTGATCTCAAAATAAAATATCCCCTACTTTTTTTGAATAGTATATATGTTGCCATCTAACACGGTAGTTTGTAAAGTCCGAGACTGCCAGGACCTCTGTGTTTAGACTTGCATGTTGTCCGCCATGTATGCATGGCTTTCTTCAGGGTACCCTGATTTCCACTGCCCAGAAATACATGCTGTATTGAACACTCCTACTAGTGCCTCTAACCATGGCTTTGGTCCAAGGCATTGTTCTGTTCTAAGTAACTAGGATGGGTCAAATCCAGAGGACAAATTACCCTATGGGTTATTATATCTTATCCTATCTTACCTAGATGGCATCTATTCCAAGGATGGCCTGGAATTTTCCATCACTAAGGTCCTATAATAGTTCTTGAAACATCCCATAAAAAAAACAGGAAAAAGGACTGTTTTGGTCTCACAAACTTCAATTGCAACATTTCCTTTTTGATTGTATGCTAGTCTCAATATTATTGCTCATTATTTTGGGAATTTCTTTTGATTGTCAGTGAAATAAAGCTTACAAACAACAAAACCCTGAGTCCAAATATTGCACAAGGGTCCAATGTGAATAACGCTTAAGTCAGATAAGAAATGCTTAATGATGTCATCTGGTAAACTAAGAAGAAACGGTTTCTAGAATGATCCCAGCATCCAAGCTGGTTATTGACAAGGAAGTTCCTGCATTAACATTACAATTACCACTGTTTCTGACATCACTTTGGTGAGAATAGCAACAGGTATTGAATGATTCCAACTTTTTGCCATGAAATGAGTGTAGTGTGCCATCCAGGGCTCACGGGGCTTTATTCTGAGCTGGAAGGCCTTGGTATAGAGATCAGGAGCAGGGTGCTTCTTTTGGAAAGAAATTTGGGGGAAATCACTAAGAAATGGACCTTTATGAAATGTCAGAGTGCGCTCATATTCACTTTTTATACTTCTAAATAAATGGGCTTCTGACCTCTTTTCCTACATAATTGTCATTGTTTATTTATTTATTTTAAAAAGGAGCAAATTGATGAAGGGTTGGCATTTCATTGGATTATAGTTGACAAACAAATAATGACTTGAAAGCTGGCAATTAATTCCTAAAATGGAACATAGACACATTTTGGGCACAACAGACTTTGAAACAGTACTCTGGACGCTGAATAGGTCTAATGGGGAAAAGGGCATTGATTTCAAACCTGTCGCAAAACAGCTGCCAAGATTTTCTGCGCTGTTTATATCAGGTCGGTATGATTAGGGGCCTAACAGCCAAACATCTGCAGAATACTTATGTGGATGATTGTATTTGATGTGGCAGGCAAGACATGGCACATAGCCCGTGGCTGTCCTTATGCTGAGGAAAAATTTGACAGTGGAGTGGGAGGAGTTTTTTTTTTTTTTTTAGAGCCCTGGGAAGTTTTGGATTTTTCTTCTCTTATGTCAGGAGGGTGAAATTGCTGTATTTTTGCAGTGGGGAGACAGTATTGAAAACTGGAGAAAACAGTGCTTTCTCTTACATTGAGGGATGATCCTGTGATGTCTGTAGCACCTTGCAGTATGCTGGGTTAGAAAAAATATAAAGTCAGATGAAGCTCTGGTGAGAGTTCAGTCCGGAAGACTCTTCTTTCATATGCTGGCCTGTAGTTTATGTCTCATTCCATTTGATTTTCACTCTGCTCATGCATTCCTGCTTATTAATATCTGTCACTAATGAAATAGCACCGATGAAGCCAGTTTGCTGAGTAGGAGGCTATTTATAATTGATTCATGGCAAACCTTAAACGAGAAATTCGCTTCAAATGCAAAATAAACATTGAAAATATACTTTTGCTGTGTTGTCCAAACCGTGTTGATTGCAGCTTTACTGGTTACATGTTACCGCTGCCAAGCACCGCTAGTTCGCAAGCGTAGTATCAACTCTGCCAGAGAATACTACCATGCCACCGAGCATGACAGCCGTGATTACGAGGATAACTTCAGCCATGTTTATTGTTTACATTCATTGCATTCATAGTATTTATGCTTGCATTTTTTAAATATACTGTAGCTAATAATGTGATGTTTTCTTCTGGCATGGGAATTATACTTCAAGAGGTTGGATAAGGTTTATGGTGAAAAATAATGATGCAATGTGCACGACTCCTCTCCCCAGTCTCTGTTCCTCTGTCAGCAATCAGGCTGTGCACGCTCACGACTTTTGGGGGGAATGGCTTTGGAGGAATGACTCACAAAAGGGTGTATTTTTTCTGCTTATTACCTTAAAAATCTGCCTTGTGTGTCTATCTAAAGTTGCCCATGCTATCTTTAAATACATGAATTATATAATTCATGGGTTATATGTACATCTGGATTTTAGTCTGTGATATGTGAAGTATAATATCAAATATTGCATATTTAATTTAAAAATTAAGGTTAAGGTGGCAAAACACAGTCTCTTATTTGAAATGATTGGCACAGGAAATAAATTTGTAAATCCAGCAGAAAAAAATATGTATTGAAATTTTTTACGTAAAAAAGTGTTGAAAATAGATTATATTGCAGAAATGTGATTAAATTTATGTGTAGTGAATGTCCCTATGTTTCAGCATAGTAGAAACACGGTTCTTCTGACTAAGACCAGAGACTAATGTCCCCTTCAAAGAACAAAACTTATCAGGACATCAGCAAGGCTGGTTTCTCTACAGTCTGCTGCACAAAGTGATTGCCTGCCATTGCAGGGTAAATACGACCGCTTTGCTCGAAATTCTAAAATACCTTGAAATAATTTCACAACACAGTACCACCCTCCACCCCCTGTATTGGGTATCCATTTACTTTGCAGCAATGGAATGAAAATATAGCAGCATCCAAATAAGCTGGATCGGAATTGCTTTCTTTACAGCTTCAAAAGATGATGTATGAATATAATCTCATACAATCTCATTTTCAATCTGCTAGCCAGGTAGATGGAGGCTTGAGGGAAACTGCTGTTCAGTGGCTCCTGCGTGCTGCTGCAGTCTGTCTCATTGTCCCTAAAAATTTTAGTGAGCATCTGGATAAGTGGGTGGGACTAGGAGAAATCTGGTTTGGATACAGGTAGGAAATTGATTAATGGTCTGATTTTATGGCATTTTCAGCTGTATACCCCGACCCATACCATGTTCCCAATCTGTTTGTGGCAGTAATTTAGTCACATATTATATGTAATGACTGCAAAGTTCAGTATGTCTTTTTAAAGACATTTTTCAATTGCCCACCAAGAAAATGTTGCCAGCTGTTTAAAAGTTTTGTCAAAATGCATGAGAACATAAATATGGTTGGAATGTGTTTGTTTACCAAATTTGCATGTATTGTCAGGCAACAGTGACCACCTAAAATTTAAAATGGTCATAGATTTTTGATCCATCTGTCACGGTCAGGTCTGTTTGATGCAGAGACGGTATTCATTATATGTTACACAATGGGGGCAAATCTATGCAATTGTAAAAACAGTCACAGATCATTGTTATGTATGCTGTGTCTACAAAACCTTAGTCCATCCATTATCTAAACCATCTCTCTCACACTCGCAAGGGTCACAGGGTAGCTGGTGCCGATCCCAGGTCATAAGGGGTGAAAGGCAAGGACACACCCTGGACAGCTTGCCAATCCATCACAGGAAGCACACAGTTTGCCAATCCATCACATGCCATTCACTTGCACATTCACAATACCTGAAATGCATGTCTTTGGACTCCGGGATGAAACAGAACATCAGGAGGAAACCCTTGTGAACTCTGGGAGAACATGCAAACTCCGTACAGAAAGGCCCCAAATTTGAACTCACAACCTTCTTAGGGCGAGGTAACTGTGCTACCCACTCTACCACTCTGCCACCCTATAAAACCTTTGTGAATAATACTAATAATAATAATAATTATAAGTTCTAGAAATTGACATTCACTGTTTTACAAATCAAGGTTGGTGCCCTAAGTCAGTTGTTTACTTCTTTTCCATGTCCAAAATGAATCCATTACAGCTATAAATAATACAGTTCCATAATAAAACATTCATATGGAATATATCAAAAGAGCAGACACGGCAGCTTTCTTTCTTTAACAAAGCACGAAAAACTCAGAAAAAACCATGGTATTTCCGAACATGCTTTTTCTATAACTCACAGGAGAAGAATTCAAGATGTTCATATCAAGGCTGAGTTGTAACATCTTGGATGCCCAAAATTACCAGCAGAAAAAGTGAGCAGAGAGAGCCTCTCCTGTATCACAATGACTGATCCTTTTGTCTTCATTTATTTCCCCTTAAGATTAAGCCACACTTCTTCCTAAGGCTCTCCAAATCATGGAAATCCTCGTCTTTTTTCTGAACAGCTTTCCTGTGCAACGCCGACATTTTGGCCCCCTCTCTGACCTGGACATTCGATTCCCATTCATAATTCTTTACCAGGATCTGAAACTCATGCTTCATTTAATTCAGTTGTGAGGATCAGTTGGTAGAATTGCTGTCCATTTCCCCACAGCTTGCATTATTTTTGAGTGCAGTAAGCATTTGCCAATCCACATTAATGGTGACATGAAACATCAATGTCTTTCGAAGCTTCTGAATTCCTGTAGCTCACAAAGTGGTGGATTTTTTTTTCCCTCTTTTGCGCCAGTGTCCAATCGGCTTTATACACCAAACAAACCTTTTAAAAAAATGTGGTTTTGCTGACTCAGGCCCACATGGTTGGTTTGCTAATGTAAGAATAAAACTCTTTCTACACCCAGTGACATTACAATAATGCTGGTCAACTCTCAACTTGTTTCCAATTAGGAGTCAGACAATTAATTGAATTAATTTACTAGCAAATAGGCTATCCAGAAGTTGTGTTGCCATTGATGATTAAGAAATATAGCTTTGCGTCAAAGAGGAAGGCTACAATATGTGTTAGGAAGTAGACAGGTGAACACCAGATGCAGGATCCAAAGTGTTTATTGAAACACAAAACACTAGGAGAAAATGGGCACACAGGCCAGAAACAAAACACCGTGCACATGCACTGAATGATTGGGAAAACTAAGGTACACTGCCAAAGGCAGGGGGAAACAGAAATACTCACTCCAAGAGTGGATAAACTAGAAAAACAAAAACTGAACCTAACTACACTGACGGAAAACACTGGGAGACTTGACAACGGGGAGACAAGACGAGGGCGCAGCAAAAACAAGACTCGGAAAATGGCTCAAGGAAATACTCGAGAAGGCACAGGAGCTGAGATTTCACAGAGCAGACTCTAGCAAAGTTCCGTCTGATGTCTCCTCTCTCCTGCCCACACATATAGACACGGGAGGAGGCGGGGACTCGGAACGCAATCTCGAAAGGAAACAGAAACACGTGGGATTAATAAAACAATTACACGAGAACCGGGTTTACAATAATGACTCGAGACAAGACGCTGAGACGATCAATCAAACTAGACGGTTTAGATTGAGGTGATCTAAACGTGACAAGTATAAAGCACTACGAGAGATGCAAAGGAAAGCATAGTTTTAAACGCAGTTAATCAGGGAAAGCTTAGGCAGGAATTACAAAAGCTAGAAACGCTCGCACTCGCTAATGAGTTAATTAAGGTAAATACGATGTGACAATATATGCACACCCTTAAATAAGTGCTGGTTAGTATGGGTTAGTAATGGCCCTATCAGAGAATGCATTCACTCAGAGTTTTGCAAGACCCAGAATTAAGCACAGGTGGAAGCAATGAATGAAACACCAAAGCCGAAACCGAAAGAGGAAACGTGATTGGACCACGTGACTCAGGCATACTGAAGGCTGTCACTAGACACCACAGGAGTCAGGGCAAGAGGGAATCAATGGTCAGACCGCAGGAATGGAGCTGAAACACAAATAAAGAGAGGCACGGGGGAAAACGCACAAGCACAAACAAGCACACGAGGCAGAACCATAACAATATGAGATTGCATGGACGGCAATTAACTGAAATTTCCCAAAATACCATCTTGAAATAGAATGGTATGTAGTAAATGCTGCTGAAAATGGTTTAAGTTTTATATTTCATATTTCTATTTAATTAATGAGATCAATGATGTTCATACAATCTCATTGTAGCCTTCCTACAACTTTCCTAGGAGCTGGACTATACAGACCTCATTAATAATTTTGCCGCCATGAATGTTCAACATATAGCATGCATTTTAAATGATTTTAAATGCATGCCATGCCTTGAACTTTCACAATGCACTAATAACCAATTTGCTAAATTATTTAATTACTAAAGCTTCGATACAAGAGGCGTTCGTAATTTAAGAAATTGATGATTCTCACATCGCGGCAACCAGAGTGCAACTGTGCTTCCCTGCAAATGTAGCCCATTCTTTGGAATGCAAAGAATTTTGATTAAGTGCAATCTTAACATAAAATAAATAAGCTGAAAAAACACTTAAATGGGAGATGGAATTCAGAGAGACCACTGGATAATTTTTTTTTCCCCCCATCCCTACAATATCACTTTTAAGTCTGTTGTCAATGTAGCCCATCACTGATCTCTGTCATTTCTTAATAATTTCTTAATAATTACAGGCTTGTATATTGGTCTTGTTTATTCAGTAAATAAATTGTGTGATTATTAATCAAGCAATCTTAAACAGGAACAGCTTGAAAATAATTATGAGTTTAAAGGTTAGGGGCTCGTGGCATGCCATTGAAAATCCTGTAACGCCGGTGTTACTGCTAGAGGGACGTTGGGCTTTTGGAAGTTAAAACCACCTTTGTGACATAGAAAGCGCTGGCCTTTGGCTGAACATACCTCGCTAACCCACTAATCTCGCTTTTTATTATGCCCATCAGACATGCCTAACATACAAAGGCTATGTGAAAACGCTGCTAGAAAGTTGTTATAAGTATAATGAATCATATAAGACACGGTTAGGCCCATAACTAATCAACATATTGTTCAAAATGTTTGGGACAGAGACACATTCTTTCTTGTTTTGCTCAACAACAAAAAATTTTACATTTGCAATCAAAAGAAAATAACATTAAGCTTGAAGTATAGCATTACATATTGTATGAAAGGATGAGATTTAAATGAAATCGGGCAGCCAATCAGCTGGCTAAAAATGGGTCACTTGACATCCAATGAGATCACTCATATTAATATTGAATCTGCACCATATTGTGGGGGAAGTCGCACATGCTTTTTTGTTTTAATATTATTAGTAAAAGAGCAATGCACCATGTAATCAAAATCGCAATGGTAGACTACATAATAATTTTCATTATGAGACAGATAACGCATTTGCTTCTTGAAAAAGAATGAACATTTCTGAGAATGCAATCTCATTATAAGATTTAGATTTTGGTTTAATTTTTGTCTGCAGTATGGCAGGGCACTTTCTGAAAAATGAATAGGAAATTGGGAATGAGATTTAATATTCACATTGTCATAAGAAATGCATACATGGACTTGAAAATGAAAAGGCGAAGTGGAGGATTACAATTTAATTTCCATTATGATACAAATAATGCTTTCGCTTCATTAAAAAGAGGAAACATTTCTGAGAATGCGTTTGGATTATTATATTTGCATTTTCATTTTGACCCGATCACCCCCAAAATTTATTCAGGTAATCTACAGATCATTGCCCACCTACTGTGAAAGTTTGAAGTCAATCAGTGCAACTGTGTAGAGTGACTGTAGATGCTAGATTGTTAAGACACGGACACACAAACAAACAAACCACACCGATTACAATATAATATAACATGCCAGGTCAAATGTATCTCTTTAGGAAATTTTAAAATATTTGCACCATGCAATTTTAACAGGCATCTGATGGTCCACTTATTCTCTATATAGATATTTATCCTGTGCCTTGGCAATGCTGGGATTTTTTGTTTCTCGGGCTTTCATTAGTGACAGAGAAATCTATTCTAATGGCCAAACCACTGAATATGAATGAGATATTGACTTTATGTCGTAATGTTCTCACAGAATTTCTCAAATTGCTTAGCATTTGTTTGGCTCATAGCTCAGGCACACTGGTCATGTACAGCCTCCGCAGGGACCATAAAGTAATGAAACATGTTTTGACAGAAAACACTGTTCCAGAAGCAGAGAAACTAGGAACTACTGGATAATAGGAACAGCCAGCAAAGCAGACAAGACATAATTATTAAGAAATATTTGATATCTGGCACAGGTTTGCTGTACATTAGATATGCTTTATTATCATGTCCAAAAGGAACATTTCCATTATTTCCACAATTGTTAGTTTGGTGATTTCCTCTCACATCGATATCACATCAGACATTTGAAGAACTTTTTGCAGTTACTCGCAAAGGCGCTAACAAGTGCATTTTTTATTGAGAAAGATTCATGCCATGTCTTCAATGCACATATCGTGTTTTCCTGGATTTTTCCAGCTCCCCTTGATATACATGGACTTTCACTTACCTGAAGACCTGAATGTTTTCCAAGCAAACTGAGTGCACATCCATCTCTCGTTCTCCCATTCACATTTTATTAGGTATATTAAAGATAATTGGCTCTATTTTAACGACCTACGCATAAGGTCTGAAGCACGTGGCGCAAGTGTATTTAGAGCGTGTCCAAATCCATTTTTGCTGATTTAACAGTGGGTTATCTGGGCGCAAAGTATGGCGCATGGTTCAAAGGGGTTGGACTTAATCTCTTCATTAATCATAGGCGTGTTTTGGGAATAACTTGAAATAAACCAATCAGAGAGTCATCTTTGCTTCCCTTTAAAAACCAATTAGAATGTGAGAAAAACAGCCAGTGAGAAAGAGAGAAAAAAATAATGTCATTTTGATTTTGGTACCGTAACCCCTTGAATAATATCCAATAGGTGAAAAGAACTTGCTTCCGCCGGGCTGCCAATTGATGGTCAAGATATATGGAAGAAATTCGGATTAATTATAGACGGTGACTACAGTGTCATCCTTTGCTTTTGCTGCTGCTAAAGGGTCCACTTTTTAGCCACACTTGTTTTGTCAGCCAAGCTGACAATAACAATAATAAAGACATTTAAAATTAAATGCAGAGTTTTGTATTCAATAATAAAACCCCAATTCCAAACAAGTTGGGATGCTGTGTAAAATGTACAAACCCCAATTCCAATGAAGTTGGGATGTTGTGTTAAACGTGAAAAACAGAATGCAATGATTTGCAAATCTCATAAACCCACATTTTATCCACAATAGAACATAGACAAAATAACAGATGTTGAAAGTGAGACATTTTACCATTTCATGAGAAATATTAGCTAATTTTGAATTTGATGGCAGTAACACATGTTAGAAAAGTTGGGACAGGGCCATGTTTACTATTGTGTAGCATCCCGTCTTCTTTTAACAACAGCTTGAAAACATCTGGGAAGTGAGGAGACCAATTGCTAGAGTTTTGGGAGAGATATATTGACCCGCTGTTGTCAGATGTAGGATTCTAGCTGCTCAACAGTCCTGGGTCTTCTTTGCCGGATTTTTCGTTTATGACGCGCCAAATGTTTTCTGTCGGTGAAAGGTCTGGACTGCAGGAGGGTCAGTTCAGCACCCAGACTCTTCTACTGCGAAGCCATGCTGTTGTTTTGGATGCAGTATGTGGTTTAGCATTGTCTTGTGGAAATATGCAAGGCCTTCCCTGAAAGAAACGTTGTCTGGATGGGTTGTCTGGATTTTGTTTTAAAACCTCTAAATACTTTTCAAGCATTGATTGTGCCTTTGCGGGTGTGTAAGCTGCCCACACCATAGGCACTAATGTAACCCCATACCATCAGAGATGCAGGAATTTGAACTGTACACTGATAACCATTAATAATAATAATAATAATAATAATAATAATTATGATCATAATGATGGCCGAGAGATTTCTGAATTCCCCCACTCAGTAATCTCTGACATTGACAGTCTGGACTGGGATTCTCAGTTTGATGGAGAGGGGACGTTTTTTGATGACAGTCCAGCTAAGTGTTCTTCCAATGAGACTAAAGGGCTAACTAAAAAGAAAACTAAGCTGAGTGTCAACCCAGATGAATTCTGCAGTGACCCGGATGTAGAATTCAGTGAGGCCAGTGATAGCGAAAGCCTAGGATGGGACTCTGTTGGATGCTCAACTATTTGTTAAGGCATAGAAATGCCTTTTTCATGCAAATACGGTTCAGTTTCTGGGTTTTATCCTTGCCGGGGGCTCAGTGCACATGGACCCTGACAAGGTATCGGCAGTCCTTAAGTGGCCGGTCCCTCAATCAGTAAAGGAGGTCCAATGATTTTTAGGATCCCCCAGTTTTAATCGCCGATTTATTCGTAATTTAAGCGCCATTGCAGCTTCAATTGTCGCCTTGACAAAGAAGGAATAGTGTTCTCATTTCACCTGGAACCCAGAGGCAAACAGAGCATTTGAAGAGCTCAAGAAAAGATTCAGCTCTAAACTAGTTTGTGTTCATCTCGATCCATCCCACCATTTTGTGGTGGAGGTTGATGCATCTGAGGTGGGGGTCGGCGCCACTCTCTCCCAGCGTTCCCAGCATGACAAGTCCTTGCACTCGTGTGCGTATTTCTTGCGGTCATTATCCCCTGCCAAGAGGAACTACAAGATCGGTGATCGTGAGCTGTTGGCCATCAAGCTGGCACTGGAGGAGTGGCGCCACTGGCTAGAGGGAGCAGGACATCCTTTCGTGGTTTGGACCTACCACTAAAACCTGTAGTACATTCAACAAACTAAGAGGAAAAATATGAGGCAGGCATGGCGGGCTATGTTCTTTAACCGCTTTAATTACTCCCTGACATATCGGCCAGTTTCTAAGAACACTAAACCGGATGCCTTGTCTCGCATGTTTGACCACTTGAACAGTGATTTGGTTCCAGAACCTGCAGTCCCAGGGAACAGGATTGTTGCTCCAGTTTTGTGGGGCATTGAGGCAGTGGTTCAGAGGGCCTTAGCCACTGATCCGGGCCCAGGAGGAGGCCCGCGGAACTGCCTGTTTGTTCCAGTCCAGGTTCGGTCTCTTGTTCTGCAGTGGACACATTAGTTCAAATTGACAGGTCATCCTGGCGTACAGTGCACTAGGGATTTTCTTTCCCGACGCTTTTGGTGGCCTGGCATGGACAGGGATGTTCAGGAGTTCGCTAAGATAAATAAGATAAAATACACTTTATTGAACTCTGTGGGGTAATTTGTCCTCTGCATTTGACCCATCCTACTGTAAGGAGCAGTGGGCAGCCGCTGAGCAGCGCCTGGGGACTAGCTCCAGTTCTGAAGCCAAAACCTTGGTCGGGGGTACTGGTAGGAGTGTCCCTATAATGCATGTTTTTGTGGGTGGGGGAAACCGGAGTACCCGGAGGAAACCCACACGAACACGGGGAGAACATGCAAACTCCACACAGAAAGGCCCCAGGCCGGATTCGAACCCACAACCTTCTTGCCACCGTGCCGCCTCGTTGCGGCATGCTCGGTTTATTCATGCAACAAACATTCCCATCTCCCACCCATCCCTAAGCCTACGTGGAGTCATGTGGCTTTAGATTTTATTACTGGGTTACCTATTTCTCATGGTAATTCTGTGATTTTAGTAATGGTTGATCGTTTTTCAAAAACAGCTCATTCCATGGCATTGCCAAAGCTACCTTCTGCACGAGAGACTGCCCAATTGATCATCAATCATGTTTTTAGGCTACATGGTATCCCTCTGGATGCTGTCTCTGATCGAGGACCCTAGTTTACTGTATGGTTCAGGCAGTCTTTTTGCCAGCTACTGGGTGCATCTGTGAGCCTAACGTCAGGGTTCCACCCTGATTCCTTACGTAATGCTTCTACTGGTCGCTCACCTTTTGAGGCTCAGATAGGTTATCAACCTCCGATTTTTCCTAAATTGCAGAAAGACACTGAGGTTCAATCGGTTGGCCGTTTTATTCAAAGATGTCGAGCAATATGGAAGAAAGTTTGTTTGTCACTTTTGCAGTCCTCCATCAGGCAGGACTCGGTGGATAAGAGGCGGCGTCAAGCACCCTGTTATTGCATTAGTCAGCGACTGTGGTACTCTGTGGATCTCCCACTGAGGAAGCAGATAAATCCAGTGACCGTTCGGTTGGAACTTCCCTGGTCTATGTAGATTCACCCTCCTTTCCATGTCTCGCGTCTTAAACCAGGCAGTACCGGTGTATTGGTACCTCCAGATAAGCCACCTCCTCCACCACGAATTATTGATGGGGGGCTAGTTTATACTGTTAGACGCATACTGGCAGAGAGACGTGTGGGACTGGGGGGCGCAGTTTCTGGTAGACTGGCAGGGTTATAGCTCGGGAAAGAGTGCTGGGTCCCCTCAAGGGATATTTTGAACACCGGATTGATTTCTGCATTCCGCCAACGGGGGGCTAAGGGAACTTCAGGTGCTGTTCCTTGGGGGTGGGGTGGGGAGGGTCATGTATCAGGCCTCTTCCTGCTTTCATTTTAGCTGTTTTCAGCTCTTAGGGTTTTCTTCTTGAAAGCCAGGGTTTGTGCTCACCTATCTGAGTTGGATTCCGATTTTATAGAATCACATTTTGTTTGTTTGGTACGTTTTGGTGTGTTGTTGTTGTTGTTTAGTATGCTAACGATGTATTTTTAGTTAATCGGCTACTCGTCTTCTGCGACAGTGCTCGTAACTACCTGGCTGCCACATGGGTTGATTGCGGATTAACATCAGGTGTGTGAATCCTATAAATTACCCAGGATCCCAGCACCTCTGTGCGTTAGTGTCATCTTTAACAGGTAACAGAGGTCTTTTAAGCCTTGTGTTGCGATCTACATTTGCGAAATTAAGAATTATTTAGCATTCTGTTTATTTTACTTCTAGCACTGCTCAGAGCCTCTGAGCCATCTCTTCTAGAAATTGTCAGTCCCTTATATTGGACTGCGTTTCGCAATTGTTAAATGTATGCACTGCAAATAATGATAGTGTTGTGGAAGTGCAGAAAGAAATTCCCCTCTGCACTTTGCACTATGTCCAGCTGAGTGCCTTTGCAGCAAAAGGAGCAATGTGTCTACATTCTTTCATGTCTATGCATGTTGAAGACAGTCAAGAAAAGTAGATGGAGAACAACTCAGAACGTGCGATTCATAGTCAAGCTCACCACATGTGCAGCATTCTCAGCTCACAGAGAAAAGGCTTGATGCAGGTATTAAAGTATGAGTGAGTGAGGATTGAAGCGATTGAGTGAGTAAGCAAGTGAACAAATAAGTACATGAGCGAGTTAGTCAAGTGGAATGAATGAATGAATGAATGACTGAAGTAGAGTGAGTGAGTGGAGTGTATGAGGAAGTGAAAGCACTGTTGTTTAAGAGTTTAAAATGTGCAAATAAAGGTTTTAGTTGAGCGTACAGCTATGTTGCCAATGTTTATGGTTAGAAACAGAAAACTTTCAGGTCTTTATGAATCAAGCACTTGAACAGTATATGAGGTCTTTAAGTGTTAAGCCACGACTTTTGCAGTACTACCTTTTGTTGATGGGAAGAGTATGGAAAATGCATGAATTTGGACAACTGAGAAGGACAGTATAAAAAATGTTGGGCCATTTTGAAATAGGCAACATTTTCATACAAAAAATACAACTTTCACATATTAGTTGTGCAAATATGCAACAAAAACACTTGGAATGATTAGAGAAAAAAATGGGATAAAGACAGTTTATGAAAATAGAGAACGAGACCTTTCTCAGAAGAGCCCTTTTACAAGTCTATGAATTAAGCTGAATTTTCTGATGGAGGGACTTTGGCATTCTCTCTAAATGTGTCATTCCTGCTAGCACAGAGTTCAAGCCCCAAAGGCATGAACTTTTCGTCTATAAAAAAAACATAATGGTGCCCAAGCAGTTATTCACTAAGTGTACTCAAGTTCTGCTTTGAAAAGTCATGACCCGCAGACTTTAGGACAACAGTCAGGTTTTGGTGTGAATAATTACTGTGCGGTAAAGAATATCACCTTAATTTGTTCCTCTTGTGTTTCATCTTCTGCTTTTTTTGCAGGATGCAGCAATTATTTTGAACAAAGGTTCATGTTCCATTTGACATCTCTTGATGCTAGAGGTAAAAAAGGTAGTTCAAAATGTGATTAGGATTTAAATATGCAAATACTGCTTTACTCCCTTAGTTTTGACATAATACTAATTTGTACTTTGCACACAGAATTTAATAGGAACTAAGTGCCGTTTCTAAAATGGAATGTTATGCATTGAGGGACATTGTTCAAACTTAGTGGCTTTTTGCTTCATGATTTCATAATGTCCAGGGGCAGAATGCTTTGGGATTTTTTGCTTTATGGCTGAGACAGCTTCTGATCTTGCTCATTTACAACCCATATGGCTTCTGGGGGTGGATTATATGCAGGAGCCACAGGCATTACCACTATTATTATTATTAAGATTACACATTGCTTTCCTGCCTACTGCTTCTGCTGTTACAAAACAAAATTACAAGGAAAGAAATCTGAGGCACAACCAAAACCCACCCAAGTATTAAATTTAAACTCCCATTAATGCACCGCTGACTTCTGTAATTGGTTCAGGGTAGTTAAAACAGTAATGAGTTTAATGAGCTTTTGCATAGTTACCCTCCAATTAACCAAATGTACAAGGGCGTTATAGGCCTATTTTTGGGGGGCCTTTAGCCCTCATAAAATGTAATTTAGCTCCGGCCCCCTAAAGAATGTATGTCAATAGTTGAGAGACAACGTGCCAGATCAGACCTCCATAGCTCAAGGCATAACGCCACCCATAAATCCCCAGTGATGCCCCTGGTAATCTATGTACATCTTCGCTTTTTTTTAGCATAACTTTCAGTATAGGTTTTTTTTTCTCACACATTTACAGGTGCTGTTTCTAAAAAGTGGCTGCGGCACCATGCTGAGCTGGTATTCATCCCAAACATTAAAACTGGGATGATGTTTCCAATTAAGCCTGGGAGTGGCACAACAGTATAGTGGGTAGCACTGTTGCGACACAACTAGAAGATTGTGGAATCAATTCCAGCTTTCTGCATAATGTTTGCATGTTCTCCCCATGCTTGCGTAGGTTTCCTGACACACTACAAAGATATGAACAGTATGTCAGGCTGTTTGAAACTGTAAATTGCCAATCGGTATGAGCTGTGGTCCTTACATTGTAAAGAGTGCAAAGACTCGCTCAATATCACCTTAAAAGTGCTGAAAGTGCTGTTAAATAGCAAGACCCTTTACCATACACTGCAGTGGATCTGGAAAAAAACCCCACTGAAATTAGGCCTGTAGACCCACCAATCATGAACCCTATAGTCATGCAATGGCTTATTGGAGTTCTATGGATACATAAATCTCAGATGGTAGCTAAATTACTTTTGCAGAACAGTATTTGGACGGACTTCAATGTGGTCTGCTAAAACTTTAGCTGTCCCATTGTCGGAATGGAGGAATGACTTGTCCGACTAAAACAAGCATGCTATACTCCAGCCTGGACATGGCAGATTGAAAGAGATGCAGAAACCATAAAAATACCACCTTCACAACCTGCAGGCTCATTAGTTTTATTGGCCGCTCTTTGGGCTCAAGAGTGCTCTAATGACCTTTCGATGGTTAATTCAGTGATTCCTTAATGATGTGGTTTTTCTGTTTATTTTGATCGATTGTCATTTGACTCATTTGGAACACATTTTTGACACACTCAGGAAGTACGGCCTTAGCTCTTAGCCCTCAAGAAAAGCCAATTATCAAAATCATGAGGTCATTTACATACTGATTGTAGTGGAGCAATATAAGAAGGTGTCCATTTCGCTTCAAATCTCTATTAGGGGCGGGGCAGCTACTGCAGGTAATTAAGTTTGTCTCCCTCTTCACCTTTCTTATTCTGATGTGTTCCGGGTCTCCTCCTGCTGGTTTTGTCTTCCTCTTCCTGGGTGGACCGCCATAGGCCCTTTGTTGAGTCGCAAGATGTTTTAGCTGTTTGTTTTTATCTAAATTTCTGTCCATAATTGTAGATCATATTTGCGACACTTCCTGGATAAAACCAAATGGTTGAAGACTAGAATTTCTGTGGTTGTTGGTCTGTTGGTTTAGAATCATGGATTCTAGGTGCAGCACTAACATCCTGTATCTTTTCAACTTTCTGTCCCAATTGGAAGATGTTTTGGATGTTTTTCTTGTCTTTCTCTGCTTTGCGGGAGTGAATGGTGCTTTGCGCAGGTAATATGGTTTTAGAGATTACATACTGTACCGCTGTGACCAGTAACGCTCATACCTGTCATGATTTCTGCCGTGTGTTACTCGTTTGTCTTGTGTTTCAGGTGTTTCCTACAGCTAACTGCTGTTTTGCTTTATCCTTTTTGTTTGGTTATTTCATGTATACCAATTGCTTGACGTGGAACTGGCAGCGGGTGTTTGGGCATGCTGTAATTGTGAACAAGCCAATTGGTATTTATTTCATTTATTTTGTGGCTTTTAACGTTTTTTACACATAGAAATGTAGCCATTGATCTCCTTGGGGAATGTGCTGTCTGGGGGTGGGCTACTATTCACTTTTTGTCACTGAATGCAGATACGTGCATGCTGTGGTATAGATGCTCTAATCATGTCACTATTTTTCACAAGCTTGCTGTGGATCATAGCGAGCACAGCATGATAATTAGTGAGCACTGGAGTGAGTGTGTGTGCACCTCAGATTCTTCACTGGTGAGTAGGTCTAACGTACCCCTTTCCTCCTCCAGGCATTAATTCACCCTACTTTAGTACAAACCCCCTTTATTTGGGGCTGCTTGTTGGATATTGCATTGATTGGCGTATTAGTATTTCTGTGTGTTTAATCTATTGTTAAATAAAAAATAATCTTTTTATAAATTATTAATCATTTACTGCTTTGTTTATTGAATTCCTTCTAGCCCTCTTTTTCAGGATTATTGCTGCTTCCAATTTAGGATGCTCTTTTTAATAAACATCTGGTGAAATTGAATCCCGTGTCTGTCTTGATTCCAGGTAAACTGTGTGGTACCTGTGTTATGTGGCCTTGTTGAGGTTTGAGTAGGTAGATGGTCTAGAAATACTGGCTGTATACACCTGGGTTACATACTGACCCTGAAAAGTTGTTAAAAAGTTGTCAGTAACTGGCTTAAGCCGTGGCATGTAGTTTTGTTTATTTTGCAGTGGATACTACAGGTCAGAATGGAGACACTGTCCCTAGTTTTTAGAACTTTAGAGATTTGGTTTGCAAACCTGCCTGTAGCATTTGTAGCTATATTATGCAGACAGACCATGAGGAGTGGACAGTGTAGGGCCGGACTTGCCAAAACACAAAATATTTCTCTATCTTTTAAATAGTCAGACTGTTGAAAATGAGTCTGACCTTTATTCAGCCCATCAAATGGGTTCAGTTAGAACAAAGGGACAGGACAGGCAGGGCTATAGCTCTCGAGTCTGGTCCTGGATATGAGATGTTTTGTCTGTTGTCTCAGACTTCTTTTAGATGTGTTGGTATTCACGCTCCATCGTGCCTTGGTCACAGTTATTAGTCTCGCCAAATATTCTAGTTGGTCTTGACCATGTCCAGCTGCCTTTAAAAAAAAAAAAAACATGTCCTCGCTTCTTGCAAATAACTCCTTCAGAGTGAAATAAGTGATTAACTACCTAAATACGAATATCCCCCTAGTGGTAATGCCGATATTATAGGATTTTTTTAGTGGCGTGCCTAGAGTGTCTGACCCTTCAACGCATAATTGCTTTCAAGCTGTTCCTGTTTAAGATTGCTTGATGATCAACCACACAATTTATTTACTGAATAATCAAGATGAATATATATGCCTGTAGTTATAAAGAAATTGTTAAGAAATGACAAAGAGATCACCAATGGGCAACACTGACAATGTACTTAATAGTAACATTGTAGGGATGGGGGGGGGGAAAAACAAATAATGAACAAATCCAAGACTTTCTCTGAATTCCATCTCTCATTTCAGCAATATTTTCAGCTGTGCAAACTAATTTATTTTAAGACTGCACTTAATTAAAATATTTTCAGTGTTCAAATTAATAGGCTATGGCGGGGAAGCGGAGTTGCACTCTGGTTGCCACAATGCGATAATAATTCATTTATTAAATTACCAATGGTTCTTGCATCGAAACATTTGTCATCGAATAATTTTGTAAATTGGTTATTAGTGCATTGTGTAACTTCAATGCATAGCATGCATTTAAAATAATTTTAAATGCATGCCATGCATTGAACTTTAATGGTAGCAAAATCATTGAGGTCTTAATCGTCCAGTTTTTGGGAAAATTGTGGAAGGCTACAATATGAGATTGTAGGAACAGCAATTATCTAATCGATTAATTGTAAATGAAATCTAGACATTATCTAAATACCATCTTCAGCAGCAGTTACCACATAACATTCTACCTCAAGATGGAATTTTGAGAAATTTCAATTAATTGTCGTACATGCTATCTCATATTGTAGCCTTCCTCTTTGACGCAAAGTTATATATCTTAATCATTAATGTCAACGCAGCTTCTGGGTAGCCTATTTTCTCAGTAAATTCAATTAATTATTTTCTTAGTAATTCAATTAATTGGCTGATTCCTAATTGAAAACAGGTTGAGAGTTAACCTGTATTATGGTAATGTCACTGGGTGTTGACAGAGAATTGGCAAACTAAACATGGACCTGAGTCAGCAAAATGGCATTGTTAAAAATGTTTTCATAGGCTTATAAAGCCAACTGAACATGAATGCAGAAAAAATATGTACTGTTTTGTGAGCTACAGGAATTAAGAAGCTTCAAAAGACATTGACGTTTTATAGCAGCATTCATGGGGATAGGAAAATGCTTGATAACTATTGCAATGAACAACAATGCAAGATAAGGGGAAATTGACAATAATTCTACTGATTAAGCCTCGCAACTGAACAAATTATCACTTAGATGCTAATTTGGAAATGTAAATGGCACCGGTTTGGGGTAGCTGAGAGCGCTGCTATAATCCCTCTGATGGCTAGTCGAGGTTGGAAGAGGTTAAGCAAACTTGCTCAAAAAATGGGCAATGGTTACACATTTCAAAATCTATTTCAAATTTTGGCATTGACATTGGCCACTTGGTAACCTATAACCAATTGTTAACCTGCCACCGCTGACTGGCAATGCGCAAAGAATGCTTTTAAAAATTCTAAAAAATATATACTGATAGAGAAACTCTAAATATCAACATGTCAGAAACACTGTACAATATTAATGTCCCAATGGAACCAACCAAAATAATTTACCAATTTAATTAAAAATCTTCTCTGCTGCTTGCAATGAATCCATGCTCATCATTCTCATTTTGGCCCCAGATGCAAAATCAATTAGTGCAAGCACCAACACAGAAGTTCTCAAGATTAAGCTGAAGAGGAAACACACCAGCAAATTTTGCAACACAATAAAACTTGTGGGATAACATCAATTTTTTTGAGACACCCACAAAGAAAACTAGTAAATCAAGTGCTAACATTAGCTCGTTAGCTAGCTAAGACAGCAGGCAGGTTCCGAAAGTAAGAGTTAGTCTTTGCAAATTAGTCTTCTTATTAGTAAAAATCATTCAGTTTTCATTTCAGAACATAATGGTGGCGAACAGGAGTCATTCATAATTTTTTGGCTGTCATGACAATGTTAGTACACAGTCATTCCAAATATCCGCAAGCTATAAAAATGATATGTGCATTGTTTTTAAATAAAAATAAAAGTATCATTTAAGGCTGGTTTATACTTTGTTGGGCAACTATCACTGCAATTAATGAAGTCACTGATCTCAACGACATTCAGTTTATACATCGACGAGGGTCAAATGTCACTGGATTGTTGCCAATGCATATGTAAAAGTGTGTTTATGAGTTCAAAAATGTTGTGATGTCAATTGACTGCCACTTTCTACCACTCTGTCTCTCCCTGCTCCCTAAATGGCTGCTTGCTGACAGTTCACAGTGTCAAGGAGCAGATGAAAAATATATCGTTTAATTTTGTTTTTTATACCTTATTAATTTTGGAGATTCACTTTAAATGAATTTGTCGGTTATCAGTTTGCCTATTCAAACAAAAAAAAAGAATTCATTTTTGTGCTTTCTATCAGTGTTTCAGAATAGATTTTGAATGACCAAATGCAAAATAGAACTTCCCACAAGTGATGTTACTTGTTTGTCTATTACTCAGTTCCAGAATTAATATATGATTCTGCACTTCTCTCTCCAGGCTGCAAGAGTACTGGGCAGACCAGCAAGGGGGTAATTTACAGCCAACCTTCAATTCATTCCGGCAGCGAATGGTACAAGTTCAAGTGAACAGCGCCTCTTTATTTAGGCAACTTTCCATCAACCGAAGCCATCATCCATGTCCTTATTATTGGCTGCTACCTGCATCTATCGACAGTGGAGAATCAACTTCTCCAAAATTTTTTTCACATCACTGATGAGAGGTACGTTTCAGTTGCCAGATCAACCGTGGACTTCAAGTGGATGTCTCAATTGTGACTAGAATTAAGCGCATCAAGTTCAGCCTGACAGATTAAAAATTTTTCTCAGTTACTGCTGGCATAGGGTCAGATTGCACACT
Source organism: Gymnothorax javanicus (assembly GCA_029692085.1). NCBI lineage: Eukaryota > Metazoa > Chordata > Actinopteri > Anguilliformes > Muraenidae > Gymnothorax > Gymnothorax javanicus. Next base: position 26,664,475 of record CM056195.1, on the reverse strand, counting down.
GAGGTCACCCCAGGGAGAAACAGCTCATGTTTGTTTCTCTTCAGCTAATGAATACACACTGAAGTCTTTCCTCCTTGACTGCAGAAGATTCAAAGGGCATCACAGTCCTTTTAAAAAAACATTTCAGCTGCATTCGATCAAATACAGTATCGTGAGAAAACAATGAAAGTGAAAAGGTAGATTTTATTATCACAGACAATGAATCTAACATGAAAAGCGCTTTTAAGGTTGTGATGACAAAACATGCAGATGATGGTTGGGATGAGGACAGGATTGGTACATAGAAAGATAAGAGCTTTGCCCTATGTTTTCAGTAATGGCTGCCTTGTTTTGCCCACAGTCCTCAACTAGAAGTGAATGATGGATTCAAGGAGGTAATGTGTTTTTCTCAAAGAATCTCCAAAGTGTCAAACCTTGCAAATCTACTGCATAGCAGAACAATTTTCAAAAATAAATTTGAGACAGTCTTTGGCAATGGCAAAAAAATTCCAGTGGCTGATGTAACTCACAAGAATTCCAACTTGAAGCAAATGCTGGCTGTGGCAGAACTGGATCACACTGCCTTGACAAAGATGTGCTCTTAAAGAATTTTGTCATCACAACAAGAAAGTGGGCCCAGTGAAGAGAACTTTGTTCAATTTTTGGACCTCTTTCAGAAGCAACAGAATTAACAGAGACATGATCATCACGATCAACATGGTCCTTACGACTGTGTCGGACCTGAATACTTACTTAATTCAGTTGGATTTATGAAGAGCTTCTGCAGGCCATTATTCGGGGCACTCTGAGAGTCACCCCAGCAAAGGTTCTCTAGCATCCTCATTGTAGTTCATATAGCCGAGGACTATACCCGTGATGGGCCATATAGACGTGAAATCTATGCACAAGCTGTGAAGCTGGACCCTCAGTTTGGAATCAGCTTGGTCAACATGATTCTGAGAACCAGAGGCAGCATTGTCACCATACAGATACTCAGAGAGGAATTGCGGAATTCACAGACAGGTCTGTGTGTCCTGTGACGACTTCAATTTACATTGCAGAATATTTTCAAAGTACTTAAGAAGACATGAGTGAATCATATGTATTTCTGTTGTCTTTTTCCAGACAGTGACTTAGCTTAGCCCATTGTTGCATAGCTCTTCTCCTCTTTGCTTACAAAGGGTGGTGGGCAGTAGTGGTTACTTTAGTAACCACAATGCAACAAAGGAATGAGCGGAAATAGTTGTCCAGGAAAACTTCAATGCCAAAGAGAAGTCCACGGCAGAACTGCCTCAGGATTCTCCACCAAATTTCGAGATTCCACGACCCCTGGAGATGTATTAGATTCCTAAAAAGAAGCACAACACCCCCACTGAGGAAAGCATTGTCACTCAGATCATGCAATAATTTGAAGACATTCAGAGTTGTCTAAAAGACGAGGAATCCCTCATTTCTGGTACAAGAATAAGGACAAATGCTCTTGCTCTGAGAGTGCTGTGTGGACTTCCTGTGAAGCTCCACTCATATTTCTCAAGTGCAACTGTGATCTTCTGTAACATGAAAAAGGACACTGAAAATAATGTACAACATGAGAACTAGTCAGCTTGCAACCACTTCTTGCATTGTAGCTCATCTAAGATGTTTCATTTTTCTTATGGTAGCATTGATTGTATGGCCTGTCCCTCACTTGAACTTCTGCGCGCTTCTGAGAAAATTATTTTTGCTGATTGCAAAAGGGAGTAAAAATCCATTTAGGCGTGCACCATAAAGGCTGCGGCAGTAAGTCAGTCCTTCCGGTGCATGTTGGCGGACCGGGTTCATTATTTTTTATGGATTCAGGGGGGCGGAGGAGTCCGGTTTCAGGGTCATTTGCCGCCTGTCTTCCTCCATTCTGCTCCCCAACCTTCCTGTCACTCTCCACTATATAACTGTCTAATAAAGGAAAAAAATATGCTGATTGGATTCTATTTTAATGTCGTTGGCTTTTAAAACGTGCAGATATTTAGTAACTGAATGAAAATGTGGTGGCATTTCCATATGCATTTAACTACAATATTTACACACAACAGAGAAAAATAATGCAACCCATTTGCGCATTATCTTTTGAACATATAACCAATAGTCATTAAGTACTGCTGGTCGAATAATGTTTTCATCGGTATTGCACGTGAACTATTGTCGTCCTCTTGGGAAAGTCTGTGCCATAACTCTCATAGATTTTGGAATGTATTTAACATTTTCTTGTAAACAAATACTGCATAGATTCTACCATGAAAAAATCCATACGTTCCAAACATATTTAAGTAAATTGAAAATCCAATTGCAAGCACTTTATTCTTAGCTTCAAAAAAGAAAAAAAAATGGAGTAAATGAATGCAAATAAAATTTTTGAATGGGGCAAAAATTTGTGCATTTTGACACCACTGTCACACTGATGAAGACCCAGTAGCATTGACACATATCAGTTTTTGCATCATTAAAAGACTTAATTTGCATCTTTGTGCTCCTGTTTTTTTTTGTTTTTTTTTGAAGTTGTTTACATTGTCCCGAATCTTAGAGGCACGGGATCACCACCTTTACTGGCAAATGTGTCGGGACCTTTTGTTGATGCTTTATTTTTAAATTTTTGATTTTGCTGGGGGGAAAGGCATACTATGTCAAGCCAGAATTAAAATGTCACTTTTTGAGCGTGATTAATGTCTGAAGCTGATCTGCTTTGCAGTAAATATTTATTTTGCTATGGCACTTGCCATTATATTAGCTATTTGAACTTGATAAGGTGTTGTCTTGAGCTAAAAAAATGCTTTTAGAACTGTATTTTGCTGGAAGTGAGGATGCTTTTTCACGTGTACCAGCAGGGTGCTTTGGCTGTTCTATCGACATCTATGGATTTAATCAATCCTGTTGACTAGAGGGGGTAAAGGCTAGTAGAACTGTGTAGTGAATAATCCTGGTATTCTTCATCAGCTGCAGAGATCTGATCACTTTCAGCATTTTTTTTTTAGCAGAGTGAAGTTAAAACTAGGGAAATAAAAGCTATGAGTGGAAAAATAAAGAGGGGCTGTAGCTTCCATCTTGTTTCAGGGATGAAAGGGGACACCTGACATGAAGACAAGTTTGCAGCTTCACTGATTAGAGCGAGAAAGGCTTGTGCAACTGGTAAAAGAGAAGGTTATTTGCTTCACTCTCTGCATTTTTTTCTTCCCTTTCCCCAGACGGAATCCATTCAGCTGGCCTACTATGTGAAACGCACAATTGACGTATCACTCTTTTGCCTTCCCAGCATGCACTGCTGGCAGCCTTGACACAGTGATGGCAGCACTGCGTCAGGGAGCTGTCACATTCTGGAGGTGTACCTTTCTGATATGTGCACTCAGCTCCTTCCTCTCTCTCGCTCTCTCTCTCTCTCTCTCTCTCGCAAGGAAAGGCCAATCTGCAATTCTTCACTATCCAATATTCAGAGGGGAAGCAAAGAAAGAGAGGGAGAAAATTAATAAAACTTGACAGATTCCTTGTCTCATACCCACACCTACTCAATTTGCAGGATCTCAAGACACATAAAAAACATACAAAAATGAAGGTCCAAGCAAAACATCAGTGTGTAGATGCAGCAAGTGGAATTCACAATTACTTCCAATGTTTCCTCTCTGTTCTCTATGGCAGATAGAGACCTTTCACGGACATAATTGGTTGGCCCTACTATTAAATGTAACAGTTCACATATCTGGCTCATTTGAGTATTTTTAAACATTTGACAGGGGCTGTCCCAGAAAATTAGCACAATTTTTTCGTTGGCAGAACAGCGGATCTCTGCCCATGGTGGATGCTGGCTGACTGTGTTCATTTATTACAATTTATGATTCCCCCCTATGTATGCTGACATGGTTGACACGGGACCTGGGCCTGCTGTCTAGATAGGTAAATTCAGAGCCGTTAAAACATGGTGAGCAGCGTTCAGCTTAGAGGAAGCAGTGCCTTTTACCAACTACAGCAGGTAAGACTGTTATGAGAAAGAGTGACCATTAGAAGAAGAATTGTGCTGTAATTAAAGTAGATACGCTGTGTAATCCAAAAGAAAAAGAGAAAACATTTCAAAACTTTCAGCTGAAAACAAAATTGAGCTGCTAATAGGCCACTAAAATGGTCGTAAACCATGTGAAAACAATAGAGTGCACATTCAGAATGCGCATTTGAAATGCTTAACTGATGTTCATATTTAATATAAGGATATGTAGTATCTTTGAAGGATTTATTTAATAAATGATACTTTCCCACATTTTATAAAGAATATTTTCTTTGCATAAATGTATGTGGGTGCTATTGTGCATACAGAACAACCATGAAGTCAAAGATTTTTTTAAAATTTAAATAACTGAATTTCCCCACATACTACTTACTTAGTGATAGGAAATCAAAATCAAGATATCTGAAGATGTGGGAATCTATATGAGAGACATTTAGACATGAACAGGTAAAGTTAACTCCAAAGTTGCTGAGATTTGCAGTATGATAGTCCACTAGAAAACTTTATGCTATCCATTAAAGCACAGCCAGGTTTCCACACAAATTCCAAGATGGCATTTTACTGTAATATTTGCAACTACAATATAATAAACTCACAAGCAGCAGACAAACACCTTGCTGGGGAACAAAAAGAAATAAACAAATGCATTGAGCTCCACGTTACATTAACTAAGCCTTCAAAACACAACAAGCCAAGATGCTCATGGAGTTAACACACTCTATCTCCAAGATCAGTCAAGCTAAGCTGCTTCAAACCTAGCTGTTGGTAAGAAGGAAACACTCGCCACCTAGTGGTCACCAGACAAATTTGGAATTTGAATTGGATACCTTGCTGCAAAACCAAACCAGCCCACAAATTCATGAAAATTTAGATAGTAGTCCAGTCTTTGATATTGTAACGTAAAGTGCCATGTCAACCAAACAGCAAAGGTCTCTGTGGCACTCATTAGCATATAATACATAAAAACACCAACCGACAGAGCCCTAAACAGGCAGATATAATAATGCCAAAGAGAACAATCAGCTCCTGTCGAAGTTTTTAATGCTGAAGTGAACCGACCATTCCATTCTACCCTGAGGCACAGATTTTTTGCTTCAGAAACCTTATATCTTTGTACTGCCGCATAATCCTTATATTAAAAATCTGCCATCTTTTTGATGTTAATGATTTGTATCAAAGAGATAGTTCTGACTGTCTGTTATAAGATTTATGGCTTCTCTCTTCAAGTTGAACTGCGAGATAGTACTGTTCAGTGCTTAGACATCTCAGTGATAAACCTAACTGAAAATTACATATTGGGCATTGTGGTCAAACTTCATCACCTACAGTCCCTGACAGCAGACTACACTGCTTGTATCAGTAGTAAGAGCATTAGAATGATGTTGATGAAAAACCCCTCCCATCAGATTCCTGTCTGTGACACCTGCTCTACATTCACACTCAGGCTGGTTCCATTCAACTTGGGAATTGCTCCATGTTTACTTTGGTTCAGCAATTCTGAAAGGCTGGAAAACTTCTGGGAAGGGTGGTAGTATTTCAGTGGTAAATTTCAATTTTAATTTTACTACTCCATTTCCGAAATAGTTGGGACAAAGTGTAAATTGTGAATAAAATCAAAATTCAATGACTTTCAGATCACATGAGCACATGTTATTTACAATAGAACATAGATAACATTTCAAATGTTATGTTAACATGTTCAAATGTTGAAACTGAGACATTTAACATTTTTATCCACAAAATGAGCTTATTTCAAATTTTCTGGCTGCAACAGGTCTCAAAAAAGTTGGGACACAGGCAAAAAAAGGGCTGAAAAAGCAATTAATATATAAGAGAATCAGCTGAAAGAACATTTAGCAAGTAATTTAGTTAACTGGCATCTGGTGTGTAACATGATTGGCTATAAAAGGGATGTCTTAGAGAGGCTGAGTCTCTCAGAAATAAAGATGGCCAGAGGCTCTCCAACCTGTGAAGGCTTGCGTAAAAAATTGTGGAATACTTTAAAAACAATGTTCCTCAACGTCAAATTGCAAAGGCTTTGAAGGTCTCATCATCGACAGTGCATAACATCATCAAAAGATTCAGAGAAACTGGAAAAATCTCTGTGTGTAAGGGACAAGGCCGAAGACCTTTACTGGATGCCGGTGATCTTCGGGCCCTCAGACGCCACTGCATCACTCGCTGGCATGATTCTGTCATTGACATTACTAAATGGGCCCAGGAATACAGTCCGCCGTGCCATCCACAGGTGCCACCTAAAACTCTCTCATGCAAAAAGGAAGCCATTGTTGAGCATGATCCAGAAACGTTGCTGTGTTCTGTGGGCCAAGGCTCATTTAAAATGGACTGTAGCAAAGTGGCAAAGTGTCCTGTGGTCAGACGAGTCCAAATTTGACATTCTTGTTGGAAATCATGGGCGGCATGTCCTCCGGGCTAAAGAGAAAGACCACCCCTCCTGTTATCAGCATTCAGTTCAAAAGCCAGCATCTCAGATGGTATGGGGATGCATTATTGCATATACATTTTTTTTTATTTTCAAAACAAATATAAGCCTTTTATAAAGATTATTGAGCTGCATCAAAGTGTTGTTTGTGATTTTACATGACCTCTTTCAAACTTGTTCATTCAGATCTTAAAGTTAGACAGTTAAAATGGCCAATATCTTAAAATGTCTCCTGTGTGGATTGGTTCAGTCTGGCTGCAAGGTATCCAATTATAACCCCAAATCAGAAAATGTTTCTTCCTGAATGATTTTGATGTATTTGTGTTTTCTTTGCAAGTGTACCCATTGGGTGTTTTAAATTGTACCTATACTTGATTTTTGGGCTTAAAGTATACATACGGGATACTATGTCACTTGGATGCAACTTAAATTGTATACGATATTAAATGTACTGATTATTGTGGAGAATAGCCTACTAGCCTATACATTATTGAAATGCCTTTACTTCTCTTTATATGTATATAGTGTTTTGGTATCGTAGGTAATATGGGGTTGATGTGATTATTTCTGTATGCTGAATGTATTATTGGGACTCACTGCACTTTAGTTTGGTCCGTCTTCAGTGTATTTTAACCCCCACCCCCCACCCCTATCACGTGTGGAACTCACCTGACAAAGGCCACGTCGGCCAAAACGTTGTGAAAGGAATAAAGTTACCTGGGAGCAGCTTAAACAGTGTGCGGACTTTCATTCTTTTCTACTGTTGTAAAATACTGCCATAGTTTGAAATACATTTTAAAAAGTGTGCCTTTGGAGGGTGGCTGTTGTTCCTTTGGTGAATATCATGCATACATTTGTTCTTTTTAAAAGAATGTTCTTCAATCCATGAATAAAATGTAAAAAAAAAATGCTTTTTTGGTGTCCCAAAAATAAAGGCCACTGCAACAAAACCAAACATCTACGCATGTAATTTAATTTTTTTTTTTTTGCGTATACCAAAAGCCATAGTATTCAGTGGCAGTATTGGCACCAGCCTCTTTAGGCTAAGAGCAATCTAATTATCAAGTTCACGTGCGGCTACCGCAGAATGCAAGTATGAGAGGCAGATTGACCACTCCCATTGACAGAACACCATGAGGTTCCGATAGCTCTTGCATGCATCACAGAAAGGGAAAGTTGGGCCCTGTGTGTTGTAGTACAGTGGAGTAAAGCCAGCAGTATAATTTTTAAGAAATAGAACTTCCAGGCCAAAAAGATGTCTTGCAAGACGCAACACACAGTGTTTTCTGTTTTTTTTTTTTCAGTGTTCTTCGTGCTGGACACCACAGCCAAACTTTATCTTATGTCTTTTCTACTTTTGATTCCTCTCCCAGTCCATGATTGGTCCCAAAGTCACATGGCTAATCGCATCAACCGCTGAGGCTAGAGGGCAGAGTTCAAGTTCAAGCAGGGCTCATTCACAACTTCTGGAGCCGTTATGAATACACGGTGTCAGTCATTGCGTGTAAACACTTCTCAAACAACATTGTTTTCAGTAGCTATGAAATGGTGCTGCTGTTTTGCTGTTGTTTGTTTGTGGTAGATTTGTGGTCTAAAGCTGGCTCTCAACATTGGACTTGTGTTCAGTCAGCGCGCTTTACTGGCACCGAATGGCATAAAAAAACAGAAGTTCTCGTAGACTAAACGGCACGCGATATTCTAGAATGCATTCACAATGGCGTTTTTACTTCACTTTGTCTCTCGCCTCACGAAGTACACAACCTGCATAATGATTACTTAAAATGGGGTTTTCCTTTTATATGAAAAGAAGCCCGATTGATTAAAAAATAAACTTACATTTCACACTGTGAGAATAATTTCTAACAACCTCAATGTCCTCCCATTATTTTATGGTCAATACATTGTTATCATAGTGAATGAAATGATGGGTTTCTTTGAAAAAAAAAGTGATTCCAAAATTTTGATCAGTTGAGTACATACCTTTGCCAGAGCGCCTGGTCATGTTTCCCTCATGTGCTTGCTATTTTAGCTGCTGTCTAAAATAGCCTTTAGCCAAGAGCGTCAGCATTTGAGTTAACCGCCTAGTGCATGACTTGTCTATCTCTTGGTTAGACTTGTAAGACGGACATGAATCCTATATGAGCGCTTCCTGAAGATAAAACAATACAATACTAAGATGGCTTCGGAGTGGATGTCTCTGAAGGGTTTCTCAGCGGCAATATGCAGGTGATTAAATGACTACGTCATTAATGCAGTATCTATCTGTGTTATTATTGTACAAGTAAACAAACTTTCAACTGCAATGGGATGTAGTTAAATCTTGTAAAATTATATACTTTATAATTTATCATTATTATTTAGCGTATAACTTAAATGCATGTGTGATGAAGCTTAAAGTGAAATTAGCTAAAAGTGTAGTAATGAATCAGACAGATTGATTACTTCATTAATATAAACGTTAAGCTTATTTGTAAAATCTGGTTATTCCTGACCTCAGCTACAGGGATAGCGTCTAAAATATGTAAGCAGACTTTTTTGACGCACATACTTAACTCTCAAGGTGAATCAACATTGAAATGCCAGGAAATATTATGTATGTGCATGAGCTACTGCTTCCTCTATATTGTGGGATCTGGCAATTTATCCCTGATCATTATCTCAAAAGCCATTTCTTGTACTATAATAAAAAACATAATAGAACATTTAATTAGACTAAAATGAAAGTGTTTTCACAGCACCATGTTTTAACATGAATGCCCTTTTTAAACAGCCTTAAAACTCCTTTTTTTTCTGGCTTATCTCAGAGGAGTATACGTTCTCAGCTAAACATTGGAATGTAGACAGCATTGATCTCTTCTGAACTTGAACTCAAACTTGTCTCCTTGCCAGGTTGGAGAAGATAATAGAGCAGGTTAACTGTAAGTTTGAGGAACTGGATGAGGCAACAAGATCTCTGACAGAGCGCCTGGAGCACCACAAACAGGAGCTCGCCCTCCAGGCTCAGCAGGACCAGGTGTGGGTATCTCTCCTAGACGAAAAGTAAGATCCCCAAAGTCATAGGCCTGAGTTTTAGGTTTGCACAATGCTAGAATATTACAGGTCCTCAGTATTGTAACTAATAATTTACGAATCAGTGCATTTATTTGCCCAATTGCAACAAGGAAGAATATGGAATTTATTTTCTCTCGACATTTGGTTGCTTCAAAATACAGATAGACTGTCATTAAGTCCAATTCATGCAGATATGAAACCACATTACAATGGCCTCTACTATTTACTACACCTTTTTCTAGAATTTGGAAACCAAAACTTGTTTGATGTAATTTTCAACTGCAGGTTCACGACCATGGAGACCAACCTCTTCTTCTCTTACGTGGCAGACACATTCCAATCCTGCCGCTATCATGTTGTGAGAAAACTTCTAGACCTGGCTCCCAATCTCCCCTCTATGGCATGCATACTGCGGCGAAAAGTCAAGAATCGCCGGATCAATGTGGCGTGGGAGTCCACTCTCAGAGACCTGGGGCTAGAGAACTCAGATGTCAAGGTCATGAGTGCCTTCTTTGTGACACATGGGTATCAAGCAGAATATATCAGCCTCACCAAGAGACAGAGGTTAGCAGAGGATATGAATACTCTTATTAGCAAAGCGGTGGAAAACCCAGTGTTGAAATATAGCCTGCTGAAGGCTGTGCAGGTGGTGGAGAAGGGAAAGGCCGGGGCTCTTGAGCTCACCACAGAAGAAGATCATAAACCAGCCTCCTCCATCAGAGAACACTTCTCAAATCAAGTAACCCAATAACTGCCTTCGCGGAATACTGATTAGTAGTCGCGGTCTATGCTGTCAAAAATATAAACCCTTGAGCCAGAATTAAATAACTGCATGGCAGAGCAGCAAAATGACAGAGATCTGGGCTTGAAACTCATCCTGTAGTCTAGGTTAAATTTCCAAGCAGAACACTGCCATTGTTCTCTAAAACAATTTCTAATCCAAATTTATTCTTCATAAAATTGACTGGGCAAACGTTTCAATAGCAAATTCAAAACCTTGAAAGTCAGTGGATAATGAGATTAGCCTTCAAAAAAGTAAAAGTGCCTGTAACATGGTAATGCCCAAGTATACAATGTTGTACTCACCAACAAAATAAATAGAGATTAGTAGTAACCGGGTATTTTGCCAAATTTTGCGCACTCTGGATAGGAAAAAGGCAAAAATTTTGAGTACAAGTCTGTATTGTGCCCATCCGTTGAGGATCAACTACTGAAGATACGCCCCTTGCACTACCTTAAATTTGGAAACAGGTCTTTGTTTTTGTGTTCCAGAAGAAAACAGTCAGATCAAAACTTTCCTTTTAAGTGGTATTCACTAGGACCAAAGGCCAGTACTGGTGGACCCTCTGCAAATGCTCATTCATGCAGATGAGGAATACCAGAAGTAAATGCAAAAGATAGTGAAGGAGCCTGTCCAAGCATGGTTGCAAATGCATTTGAAATGGTTTTCCAATGGTACGCCATCTATAACGTTGATTACAAGGAAGCTGGAACAGTTGAGATGGAGCCAGGTGCGGAATTTTTCCTGTGAGGACCATTGGGAGGCGAGGCTTGCTTTAAGCAGACATACAACCTAACGTTAGCTGGGAAAGGAACGTCTTCACTGTACATCAACCTGAGCTGGCAGCACGACACAGGCAGCAGTGAATGCAATGGGTTCAGCAGCGCTTGAACTGGACACGGCAACATCACAAACTCTGGTCCCAAGTCTTTTCATTAAAATTGTCAAAAAATTAAATGGTATTTACAGTTGAGGTCAAAGGTTTACGTACACCTTGGCCAAATAAATTGAAACTCAGTTTTTCACAATTCCTGACATTTAGTCCAAGTTAACTTTTCCTGTCTTAGGTCAGTAAAGATCATTACTTTATTTTAAGAATGTGATACTGAATGTCAGACAAATAGCAGAGACAGTCATGGATTACAGCTTTTAATCTTTTCATCACATTTCCAGTGGATCAGAAGTTTACATACACGTAATTTTTTGTAGCATTGCCTTTACATTGTATAATTTTATTGGGTCAAACATTTTGGCAAGCCTTAAACAAAACTGTCACAAAAGGTTAGTGGAATTTGGCTCATTCCTCCTGACCAAACTGGAGTAACTGAATCATGTTTGTAGGCCCAGTTCGCACACATGCTTTTTCAGTTCTGCCTGCAAAATTTCCTTTGGACTGAGGTCAGGGCTTTATAATGACCACTCAAACACCTTGATTTGGTTGTCCTTAAGCCATTTTACTACTACTTTAGAAGTTTGCTTTGGGTCATTGTCCATGCGGAAGGCCCATTTGTGACCAAGCTGAGATTTTGAGATGTTGCATCAATATATCCATATAATTATCTTCCTCATGGTGCCATCTACAACCCCAATTCCAAAAAAGTTGGGATGCTGTGTAAATTGTTAATAAAAACAGAATGCAATGATTTGCAAATCTTGTAAACCCTCCATTTTATTCACAATAGAACATAGACAACATATCAGATGTTGAAAATGAGACATTTTACCTTGAAGTGAAAAATATTAGCTAATTTTGAATTTGATAGCTGCAACACATCTCAAAAAAGTTGGGAGGGGGCAATAAAGGCTGGAAAAGTAAGTGGTACTAATAAAAAACAGCTGGAGGAGCACTGTGCAACTAATTAGGTTAATTGGCAACAGGTCAGCAACGCGACTGGGTATAAAAAGCATTTTAGAGAGGCAGAGTCTCTCAGAAGTAAAGATGGACAGAGATTCACCAATCTTCAAAAAACTGCATCTAAAAATTGTGGAACAATTTCAGAAAAATGTTCCTCAATGTAAAATTGAGAAGACTTTGAATCTACAGTACGTAATATCACCAAATGATTCAGAGAATCTGGAGAAATCTCTGTGCACAAGGGACAAGTATACTGGAATACACTGCATGGGCTCAGGAACACTTCCATAAACCATTGTGTGCGAACACAGTTTGCTGTGCAATCTACAAATGCAAGCTAAAGCTGTATCATGCAAAGAAGAAGCCATACGTGAACACGATCCAGAAACGCCGCCATCTTCTCTGGGCCAAAGTTAATTTAAAATCGACTGAGGCAGAATGGAAAACTGTTCTGTGGTCAGATGAATCAAAATTTGAAATTCTTTCTGGAAACCACAGGCGCCATCCAGCTTGTCATCGGCGTACATTTCAAAAGTCTACATCTCTGATGGTATCAGGTTGCATTAGTGCCTAAGTCGTAGGGAGCTTACACATCTGGAAAGGCATTATCAATGCTGAAAAGTATATAGAGGTTTTACAACAACATATGCTCCCATCCAAACAATGTTTCTTTCAGGAAAGGCTTTACATATTTCAGCAAAACAATGCTAAACCACATAGTGCATCCATCACAACTGCATGGCTTCGCAGTAGAAGAGTCTGAGTACTGAACTGGCCAACCTACAGTCCAGACCATTCACTAATAGAAAACATTTGGCGCATCATGAAACAAAAAAAAAAATCCGGCAAAGAAGACCTAGGACTTTTGAGCAGCTAGAATCTGACAAGAGTGGGACAACTTCCCTCTCCCAAAACTTCAGCAATTGGTCTCCTCAAGAAGATGGGATACTAAACAATGGTAAACATGGCCCTATCCAAACTTTTTTGAGATGTGTTGCAGCCGTCAAATTCAAAATGAGCTAATACTTTTCATGAAATGGTAAAATGTCTCACTTTCAACATCTGATATGTTGTCTATGTTCTACTGTGAATAAAATGTCAGTTTATGAGATTTGCAAATCATTGCATTGTTTTTATTTACATTTCACACAGCATCCCAACTTTTTCGGAATTGGGGTTGTATTTTTAGAAGTGCACCAGTCCCTCCTGCAGTAAAGCACTCCCACAATATGATGCTTTAATACTTCCCCTGGTGTACCTCCAATTGACTAAAATGACGTCAATTAGCCTATTTAGAAGCTTCTCAAACCGTGACATCATTTCCTGGATTTTTCCAAGTTGTTGAAAGGCACAGTCAATTTGGTGTATGTAAAATTCTGACCCACTGGAATTGCGATATGGGTAATTATCAGTGAAATAATCTGTCTGTAAGCAATTGTAGGAAAATTTACTTGTCTTGCGCAAAGTAGATGTCCTCACGGACTTGCTTCAACTATAGTTTTTTTTAGCATGAAATCTGTGGAGTGGTTAAAAAAGTGAGTTTTACTAAATTCACCCTACGTGTATGTAAACTTCTGACCTCAACTACTGAATATATTCCTGAAATTGAGTTTTTGAGGACATTATGGATTCACCTTGGACACTTTTACTGCTGCTGCAGATACTTTGTGTTAGCCTGATAACTAGAACAGTTTTTGTATGGGAACCACATGAAACTTCTTGTGTTCATTCCTGGTACACAGAAGACAAACCCTCATGTTTTTTTGCGGCCCAACAATCCTTCCTGTTTCACCACCACCAGGTCAAACTTCACGTTTTCAAATGCAGTAACTCAAAAAGTTCTGATGGGAAATATTTAGCCCTTCTTGTGATTTCTGATGCATAACGAAGGGCTGTTATTAATGTTTATCACTCTATGACCTTTGCTGTATTACTACCACCAGGCTAAATTTTCATAAAAATTGCAATAACTCAAACAGCTTTAATAACATAAATTAATCATATCATATCTGCTTTCAACATTCCTGGTGCATTGAGGAAGGAGTTATTGTTTGAGGTTGCTTTGTAGTTTTTCTTATAGTGCCACCACCAGGCCAAATTCAACATTTCCAAATGCAGTATGAGACAGTTTTGATGGGAATCATGTCACATATTCTGTGATTGTTTCTGGTCTAAAAACATGATAGTAGCGGACCTATGACCTTCCCAGTAGCAAATCCATCTAGCCAAATTTTGGATTTAAAAAAATGTAGTGACTTGAAGGTTTTTTTTTTTCATCCCATTATATACTGTATAGAGATTTCTCAATATATTAGACAGGATACTTAGGTGCAGTTATCTGAAAGTGCAAACATGAGAAAAAAAAAAGGATGAGAAATTCTGACAAGAAACAAAAACAGTGAAACCAAATAAACCCACAACAACATCCAAAAAAGACAGGTTACTGACAAAACCAAACAGAACAAAATAAAAAAAGTATGAAAAAAAGGATACAATCATCATAATGTATTTAAACATTGATAAGACCATCAGTGGACAAACCATCAGGCAATATGAATATAATAGTAGATACATTCGATGTCATAGAGGTTATAGTTCCAGGCCAGGTAAGGTATTAACATAGTTTTTAAATGAGTTCCAGGTCTTATACAATCTCATGATGGAGCCATTAAGTGTGCATCTGATCTTTTCCAACTTAATGTTTTGCATCATGTCTCTGATCCATTGGCTCTGCGATGGAGGGTTCACATCTAGCTAGTAGAGAGAAAAAGGCAATTACTTTCTGCAGGTGATTGAGGAGAGAGGAATTATCTAAAATTAAGATTGAGGTGTCATGGGTAAATTCCCAACCTGGCTTTTTACAACCTGCCATCTAATCATCCCCTGACCTAATTGGCTATGCAACTTGTCCTTTCCCCCTCCACCTCAACCCCCCAGGGCTCCCTTGAAAAAGACATTTCAATCTCAGCAGGACTTCCCTGGTTAAATAAAAGTGAAATAAATAAATATATAAATAAATAAATAAATAAGAATATATTAAAAATACCAATAGCAGGCAATGGTGTGGCATTACAGCCACAAGTCATGGCGATAGTGTTAAAAAAGGGTGACCAGAAAGGGGTGAGTTTTGGGCACAACCATAACATATTGTAAGTGGTTGCTGGGGTCTGTTTGCACTGTCACATAAAGGGTTTAAGCTTGAGAATATTTTTTCAAGCTTGGCTTCAGAGAGGTGCAGCCAATGTAGCACTTTAAACCATTGTTCTCAAACATTAGATAAAGAGGGATTATATCTCTCTATGATCTGAGAATAGATCATTGAGACTCTCCCCTTATTTAACACATTGACCCTTAGCAGAGAATCCAGACAAGATACTGGGGAGGTAGTTAGAAAATCAGTGATGTTTTTGTGAACAAAGTCCTGGATTTGTGAGTAACAATAAAATAATAATCTGGACAGTTGTTCAAAACTGGCTAAAGTGTCACCAATGTACTGATTTTCGATGCTATGTATACCCTTGTCAGACCAGATTTGGAAGTCTTTATCTAATAAAGATGGTTGGAAAAGGTGATTGTACACTGTACACTGGGGTTCAGTATTATTGGGAAGCCCCTATCTTATGCCATGTTAACAAACCATTTTAAAGCAGAGAAATTTTCTGACTGAGACTGCAGCATCGTGTAATCTTGAGCACCATGTTTGAGAGAAATTGCATGTATCATGACGTCTACTGCTCAAGAAATTGAAATATTGTTCAAAATTGGAAAAAGAATCCCGTGTCAGGTGCTTGTGTTTGTGTCATAATGTTAAGTGCATGGCAAAACTATTGATCCACCTAACTTAACACTTTGCACATAAACAAAGTGTACCTGATCATAAAAAACACTGCATATTAAATTTCTCACATTTTCCTCTCTATCCATCTTTTTCATGACTTTATGACGTTACCCATAAATCATAGCGGCTCCTGGTTCTTCTCTTCCGGTTGATGTGTTTGTTTACGGATGCATAGCTGTAAAAGCCAGCTTTTAGCTAATACAAATGGAAACAAAATGGAGGTGGATACACAGTATGGATGTTTAAAAAGTCATGAGGACAATTCTGTTATAGTGTCTCACCCGTCACTTCTCACAGAGTGGGTAGATGACATGAAACAATGGCCCGATGTTAGCTACATCCACATAGTTCATTATTAACCTCCGCCAAACGAAGTTGGCAGGAGGTATATGTGATCGGTGCCGTTTGTCTGTAAACAAGACAGCTCAAAAAGTAATGAATGGATATCTCTGAAATTTTGTGTGTGGGTCGCTATTACATCAGGGATGGACCCTATTGATTTCAATAGGGAGATCAGTCAAACAATACACCCACCACAGCAACCATCACAAAATCCAATGTTTCAGATATACAGGATCTTACAAGAGTGGGTGTGTCATATGAAAGTTATGAAACGAGTTCAGTGAGCAACAAACCTATAATTTACCCAATGACTTTCATAACTTTCTCATTCTGTTTATCACATAACTGAATTGAGTAATTTCATGGAAAGCAAATGTAATTTCCCTGAGCGCCCAATGTATGTTAGCACTGCACTAACTACATCGCTCTGCTAATGTACTCAGTCTCTGAGTCACAGACGCTCGTGGCTGAATGAGCAACGCTTTGTAAATTCAGTCAACTGAGTAGCTAGCTAATGTTAGCTCGCTGGGTACCAAACTAATGTTACATAATGGTTTTAAAAAGTATTGCGTACATGCTACCTAGCTAAGTAATGTGAACTTAGTTATGTCAGTGGCGCTTCACTAGCTTCCTGCAGCGCTTAGCCATACCGATTCAACCAACGTTATACCCGTGATCCACTTACGATTTTAAGGCCTCCGATTGTCCCGATTCTCCCCTTCCGACCAGTTACGAGTGATTACGAGTGGAAATTTCTGTTACGCGAGATGTAGGTGGATCATGACTTCCGACCTGTTCCGACCCTTCCATGTGAATAAGACAGGTTCCGACTGGATCGGATCACGCGGATCCCTCTTCCGACAAAATCAAACCAGTTAAATTTTGTCGGAAGGTATGAGTTGTCGGATGGACGCGGGAGAATCGGTTTGTCAAGTGCAAACTAGGTGGCGAATATTTCCACTACAATTAGCCAATTAGAAACCGCTTACAAAAACAACCGCCATCTTTTTTGTTGACGTTGGCAAAAATCAATTGGAAGTGCTCGCTTTAGTGGATCATGGGATAAAATTTTTTCCCCGATCACTCCGACTTTCTACGATTATTTGCATGAGTTTCAGATGGTTCCCGGCGCTTCTGAACGCTTCCGACTGGCTACGATCGTTTGCGTGCGGATGCCTTAAAAGCAAGTGGATCACAGGCATTACACTCGGCATGCAGTTTGGCTTGGTAGAAACAGCGAGGCGTAACGCTAAGCGATTTCTTTCCCCCTGCGCTCTCAGCCAATGTGATTTTCACAAAAGTGAAATATAGGGTCATGTCAAATAAAAATCATGACCTGGGCTATGAGAAAAGTACTTCAGTTATGTGATAAACCTTACATTTCTTAAGAGCCATGTTCACTCATCAAGATTACGACTGAGCTGCCTTGGTGGAGGTTTGCACTCAAGGGGTCTCATTCATGAAACATTAGTTAATTTGTGTGTAGATTTGCACATTAAAGCCTACGCTACTAAAAACCTACTCCGGATTCATGAACACCGCGGGAAACTAAGGTCGGATCGTAAACGCGTGTGTATGATCATGAATGCCAATCCATCATGAAGTGACTGCGCGCTCCTGGTAATCAGCTATTAGCATAAATCCCCGCCCATGAATTGCCAATAACCACCATATAAGGAGGTGTAGATGCACCCAGTCGACCTGTCAGTCATGGCGCAAAGAAAGAAAGAGAGAGAAAGTAAAAAGAATTTTTCCGAAGCGGAGATGGAAATAATTTTGGGTGAAGTAGAGTTAAGAAAAAACATTTTATTTTCATCTGTTAGCAGTGGTGTGACAGGGACAGGCAAAGCGAAGGCCTGGAGGGAGGTGACAGATGCTGTTAATGTTGTCTCTGTAGTCCGAAGAACCATGTCCGAGGTGAAGCGTAAATGGTTTGACACGAAACTGGAGGCAAAGAAACGCATAAGCGCACAAAAAAAAAAAAAAAACATCAGCCGCAGGAGGAGGAGGCTCACAGTCAAAACTATCAACTGCAGACGAGCGCATCGCTGGCATAATTGGGGAGACCTCTCTGACAGAAATTATACCTGACGAGTGACATGCCTCCACTTTTATTTTTTTATTATCATCATTCAACATGTAGAAAGAACGTAATCTATTGAGTCGATTGACATAGATAATTCTCAATCATGAACCTAATCTGGATCTTAAACCTGCCAATTGCCAACCAATTTAACTAAATGTGTGATATTTTTTAATCGTTTGTCATGTTTAGCCTATATCACGTGTTTCAAAGGCAGCTGCGTATTGTGTACATAACAGAGCGCAATATGAATTAAAATTGTCATTTCCAATAGTGACAAGCATTGTTTATGTGCATTCTTAAATTTACACAAGCACTACGCGTGGTCAGCTGCATGTGTAGATTTTGTTAGTAGCTACGAAAAGATCGGAGCGACTAAAATATTGATAAATGCGGAGATGCACGTAAATTTCCGTCTGCGAACAGTTTACACACAAATTCGTTCTGCTCACGTTTCATGAATGAGACCCAAGAAGTGCCTCTAGTTACCTTGTGTTTTCCGAGGGCGTTGATGGCGAAGAATTGAGAAATTATAAAAGCACGCAGGCATATAATTACCTGCATGGCAACAAAATAGGTAAAGTACCGCTCAAGAAGCACAGCGTCTTCATATTTCTGAAGGCAGCTGTTGAGCCCAGGCCCCGCCAGGGTGTCAGTCAAGCTAGTCAAACAGCTTTGGTAATGTGGAGGGTAAGTGAAGCAGTGTTGCCTGATCAGATCGACAGTTTCCAGCCCAACCACAACTTAAAACCCGCCCAATCCAATAAAATCCCGCCCACAGTCTTGACAAGCTTCAAATCCGCATCACACATGTTTAATTTAATTATTTACATCATAAATGACCTGTATGTTGTGGACTACATGTTATAGCGTATTACAGAGTAGCCTGTGTCTAAAAACCATTTCATGTATACCCTACTGGATAAATTAAGCAAAATACAAACAAATTACACACATAAACAGTACCTATCTCTCTCTCTCCCTCCCCCTCTCTCTCCTCGCCGCTCTCCACCACACCTGTGGTGCTGAAAGACGCACAGCACCGGCTGTATAAGCATGTGACAGCTGAATGATCATAGATTCAGAACACACAAAGCCACGACAAACTAGTTTTTAAATCAGTATATGCATTAGAAATAGTGGGATACAATTAAGAAAGTCAGTCACAGTGTAAATAATATAACGTTACATAAAAATCAGCTTACCTTTACGCAGAATCAGCGTCTTTCCATGAACTTGAACCACTTTCAGAACTTGTAGAACTATGTACAGTCACTGGAAGCCAGGTCAGCTGGCTAATACATCGATGAATCAAACCTCCCCAACAACTGCCGGGGGAGGTTTAAAAGTAGCGGACGTCCATCCATTTCTGCTCAAACCAGAGCGCACGTCCATGAGGCTGGAAAGAAGCCGTAATCCCATGCGATTTCTTGTGTCATCCTTCAGGAGTGTCACCTGGGAAAACGCTCTCTCAACGTGAGCATTTGATATTGGCAGAGTGAGCAGTCTGATGACACCGAGGGCTAATTCTTTAAAACACTGGTTTCCTCCAGCATCTTTGAATGCCTCAACTTGCAGCCAAAATGCATCAATGGCCTGATCACTTGAGAAGCCGGCTGATGCAACGTTTCTCCACTGGCACTCTAATTTGTCGATCGGGCATGAGAAAAACTCAGCAGGCAAGTCTTTAACCCCTGGCCTATTTGTCCTGGACATCACTGAGTTTGGGCAAAACAGCTCCAGTTTGCGCAGCATTTCCATTGATGCAGGAAGGCGCATTTGATACTGCACTAGCACTTCCTTTAGGAAATCAAAACACCGTGATGAAATTCTCTCCTTCATTTCTGGCGCTAATGTACTGGCCTCCAGCAGCTGTTGGAATGAGGAACCCAGGTCCGCGTCCTGGTGTGAGAGGTAGAGGCTGGATGATTTAAGATCAAGTTCCCTGAGACGACTGTCATTGTTCATGCATAGTATGCTGGGCTTCACAACTCTCTTCAATGTAGACATGTACAGCCTCTCAAGATCCCTAAACATCTCCCGTTTCCAGCTGGAAATATTTGTTCACAGTCTTGATTTCCATCAACACGGGCCGGAGAAAATGCATGTACAGACTGTTTGATTTGTCACTGTACATTTCATTCAAAATCCTGGCTGCATAGCAGTGTTCTGCACCTGATGCCAAACTGAAGTGTAGCTTGAGGGCATCCTCCTGATCTAAAATCCTTTCAATGCAGTCTGTGATCACCAACCAATGGGTTGAGCTGGGTGACAGGAATTTCAGCGGACAGCCACTGTCATTGATAGCCCGGTAGATGCTGTTATAGTCACTCTGGCGTTTTGCTGAATGTGCAAACCAGTTGTAGGTTTCTCTTATCATGTATTCCAGATTGCTTGGGAGAAGTTGCATAGCTTTATTAGCAACAATATCCAGTGAGTGGCAAACGCAGCGAATAAGCTGCAAACTAGGCTGCTTCTGTTTGAGTAGTGTGAAAACCGAGTGATTTTTTCCAACCATAACGCTTGCGTTGTCGGTAGCAATCCCCACCATATTTTTGATGTCCAGGCCACATTCAATCAGAAAAGACACTATTGCATCTGATATGCCATAAGCATCAGCGTTGAGAAGGTCAACAAGCCCCAGGTAGGTACTGACAAACTTGCTGTGTTTCTGTGATCAGTACTTTACACATATGCAGAGGATCTTGTTCACTGATATATCGGTGGTTTCATCCAGGTAGAGAGAATATGGAGACTCACAAATATCTTCCTTTAAGTCCTCTCTGAAGTGTGGTGCTAGAACAGATGTTATAACGGCCGTACACTTAGTCCTGTGCATTTTGAATGCTCCCATCTCTTCTTGGAGTATATCTGACAAATCCTCCACGGCATTGATGGAAGTGTGGCAGGCAACGTAGGTTGCAATCCTAAGTTCACAACGTTTTTGGTCATCTTTGATTGTGCCTTGTCCCGCACCAGATCCCACCGGTACAGCAAAAGATTTCACACTGGGAACACAGCAGGACTTGTGCTTTTTTGTGGCGCTATGTTCTTTCAAATAATTGAGGTGTGCTCTTATTTCTACGTTACAATACTTGCAACAAGCTTTAGAGTCATCTGCTGGGGCAGGCGCTATACAGGTTTTTAATTCGGGGTCGGTCTCCCATTCCTTCCTGTACAGTTTTTTATATTTCCCCACTTCGGCATGATGCTACGTTAGCCCACAGCCTACAGGTTCAAATGCAACAGACTTCAATGCATCTGCGCAGTGCGCACAACGCTAGTCTGTTGAACTGACGTCACGATACATTGTCCAGTTAGATGATGGTGATTGAATACAACTCACGTCAATCAAATATTTTTTGATTAGATGAATGTCCATAATATGAGTGAGTGGAACTATACTGAATTTTGTATCTGTACTGTTGTTTTTTCGTTTTTTAAAACCATAAAAAAACAGCTTGTTGTGCTGTTTTCACACTATGAAAAACCGCCAAATGTTGGCAAAAGCAGCCCAAATTTCATATACCCGCCCAATGCATTTTTTTTCCCACCCGTCGTAATCAAAAGTTGCCCAATTGGGCGGAAAACCGCCCAATCTGGCAACACTGAAGTGGAGTCGTGGAGACAGTTGACTGCTGGTGTATAGACCAGTTTGGTTTAAGGCCGGAAGTCCGCGCGCGCGCATGCCCAATATAGCTGATGTGGGGCAAAAGGAAATATTGTGGCTATTTGTTGCATAGAGTGGTGCATAAACCGGTATCATAAAGATGGGGAAATAAGGTTTTTTCGTGTTCCCCGTGGCAAGAGACAACAACAGACGTGGATTCGAGCTATAAATCGGAAGAACTTTGTCCCAGATGATCGCACTAAAATCTGCAGTATTAATTTTGTCAGGGCTGGCCCGACTTCGTTGACCCAAATAATGTTGGCTTCGCTCTGTGTTTCCCTAAAAACGAAAGGATCTAACACCGACGCAGGTTAAAAGGAAAGAGCGATCTGATCGGAGAAATATAGTTAAGGTACTGGTTGATATTATAAGTTATTTAAGTTGGCCTACTAATCGTCACATAATTGTTTAATCTTTTGTTGTTTCAAGGTGTTATTGTTTTGCAGTGTCCAGTTTTTGTTTCCACATTTTGAAAAGGGACTGGCTTTGTTCGATCCTACAGGCTATATATGACTTTAAGTAGCCCAGATGTTAAACTCTACGCAAAAAAATATCAAGCCGAAGGGGGAATGTTAGTGCCATACGACGTTTTCAGT
Organism: Gymnothorax javanicus; assembly: GCA_029692085.1. Lineage (NCBI taxonomy): Eukaryota > Metazoa > Chordata > Actinopteri > Anguilliformes > Muraenidae > Gymnothorax > Gymnothorax javanicus. The sequence continues at coordinate 26,641,813 of CM056195.1, read as the reverse complement.
CTAGGTAGGCTCTGCGGGGCTCACATTACAGAACTTAGCCCCTCAGAGCTAAGTGTAGGTGTGGTTTTCATTTCGCTGCTTGCAGTAATAATTTGGTTTCCTTGTGATGTCGATTTCATAATTACTTGCTATATATAGCCAACAAAGTGGCATTTGCTTGCCAGTTTTGCGGACATGAAATAGGGCCTAATGTCATTAACACCACTATGATTGGGTCCCACGCCTTCAGTCAGCTAATGGCTACAGTGTTCTTGCGACGAGTTCGCATTGTTCAAAACAACCGGCAAGCACACATGATCCTAATCGCCTCTTAACATTGATAAGTGCGCAGGTACAAATGTAAAATACAAGGCCATATCATTACTTTTTGACTGAACGCTACACATTTGATTTCGGATTTTCATCTGTGCTGAAAATAACAATGTCAAGGACTTGCCTTGACAGTATCTCGCCGATATAGTCTCTTAAGTCTCTGTTGAGCTGAAGAAGTCAATGCTTTCAGTTTGTAGAAGAAAACTAATAGAGCTTAGCCTAGCTATATCGTCAGGGGGAAAAGAATTTTGGATCCAGCCTACGCTTTTTTCCGGCTTTTTATTTGCCAGAACGATTTTAAAAGGGGCTAATATGTTTTAGTGGAGTTTTATCAGTAAGAAATGGGGTTTGGAATTTAACATTAACATTTAATATCGCGAATGCATATGCTGCGCCTGCCCTCGCAACCCAGTGTGTCATCAGTGACATGACACCTGCCGTTAACGACATGCAACTGACACGAATAGCAGCACTTGGAACTCAACTCTAAATTTCCTTAACTGTACGTACGCTTTACGTGTTTTCATATCCTAATGTTTCTCTGGGTACCCAAACATCAATCGATATTTGGAGTAGGTTGAATACAGAACTCTTAATCTCACCATCCAGACACAAAATGTACGCTGCACACCCTAGAATGTTCCCGAACGAAAAATATTCCTGTTTATAGTCCGAATCCACGCTGTAAACTGCCTTTTACCATGGGGAAAGCGAAAGAACTTATAATTCCCCACCTTTTAAATAGGATTTGTGCATCTTCTGCCCCACATAGTCTGCAAAGAGCATGCGCATTCCAAATCTCGCTTTTTCATGTCCTTAAACTGAAAGGGTCTATTGTCGGATTAGGGAAATCATGTAGTCATGTAGCAGCTATTCTGTGGAAGGCAGCGTTATTCATCAAACCAAAGCTCCCTTCAGTTATCCAAACATCAGAACAATTAAATATATTTACAAAGCCGTTATTGTGCTTTTATTGCTGAAGATATATACGCTTATGTTCAGCGGTGAGTGGTTAAATGATGAACATCCCGCATTGGCAGAATGAAACCTGAACCAGAAAGTGTTTGTTAACATGGGATAAGATAAAGGTGTCCCAATAATTTTGAACCCTGGTGTAGGTGAGTGAATAGAAATGTTCTGAATACCCATGCATTTTCCAACTTTATCACAATACATTGTGATCCAGTTACATTTACATTTTCATGGATTTTATAAACTAGTGATGACTTTGAGTGAAGCAGGAAGTGAGAGTGGACTGCTGGTGGTAATTTCAATCTGGAGCTACATGAAGGGTGTATCCCTCCAATCCTTAAACCACAGAGAGATGGAATTAAAATGCACAGCCCAATAGTATGAGTGCTCATCTGGGAGGGAGAGCCCACCAAGGTCTCCCTGTGGTAAAAGGCAGCAAATAGCGTGGATTTGGGCTATAAACATAAAGAATTTTTGTGGAAGGAATTCCGTATTCATCCTCCACCAATATCGAATGAAATCAGTAGTTTCTCGGCTTACCTTGATGTTTGGGTGCCGAGAGAAACATTTGGGTGTGTTAAAACGTAAAACTTACATCCAGTCAAGAAAATTTAGTTCAATTTCTAGTGCTGCCATTTGTAGTAATAGTATATAATGGCAGCAGCTATGTCACTGATGACACACTGGGTTGCGGGCATGCGCAGCATGTATGCATTTGCGATATAAAATATTAATATTAAATTCTAAACCCCCCTCTCACCAATAAAACCCCCCAGAATGTATATTGGTGCCCCCTTTTAAAATCGTTCTGGCAAATAAAAAGCTGAAAAAGTGGAGGTTGGGTACGGAATTCTTTCCTCAGCAATCAAATCTGATGCGTTCTGTCAAGTAGTAATGATTTTTTATTTCGGTATGTCTAGGCCTTGTATTTTACACATGGACTGATTTTGCATGTGTACCTGCACACTATTCCGTATTGAGAAAAGGTCCGGATCATGCATGCTTGCCGGTTGTTTTGAATAGTTTCAGTTACATACAATCTGGCCGTATTCGACTGGTAGTTGCCGAGAAGTAAAAAATGTTCTCCGCCCACCTGCGCAGTGACAGATAGTTAATTTTAGCAGGTCTGCCATTCAAACGGGTCTTTTAGATCTAGACAGAGGTGCTTGTCAGTGCCCGATCCGTACGTCCTGCCCAATCGGTTCTGTGCATGCGGGTTACAGTGCCTGACAAAAGTCTTGTCACTTATCCAAGTTGTAGGAACAACAAATAATAACCTGACTTGTAGTTGATCAATTGGAATCAAAAAATGGCTTATATGAAAGGCAAAGCCCTCTAGATTATGCGAAATATACCAAAATAGAGTTTTGTGTCATTCATTGAGTTTTATTATTTAATTAGTACAGAAAGGTCAGATTTTGCTTGGGCAAAAGTCTTGTCACATTGAAAAAAAATGTGGAAATTATACATACACCTTATTTTGAATACACAAATATGCCACCATAATATTAGAACATAAATTCATGATGCCTTGGAAAACAGAATTAATATTGCGTAGACTCCCATGAGCTTGGAGGACTGTATCCATACCTCTTGGCAATGACTGAAATACAAAAACTTGATGATGAAATCATCTGGAATGGCAAAGAAAGCAGTCTTACAGGACTCCCAGAGTTCATCAAGATTCTATGGTTTCATCTTCCAAGCCTCTTCCTTCATCTTACCCCTGAAATGCTCAATAATATCCATGTCAGGTGACTGGGTCGGCCAATCCTGGAGTACCTTCACCTTCTTCGCTTTCAGGAACTGTGATGTGGAGACAGAAGTATGAGAAGGAGCAGCAGTATGAGTCGGGCAGCAAGAACTTCTTGATATTTCAGGCTGTTGATGTTGCCATCCACTCTGCAGATCTTTCTCACCCCCCCATACTGGCTGTAACAGCAAACCATGATTTTTCCTCCACCAAATATGATTGTTTCTGGGAGAATCTTGGGTCCATGAGGGTTCCAACAGGTCTTGTACGGCGACTGGGATGCAGTTCAATGGATGATTCATCAGAAAAATAAACTTTCAGCCACTTTTCCAGTATCAATCCTTTCTGCAAGCTGTGGGCCTTGGCAAATGCAATGCGGGTTATTTGTTTTCTGTTTAATGCAGGCTTCTGTGTTCTAATTTGGCCATGAAAACCACTTTGAGAGAGAATTTGACAAACTCTTCTTGTAGATACCGGGATTTTTGGTGACATTTCCTCATGTAGCTTTGCTGTAGTTGAAGAAGGGCTAGCCTTGTACAGTTGAAGCAACAAACGGTCCTTTCAAACAGTTGTCATACCGGGTCTGTCTGACCTGCACTTGCCGCTGAACATTACCAGTTTCTTCAAATATTTTTCTTATCCCTCCACTTGACATTTGGATACATTAAAGATGTCTGCCACCTCAGCAGCAGACTCAGTCTTCAGGCTCATGATGATCAGCACTTTGGTCTGTGGTTGAATCTTTGGTATGTTGTCAGAGGTCTAGTTGCACCTCATATGAAAGTCTGGTGCGCTGGGGTTATTTCTATACACATCTGGGAATGTGTTAATTACAGTATTTGTCATAGGTTCAACTCTAATCTGTGATTTGTTGCATCATCTGAAGAGAAGACAAGACTTTTGTCCCAGCAAAAACACGTTATGGGCTTTGCCAGGCTGTGAACATCAGAAGCCTTTTTGACGGTTTTATTTTGCAGCAAATTATTAATGTGAAAGCCCTTGAAATTAAAATGGACCATCTATTATAACAATTGATTGGTTAGAAATAAAGTTATATGCTATTTTTAGTTACTGTGTCTTTATGCAACAAGACTTTTGTCAGGCACTGTAGAGTTCGCCCCTATTGTAATAACCACAAAGTAGCTAGCTAAAGTGATAACAAACACTTTAATGCTACAGCTAGCACACCAGTGTGGCGAGCTAGCTACCTAGCTAGTTTGCTGATAAGGTTACAGTTCGCTTCTGCTGTAATAACCAATTGCTAGCTAGCTATCTAAAGTGATAACAAACTCTTTAATGTTACAGCTAGCACACTATTGTGGCAAGCTAGCTAGCCAGCTAGTTTGCTAATAAGGTTACAGTTCACTTCTGCTGTAATAACCAATAGCTAGCTAAAGTGATAAACTTTTTAGTGTTATAGCTAGCACACTAGTTTAGCGAGCTAGTTTGCTAATAAGGTTACGGTTCGTTTCTGCTGTAATAAAAACTAGCTGGCTAGCTGAAGTGATAATGAACTCTTTTGTGTTATAGCTAGCACACCAGTGTAGCGAGGTGGCAAACTAGCTAGCGATCTTACTACGCAGAAATTCTATGCACTTGCACAGTACTGGTATTGCGCATGCGCAAAACCAATTAGGCAGGAGATGCGGATTGGGCACTGACAGTGCTCCTACAACAGAAGAATCTCCCAGGAAAGAGGAAGCTGAGAAAAGATGTTGTCGTGCTCTAACTGAAGAAGGACAAAGTATAGGGCATGTTCGTGTATTTGGAAAGACTAAGCCCCCCCCTTTTTTTTCCTCCAGTCTACAAGGTCCAGCATACATTCCAAACAGGGCATTTCTATCCCTTATCTGCTTTGTCACCCTATCCTTAACCTTAATCCTAACCCTAACCCAGTTTTCTCCAAATCATGGTCTTCGTGGCCTATGGCCTGATGGTTTTCCATTTTCCCTTTGCTTGAGAGTCAGGTGTAAAGAAAATCTAAAGACATTAATTGTTCAATATTTGCCAGGAGGCAAAAGATATTAAGGCTTAATTTAAATTCAAGGGCCAAATTTGAGATGCCCTGCCATTTTAACACTGCTAACTTGTCAGGGGGGCAAGCAGAAGTCTTGCCATGTATTTTTCCTGGTTTACCACAGTTTGCGGTAATTCCTAAAGCAAATCACACACATTATCGCCCATCATAAAATTTCAATCAATTTGGAAGATCTTTTGAAGCAGCACAATCACCTAACCAGGATACAGGTGCTTGAGTACATTTTCTTCCCCATACTACCCATGTTGCCATCCAATAGCAATTTGCCATTGATGTGCTTCCACAGTGTTTTCTGTTACTTCACGAACTTCACGCAGGTTTTAGGCTGGTGATTAATGTAATCACATTTTTGCGCTTCTGATACCAATCAAATCATTCTTAAACCTTTACAGAAAAAAATGACTTCACGAAAGCACCAGTCAAGTGCGGCCTCTGATTGTCATACATTTCCAGTTAGGTACAATCTAATTGGCTGAAGTACGGTGCAGAGCGAAAGCAGTACCACAACTTGGTTAGGGAAAATTAGCATGCCCGCAAGGAGCTCAAAAGTGCTATTGTTACATTGTTATGCAATGGCTGACCTTGAAGGTCAGAAAAAAGATAGCCAGATGTAGGTAAAAAGGAAACTGTACCGGTCAGGCATTTGCACTTTATCAGCAACATTTTGGTTAAAATCACCAAGTAGAATTATTTTCACTCATATTTGCCCTGCATCAACTCTGAAAACGTATTTAGGTAGAACTTCAGAAATTTCATGGACTGAGCCATTGGGCCATGTTTTTCCTCGTGGGAAACCCGTTTGTGACGTCTGGTCTGCCGGTTGATATGTTCAGTTGCTTTTAGACCCTGCGTGTCACTGTGGGTGGATATTTATAGATCTGACTTTCAAGGTACACCCACAGAGACACTGCTCGATCCATTCACTTCAGGCATACTTTTTTGCTCTACGTCTGTAACTTTTCCCCAACTCTTCGGATCGTAACAAATCAAAATGACGGCATACATTTTGGGAATTCCCTGGCGTACCGTTGCATGTCGGGATTAGAAGATGGCGACAAGTGTTTGAACCCGTTTGAAATGCGTCTCTTCGGAGGAATTTTTTGCTCATATCTCCGCACGGAAGGCATCTACTGGCGTGTACTCGCGGTTAAGTCTAGCTATCTTAGCTAGGAAGGTATGTGTGTTTGATTTGTTACGATCCGAAGAGTTGGGGAAAAGTTACAGATGTAGAGCGAAAAAGTATGCCTGAAGCGAATGGATTGAGCAGTGTCTCTGTGGGTGTACGTTGAAAGTCAGATTTATAAATATCCACCCACAGTGACATACAGGTTCTAGTTGCTGTGTATTGTTTGTCATTGTCTCAGCCGCCGAGAGGTGGTGCGTCATTTGCACTGTTACCGTTCAACAATTAGTCGGCTGTCTATCCGAGAATGGTACACAGGCACTGTCACTGACCGACCCCGCTTAGGGCAGCCACAAGTGACGATGGCAGCTCAAGAGCACCACATCTGGTTACAGCCTGTGCGTGACAGATTCCGGACAGCAACCAAAACTGATCATGAGATGAGGGGTCCGAGACAATTGAGGGTGAGCGCAAGTACCGTTTGACGCCGTCTACGTGAGTAAAACATGCATGCACACGGCCCCTACAGAAAACCCATTTTTTGCCCATCAACAGGAGTAGGAACTCTTCACTTCTGACTGTGGGCACCTGCCTCTGTGTCATTTTTTGGCACTTTATTTCCCTGTTTCTGTCTGAGAATGGAAAACAGGGACTGTCGCTGACTGACTATCTCAAGGGCAGCCATGCGTAAATGGGCAAAAACTGGGTTTTCCATAAGGCCTGTGTGCACGCATGTGTTGCTCACATAGACAGCGCCAAACGATACTTGCACTCACCCTCAATCGTCTCAGACCCCTCATCTCATGATCAGTTTTGTTGCTGTCCGGAATCTGTCACATACAGGCGGTAACCAGATGTGGCGCTTGAGCCGCCATCGCACTTTCAGGCTATTAAAAGCGGGGCGGTCAGTGACAGTGCCTGTGTTCTATTTTCGGATAGACAGCTGACTGATTGTTGAACGGTGACAGTGCAAATGACGCACTTTCTCTCTGAGATCTGCCCATAACATGCCAATGGCTCTTTTCTCTCCCCTGTGTCACAAGCCGTTGCATTTTCTTGATGCAGAAGCATTTTTTTTTTTTTTTTTTTTGTTGGCTTTATGTAGGCTATTGACCACACCAAAAAGAACAAGTCAAGTGTCACTGTACACATCACGAACAGCTCAATGTTTGTTATTACTGAAGTGCTTGGCGCGAGCATGTGGTGCGCGTCAGGATTACAATACCACGTGCTTTTCTTTATTTCCTCTCGTGCCTCACTGGAAAAGAAATAAAAATCAATTGATTCTTCAATTTGCCGCAAATACAGTACATACTTCACGCGTGCAGTTTTAATGGAGCTAAGTATATTTAATTGTTCCGATGTTTGGATAACTGAAGGGAGCTTTGGTTTAATGAATAACGCTACCTTCCACAGAATAGCTGCTGCATGACTACATGATTTCCCTAATCCGGCAATACACGAGCAGTCGATGGTCTCCACGACTGCACTTTCCCTCAGCATTACCCACGCTGTATGTTCAGCTTGACTGACACTCTGGCAGGGCTCAACAGCTGCCTTCAGAAATATGAAGTCGTTGTGTTTCTTGAACAGTACTGTACCTATTTTGTTACTATGCAGGTAATTATATGCCTGCGTGCTTTTATTATTCCACAGTTCTTCGCCATCAACGCCTTTGGAAAACACAAGGCAACTGGAGCTAGCCTGGTAAAATTAACTTGCATCCAGCCTACAGTGCCCCCTGGAGGTGAATTTTTCCAAGTTTTGATGTTTAAAATCATCTACACTGAAAATACTACCGTTGAAATTTTACAAATTCTGGAATGTACCCCAAAGGGACTATGTATCCAGGGAATTTCAGATCTCTATCTTGATGGGTAAACTAAATAATGCCGCCTAAACATAGGTATAATCTTCAATGAAATGGTCCATTTTGAGGTTTCCTCCAACTTTGGCTTTGTCTACCTTGAAAGTGTGGACACTACCAAAGAAATGCTTGATATTCCTGAAAACAGAGTTCCAAAAGCACAACAAATGGCATTTATCACCATGGAACATACCTGGGTTACTGAGGAATTATAGATCAAACTTGCACCAAAAATCAATTTCGACCATCTTTCCGGCCATCCATTGCACAAACCCAGCAAGATACCAAGGGAATATTAACTGAAAATGATAGATCCGTTGTGAGTAAACACATAATAAAGCATTCTTGATTGGTATATGTCTGGGATATTATTTTATTCCCATTCCCATTTTAAATTTTTACTGTGATTTCTCAAATAATTCTGGCTCAATAACATAGTTACCCAGCTTGGCACTGATGTGGTGCTAATGTCTATCCAGACTTGAAGTGTGACAGGTCATGATAAAAGTATAACACATCTGGTACTGTGTACCCAAAAGTCATAATAATTGATGTAAAATGTGGTGCCAAAAGTAAAACTTTAGTGGCTTCCAGGTGGCGCCACCGGCAGACTTCTTAAGACACGGACCTAAAAATTTGGCTTTTTCTGTGAGTCTATCATATCTACCTATCTGCCAAGTTTCATTCAATTCCAGGGGGGTCAACTCCTCACTTCTTCAAAAAGTGCTATTTTCTCACGGAATGGCTCTTAACAATGAGAACTGGTGACACCTGATGGTGATGGTGCTCATGACCACAATGACCACAGAGATATAAGAAAACTAGAGTGGACGACGTGTGGGCTGGACCAAAACGGAAACGGCAGAATAGCTTCGCCATCTTGTGTATGTATAAATGTCCAATGAGGCACATGTAAACAGTAGGCTAAACATGGGTGTCGACAAATTAGAGACTTGTTTTCCGTGTTCTTTTTTATCCTTTCATACTTAAAATGGACACGAATAAGGAATTGTAATCAAACAACAATATTTATTTATTTATTTATTTAATCCGGTATATTCGATGTTTATTTAATCGGAAGACATTACAGAGAAATCAGAACTTCAGCTGTTGTCCCATATGAGCGAGTTGTTGTTTTATACGACTACGGTTTAAGCCAGTTATACTGCATTTTCCATTGAACGTCTGCCCCGATATACATATACAAGATGGCGGCGGCGTGCTGCCCTGGAAACGACGGGATTGTCTACTTTAGTTTTCTTATATCTCTGTGGTCATGTCTCTTACTAGAATAACCTATTTTCAGACCTAAAATGGGAAAAAATTTGGTGTCTGCCTTCTAAATATCTTATTATAAATAAAGTTAAGGAAGTGACTTATAAAATAATTAATCGTTTCTATCCTTGCAAAGTTTTTCTTCAGCGATACAAAAAGGACATTATAGTGGACTGTTCATTTTGTGAATTGGCTCCTGAGGATCTATGTCATCTAATTTGGTCTTGTCCCTTCTCTAGTATTTTTTGGCAAAATGTTTGTTCTTTTATTTCCCAACATATTGACTTTGGTTTTTCCCTTACGTATGAGATTGTATTGTTTGGGTTTCTTTCTTATACTGCTACCAAAACAAATCAATATTACATCATCAACTTGATTTTATTGCTTACAAAATATCACATTCACAAATCCAAATTCTCTAATCACAAACCCTCTTTTTTAATTTTTGAAAGTGAACTCAAACAATACATTTCAACAATTAAATTTTCCCAGAATAAGAAGGCCATCAAAACCATAGATCTATGTATCCAATATAGTATTCTTTAATGCTGATGAATTTTTCTGTCTGTAATATGATCCCTGGCATTATCTGTTTCTGTTTGTTTTGTATGTTATGTGTAATTAATTGACTGTTTGAATAAAGAATGTTTAAAAAAAAAAAAAACGTTCGAAACTTCCGGGTTTGACACGGGTTTAACTCTGGTGAAAAAAAAAAAAAATCTCTGTGGTCATGACCTAAACGCAAACGCGTCTTCGTCTTCCTCATTAGTGTCCACAATGATACCACTTCTAGCCTCGAAATACTGCCCCTAGTGGCGGCAACAAAAATTAAGGTGCTCCAATGGGAAATCTAGGAGGTTCCATGGTGAGACGTTACTTAGTGAGCACGAGGTCATTATTTTTCTTCCACCGCCACTGCGTACCTGCACGGCGCTGAATAACGGACTTTGACAGAGCCAAGAATTCATTATTGACGGAAATCCGTCTGTGGACGGAGGTCGTGCACACATGTATAAACAAGCAATTAAGACCTGAAATTGAGCTTGAGTGCATGAGAAGTACAGGCGGATTCAGGCTGCTCTTGAGGTATTGGGTAGAGATATTTGAGGGGTACGATTGTGTTCTAAATGGCATCGACCTCGTCACTCCATATTTCTATGTCTGTCAATCACTGTAATGAGAGTCCACTTGATCGTGTTCGTAAAATACTATATTTTTTGTAGCCCAGCTTTGGCTTATCCAACCTTCCTCGGAATGGTAGCATGACTCCAGTAAAAACATAATTTTCTTTCTAAACTAGTCAACGTGTACGTGTAGCGTATAGCCAGCGCGGCGACCGAACTTTTTGCAGGCACGGAACGAACCAAATTAAGCAGCAAAACTAATATGCATCGTTAAAGAAACCACCTTTATGCGACAGTAGCTTAAAAAAATAAAGAATGCTGATGAAGCCGATCGGCTCCTGTAACATCTCGCTGTATTTTTCAGTATTTGTTGTTTTGTAATGTATGTCGACCGGCGACATTCCCGCGCTGGCACACAGGAAATGACGCGTTTTCTTTCAAAACAAGAAGGGAGGGGGAGGAAGAGCGGGAGTCTCCTAGCAAGAGAGCTCCAGACCCCACGTGACTTGCTTTGTTCAGACCAGCGCTGCAGATTTCAAGCCTTCTGAGTTCACAACTCACTTTAATTCGAACAACGTTGGACTATATATCGAAAAACTAAATCGGTTAAATATTACGGACTTGGAGATTTATGGAATAATTCGTGAGTACTTGCATTTGCGTAGTTACCACAGAACACTACCGTGACAAACTAAAGAAACGGCGCCTGCGATATTTCAAAATGGAGGACGCATTGTGAAAGTCTGACAGCTGAAATTATGTGAAAGATAAATTTTCGTGGTATAGACAGTGGACAGCATAATCGGCCAAAAACGTAAGGGCGAAAGTATTCCGTTTTCAACCTCCATCAACTGTTGCGGCTACGGTCATGTATCATTTTGATAAACTACCACCATGAAACTAACCAAAATAACAATCATTATAACAATGCGAACACTGTCATCAGTCGTCATCGGCCTTCGGCGGTGTGATCCTGTGCTGCATCCTTCTGATTCAAGTGGGTCGAATTTTGCTATTTTTCCTATGGCTGCTGTGGTGAGAATAGCGGTGTTTCTACTTAATAGCTAGGATTGAGGGGAAGCTAGAATCCACCCCATATAGATACATTTGTAGAACTGGTCGACATACCCAAGTGTAGACCGGAGACAGTAGAAATCCGGTGGGTCTGAGTTTAGAGGGAAACAGGGACAGTGAGGAGCAGCAAAAAGTGGACCAACAGCTTATGGACTGCTTATGTGTGTATTATAAGGACCTGCTGGTCCGTGTGCAGAACACTGGTGCGTCGTTAGCGTGGAGTAACGAACAGCTTCTGCGCTGGTATCTGACGGAGGGGCGAAAGCTCCAGGCTAAACGGCCTTTTCGGAAATTGCCCATGATAATGGTTTACTTGTTGCGTCTGAATGGCCAGCGTTGGCTCGCGGAATGGGCATGGATACGCGACAGATAGGAGAGCTCGTGTGGAGAGCCCTGAATAAAGAAATTGGGCTGAGGGCAGACACGGAGGTGGAATTGCTGCTGTCGGATAAGTAAATGATTTGGTTTATGAGACATTATGAGTAGGATGTGTTGCTGTTACATGTACACGACCTAGTACTTTATTATTTTCTTGGAAATGGTGCTATGAATTTAATGTAATGTTAGCAGCGTGGTGTTCGCCACTTTTTGTGGCTAGAGACCGTAGCGAGCAGTACACGGTGTGTAGCTAGTGTTACTCTGTGTACTGTGGCTACTGGAGACTGACGGACAGCAAATAACTTCTGCTGACTACCACTGGGTCTTTCCATCCACTAACCTGTCAGCTATAAATTAGCAGGCACCTTGTCTCCCGTTTGTAATGGGCTAACTAAACATTCTTTTGCGTTTCTGTGGCAGAAAAAAATCATACTCCAATTCCGAAGGGTCTGTCTTTTTTTTTCCACCGGCTGTCCTTCTTCAAACAGAATAAAAATGTTGTGGAATCGCGTAGCACGGTGACGGAGGCAGCAAGGCCGGGATCCTCTCAGTGGCACTGGCAGTCGGTGGGGCTTAGGGGGCATAGTGGGGGTGGGTATACGTCATGTGGAAGTGCCGGCTGTATTGTTCTAATAACGCAAAATTCCTCTAGGGGGCAACAGAAGTTACGCACATAGCTTTAAACAAGAACTGCGTCTCTTGAGCTAGCTAGCTTAATTTTTGAGGTTGACAACAAATACACAAATACTTTCTTAGCCTTGTGATAAGGAACAAGGATTTTTAGTATATATATTTTTCTTGTATCTTCTTGGTACTACAAATGTCCTTGCAAACTGTTTTATTTTAATTGTTTGTAATGCAGGGCGCTGCTGAAAAGGAAACAAGGTCTTAGTCTGGCGCCCCTGCTTAAATGAATAAAAATGAATAAATATACATATTCTTCTTTGTCTGTTTGATGAATAAGTCGGCCGGTTAGCTCAGTTGGTTAGAGCGTGGTGCTAATAACGCCAAGGTCGCGGGTTCGATCCCCGTACGGGCCATCCATTTTATTGTAGATTGACGGTGTGCTTAGCAGGGATATGCAGCTCGAAGAATAGTGGGTTGACAAACGTGACCGTTTATCATGCAGTTGACCAACGCATAACTTACATTTACAGAGATGGTGTCTATGGTAAATAGTTTGTGAAGAGATAAAAGTAACACTTTTCTCCCGGGGACTGAACGCATCCACATGTAATCTTTACATGTTTTTGAATAATTGAAATGACTCAAAGCCGAATCACGAGACTGTTATCAACTGCACTGATGTCACGAGCTGGCACTTTTGGACTCAGTTTCCGAGACGGTTGTATTTATTTTTATAAATTATATTTTTTATAAATATTTTTATAATTTTTTTTAGAAATATTTCTTCGTCATTTCTCAAAAGTTTTCGTTTGAATATTTCAAGCACCTGTGAACAGAGAAAAGAATTGTGTCGTATGAGAGTAGTATATTGCGTTTTAAGGTAAGGTTATCAGGGTCACGAATATGGCTCTGTTTAACCAAATGTAAACTTATGGTATCTCTGATTCCCATTTGAAGGGTTTGTTGAGCTAGCACGCGAGTGAGGTTGTATTAAATTAGCAGTATGACAGACGTGTTTGTTATGGACCTCGTGGCGCAACGGTAGCGCGTCTGACTCCAGATCAGAAGGTTGCGTGTTCAAATCACGTCGGGGTCAGAGTATTTTTAATAATGAAGTATAATACTTGGTTTCATGCATGACTGTCATGATATACTAGAAGTGGGGTGCTTTCAAATGTTTTCTGATCTGCGACTGTGGAAATGTGCTTAACACGTTATGTCTAATATAAAATTAACATCCTCATGAATTACCATTAGCAAAAGTGAAGGAAAGAGTTAGACAGCTGACTGAATGATGGATTAAAACGGTGGATTTGTCACGTTGTAACGGAGAGCAATACTTCGAACTATTTGGACGTAGGAATTCTGACAAAATTCGCATTTACTTTTTATATTCCATTAGGGGATAGTACCGCCTCCGTGGTTCCTGCTTGTTGCGACGCAGCATGTTACCGCCGCGACGGCATCCTCATTTATATCAAGTTAACAGTTTTATTCCATCTATTTGTTAAATATTTATGTGTTTAAATCAGGGCACGCGCACTACCGTCACCACGTCATGGCAATAAAGTCCGTGAGTTTTAATTGTGATTTCTGTTTGACATTCTCCTGATGCATAGGATAGCGGCTGGTGTTGTGTCCGAGTACCACCTAAAAACGCAAAGCAATGATATCCGTAAAAGGCACAGAGTAGCTATTGATAGAAAAAGGCAATATATTTTCAAGGCATTTGTGTACCATCAGTATTCCATAATGTAACTACAACCCCAGGCAAAAAAATATGGAATCACCACACACCGAGGACGTTAATTTACCTTTTTCCCTTCATAACAAAGAAGCAAATAACACATATGACAAAACAATTATTGTTTGTTATCTTGACATTTAGGCTTACACGAAACATTTCACTTAGAAATTGAAGGCAAAACACGTAGCAAATGCGCAAATCGCAGGAGATGGCAGAGTATTAGAATTTATCGCTCTACGATGCGTCATCTCATCTGTGATAACTTACAGAAAAAAATGATTCGTCAACACCCGTAAAGTTATTTTTCTGCGCGATTTTCTTAAAACGGGGGTCGCATCACATAACTTTCTCAAGGGGAATTAGTTTGGGGAACATAATTGGACGCAATACCGTTACTTAATTTCGCCACGAATGGGGTCACAGGTAAGAGAAACGCATTTCATGAATGTAGCAGCTTTGGTGAACAAGCGAGACTGTGTTTGAAAGGTAAGGCAACGCACAGTATATCGAACAAGTTGCCTAAAACAATATGTCCATGATCATAATAACTACGCTAATCTTGAGACTCGTCAATCCAATCTCGAATGAGATGTCCCGAGGTCGACTTTCAATTTTCAATTCAATTTGTGCTTTATTGGCATGACATACATGTTGTGGTACATATTGCCAAAGCATATATTGAACATGTAACATATAACAAGTGAATCTTCAAGTAATAAACTTTCACTGTGACAGTTCTCTCTGACTAATCAGTGGGCTGCAATGTTGTCACGTCACATTTTAGTACCTACTAGTGTCCGGTCAGCTGTTTTTGGAACCCCAGAAGAGCAGGTACCAGAAAAGGTACCTACTAGTACCTGGTACCAGGTATTTTTTCCCTAATGGAAAAGCAAAAAAGGCGAGTAGAGTAGATTCCGGTACCGTGTAGTGGAAAAGCGCCATTAGCTCATGGGAAATCTGCAGCGCGCGGTTCATTCAGCTTGCACCAGCGCCACAATATCAACGTAAGCATCCATGCCAAAGCGCATTACATTCGTTGTGTTATAAACTGGTATGAAGTATGAATGGGAAACGTGAAAATGAATGGGAAAAGGGGTTAACTCATCGATAACGCTAATGTAGCAGCTTATTTCCTGCCACGAGTATTTTCCGAATATAATATGTCGTAAATTTGAGCACGAAATAAGTGGTGTGCAAAAGAACATATAAAGACATTTTTAGCTGATGTTTATATGCGTTGGTGGTATAGTGGTGAGCATAGCTGCCTTCCAAGCAGTTGACCCGGGTTCGATTCCCGGCCAACGCAATTCGTTTTTGTGTATCTGGTGAATTTACTTTGTCTGTTAATTGTGACTATTGTAGCCTAGCCTGAATCTGTTCATATCTACTGATCTGTGCGCGATCTACCGAACATAGCATTTAAGTCCAATAATTTTAGAGGATGACCTTGTGGTCGCCTTAACTTAATCCAAGATTTTTCATTACTGGAACAGCTAACAGTTAGTTTGCGGAGTCCAGAAACATGCTCGACAGTTTGATAAACGTATTGGTGAGACCCTATTTTCACGTGAAATCTAATTTTCTGAACTCTCGCACAAGTAAGCCAACATAGCCTTCAGCTCTACGCGAAATTCGCTTCAGTAGGGGCGGGTCACTCACTGGATGCAGTGTGGATGCTCCGATGTGCACCGCCCCTTGAAAGCTTGTCTGAAGTCAGAACGTGCACGCTGTCAGAAGCAGCTGATTGTTAACGAAAGAGAGTGGTTTGTCGCTAGCGTACTGCTGTACCTTGCTACCTTCCAACTATGGCATCGGAAGAGCTGGCCAAGAAATTGCAGCGAAGATTAGCTGTTCAGGAGTCGGCATCCCCGGACCTGTGTGTTTTAGATAACACGAGAAAACCTAGTCCGGCAGAGGAGCCGGAAGAAATGCCAATTTTGAATGGCAATGCTACGTCCGAACTCAGAGCAAAACTCGCAAGAAGATTAGATATTAACGATGGGAACGCAGCACCGAAACAGTCGAAAATTTTTAACCCATACACAGAATTCAAAGAATTCTCGAGGAAGCAGATCAGAGACATGGAAATGATGTTTAAACGGTAAGGTGTAACTCATAGTAATGAAGAAATGTGTTTGATTTGTTTGATTGCGCAGCTGTGTCTCATTGGAGCGCTCTTGTTGAATGAACTGAAGCTTGTGATATTTCTGTGAAGGATCTGCAAATCTTGGTACCTTAATCTACTTTTATTCGCTGATATATAGTTTAATCTCATCAGATATTAAAGCAATGTATTGGACGCGCAGACGTGTAATTGCTATAGATATCCCTGTTTTCAATCAGCTTCATACAGTCTTCCTATAACTTGAGCATACTTTCAGCTTAGTCTTTTCTCTTTTTTTTTTTTTTTGCAGAAGTAACTTCATCTTGGTGGGCGCAGATTCAGTTTTTCTGAGCCATTTCTCACATTAAATGTAGGTTATCTCAGGCACACTGCTTTTAAACTAGGCATCTGTAAGTACATTATTGCAACCAGCCAAATAGCCTCTGATTGGGCTAGGGCCGCTTTCTCAAATTGTGTCTCACCATCACAGGCACTCTGTTTGCGATTTCCCCTCCTTTATTTGCAACAATGGCACCTTTGTGCTGAAGGCTATCTGGTACAGAGGGTTGATCAGGCCATATCCCACCTTCTCATCTGTCCTGGGAGAACCATTCATATATTTTAGCATTGTGTTAATTCTCTTACCACCATGCTCCCCACACACCCCTTCACCAGAAACATCATGAAGAAAGGGGGCCATGTAAGCTGGGAAAATGGGTCACTCCCAAGCAAACCCAGGGAGGGAAACCAGAGAGGGCTGATTATTAGGAGCAGGACTATTTGGAGCAGTTCTGTGATTATATTGCTACCCTTGCACACAGCATGATGCCACAACTGGGGTGACTACTTACTCGTGAATTTCCCCCACACACACACACAGACACACACTCACAAACACGCACAATGCGCACACACAAACGGAAGCGGTGGCTGCAACAGATTCTGGATCTTATCGCATGAAAATGATGGTCTCTGCTCCCCATCTTATCTGTTTCTGTGACTCCTCACCTACTCCTCTCTCAGGAGATGTCCGCTCCACTTTCTGACTCTTGAGAGCCCAACTGGCACTGCGCCTCTCAATTGGACTCCTGCTGGCTTTTTTTTTTTTTTTTTTTTGGTCTGTCAGGCGCTGTTAGCTATTTATTGCTGGGGGCAAACTCCTGCCATATGTTGCCTTTGTAATATTCATCATTGGACAGAGTAGTTGCGCCTTTAGGGTAAAAAAAAAAAAAGACAGATTTTTTGCTATCCTCTCTATGGAGAGGACTTGTCTTCTTCAAAAGTAATCAGTTTCGCCACAATTTATTTTTTTCAGTTTCCGTGGGATGGCTGCATGCAACAAAATAGTCTTACTCAGAAAAAAATAGTTTATTTTTTGCGTCTTTGAGCTGTCTTTAGTATGCATGGTGGTTTAAAGTAGTGTGACCTTGCTGTACCGCACTGTTTACTGTGCTGACTAATAGGTTTCATACAGAGACAGTGCTTGCTCAAGTGGCACTATTGCCCCATCATTTTGCTGCATTTGCAGTTCCCTCAGCTGAGGTTGGATAACGTTGTTTGAACATCTCTGTCTTATATTGTGTGTCAGAAAGCTGATATCATAGGATTGAATTTGATGTAATTGATGGTCCATTTTCCAAAGGTCAACCTCCCAGTTAGACATGCTGAGACAATGCAGCAGAATGGAACTGTTTCGTTGTGATGGTCTTTATTTGATGATTTGGTGTTTTAGATTTTTTTTTTTTTTGAGATTGCGCTGTCAGTAGAAAAGTAGAATCTTTTTGTAGGACCGCTAAATACGCCCCCCTGCATAACATAAGCATATAGCCAATCACATTTCCTCTGACTCCAAACCAATGCACAACATGAGTCTTATGTCAGAGCGTACATAAAGGATATTTGCACTCTGTCGCCACTTGCCTATAAACTAGTGCTGCCATAAAATTCATCACTGTATTATTATTCCCTGTACAGCTAGCTTTTGGATCCATTGAAAGCATCGCACATTGGGCATCACTATTCCAGAATCTTTTTTTGTTTTAGCATTTTGTGGGCTCTTGTTTGTCAAGACCCTTGGAGTTTCCCACCCATTGAATTTAAAGAGTGTAGCTGCACCTTTGGATCATCTTTTCTAATGTTGCCTCACAATCCATGTTGACAGGGGTAAATGTATTCAAAAATGCCATATCATGAAACCATTCATTCAAGTTTTTGGTAACTATAAAAAGCTGGCTTTGTCTCAAACCATACACTTACACATCACTGCCAAACCATACATCTTGGCAGAGCTCAGGAACGGGCACTCTGTATGGAATTTGAGTCATAATCCATGAGTTCTGGAAGGCTATTCGCTACCTCATGAGGGTGAAGGTACGGAGGACTGAAATATTAGACTGGTTATTTCTTGAGGAGCCGGACAGTTGTGTTTTGCAGTTGTTGTTTGCAGTTGCTGCTCAGGTCAGCAGTGATAGGAGATCAGCTGTCCTGCCTGGTTAAGCCTATGACTAAATGAACAGAACCCAGCTGTCCTTTGCAGTGGGTTGGGTGATGGGAGCAGAAGTGCGGGGGTGTTTCAGGGAGGAGAGGGTACATTTCGTGATGACCCATTCATTTAAGGTTAAGGAAATGGGGATAACTGGATGAATTGGTTGCAGCATTTATGAAGTGAGGTCAGAATGAAGAGAACAGAGTTCAGGAGAATGCGTACGACACTGGCCCAGGTTATGGAGAGTGGTTGAGAATATAAAGGGCGTGTCAGAATGTTTTGAACAGTGGGAGTGTTCTCCAGCCCCCAGCTGCTCTGTACAATCTAATTCACACCCCACCAATCCAGGGACAGTGCGCTACTAACAGCTGTGTGAAAGAAGCTATTAATACCTAACATCGCCAACAGTCTCTTTGGGTCCATGCTGCAAGATTCAGCCTGTTTCTGCCCCTCTGGCTGTCTTCACAGACCTATTTTCTGTGGCCTCCTACAGAGGACTGCCAGTGCTGTGTTGGGACCCACTCGCCAACACTGAGCCATAGCTTCTGCTGTTTCCTGAATAGTGCCTTTTGAATGTTTTGAGAGTGCCATAACCGCTGTATTATGCATTGTATTACTACATTTTACAAGTTGTTGTTCATTAAAACATGTTATAGTAAATTAACAAAGATGCAGTAACCGGTAAATCAGGCTAAATACACTTTTTAGCCAAATGTATGTGGACATTTAACTGAAACCTTATTGACACATGGAGAAAATTGACATTTTAAAATTGTGACTGTGACATTTTCAATAAATTTGGAATGAATTGGTCAGTATGAGACACAGTTTCTGCTTTCGTTTGCTGGTATTTTCATACAATTCTGCTTCATGATATGGAAATTGTTGTCCTTTCTGTATGTGCCGGAGCCCCCCCGCAAGTGCAACTAGTTGTCATGGAGCCTTCAACAAGGGAGAGGGTTGAGGGGTAGATAAAGTGGTTCAAAATCCTAATGGTAGGATGGATTTGAATTAAAATGCCCTCAAATGGGGGCTGATTGGCTGTCCTGTCAGGTCATACTAACCAAATAATTCCAAATTCAAATAAATCGTCTGATATTTAAAATTCTGATATTTACAATTTAACAATGTCAGTATTCTACATCAGTGAGGTTTCAGTGAAGTGTCCCCACACTTTTGGCAACATAGTGTCTGAACTGGGACAGTTCTTATCATGGCCTCTTGGTCAGTCTTGTGGCTGCAATATAGCAAGTGGCCATGTGTCGCTTATGTGCTGAAATCCAGGCCATCTGTTTAATTTCGATGGGGGCCTATCACTGTTAGGCCTGTCTGTAATCTTTGTAACAGCATACCTTTCTCAGCACTATCTCACCACTGCTATGTTCTCGACTGGCATGTAACGATAGACGGTCATTTTCTTTTCTGGTGGAATTTTAATAATTGTGATTTGGCTGCATCTGTTGGGTGAGGTCTTTCACTGCAAACACCACTATTGTGTAGCATTTTCATGGGCAAGCCATGATGTAATCATCAGTCCCAGATTAGCCAGTAAGTGCTCTTTGTAGGGGGGACTTTATCTGGGTAATTATTGAAAGATATTTTTGTCTTCAAGGGGAATTTTTGGGTGGTCTTATCATGATAATATTTCACTAATTTGTGTCATTGTGACTACAAATACAATGTAGTGTTTTGTTAACCTGAGTCTCTGTCCTGCCCTTTGAAACGGAGGTGCTCAGTGAATTATAACTCTGGTGTCTAGAATGGAGTGGGCTGACGCTGACAGCCAGCCCATTGTGTATCTGGACCTGAGGGACCTCAAAGCCTGCTGATATCATCTGGGTTTGCCCTTTGCTGATTTGCACAAAGTAGCCTTATACACTTCCAGGAATAAATATGAGACATTTAAGAGGCTGAATAGTTGGCAGTGCAAATTGAAACTGGTAAAGCATGATTTGAAGTGGTTTATATTGTTAGCACGAAGACTGAGAGCACTGTATTGTGGATGACCTGAAAACAATTTTATACCTTTCCACCCTTCCTCCTCCCCCTATCGATGGCCAGATATGACTCTGGGAAGGATGGCTTTATCGACCTAATGGAGCTGAAGATGATGATGCAGAAGTTGGGAGCTCCACAGACTCACGTGGGCCTGAAGAACATGATCAAGGAAGTGGATGAAGACTTCGATGGAAAACTCAGCTTCAGCGAGGTGACTTTCCGATGAACCGGCTCAGTTTAAATTAACTAACTGGATTCAAACTCTAGTTCTGGAAATTTAAAAAAATGGTGAGGGTGCAGTTGGAACTGGGTGATTAAGTGGGTGATTAAGTTTGTCTTGAACTATAGAGTTGTGCACAGTCGACATGAAACAAAGCCATAGCATTTTATCCTAGTTACGGTTTCTGATACAGCCATACTTGAGTATTTCATTTGGTACTGTGTTTTGCCCTACTTACCTATTTTCAGCCCCTAAGCAGAAATCCTGTGTTTATAAAAATGCCCCCAGAGATGTGTGTCTCATTATAATCGGATGTAATATAGGATTTCTGACTGTGCTGTGGGACATGGTAGCATGATGTAAGGTGGTGAGAAGACTAGTATAAGATGGTGAAGAGATGCCATCTGTCTCACTCCATTTCTTTACAGCATACTGAACACTTTCTCTCCTCTAGAGCGGCTGACGGGTGACGCACAACTGTTGCTTGACAGAGACATTGATCAGTCTCCCATCGACTGAGTCCATTCCCTTTTTTTTTTTTGGCAAAGTAACAGCTGCATGACAACAAAACAATTAAGAGGAGTAATAATGAAGACATGAGGGGCATTCCGTGGTATTTGCGACACTGCTCCAGAAAAATGTTTTTTCAGAATTGTTGTGAAATACCTGGTGAATATGTTAGTTGATTCTGAAAAATTTCAGAATCAATTTCTGAAAAATGTACACTGAACAAAAATATAAACGCCCCGTGTCAAATATTGATGCCACATGGAGTTAACAACTCTAAGTGAGCATATGCTGACTTTTACTTGTACAATAGGGATATTTCTCTTGATTTGTGTACCATTTTTAATCCATCTCTCTGTCAGTGAGCATTTGCTCAGTGATTTCACTCAGTACATGGGTGTGGCATTTCCAGACGGTGATCAGGCAGAATGAGCAGTACCCAGACACTCCTTATACTGGGGACAATGAAAGGTCACCCCAAAATGTCAAATTTTGTCAAAAGTCATCATGCCTCAGATGTCTCAGGTCATGTGGGAACGTGCCATTGGCATGCTGGATGCAGGGATGTCCACCAGAGCGGTCGCTGTGCAGCTGAATGTTAACTATCGGACGATAGGCCGTTTGAGAGTTCGTTTCTGACAGGCGGGCAGTGCTGCAAATCGACCTCATCCACGTCGGCCACGCAGACCACACCAGCACAAGATCGCTACGTTCGGCTCGTCCACCTGTGGGATCAGCTCAGATCAGTGACACGCACAGCGGATGAGACCGTTGGTCTGCACAACAGACGCATCACACCACAGACAGTCCGTAACCGCCTGCGAGAAGCCAACTTGCACGCTCGGCGTCCTCACCGTGGTCTGGATCTCACCGCTGTCGGCGCCGGACTGGCTCGCATGGGCAAACGACACGTTCGATGGACCTTGGCACGCTGGAGAAGAGTGCTATTCACAGACGAATCCGGTTCCAGTTTTTGTTAATAAAAACTCAAAAATTTGACATGGGGCGTTTATATTTTTTTCAGTGTATTTAGGCTTCATGGATCATTGCACTCATGGCAATTACGTACTGTTGTCGATTTCATGACTGTGATCGGCATCAACTTATGGAATTTCGTTTAAATTTACATTTACAAGTTAGTCACGCCAGGCATTGGACTTAGATGCGTGCATTATTATTGTATAACAATTTTGTACGTGCATATAGATATGAGGCTGTAAATCTTGATATTTGAAATTAAAATGACATGTCTTATTAAAAGATATGTAGCGGTCTCTCTCACAAAGCAAATGTATCCATAATTTTGATCAATGCAATTTTTAGTGGTAATCAAATGATATTTATATAGTGACAAAAGTGTCCTGTCCGTAACATTTTGCCCTGTCCTGTCTGTATTCATCTGTTCAGATATTTTTTTGAAAATTCCTGAATGACATTCCTTTGATTTAAGGGTACATCACTGGATGGCTGAATTTCAAGAATATCACCTAAATGAAGAGAACTTTTGATTTAACCACTTAAAAAAAAAAACTCATGTTGCAATCTGTCCTGTCTGTAACAGTTTTTATTACCCCTCAGCCGACAAAAGTCGGTCGAGGGGTATTGTTGTGGCGTGCGGCGTCCGTCTGTCTGTTAACTTTTTTTTTTCCGGACGATGGCTGAAAAACGCCTTGGCCAAATGTTCTAATTTTTTGGTGGTATGTTGGGGGTGGTTAGAGGAAGCTCCCTTTCGATTTCTGTCCCACTCCGATCATCAATATGGCCGCCACGGCAGCCATCTTCATTTTGGTTTCCGGACGATAGCTGAAAAACGCCTTGGCCAAATGCTCTCATTTTTTTATGGTATGTTGGGGGTGGTTAGAGGAAGCTCCCTTTCGATTTCTGTCCCACTCCGATCATCAATATGGCCGCCACGGCAGCCATCTTCATTTTGGTTTCCGGACGATAGCTGAAAAACGCCTTGGCCAAATGCTCTAATTTTTAGATGGTATGTTGGAGGTGGTTAGAGGTAGCTCCCTATCAATTTTTGTCCCGCTCCAAGAATCATTATGGCCGCCACGGCAGCCATCTTCATTTTCATTTCCGGACGATAACTGAAAAACACCTTGGCAAAATGTTCTCATTTTTTGGTGGTATGTTGGGGGTGGTTACAGGAAGCTCCCTATCGATTTGTGTCCAGCTCCGATAATCAATATGGCCGTCACGGCAGCCATCTTCATTTTCGTTTCCGGACGATAACTGAAAAAACACCTTGGCCGAATGTTCTCATTTTTTCGTTGTACGATAGGGGTGGTTACAGGAAGCTCTCTATCGATTTGTGTCCCGCTCCGATAATCAATATGGCCGCCCTTAAAGCACAAGGCAGAGGGGTCCCGCTCGCGTCAGCGCACTATTTTTCTTTTATATAATTAAGTGCATGATTCACTGTCAATGGCATTCATTTTTATATCACCTGAAGTACTCCTAGAGTACTTCAAATTCAGCCATTCAAACAATTCTGAGGGCCGACACATTAGTAGCTGCAATGGAATTACTTCTCTAAATGTCCTGTCCGTAACAAAATGAATACCACGAATGCCCCATGAATACAATTTGTTTCAATCCATGGTTATCTCAAGGACATTTAAATTAATCTGACCTGGTGTTTTCTTAGGCATGTCTGAATGGTCATTAAAGGTGCACTATGCAAGTTTGTTGACATCACTTCGGTTGACATTCAAATTCAAACAAAACGGAGGTAGTTCGCCCCTCTCTCCCACAGTTCCCTCCCTCCCATGCTTCCTTAACTGTCAACTCTTGTCGGTGATTGGCCGGAACGGTTTGTTATGTTATGGGGCACAGCCTGTGCCCCTTGTGTTTATCTGCAGTTTGTGAAGCCTGTGCGGTCTCCAGAGCCCGGATTTTTTTTTTTAACAGTGAATTTAGGGGCAGGCAGCTAGTGGATCGTGGGGAGATGTCGGTGAATTGAGACAAAAATATAATCACGCAGAAAATAAACTTGCATAGTGCTCCTTTAACTTATTGTTGACTTTTTAATTCTTCATGCAGTGCTAAGCAATTTCCGACTGCTAGATGGTCTTTAAACCACCAATTTATGTGTAAATAAACAGTCCTCGCTCCCCATCTCCCCTTGGGACACCCAGGGGTGGCATGTGACCAAATATATAAATTATTGGAAAACATGAATAGTATATTCTGCATGAATTCATACTTGACATGCATGAAATAAAGTGATCTTATGTTTTGTGCTTGTATTATTGTTTAGTTTGCCTAATTTTCCAAACTAGAAATACATCTAGCCCATACTTTGCCACTCGGTCCAACTTCTCATTTTCAGGTTGTTATTGGTGCCTTCATTCAAACTATACAGCTAGCTAACAGTCATGATTCATTCTTTTTTTTGCTAGCAATACGAGTCATAAGCTGATGCCGTGTGGGAACGCTTGCTAGCTAGCAGCAGTATGCTAGCACCCATGTCCAGTCACATTGATATAGAATTGAAGAAGACATGAATATGGATGCTACCAAGCAGGAGTCTATGTCTAACAAGTTCACACCAAGCTCAAGTTCTTTGCCTTTAACCATGACAAAATAAACAAAGATTTTGTTTATTTCATATGTTGGCCAGCCAGTAACATTAGCATTTTGGAATAGAAGCTTTCTATGTCCATAGCTGGTCGGCTGCCTTGGCGAGCAGTATTTAATTTCTGTTCAACTCCAATGTTACAGTCTATTGTTTTGCTTGCGTACGGATCTCTAAATCAGTCTGATTAATGGACAGTCTGACTTATTTAATGCAGTAGCCGGAAAACGCTTTTGAACACGAGCTACACCATGCACGTTCACTTATAAAAGTGCTCTCAGAGCACAAGCTAAGATGGCCACGGAGCCAAAGGCTGTCTCTGGAGTTCACTGAGGCCTGCATTGCCACGTCCTGCAAAACCACACCCCTGTGGGAGAAATGCCAAGTTTTTTTAGAGAGTCCCGTGTAACGAGGGGAGAGGAGTGATGTAGGGGGTAGAGAAGCCGCTTATTGTCGGACTGGCAGAGAAATATAGAAAACAACCAGGCAACAACAGCAGGCTGGCCATAAACTGTATGGTTGAAAAGGACCTTCAAACGATGACTGTCACATTGTAAGGGGTCATTTTACTGGGAAAAACACATGTAATAATGCTTCGTGCAGCTTTTGTGTCTCTGTCTAGGATTATTCTCTCTTATGAAAGTACATCTTATTTGGCTGTTCCCCCTGCAGTTTTTGCTCATATTCCGGAAGGCAGCCGCGGGTGATTTGCAAGAGGAGAGTGGCCTGCTGATACTGGCGCGGCTGTCTGAGATTGATGTGTCCACAGAGGGTGTGCTCGGAGCTCGGGACTTTTTTGAGGCTAAGGTATGGGGAATAGGGATTATTTTCATCAGACTTTATTCCTTTCACGCTCATTTAAGGTGGAATAGTTTAGAACTGCGTACAGTTTGCGTGCAAGTCTCTGAGCTTTGCATTCCAACGATATGTAGAAGGGTCAGAAGAGACAATGCTGTATCAGATTATGGCTGAATTTGAAGTGAAATGGTGCTTAACTGTCCTTTTTCATATGACATTTAATACTTCAATAGCTTGGATTTCTGATTTCCTCGCATATTTGTTTCTCATCAATATAGTCCAGGGTAACAATGCCCTCTTGTGGTTTCATTGAACTCAATATGTACGTTTGTACAACGACTGACCAAAGCTGGAAATTTTTTATAATCTGCAATTTTCAGTTGAAAAGTTCATTGCGACACATGCTGGACTGATTAAAAAGTCGGCATCTTGCCACTTGAAGTTGATCCCCTTATGCCGTGCCAAATGATTTTCTGCTACATTGGACTTTCAGCTTATGGCTCCGGAATCAGTGTCAAGCTGTGAGGCTGATCCACATATTAATCAGTTTCTTTGAAGAAGATGTCAAACATTTCGGCTACCAATATTTTGTTTTCCTTGGGAACTATTTTCTTATATATATCGACAGTATTTAAGGGTTATTGGGCCATTTGTAGAAATGTTAACATTGCAGACTGCTCCTTACAGGTACAGGCTTTAGCAGTGGGAAGCAGGTTTGAGGCAGAAATCCGAGAGGAACAAGAGGAAAGAAAGCGTCAAGAGCTGGAGAGAAAGCAGCGTCGCACAGCTTTTAAAGAACTGCAGTCCACTTTCTGTCCCTGAGCCCGTTCCCTGATGCCCCCTCCTGAAAAACCTTTCCTGGTTGCTGCTGTATCCAACTTGCAGGATCACAGCCCTTACACAGAACCATGTGAATATTTCCACCCCCAAAATGGCATCTACCACATTGCAGGCTGGGAAGAAGTGATGGGTCTGGGCAGTACAATGTTGCGCCAGATCACTGCAGCATTATTAGAAATCAGCGCTGGCTAAACAACTCGCCAAAGAAATCGCTTGTGTCCCTGTGAGATATTAGCCGCTTAAATTATTCTGATCTTACCGTTAATTAGCCTATTGGCAGCTCTTAAGTTAACGTGGCCCATATGGGTCAATGAAAATGCTTTTACATTGACATAAAATGAATGTAAAGGAAGGGTCATGGTATGTTTTGAGCAAGTATTACTTTTTAAAAAAATGTTCATATATAATTGTTATTAATTATTTTATGGAAATGTGGTTTATTGGGTAATTGAGCACATGTATTTGGATGATGGGAGCACATTTAAAATTTTATATTTATAAAATTTCAGGAAGAGCACCATTTCTTCAGAAAGTTATAATTGAACATAATGATTTCTTGTAGAGATTTTTTGAAGTGTTTTCATTGTGAATATTGTGTTGCCACAAATGGGAATATTTGTTAGCTATAAAAGCATTGTAATGTAGCAGTTTTAATCAAGCATACTCCTGGAAATCTACCATCCTGTATGTTTTCATTACAAGTTGTGGCACTCCAGATTCTACTAAGAAGGAGTGCAGTAAGATGTTTAGCTGTTGAGACACGCAAGTTTCATTTAAAGTTGGAATTAAAACTTTCAGGACAGTAGATCTCTGGAAAAGGAATCCACTGAGATGTATACTAAGGGTGCCTGTGTAAGAATTTTGTTAGTTCTGTTTCTGTTTTCTTGGTTTTCAATGTGATTTTGCATAATTGTTTTTATTTTGCTTCTGCGATGATGACGTAATGCGCAATAGTGTATTATTTTTACTGTCTGCCTAGAAATGAAATGATAAAATGATGTATTTTCACAAATAAAATGTAATCATGAAAAAAATGAAGTTCTTATATTGGGCATTTCTGTTGCCATGAAATATAAACGGTTTCATGAACACAAACAAATGCAAAACTTTCCTTTCTCACACAAATATCTACCATATCTTGCAGCATTAGGGAAACAATAGCCAATTGTTCATTTATGTACAACCCCAATTCTGAAAAAAAATTGGCACATAATGGAAAATGCTAATAAAGTGCAAAAGGACAGATTGGACAGCAAAAACGGTAAAACACATTATTTGATGATAAACTGATTTTTGCTCATCAAAGTAAATTTGCTGCAGGTCGGGCATCATGTTATTTCAAAGCAAATTTATCCCGGTCTAAAATATGCCTTAAACATGTTGGTGATTTGCAATAGTATAAAACCATACAAATCATTCAGCTAAAGATCTGGCTGAATTGATATACTGGGAGCTTTTTGTCAAAATGATGGCTATGGGGCAAAGTGAGCCAAATGCTGTGGAGTAAATTGAGCCAGTGGTTCAACTGACCCTAATGTGTGGTATTGAAATTTATTTAAATCTGTGAAATGCGAAAATGTGTTTCGTTGCATAACTGCTTTGATCTATGGTATGTTAAACATTGTAGAAGAACCTAATTCTGAAAAAAAAGTTGGCACGTCATGGAAGATGCAAGTAAATCAGGAAGGGCTGATATGAAAAGTCCTTTCACCCTCTACTATATTGAAACAGTACAACACATTTTTCATGTTCCAACTGGTGAATTTAATTGCCTATTGAAAATATGCAAGTTGATGACCACAAAACAATCCAAAAAAGTTTGCTCAGTCAACTATTTACCACTGTGTAATCATCACCATTAAGCATTTTGGCACTGAGGGTTTCAGTTGGTAAGTCTAGCAAGCAGAATGTTTCCCCAATCATCTATTATATAGGTCTTCAGTTGCGAAACTGTATGGGTCCTTCATTGCTGTATGTTTTGCATCATAATGCACCACACATTCTTTGTCGGCAACAGATTAGGACTGCAGGCTATCCGATCTAGCACCTGCACTCTATTCTTATGCAGCCATGCACTTGTAATCTGTGCAGAACATGGTTTGGCATCATCTTACTGGAGATTGCAGGGAGGTCTCTGGAAGAAATTACTCCCAGATAGCGGCATATGTTGCTCTAAAATTTGTACATATTGTTCTGCAATAATGGTGCCCTCTCAAATATTTTAATTATACTATGCACCGTAGTGGTTTAAATGCCTAACATCTCACTGATTTGTTTTGAAGGAACGTTGTTCTCACAGTGAAGGCTAGTAAGTTTATGCATCTGTAGCCAAATTGGTTAGCCTTGACCCATTTTTGCCTCTGAGGGATGAGGCCTTTAGGGGGGGGGGAGCCTTTTATACTGGAACATGATTATCTTACCTGCTGGACTCCACCTGTTTCGCATCACTTTATTATTATAACTTTTCATATCACTATTAGTCTTAAATTGCCCCTGAACCAACCTTTTTGGAGTCTATTGCAGGCACAAGATTTGAAATGTGCGTATTTTCAATAAACAATTATATAAAAAGATAAAACATCAAGTGATGCATTATTGTGACATTTTCAGTGTAGAAGAGAGTTCAACAGACTTCTCAAATCACTCCTTTTTGATTTTATTTGTATTTTCCATAATGTGCCAACTTTCTCAGAACTGGTGTTGTGCAAGAGAAAAACTAAGAAGGGCTCAACACCGATTGAAGAGATAGAGAAAGCCGCCATTAATGTCAAAAGTGGAAAATATTGACAGGTCAACCATGCAGTTTTAGACTTAAAAAGTCAGATGGTCCGTTTACCCCCAGACGGCTCAACTTGCCTACTAACCTGGATCAACTTACCCCTTATCTGAGGCAAGTTGAGCCACAGAAACACTTTTTTTCAGAGGTCATTTTCAGGGCCCTCTGTCATAATCGCATTTTTATCATCATTTCAATTGATAAGAGACATCCTGAAGTAAGGATAGGTGTTTTCATTCTACTTCCGTCTCACTTTTCCTTGCCAACAGGACAACATAAGCAAAAACTGGCTCATCTTACTCTACTCTCCCCTACTCCTAAACAGCCTAAATTTGGGGAAATGGAAAAATCTGCTTTGCCTGTCCCTATGCCATTGCTCAATGCCCTTGTGCAGCTTCAATGGACAGTGACAGACAGATGGACGGACTGGCAGTTTCCTCTCATTTTATGGTTGGAAAGTGGGATGGTCACAGTACAGTTTCTAGAATAATTATGCTTGACATTTGCCATGAACATTGAGGAAGCTGGCAGGTGTCCTAGCAGGTACTGCATAATAGAGAAGATGAAAATGGGCTTTTGCTTTCAAGTAAAGTACCATGGATAATTTGGCTAATGATGTTAGCGCAGCATTTCCACATTATTGCCACTTCCAGGGGCTATAAACCTTCTTGCTTTTTCAGAAAGAGTCGGTTTACCCACCTCTGGTTGTCAAACTGATGCTCTGTTTCCTTCAGTTTCTCGTCACATGAGGCATATTTTAAGATCTGCTGTCTTGCACTGTGTTTTTGAAGACGAATGTTTGATAGACTTTGTCATTCTAAAACTGCAACTGCTGCTTCTTGGCTGGGGCACTGGTGTGAATGCAATTTGAGAGAAGTGCTCTGTGGGCATGTCCTTACGTACATGAAATTGGTGCTCCAGATGCCAAATTCTGAGTCCTTTAAGAGAGGAAATATCAAATAATATAACTTTTATCATAACATCGTCTGGCCTCTCTGGTGACCCTAGCAGTCGCACTTACTCTGTTTTGCTTACTGCATAAAACTTAGGCCATAAGCTCTTATTTATCTCTTATTTTACAGCAGCAAGTATTTAAAATATGAACACAGCTCCAACGATTTATGGAAACGGGTCAAGTATTATTGCGCAAGTGAATGCACAGAACAAAATTTCTTGCCTCGCAAACATACATTCGAGGCTCATAATATCAGGCTATCCGGGTCCCGAGAGGGTTATACGTGTCATGTGACTTATTCTCAGCCATCTTGTAGAAGCGAAGAGAGGCAGAAAGCTCGCAGAGAAATCCTTCACTGTATAATACAGTTGAGGTAAGACACATGGTACAATTGGTGAAATTACTGTATAATGAAAATACTTCCCAAAAATTCGTTATTTAATTTACTGACTCTCTACATAGTTAATCGGAGCCATTTAGCTCCTGTGTTGTGATCCACATGGCTCGCTGGCCGCTCGGCTGCGGGTTGTAGTGTTACGGTTCCACCGCTTCGGCATTGATCACTGACGCCTTTGAGGAGCAGGAAAACCCGCTTGCGCCAGCAGGCTTTCCGGGCCGCGGGTACAGCTCTTCAGGGGACTGTGGAGGGTTAAACATTACCTAGCAGGTTTGCTACGTACACATTTGGCTCCGCTATGAAGCTCAATAATGACATCGAGCGTCTTGATGAGTTTGTTCGTTATCTAGCCGAATGCCCACATGCAAAGCATCATGATCTTCAGCTTTTCCAGAGCCAGTTTAAGTTAGTCAGCTGGTAAGTTAGTCGGCTGTGGGCAGTTTTAAAGTTGTGACAGTTCTCACGATGGTCAGGTCGCTAACAGTCAACTTTGTCAAAGTTGTCTTTTAAATTACTGCATTCACGTGGTGCAGTGGTTGATTGAGGTTAGCTAAGCTGGCTATCTAGTTGACTGACTAACTGGCTAGTTAGCTAGCTAGTAATCAAACGCAAAACAGCTGATCCAGCTAACATTGACGTGTGTGTTTGCCCCATAACTTGCCTGGTAGCCCGCTAGCTAGCTAGATTGGACTG
The DNA here is from genome assembly GCA_029692085.1 of Gymnothorax javanicus. Lineage (NCBI taxonomy): Eukaryota > Metazoa > Chordata > Actinopteri > Anguilliformes > Muraenidae > Gymnothorax > Gymnothorax javanicus. The sequence continues at coordinate 26,610,167 of CM056195.1, read as the reverse complement.
GGGTTGCTACATTTGAATTGGCAACGTGGTCTTGCTGTATGTTGCAAGTTTTAAATGTTCCGGTTGTCAGCGTGCAGGTATCTGTCTGTAACGTTAGCTAGCTAGCCACCTTGCTAATCTCCACGTAGACTAACGTGAGTTAACTTGATACAAAATTCTGCTACGTTGAAGACTCAAGCCGCTTTCACACTGGACGCGAAACGAATTTTTCGCACGACAGATTACATTCAAAGTCAATGCAAAGACGCGAATACACGCGAAACAAACGCGTGTATTCGCGTCTTTGCATTGACTTTGAATGTAATCTGTCGTGCGAAAAATTCGTTTCACGTCCAGTGTGAAAGCAGCTTTATACCCCCAGAGCTAGCCAGAATATGGCTACATAGCCGCCAACATGACTCAAAGTGGATTATTTGTCGCTCATTTAGCTATGCTCTCCTCTCTGTTTGGTTATGTTCGTGGCTTGGACAAGACGTTTGCAAAGTTGTCAACTTTGTTAGCGCGACAAAACAACAAAGATTCCTCTGTTTTTTAAGCTTTATTTAGATGAATATCTGGATGTTAATGTGGTAAAGTTACTGAAATGCTGCTATCACTTGCTTCTCTGTCGCACATGCTGTATTTTTGCTTGCTCAGCAAGATGGCCATTACAAATGCATGTCAAGCAAGCTAGCTAGCTAATGGGAAATGTACTGACGTATGCTGTGTTTTATTTTCGCGAAGGCTCATGAGGTAATCTAGCTACACTCTAGCAAAAGTGTATATCATCCTAATTTCTGACGTTTCCAACTACAAACTTAAAGCAATAAACCCTACTGTATTACACGTATAATGTAGCTGGCTTGCCGAGTGGCATTTTCCAAGGATTGAATTCAGTGTGCTGAAATGGATCAACCGTGGCTCATCACTTTGGTTGAAGTTGATCACAGAATGGACTGCATTAAGACCTTTTTTGTCACCTCACCATCCTCTGTTGGCATTTGCCCAGAAAGCTGCTCCGCCACTTGTGTGTGTTTGGTTTGTTGACAAAACAGATGGCGGCCCGTCTAACGATAGTTGCAGTTCTGCGATGTTAGGTTAAACATGAATAGGGAGTTAATTTGCTCTCTGTGTCATTGCCTCAGTTTGAGTGGTTGCTGTATTGGAATTATCAAACCATGGAAGAACTCCTGGTGTTGTAGCATTTGGTCATTATAAGCTTACTATTTGGGCAAGTGTATTTTCATTGCCAAGATGGAGTTTTGTATTTAAGTAATATCCACTGAACGATCAGGCTTACCCTGTTTTGGCAAATTTCGGGAAGGTGCTGAGTATGTCCATGTTCGTCTACTTTCCACTCCAAATAGATGCTGTTGCATTTCAGTCAAAATGATCACAGTAAGGGGGTTGTAATAACTTTGACAGCAACTAGAGTTGTATAATACTTTCTTTTGTAATAAATTTGTGTATGCAATGTGATTTGATAGCATTTTTACTAGTGTGTGTGTGAGCATGAAGTGCCAAAATTCTTTCAATTGCCTTGGAATAAGCTAGATTGACTTCCGCTCAATAAAGTTATTTTGGCTCCCTGCAAATGTCACAGTTTTAACATGTTTTTAATTGAATAAGTTGGTGTTTCATTTTGATTGGGTATTCACAATTCACCAGTTAATCCAATTCTCAACACCTGTGTGCTGTTAGTTGTTAATGCTGCCAGTGAACTGGATTGAAACTGGCATTGGTGGATAATGTCATGTGTATACAGATCATCTTAGGCAGAATAATAGATTATTTTAGTTATTAGTTTCAGATGTCATGTCTTTGAAACATTACAATATGGTTGTTGTCAGTAATTCCATCCAGTGAGTATATGCTCTTTTCTCACTCATTAGATATTGAAGAAAGAATGGCAGAAACCCAGACCCTCAACTTTGGACCAGAATGGTGAGTGCTGTGTTCACCGTACTACCTTTCTTGTGTATTTGCTCTGTTGGAGTGTGGGTGTGTTTGCAGCATGTTTCTGTGCTGCTCAGAGACAACAGTGGAGGAGAATGTGGTGTTGTCTTTACTCTATTGGCTGAGGCTTGCTAAAATGGGCCATGTGTCCCATGGGGCACCCTACATTTGGTTCCCACATGTCCATAGCCTGGAGGCTGCAGGCTGATTGTATACGTACGAGGCCTCACTTGTCAAAATGTTCCGCCATTCTGATCCAAGTACTTTTGTGTCTGGCTTGACCCAAGCCCTCATTCGTCAAGTCATACTTGATGAAATGAGTACCTCCACTAGGGAGGTTATGTTTTTGATGGCATTGGTTTGTCTGTCTGTCTGTTTGTGTACTAGATAACTCAAAAAGTAATGAACGGATATCTCTGAAAGTTTGTGGGTTGGTTGCCATTACATCAGGGATTAGCCCTATTGATTTTGACCATGATCAGTCAAACAAGTGGCATGGTGGAGGTATGCTCTACCAAGTGCCCTTCTAGCTTAATGTGAACTAAACTGAATGTGCCCTCTAAGAGATTCTTGCGCAAATAAAGGTATTGGAGTTGGATTGTCGTTTTGTGAGGTTAAAAATTCAATAAACGTTTTTCATTGCTTAGTCTATTGTGAAGCTGTGTCCAAAGAAATGCTTCCATGCTTGAGATCTACAGATGGGTGACAAATTAAAGGGGGGGAAAAAAATAAATAAATGTATGGACAACCATGGCATACAGATACTTCTGTTCATTTTCCTGGCATGATTTGGGTTCATTCGGCCCCTTAAAGGTGTAAGGATCAATGAAAATCTATTATTCTGCGAGATATCTTTTATATCCTATTATGGAGCATTCGTACCATGATGGGAGTGGTGTCTTCAGGGATGACACTGGCCCAAACCCCACAGGGCACAAGGGGTCACTGAATGGTGTTGTAAGTATGAAAATGATCTTGAGCACACGCCACCACCTTCACAGTCACGAGATTGCAAGCCAACTGAACTCATTTGAGAGATTTTGGAACTACTTCTTAGACAGCGCTAACTTATCTCGAATGAGGAAACATCATGGAAAAATGGTACTCCATCCCTCCAGTAAAGTTTTACACTTATAGACTCTATGCCAAAGTGAGCTGAAGCTGATATGACAGCTTGTGGAGGTCCAACACTTTTGTAATTATGTTGATTTTTCCATTAATTTGTCACCCGTCTGTATGTGTGAACAGGGAAGACCAGGACCTACCCTGGATAATTGAACTTGATGCTTCTATCTATGTATTCCATGTGTGCAAATGACTCAACACTCTTTTCTGGTCCCTCCATGCAGGCTTAGGGCTCTCTCTGGGGGTGGAAGCGTCACCTCCCCTCCTCTCTCACCAGCATTGCCAAAGTACAAACTTGCAGATTACCGCTACGGGAGAGAAGAAATGTTAGCACTTTATGTAAAGGATAATATGGTAAGAGCACCGTCAGGTTCACTAGGTTTTTGGGTTACTGGCTTCATCAAATTCTTTGTGAGCAAGTGTTGGATTCTTCAGTTTGACTGAAGCAGGTGTCAAATGAGAATTGCAGTTGAACATTATAAACTATGCTGCTATAAAGTATTCACCGACTGCATCCAAGAGCACTATCTGCAAAGACAATTTTTACACCAGTTGAGGTGTAATGTCAGTTTAAATTGATACAGGCATGTGATTTTTCTGGCTTTTGTCAGAATTCCGACTTCTTCACTTTACATTGCTTTTTAATCAATGCAGTTGCTACAATTTGAGTTTTTGACGTTAACCGTGGCATTCCATCTGGGGTAGCTAATGAAAGCCCATTTTTTTTCCCTTTTTTATTTTCACTTCATTATCATTAACCTTGGCCAACTCGACGCTTTTTTTCCTCCACGAGCAGTACTCTCAATAAAAGCGAAAAAGCAGTTTTCCATAAAGCCACAAAATTATTGTAATGTACCCTTGCAGAGTTGGTTAAGGTCTGGCCTTAAACCTTACATATTAATGATTTTTATTCTTTATTAATATGTAATTGATTTGATATAGGCCACAAAGACACTGCACAAATGAAAAGCAAAAATAAGTTTTATAACCATTATTGTGTTACACTTTTCATTGATATTTTTATCTTTTGCTTATGTGATGTTTATTTATAGTCAGTTAACATATGTGGGAAATACTGGAATAAAAGGCCCATCAAGCAAATCTTACGCCGATGGCTTTTCATATCTATTTCACATGGATGTATCATAGGATTGACTCTGTGTAAATGTTGATGTTCAGGGGCATATGGTTATGAGTGATATATTTTGACAGTTTAAGTCATAATAGTGACAGATGTCAGTGGTACAGTTTTGTCAGGAGTCTGCTATGTTGTCAGGTGGGTAAAAATGATCTTAATTGCCTATGTTTATCACTAAAATGATGTTCATGAAAATATAAATCTTATGCACTTTTTTAATGGAAAAATTATGAAAACCCAGTGGCTTCAGGGGGTTTCACCCTCCTTGTCCCCCCACCACGGTTCCACCCTGGACCCGGCTTGGGACCTGCAGCTCCCAGACCCCCAGATATTTTTGGACTTTTTCAGAATTGCCCAATCACATGCTTGTTGATATGTCCTCACTCTTCTTGCTCTGTTTTTGTCTTCTTTAGATTCCACTTGACCTTCAAGATAAAGAATTTCTGCCCATTTTACAAGAGGAGCCCCTGCCACCGCTGGCGCTTGTTCCGTTTACAGAAGAAGAACAGGTGAATGCTGCTGCGCCTCAGTTTGCAGCAGATTGCTGCATTCATTTGTAGGCATTGGTATATAAAGCCACGTTTCCATTGGGGTACTTTCGGTATAGTACCTTTGGAACCGTACTTTTGGTACCAAACCCCTAGATCTGGCTTGCATTTCCACTGCAGACAGTACCCTTAAATGTAGGCGGTTTTTTTTTTTTTACCGGATGGTAAAATGTAATGCAAACACGAGAACACGTGCGAAACGCATTGACTTTGAATGTAATCTGTCATGCGAAAAATTCGTTTCGCGTCCAGTGTGAAAGCGCCTTTAGCTGGCAACCTTTTTATTCTGTGCATTTTAATGCCAGCTAGTGAGCTAAATGCTCACGGTGCAACTCCAGCCAAATTAGTTTGCATAATAATGGTTATACGCATTTTAAATTGACTAAATTTAAATGCATGAAATATACATCTGCACCTCCTCATTGCTCCATGGCGCGTTGTTGCGAACTGACATTTCCAAAAATGTTTTTCTCAAAACAGTAGGCGAGACGGGTGTGGTGTTTTCCTGCTGTTTCCTTATGGAAGTCGCGCTAGAGTGACGATTCTGTTGGCCAATCAACAGACGGCAGTGATGACGATTCCCGACCAATACAGAAGGCGTGTTTTAGCTCCGCCTCATTGGTATCTGCTGGTAGGCCTTGGTACCCCACCCAGAGGGGTGACGAAAAATGGTTACGGTTAGGAACGGTTCCAAAGGTACCATCCACAACTTTTGTAATGGAAACGCTCTGAAATGTGACACGACCCGAACCGTTCCGCTTGATGGAAACGCGGCATAAGTTAGTGTTCGTTAAGATTGGAGTTCCTCAAGGGAAATCATGATGGTCTGTGTACTTTCCCTTGTGTTCATGATGGCAAGCAGTTGTAGGGAAAGCGAGCTCATTGAAAAATCTCTCTGTCCACAGAGAAGTTTCTCCATGTCTGTAAATAGCGCAGCTGTGCTGCGGCTAACGGGAAGAGGAGGGGGAACAGTGGCAGGGGCTCCGAGAGGTAGAAGTTCCTCGAGGGGTCGAGGTGAGTTGGTCAGAAACTGGGCTTTTCTTGTCTAGGGGTATGTTTCCCAAAAGTAGAAATGCTTACTTACATAGTGGGAACTACTGACTGTACATGGTAGAGCTATGTTAGTTGCTAATGCAGTTAGGTAACGTAGTTGGCAACTATGCTTTTGGGAAATGTATCCCAGGTGCTGTCAGAAGCTACTGATAAACATGAGTAAGCACAGAGTGGAGATGCATTGAGGGTTATAGCATGGATATCGCTAAAGTGGGTTTATCTGAACAGGTGAAGCAATGACAGTGTGCCGTGATCTCCCCTTTGAAGTTTTGGAGGAGGCTGTGCATATTAGGACATCATTTTCTCATTGGTGGCACAGTTCAGTGGTGCGGTGCGCTCCAGGATTTTACGCAGATGTGTCATAAACACGCACAGTCTCCTTTTTAGGTCGAGGCAGAGGGGATGGCGGATTTTACCAAAGAAGCTTTGATGACGTGGAGGGGGGGTTTGGTCGAGGAGCGAGAGAAATGCATCGATCACAGAGCTGGGAAGAGAGGTAGAAATCAAGTTTCCTAATGGATGCAGGTTGAAGTTTTCCTCATTTGCAATTGACGGTTAATGTTGTTTGTTAGGGATGTTTTGTCTGCAACAGGCCTTGTGTATGTTGCATTCTTGAATCATTTTTTTTTAACTGTGAAGACCCACGGTCATTCGAAATTTAACCCCTTTCTGCTGCTGTTTCTGTGTTCAGTTTCTTTAGAAAGCTCTTGGCAAAACTGGCATGTCACTGTATTTTGTTCTTTGGGTAAAATTTTCATATTTTACCTGACAGGGGTTAGTTTAAAACTGTTGTGATTTTCTATTATGCAAACAGTCATGGTACATTTGTTTTTTTCCGTAAGGGGAGACAGAAGGTTTGAAAAGCCAGGACGGAAAGATCCAGGTTAGTATGCCCTTTTTTTTTTTTTTTTTTTTTTTTTTTTTTGCTTTTCTTCAGTCAACTTTCCTGCCATTCATACTGTGCAGACTACATTTCAATAATCATTATATGAATTTGTGTCAAAATTATAGAATATAATGATGTGGACTCAATGGCTTGATTTTTTCATTTTAAGAAGTGAATTTCAGCAGTAGATTACACTGTTTTATGCACTGTAATTGCAGTCCCACTGTGCAAAGATAGGTGGCAGCCATGTTTTTTTTTTGCGCAGAACAAAGCAGAACACTAACATCTTGAGAGCAATCTTATCAGCTGTTTGTTTTCTCATAAATCAATAGAGTTGGCATTCCCAGAATAAAAGAATATAAGTATATATAAGAATATAAGCCTTAATCAAAGTGTGATAAGATTGTTAAAGCTTATGCAAGTAGGTGACAGGTAATACAAAGGCTTTTTCATGCTTTATCAAAGAAAGGACAACTTTATGAAAGAATCATTTTTATTTAAAGTAATGTGTTGGTCAATGTTGTACACATATTGGGGAACTGCTGCAGACCACTGGGAATAATTCTGCTCTTTGAATATAAATTTGTTGCACATGTTTTGAAAAATCTTATGATATTAATGTTTCATTTCTAAATGTATCTTTTGCCTAAAAGTTGAACATAATTACCAAATATTTTATACATAGTTGCTTCCAATTCTATGAATTATGCCACATTTTTTTTCAGGTGTGTGATCTATGATATAGGTTGATTCATATTCTGTGACTGTTGTGTGTAGGGATTGCAATGAGCTGTATTTTGGAAATGTATTAATTTTTAATCTAGTGTTAAATTTGAACCAAGACAAACTGAAACAACCCTTTAGAACAAGTTGGTCATTAACATGTAGAGCATTTTATGGAAAATAATGTAACTTTCCAGATGGCCTCTGTTATTGGGGGGCGGGGGGAGAACTACATCTTACACATAAAAATGGCAAAAAAATGCTGTATTTCTTGTTTCCTTTGATGTAGTCTTGTGTTTACTTTTTTCTTCTATGTGCTGTGGATTTGTCAGAGGTTGCCCCGACTCACTTTCAGTTGAACCACGGTAAGTGCGGGCAGTTCTTCCACTAGCTGACTTGAACGGTGAGGGTTCAGGTGAACGTCAGTGCTGTCGTGGAGTTTTGTCCTTGGGATGGAAAGACTGAAGCCTCGAGGGATGTATTTCCCACCTTCAGTTCAGTGCCTCTCTCAGAGGGGTGAGAAGTTCAGTCCTAAGCCAGCAAACACATGGCTCATCCCCCGCTATTCTCTTTTGTTGTTCCCTTCGCCATTAATATGCACCACAAACTCCTTGTCCGCTTTGGTGCGCATAGGGTCTGGCTGAACTTTGCCAAAGTTGCCTATGTTCACTGTGTAGCGCCCCTGGGCATCCAGCCCCAGGATGGTGGCGAAGTGGTGGTCTAGCTCGATCTCCCCGCGCAGGTACGAAGTCCTCTTCTGGCAGCTTTCGCCAGTGCCCTCTTGGGAAGCCGATAGGAAGACCACAAGCTCAAAGTGGGCTGGATGTCCGTCCCTGAGGGCAAGGTAGAGTGGGCTGTGCTGGTCCAGCGGGTGGTAGAACGTCAGAGGGAAAGTGAAGAACGGGCAGGGGAGGCCCCTCAACTGGTCCAGGTGGAACTCCACACTCGTCTGATGCAGGGTTTGGTCCCCTTGGTCCTGGTACAGCACTGCTCTGATGTGCACATCCACCAGGGGGCGATGCAGCATATTGGAAACACGGAACATCAGGCAGGTCTTTCCCTCATGCTGCCCAACCACTGCAGATGGGCTGAATTGGATCGTGCTTGCCCGCTTCTTGGCCATGGCAATCTTTGCCACAAAGGCACCTAGGGTTTGAGGCACAGAGTTGTCAGTCAGTATTTCTTGTTGTGTAAACATAGAATTTCATCCTCAGGCAGTCTAGTGGGCATGCACTGGTGGAGTTTGTGACGGGGGGCATAATAACTCTGACAGCTGCAAGACTACAGCAGGGGCTTCACATTGTGAGAGTAATGTTGAAGTTTGCTAGTGCTACGTTGGAAAGTTTTGATCTAGCTTGCCCTACCTGCCAGTTGGGTGCTTAAGTGAGTGAGATGATGTGCTTGATGAGAATCTACAGTAACTGCGATAATCTGTTGAGTGTTAGATGTGGACTTGTATACATGCATGGACACCCATTACCTGTGATGACGGCCTCCAGCATGAGGCCCAGCAGCATCTGCACGGCCAGCAGGGCGATGGCGCTGGGGCAGTCCCCGCTGGGGAACATGGTGCCGTACCCAATGGTCAGCTGGGTCTCCAGCGAGAAGGAGAACGCCGCCGTGAAGCTGGTGATGTATTTAACGCACACCACGTGGTCAGGGGGTGGGTGATCGTGATCCACCAGTAGGTCCCCATTGAAGTGGGCCAGCAGGTACCACATACAGGCAAATAGCAGCCAGTGGGCCAGGAAGGAGGCGCAGAAAGCCAGCAGTACCCAGCGCCAACGTAGCGCCACCAGGGTGCCCCACATGTCCTGCAGGTAGAGCAGCCAGGCACTGGCCCCGCCCTGCAGCCCCGGGCTTTGCAGGGTGCAGTGGCCATCTTTGGTCACCAGCCGCTGCCGCCGCTGGCCAATCAGAGGCAAGGAAGCTTTACTGTCGACACCCATCCCTTTGCCTTGTAGGCTGGCCGGCCTTATCTGAAGGAGATTGTCGGTGTGCTCAGGGATGTGAAAATGGCTAGATTACAATCTGTGTTTGAGATTGGAGCAGTTTCCCCTCTGTAGAGCAACACAAAGAAGTGTTTTCTTTACATCTTCTGAGAAAATGGATAGCAGCAAATTTAAAACAAGACTAAATGAAAGACTGGCTAATGTCATAATTGGATTGCTGCAGCGCTTTTTGTCTCCCTCTCCAGAATGTCTAAGTATTGCAGTGGCAAATGTGCCTAAAATGTATTGCTAAGCATTGTATCCTCTACAGAACTGTTATTGATGATAACCAAATTATTTAGTCAAGACTATCTGGAGGTTATGCTAGTTGCGAAATGGCATCGCCAATTCTAATAGCCTAGTTAGGTCTGTCTACTTCTCATTCTTAATCATTAATGGCTACATATTGGCTTTGATCAGTAAGTTGGCAAATAAATTGCTTGATTCTTAGTTAAGCAAAGTACCCAGGAAAAGATTTGGGCTCGCGAGTTATGCCAAAATGATAGAAGCTGTCCAGCCTTGCTGGTAATTGGCTGACTTCCAAGCACAAGATTCTTCCGTATTTCAAATATTTCAAATGTCCTCTGATGTTTGATTTCCATTTGTTCAAGACCACCTCACGTATGAGTCAGAAAATTAAAGTAGCAAGCTTGTTTATTCACCCCATGGCGGCAGTTCTTTTTATTGTGCTTAAATTTATTGAAATAAATTTATCGTCCAGCCCTAACATATGACAATTTATTGTTTATTAACAAGCTAAGGGGGCAATTGTTATGTTTTTTTTGTGGAAGCTAACTTGGTACACATCTGTGGTGTTATCTTTGGAAATCAGGCTCACATGATTTAACCCATCGCTAAAATGTAACTATGATGCCGACCAAATCAAAAACTGGAGTTATAGAAACCGATTCAGTCAGAAAACATGTCAGAATGGAGCACGACAAGGAGTGACAAAAGAAAAGGTTTTATATCACAGAACACTTTGACCACTGGATTGCAAGAAGAGCAGCAGTTTAATCTTAATTTGCTTGTGAAGGGCTGAGGGAACATGCGTGCTATTGAGCTGTTTTGTGAATTATCACTTGAGGATTCCGTCCAGCATCTTCGTGGAAATCCTAAGGCTCATCGTTTATTATTAGCATGCAAAACAAGCTAACATCAACAGAGAAGTGCTCAAGGGATCATGGCTTTTGCACATTTTTGGCCAGTTGAGTAAAAATTTAACTGCATGATATCTTTCAAGGTTGGAGGGTAACTATCATTCTGTAATTTCTGAATGAGTTACTGTAAAGCTTGTGGTTTGGTTTTCAATTTTTGTGAAGTGTTAAATCAAAGTTGGCTGGAAGCTTGCGGTTCTGCCTTGAGGTTTTGCATAATTTCGAACTTTGAAACATATCTGTTGTTGAATGGTGGCAGAGGTGTTTTGGATTTATGTTAATGAAAGTCCATATTGGAATAATTTGTAACTTGATTAATGCACCAGGCCAGGTCTGTTACATCTGCTTCCCATGAAGCAGATGTTCTGCCTGAATACATTAGTTGGATAGTGTGGATTATTCAAATGGCAAATATCAGTAAGTAGTTGGGGAAGTTTAGGGAGAAAATAGTATGCCATTAGAAAGGCACGCTACATATAAAATCATGAGGCATGCCTGTGACCCTATCACTATATGCCGAATGTGCATATGTAATCCAGCAGGATACTTGTCCTTTGTTTTAAATGCAGTGGAAGATGTGTGGAGCCTTAAGTCTGCTCTTGGAGAGCGTTGATAAATAAAGTTCAAATATTCAGTGGTTAATTGGTTTTCAGTAGTGGCTTATTGAACAGACCGTTGTACACAAATTCTTTAATAATCCTGGAGATGCGGTTTGTTGTCCTCGTTTGGTGCGAAATAGGACATGAAATACTCTCCATCTTTGAATTCTGTCCTGAGTTTTAATCACATGAGGTGCACGTGCCTGGTTTGCTTGTGGCTACAGTATATGCTCTTCCTGCTAGCACATTAGAATCCATGTTCGCTGCTGTAAATATCCTCAGCCACTTTGTGGTCTGTTTTTTCTTTTTCTTTTCTTTTTTTCTTGCCATCATGAAAATTATTGCTAGGTCAAGGCGAAACTGAATTTAGCAGCAGAAAGGGATTTTTGTAATTGGTTTTCCACATTAGTTCTGCCAGTTGGTAATAGTTGTCACTGTGTGAATGGTTTTTGTGCCTCAGGCAGAGGCAGTATGACCACAACTCAACGTTGTTCAAATTGGATGGTATCGTTGTTGGTCCGATGAAGGGAAGATGGACACGCGTGCCTGTTTGTAATGCGTCAGAAGAGGTTTGCTTTCATGTAAAAACACAGTCAGCAAGTAAACTATCAGATCTGGTCAGAGACCTGTTAAGTGACCCATTTCAAACCGTGAAAAGTACAGTAGTTGCAGTGATACAGTGTGCTCTTTGGTCTAAACAATGCAATTTTTCATAGTTACGCTCTTTGCTGAGAATTGGAAAAAGTAGGTCCTTATTTTTTCCTGAGCTCTTTTTGCTTTGCTTTTTAAAACATGTAGCTGCAACTTCTCTTAATTTAAAATACTAGTCATTATGCCAACCAGGTATGGTTTGGCTATTTATTTTGCGTTAAGTCTGTGTACCCTGTGACAGTTTTATAGTTCCTCTGCCTGTTCATCCGGTGCCAGTGCAGCAGGCAGCTGCAACCCCGGTATGGTTACTCACCCACAAGTGGAACTTTCCAGATTTCCCGGACAGTGGCACCTTTTCACAAAGAGGCAGTAGAGAGGAGGTAAAGCAAGCAAAATCCAACAGGCGAAGAAATTGGCGGTAAATTAAATCCCAGCAACTCTGCGAAGGAGGACAGAATAGTTGCACCCCTGGATGTCAGGGATGGCGGTGCGGCGGCAGAGCCGGGTTGAGCCCACCACACGCTCTCTGCGATCTGCCGTTCCGGGCCAAAGCTGATTCGATTGGTCACATTACTCTGCATGTGGCCAATTAGTGTTCCTTGAGGCAATGGGAATGGGGCAGGAGGGGGATCACGACAGCCACCTTGTCAGAGTTTATTGAAAGGGTTGGTTGTTTCGCGGAATCCTACCCTTCTCAAATTCCCGGAGTCACTGCAGTAAAAAAATTGAGTTACGAAATGTTGCAAGAGAAATCGAGAGATGAGTTTTATGGTATTAACTTCTCTTTGGACTGTTCGTGTCTGTGCCCTATCTGCCTCCAATAAAGGCGTCCTTTTTGTTCTTTGTTGAAAAGCCCTGACCTTCTAAACACTGTTACTCTTAGCATTGCTGAGTCATGGCTTCAGGGTCAGGTTCTAAGCTTTACGCCCCCACCTGATTATGTCCCCTAACAGTAAGATCCAACTATGAGGACGGCGGGACAGGAGCAGCCCGAAAGCACGAATTTACGCGTTCGGAGAGCGAGAACTGGCGTGTGTCCCGCGACGAGCAGAACGGTGAGGATGATGAGGGGGGCTGGCGATTGGCAGGTTCGCGAAGGGACGGCGACCGGTGGCGCTCTCACAGTCCAGGTGTGCCCACTACAGACCCCCCTGTATAGGACTCACCCACCCTCCAGTTTGTACTGCTTTGCTGGTTTTTGATTTGAAAAATTACTTGATGTACCCATCATTCCCTGGTTCTATGTTCTGTGGTTACACGGTGGTTTACATTTCGGATTGAGGTTGGCCACCTTGTTGTATGGCTGATCAAATCATTAAATGTTTAGAAAGTGGGGAAATGGGCAGTTCCCCTGCCTATCACTGTATTATGAGCACCCCTTTATTGAGCTGGGTAGTATTTACCCTGGGTTGACTAATATTACACATGATTTTTCTTTCTTCATGAAGCTGCAGGCTCCCTTTGGTGCATGTAGCATTTACTGTGGTCATTATATCTTCTGAGACAAAAGCATCCATCAGTTTCCCTCATGGGCTTCCCTGCAAAAGACTTGGTGTTCTCATTCTCTGTTTTTGGTGCTGCTGTCTTCTGCACCCTTGACCACTCTTTCCTGCCCCCCTCCACGCAGATGGGCCCCGGTCAGCTGGTTGGAGGGAACATTCGGACCAGCGTCGACGCTTCCCCTTCGACTCACGAGAAGAGGAGCGGAATTACAGGAGAGCCCGGGGCAGCAGTGGGAGTCAGGATGACGAACGGGACAGCCTGCCTGAGTGGTGCCTAGAGGATGCGGAGGAAGAGACGGGCACCTTCGACTCCTCCGGTGCCTTCCTGTCTCTCAAGGTGAGGGGCTCTGAGCTCTCGAACCTTCCAGTGCGCAAGGTAAGAGCCGTCAGATTCAGGAGTCGAGCTTTAACCGTTGATTCCCCCTGTCCCAAACCTACTTACTCGATGCCTTTGTGGTTACAAACCGATTAGTTTGAAATGTATGATGATTTCTTATTAAAACTTCCTTAGTATCATATTTTGAATGCGCTCACTTTCAATATGTTGCATTCAAATACTATATCCAACAGTTACCCACCAGCAATAAATATTCTTGGACGGCGGATGTCAAGAAGCTGTTGAAACGGCGATGTTCGAGAGCTGTGATGAATTTTAAATGTGCTTCAGTTTGCTGTAGGAAAATGTGTGCTACTTTAAAATGAAGGTTCATTCCTCATGGCCCCTGCAGAAGGTTCCTAAGGAGCCCATCCCTGAGGAGGCGGAGCTGGAATTCCGGCCATCGGAAGAGTGCGATGAGCGGTCCGATAAGGAAGACAGCGAGCCTGATGAGACCAAAGAGACGGATGAGTCAACCCAGAACAAAAATGAGAGGAAGAACGGTGAGTCTGGACAAAATCGTCAGTGTCTGGTGGCAGGTTGATTTTTGCCTGTGGTCCCACCCAGAAACACCCCCCTTCCAGCCCCATTCAGGACCAGCGATGGGCTGTACTGGAGTGCCTTTGTGTATTGCCTGCTAAAATGTACATTTGTATGGCTTTACAGATTCAGGGAAATCTGAAGACCAAGTTACAGAGTCACCGGTTCCCTTGCCTTCATCCCAGAGCAAGGCAGAGCCTCACATACCAGCACCCCCCAGCCAGCCTAACAGGGTGGAGATGCCCCCCGAGAGGGAGGAAGGACCACCAGTGCTGGAACCATCCCCAGAGCCCGCCAAATCCACACAGCCCATCGTCACGTCCAGCAGCCAGATGGAAATGCCCCAGCTTCAGCACTCTCCCTCTGTTCCCCCAGGTAGGTCTTAAACTTAGGCGTCACCCATGGTCCATCTGTGGCTAAGTTTTTATGAAGCCTGAAGTCTTCCTAATTTTAGGCTTAACCTTGCTGTTTGTCTTCCAGAAATGCCTGATTCTACCCCTGTAATGCAACAAAAGTCTCCAGATGTCAAGGCGGCCTCCTCATCTCCCCTCTCACTCCCAGCAGACATTGCTTTGGGTGGTCGGCCGGGAGTCACACTACCCGCAGATATGGATGACGACGAGGGATTGAAGCACTTTGAGCAGGTGGGAGCAATGTTCAGGATCTGTCTCATGGAGACCTTTTAGAGGGAAGCATTCGAAAGCCCCATCTAATGCCTCCTTACATGGTGGCTGAGGGAAGGGCTGATTTTTTTAGAAGTTGCGTAATTGACTGGGCAGCGGCATGTCTGTACCGACCACACTGCGGTTCTTGGAGCATGGTGAGGACATGGCATTGATCCTGTGCTGCTAAATGTGGGACAGGAAGCGGAGAAGATGGTGGCATACCTCCAGGACAGTGCTGTTGACGACGACAGGCTAGCAGCTAAAGCAGCGGAGCGGGCGAAGACCACGGCCCTCCCCGTCACTCACGAGGCTGCATTCAAGTGGTACTACAAGGACCCACAGGGAGAGATACAGGGTAGGGATGGACAGGAGCTTCTTAGCCTGAAGGAGTTCATTTCAAAGGTCATCACGTCTTATCTCTAGGGCTAAACATTCGAGGTGGTAAATCCAAGGGCCATAAAGGTAGTCCTGCCATTGTTTCTCGTTCACCCCTGAACTTATTCGCCTGATGTCACAAGTTCTGCCTTCTGACTTGAGCTGTGCTAATTGGCAGATCCAGCCGGCTGAAACAAGATACTTTTGACTTTTCCTTTCTGAACCTGGATTTTCCATCTCTGATAGAGACCTTTGCCAAAGTGTTGCAGTTCTGCTTTTGTTTCCTATTCTTCTTGCTTGTTCAGAAATATATTTTTCATTGAACTTTGCAAAGGAGAAAAAGTGTGTTGGTGTGGATGTGGTTACATTTGCCTTGCTATTGCGAGGGGCGCTGGAATCCGAATCGGAAGTGTAGCCCTCCTCCACTCCCCTTCTGCACTATGGATTAGCCAGGGTTATAATAACAATCCCAATAACCAAACATCTAACAAATCGCGCACCACTACAACAATCTAACTGCGGCTGCAAGTCAATTCAGGCACAGCTCATGATCTGATTTCTCATCAGTAATCACTGTGCTATTGTCACTGTGCACCACTGCTTTGACCAGCGCCTATAGCACTTTCTCCAAACAAACACTACAGCCCATCTTGCTCTCAGCTTTAAACCAGCCAGTTTTATTATATCCCCAAAAGGAAGTTCTCAGAGTTATTATGGATTCATTTTGGCCACCGCCGTTGCCAGAGATCCTTTTTGTTCGCATGATAACTCGAACAATTTTTTAGCCCGCTTGGCCAAAAGGCCCAAGGGGCTTATGCTATGCTCGGGGTCTTTAGTGGTGGTCTGTCGTGCGTGCGGCGTGCGTGCGTGCGTAAACTTTTAGCTTGTCTGCGCTCTAACGCCTTCAGTTTTCCACTGATCCTCTTCATATTTCATAGGTGTATATATGGTCATAAGGTCTAGACCAAGTTTGATTTTCAGTCGAATCGGATGGATACTTTGGCGAATAGGGGGTGTTCCATTTTGGCCATGTTTGGCCAAGCGGGCGCAGTGGCTTTGCCACTATTTTTATGGTAATTGCACATTATCTTTTTTATCCCATAAATGGTTAAAAATGGTTGTGATACAAAGATACAGGTTTGGTATCACATATGATAAAGCTTTCTCGTGTCGCGATTGGTCAGGATTCCATTCATTGACAAATGTCAACTAGTATATTCTCAAAGATAACTATCAGTTCTGCTGGTAACCTTTCTCCGTCGCTGGCGTTGGCTTCTAGTTGGCAGTTCATCCCATTGACTTTAATAAATAATTCATTAGCTGGCATGCTAACGTTTTTGGCCAGTAAAGTAATAAATTGCATATGTAGCTGTTGTTGTAGATGGTTGAATTTAAAGGATCCATTACGTGGTATTTACACCTGCTAAAAATAAGTGATTCGGGTCTAAAACATAATGTTTTGTTGTAATTTGCAAAAATTACGCAACATTTATATTTATTTTGCCCTTTTTATCAAGCCAGTCTTGCGCTCGCGAGAAAATTTCGAGATTTTGACTCAGCCGAAAGATAGAGGCATGGCTGGGCGGAGGGGGTGGTGGGAGGGACGAGGGTGGGAGGAGGGAGGAGTGGCTTGAAAGCACAGCCATAGCAACGCGTGCATAGTAACACAACGTGTGGCCTTATCATGACTGAATCCATCAACCACTCTGGGTGGCTTTGATGTGCTTCTGCCGCCTGAGTGTGATGCACTGAGCCCTGTGGGAGATGTACTAGCGAAATAGCCTAAAAACAGGGGGAATATAGATGTCACATGCAAGCTAACATTAGTACATCTAAGTTCCATGTTCGTATAATCAAGAGTAACACGCTGCGTTTGGACAGCATAAAAAGACAATAATATACAGCTATCCATCAACAAATTAACAGAATATGCACGGTTATTGCTGGCCTAAATTATCTGAGCTAGCTAAAGTTAGCTTTTTGCTAGCGGAAATTTAGCGTATGTTTGAAGCGTTATTTGGCCTGCTTAACGACATCATAGCATAGCGTTTTTGACATCTATAGATTCCTTAGGTTGTCTAGTTTCATATGATCTGTGCATCTTCACTGTAGCTGAAAGTAAGCCTGCTACAGCTACGGAAATACGGCATGTCAGGCAAGTCCTTGGGCTGTGAGGGGAAACGTTTACGTATTGGGTACAACCTAATGTTAGTACATCTAAGTTCCACGATCATATAATCAAGAGTAACACACTCCATTTGTACAGCATGAAAACACAACAATATAGCTACAGCAAGCCATCAACAAATTAACAGAATGTGCACGGTTATTGCTGGCCTAAATTAACTTTGCTAGCTAACATTAGCTTTTTGCTAACGGAAATTAGGCGTATGTTTGAAGCGTTGTTTCGCCTGCCGGCATCATAGCATAGCGTTTTTGACATCTATAGATTCCTTAGGCTGTCTAGTTTCATATCGAGGGCTGACTGCAATAAAAGGTTATGTCCAATATATAACATCTGGACATAACTGTTTTTTGCAGTCAGCCCTCGATATGATGTGTGTATCTTTACTGTACCTGAAAGTGAACCTGCTATAGCTATGGAAATACAGCATTTTAGGCGAGCCTGTGGGTTGTGAGGGTAACGTTTACATATTGGGTATACTGCCAAGTTTCTTTTGAACTGCACCACACTCCATCCAATAGCTTACAGCAATGTAATGATAACATTGCAGTTGGGGGAACAAAGTTGTCAGCTAATGTGAAAGTTGACATTTACAGACAATATTGAAGTGGCGGGTTCCGTAGTGTTGGAACAATACCTTTCTGGAGGCGCAGGTTTTTAGCTAAGTCAGCTTTGTACTGGCCTAAGTTGGACAAAGAGTCCGACGTGAAATGAGCACGCAGCAATAGGTTTGTGGCAGGGGCTGCAGGAACATTATCAGCAAAAATAAATGCAATCCATTCATCGCTCGATGGAATGTTAAAAACGTTTTTATGTGGATTCTGGCAGCCAACTACTGAGCATTCGTGTGCACCAGAACCTTTAGCTCTTGTCTCCAATATTTGTCTTGGGCGTGTTTGTGGAAAACGGTGAGCGAGGTTTGCTACTCCCAAGCCACACCTCGACTCCTCCTCCGCGCAGGTACACATCATTAGGATGCCCAAACTGAAATCTCCAATTTTCTTGCCTCCAGAGTAGAAAGCCTCCGGATGAGGGGAAAAAAGGGAAGAAGGAAGCTGCTTTGAATCCAAAACTTTTCAGATTTTGTCAGATTGAGGGATGACTAATGTATACATGCAATAACTGGGGAAAAATGTGTTTTCCCGGTAATAGATCCTTTAATAATGTAATGGCGAAAAGCATTAGCATGCTAGCTAACAAATTATTCATCCCATTGACTTGAATAGACTGCCAATCGGAAGCTAATGTTTCTGCTATTTTTTTTGATTTTCCAGATAATACAATGCTGGCATTTATAGGATAAATAGGATCTCAAAGTTGTGAGCCTGAGTTGTCAGTTTTATGAGTCTCGAGTTGTAATTTTCATTTACTCCTTGCCGAAGGCTCGCGGAATAAATTAAAATTACTTCTCTTGTTGCATAAATTTGATATCTCAGGCTCACTCATTGGACATCCTCTATGTATTCATTCCTAGGGCATAGAGGATGAACCCTACAATTTTGTTGACCCTATGACCCTTCTTGTAGTGTCTCCACTCGGCCAGACTTAAGATTTCAAGATGAAGTAACTAAAACAGTTTTGGTGGGATCAGGGCGCACTTATTGTGATCGTTTCTTGTGCAAAGAAAAGACGGTGTTGATGTTGGTCACTCTATGACCTTTGCTGTCGCGCCTCTACCCGGCCAAAGTTAACTTTTCTAAAAATTGCGACACGGTGACAGTTTTTGTGGGAATAACAAGAAACCTCGAGTTCGTTCCTGGTGCGTACAGGACAGGATTTGGGCTTGACCCTTTGACCTTTCCTGTTATGCCACCACTGGGTCAAACTTTACTTTCCACATGCATTATTGCAAACAGTTTTGCGGGGAGTCAACTCACTCTTCTTGCGATCGTTTCGGGTGCGTAGAGTAAGGTTGTTATTGATGTTGGTCACCCTAATTCCTTTGCTGTAGTCCACCACCAGGCCAAATGTTTAATTTTTATAAATCGCAGTAACTCAAACAATAACTGGTAAAATTTGCTGTGACTATTCCTGGAGCTCAGATTTGTTCCCCTGTTGATGTTCTAGACCTTATACCCTTCCCTTTACCTGTATGAACTGTATTTTACTTTCTTACGCACTGGTTGTTTTGACCTGTTTGCAGAAGCATGCAGTCTATTGCAATACTGATGGCTGAGGTTAGTTCTGTTAGCTAGGTTAAAGGACCTAATAGTTCAGTGTAACACAGAGCATTGAACCAGTTATATTGCTTGCTGTGTACACTATGCATTGGATTGGGTTGACCGTGTCCTCTGTGATTGCATTAAAACCTAAGTATTCTTCCCATTCAGATTTGCCTAACCATTTAGGTTAGATGGGAATGATTGAAGTGTGTTTTTACTGGTAGTGGGGCAATATAATTGCATTTGTGGGTATACAGGGAATAGCGACTTAGAAAGATTGTAGGACAGGGGTGTAAACTTGGGGGGGTAGACACTAGCCCCTTGGACCCCCTACTTCTGTTGCCTTTGGCTACCACTAGAGGGCAAACCTTCTCTCCTCCTCCCCAGGTCCCTTTTCAAACCAGGAGATGATGGAGTGGTTCCAGGCAGGGTATTTCACCATGACATTGCTGGTGAAGAGGGGCTGTGATGAGCTCTTCCAACCTCTGGGCGAGATCATGAAGATGTGGGGGCGGGTCCCCTTCACACCTGGCCCCTCCCCCCAGCCGTTTCTGGTAATGACATCACATGCATTCTCTCTACTCTTCCTCGCTTTACCATCTTGTCCGTGTTTACACTGTCTCAAGGAACACGCCGGATTATGGTATTGTATTCTGTGTAGGTACACCTGGGGTGTTGTTTTAAACGAGCGCGCTGTTGTGAGTGAGGGGTGTCCTGTGTGTTCGCAGGGGGATGTTGACCACGAGAGGCTGAAGAGGCAGCAGGAGCTCACCGCTTTAAGTCTTTATCAGCTGCAGCAGCTCCAGTACCAGTACCTCCTCCGGTAGGACATCCTCACTGAGCAATAGATCTGCTATGCCCATTGCATCAGTGAGAGGAGAAGCTTTAAGGCCCATTCAGACCGGGGCGAAGCAAAAAAACGGCATGGATTTGCGGAATATTCGCTGCACGAAAATTCCGTGTGAAACCATGCGCACTGGACTCGGTGCAAAATTCTGCAATCTTGCGCTCCAATTTCGCACAACAGTCAAACAAATCCGTGGGATATCTAATCAGGTTGGACCAGGAGAGCAGCAGCAGCGACTCTGACATTTTTTGTATGTATCTGAACGATAACCTAAGCCTCACGTCTACTTTTGCGTGACGGACGGTCATCTCCGTAGAGACCGAGCGTTTTCATTATTGATGCCCGGAGCTGGTCTTTCAGCTCGTTGTTCAAGTAATCATCCCGCCTCTAGTCATAGAGGACAGGATGCTGGAGAACAATATTGATGAGACGCTCTGCTTTTTTTTTGTCACCGTGCTACGCTATGTGCTGAGTTTGTATCTAGTTTATGTGACTGCAGTTTGAGGTTTGAATGCTGTAACGTGAATAGAAACTAAGCATTTCATTGGCTAAAAGTCTAGTTTCGCAGACGGATTTTCACAAAAGCTTAAGTCCGTGTGGATTTTTTTTCTGCCACACGAAACTTCTGCCTTGTTGTGCAAGCTTACATTTGAACCCATGAAATAAGCTTCTATAAATATCCGTGCGAATAATCCGCACGGAAATTCGCGGTTGGTGTGAATGGGCCTTTACTCTGTCTATCACAATTATTGCGAGTTTCATGTGCAGATCACTGTCACTCTGTGGGCTCATCTTTAAGTGCCACTTGTCTCTACTTGACAGCCAATACGCATGACAGTGTATAGAGTATGCGCTGTCCCCACTGGACTGCAGTACATATGATGGTGTACATTGCAGTTGTTAATGTTCCCTGCAGACAGCAGTATGCCCAGGCCCTGGCACAGCAGAAGGCTGCTGTTATGAGTACTCCCCAGCAACAGCAGCAGCAGCAGCAACAGATCAACCTCCTCCTGCAGCAATACCAGGCCCTCAAAATGAGGTGAGCAGCACTGTACCACTCTATCATAAAGGCTCTGGAGTTGGCGTGATAATGAGCGCTGCAGCAGGGTCTGATGGGAAATATCAGGAGATCTTTTGTGAACTCCTCTTTTATTTCTTGACTGGGTGCAGGATGTCAGACCCGCCCGTCACCCGGTCCATGACCGCGCCCGACTCTGGTTCCGTTTGGGAGATGCAGAACCCGTCTCCACAGCCCCAAGGTTCCAGTAACGTTCAGCACAGCGGCCATAGCGGTAAGGATCTTATAGTGCTGCTTTAATGTAGCTCATACGAGTACGTGTGACCCATCATATAATCATGACAGCCGTCGACCGAGGGTTATACTACTGATTCAGAGCAAGCATTCGCAGACAGAACGGAAAGTTTAACGTACAGATGGGCATATTCTAGGTGAAATGACAATTGGTTTAAACAACTGTTTGTCTTTTCTGATTTGTAAATGTATGGCAGTTCAAAGGATTGATTGCTGTGTGCTTGAGCTCATGTGATGGTGAATCCGGGTTTGAATCTGTAACAGCTGCTTTTGTGGCTGATGTGTATGAAATTCACTCATGAATAGACTGTCTTTTGATATTTGTGAATCAAAGGTATCTTTGATTGTTTACCTGTGACATTCCTTTTATTTAGCTTACCAGCTTTTATTGGGGTCTCAGCAATAATAACGATAATGTTTTTTATATACTGAGCCTTTCTGTGACCCAAGGTCACTTTACAACAGAAACAAAAGAGTAAGTAAAATGTACATAAGGAGGAAAGAAGAACGTATGAAATTAAACAAAACGCAAAATAAGTTTTTTCGAGAAGTGTAAAATCAATGGCATAATCAGCATCCTGTAGCACTGCCACAGGCTAAAGCAGTAAAATTATGCTGTGAGTGAGTGATGGTACTGGGTTGAATAGACTTTTCTTGCACTGAGCCTTGAACGATGTTGGGATGGTTGATTCACTGAGGTGGGAATAAAGGATTTAGTTCCAGAAGTGGACTGTTGCGTGCAAGAAATGGAGCATATAACAGTAGTAGAGGACCCAAGTGAAGGGCAGGTGTGTAAGGGTGGAGGAGATCAGTAAAATATGAAGGGCAAGCATTGTATGCAATGACGAGGAGCTGAATCTGAATATGGACAGATATTGGGAGCCAGTGCAGTCGGTAAAGAACAGTGGTGATGTGAGCAGATTGCCTAGTGTGAGTGACCTGGCTGCTGAGCTTTAAACGTATTGAAGTTTGTTGAGGGTTTTAGCTGGGAGGCCAGCAAGTAATCCGTAACGGTTAATCAGACGAGAGGTAACAAATGCATGGACTAGTGTTTCAGCGTTATGAAAACTTGGAGAAGTGCAAAGCCGGGCAATATTGAGTAGAAGAAGGTAGTTTTGGCAATGGAGTGACTTTGAGGCTGAAAGAGTGTGGGGTGGGAAATGACTCCAAGGTTGTGACCTAAATCAGATGGGGCTCGTAGTGATGCCATCTATTGCAAGACGGAGATTCCCAGCCTTCGAAAGAGCTTTCTTGAACTCTACCAGCAGGATCTCAGTCTTGTCACAGTTTAGCTGAAGAGAATTTGGAGCCATCCAGTGCCTAATCCTGCAAGTAGTCCGTGATGGAGGAGAGTGATAGAGTGGCAGTGGGTTTTATACGGAGGTAGATTTGAGTGTTGTCGATATAAAGATGAAATTGCAGACCACGTTGATGAATGATGGAGCCAAGGGGGAACATGTCAAATTTGAAGAGAAAGGGACCTAAGACAGAGCCCTGTTGGACACCTTGGGAGACTGGAGCAGAGTGTGATTTATGTTTGCCAGTCAAGGTAAAATTCTGTCTGTAAGACGGGATCTGAACCAGGCTAAGACAGTGTCACCTGTACTTGAATGAGACTAGAGGTGAGAAGGCAGGATACTGTGATTAATCGTATCATAGACAGTATTTGGATGGAGGAGAAGCAATTTAAAATGAATCTAGAATCAGCTGAGAGGAGGAGGTCATTGACAACTTTGAGGGGGGCAGCTTCTGTGCTGTGATTTGGTTGCCGCTACTTTCTCCAAACTTTGGAGAGAAAGGGACGGGAAGGTTAAGAGAGGGTTTTTTTTAAGAATTGATGTGACTATGGCATTCTTCAGAGAGAGATGAAATTGTCTGGAGGTAAGGGAGCTGTTTACGATTCAGGAAATGGAGACCCAAAGAACAGGAGAGGGGCTTTAACAAGCGAAGTTGCTGCTGGATTCAGTTGGCACGAAGGGGAATTTAATTTTATGATAAAATCATGAATATGTGCTGGGTCTGCGGGAGTGAAGCTACAAAAAGAAGTGACATGAGTATTGGTAGCACTGGTGAAGAGAGTGTCAGGTGTGGGATGGGACAGCATTTGTTTCTGGAGAATCTCAATTTTGTTTTGAAAATGCTGAAGAAAATCATTGCTCAGAGTGACAGAACCAGTCATTGTAGAAGATGGGGGCTGAAGGTGCTTATTGACTGTTTTGAATAGAGTGGTGGGTTCTTTTTGACTATCTTGATTGATGAGGTTAGACCGATATGTTGACCTAGCAGCATAAAGAGCCTCTTTGTAGAATTTCGTATGGTCTGTAAAGGACTGGAGGTGTATTGTTAGTCCGGTGTTCTTCTACCGGTGCTTGAGGTGCCGTGCTGGAGTTTTCATGGGCCTAAGGTCAGTAGTGCACCATGGAGAGATGTGGGTGGAAGGAACAAGTCTGGTTTTTCGGGTGGTCCGTTTATCGAGGGTATTGGAAATGATGAGTTTACAGTGGCAAATTTGCTTTTTGCAAGTAATGGATCCAAAGGAGGTGTGGTGGCAAGGGCATTGAAAAAAGTGGTGATTTATGGACTTGATTTTGCAGTAAATTATGCTAGATTTACTGGAAGGCTTATGGAGAGGAATTTCAATGCTGAATTTGATGAGCTTGTGCTGTGAGATTTATCGAATGGACCCAGATAGGTGAAAGACGTTCAAGCCTTTAGAAGAAACAGAGTCTAGTGTATGCCCGTGTGTGTGAGTGGGGAAGTCAACGTGCTTTGAGAAATCAAAACGGTCTAAAATGGACAAAAATTCATGTCATGGTGCAACCGGGTGCAGCCGTGTCATGTCAACAAGGATGTTTATCTTCAAGAAAGATAATTGAGCAGATGAAGAGTGCTAAGGTAAGAAATTCATTAAACTCAGACATGAAATTTTGTAAAGACTGAGGAGGTTAGTAGATGATTAGAACTGGAACTGCGCAGAAATATGTAAGGGCTACGAATTCAAGGGATGTGGCCTCGAAAAGGTTGACAATTTCTATAGTTAAGCCATCATTAAAGATTACTGTGAGACCACCATACTTGCTGTCTTGCGTGGGCTTGGTAATGCATGAGGGAGGAGAGGGCATGTTCAAATTCATTTAATCATCAACTTGTCAGGTTTCACAAAGAAGGAGAAAGTCTAGGTTATTGTCAATGATTTGTTTGCAGAGGAAAAGCACTTTGAAAGTGAACAACCGTTGAATAGCCTAATTTTGGCTTTATTACCAATTTGATGTTGGGGGTGGTTAGAGGAAGCTCCCTATTGATTTCTGTCCCGCTGCAACAATCAATATGGCCGCCACAGCTGGGCAAGCGGAAGGCTGATGGGTCCTGCTCGCGACAGCGCACTATTTTTGGTATTTGCCGCAGCAGAAGAATGTCAACTCCGCCATGTTTCCAGAAACATTGGCGGTTTACTTGTGATGTTTACTTTCAGTTTTTGGTGACAACCACGGTGTAAATGCCACGGGCGACAAGCTATTCCCAGGACAGTGCAAAGTTCATAAACATCTTGAAGTCATTCGTTATGCTGCAATGGTAGCAGTTTGGAAATGGTGTAGGAGTGAACCATTTCACAGTGAAACTACACGGCAGAGATGAACTTGCAACACCATGCGAACTGAATGTACTCAGTCAAGATTAGGAGAACCAAAGACAGCCTTAAAGTTGGCATGCTGACCTCTCCATTTTTACACTCAGCCAGGTTAGATGCCATGTTAGCCTGTAACCAACAATGAACTACAGACCAGTGTTATGCAAAAGAAACGTAGTTTCAACCATCTTCCCAAAATAAAACCTGGCAGCAGCACACAGCAACACAGCAAGAAAGTTGAGACTTACTTGCTCGTAGCCAGGCCAGGGCTGTGCGGAGCAGGGTGGAGTGGGCTTGTGTTAGGCCAGTGAGAAGTGGGAGACAGAGCAGAGGCAAAGTTGGTCCAGGAAATGAAATTAATTAATAATGTATTGCTGGATTTGATTCATTTTGTAGCAGCAAGACGACAGCGATGATAACAAACTTCGGACAGAGCTGCGGCAGTCACGCACACTAGCATTCACTCAAGTGGAAAGACATGGCAGTTCTACCATGTTCTACCTCTGACATACTGCTTAAAAAAGAAATGCGTCCCACATTGCTAATGTTTCACTGGCACTTGCAGCTCACCACTACTGACCAGTTTAATCTTTACCTATTCAAACTTCTCGAGGAGGCTTGTGTCCAATGTGGAGGAGCATGGGTAGGGTAGGCTAGCTACTGATTGGGGGAAAAACAAGAATTTTGGAAGTAGCCCTAGTACAGAATAAAGTAAAGCCTAGGAAGGATTAGCATGGATGACCGTTTCTGTTTATAACACCATCTGCACACTCATCCCAAGCCGATAAATAATTTGCTCACCTCTGTATGACTAATAAGATCACTTTTCCAGGCATGGCTGGGGATGACCTGTCACAGATTGGGTGTGGGCGTGGAAGTTGGTGTGGTTGAATTTTAATTATCATTGGTTGTCTTGCTGCTGTAGCTATACAGATGTGTACTGTGGGTACTATTCTAGTTCACTCATTCTGTGGCTGAAGCATGGAATAAATTCACAGCTCAACATGGCCTGTTACCGTGCTGTTATTGGTGCGTACTTATCAAGGATTGCTCTTCCACGCTGCACCCAACTCCTGGGATGAAATCTTCAAATTTCTTGATGTGCAGTCTAGTCTCTGTATGTTTCATCATCTTTATTTTCGTGGCAATATGTTTATTCATCTACGACGCAAACTAACTGGTCCTGAAAATGTTCAATACAATCTCAAGTCTTAACATTTGTTTATTTTCAGCGTGGGAAAGTGGCAGTGTTTGGGACTTGCCTATTGATTCCATGGCAGCGCCGCCAACAATCGAGCAAATGCAACAGCTGGAGAAGGCAAAAGCATTGAAGGTAGGGTTTTTCCTCTATGCTATCCACGGTATTTCTCTCCAGCATCACAGCTCAGGTTATTTCCTAGTCGACCCCAAGTTGTTGTCTTTGTCAGATTGAAGTATAATTTGGTTCCAGCGACCTCAGTATCAAATGAGCGTATATTTTTTTTCAACCTCAGCATACATTCAAAATTTGTTTTTGAAGGAAAAAACATTGAACACAAAATGGACAGGAGAAGTCCAGCAGGAGGTGCTATGATGCACCAGTTTTTGTGTTGTAGTCTCTGAATGTTTTTCATGAAGGCATCAATGAAAGCACTATCTTGGTCCTCCACTAGCTGGAGCAGGAGCGGCGGGAAGCAGAACTTCGGGCAAAGAGGGAAGAAGAAGAGCGGAAACGACATGAGGAAGCACTGCGAAGGCGGCAGGAGGAAGAGCAGAAACGCAGGGAGGAAGAGGAGCTTGCTCGACGCAACCAGGTGAGGGAGGGAATATGAGTAGGCGAAAAGCTCAGTGGGGTTATGTCTGGGAAAACAGTATTCATTAGATCACCTACCTTGGAAGTTGTGCAGTTTTGTGACTATGAAGTTGAGATCGGTGCGGTTTCTATCTTTTTCTGCCAGTAGCAGGAAGACAATGCCCAGTGACAGGGATGGATTTTATATTGTAAGCGGCGTGGGAATTTTGTTCCAGCCGTGCAAGGGATTGGACAGTTTCTGAAGTTAAGTTTCACTGTTAATGATTGCGTGCCCTGAGGTTAGCTGCTTTTCAATGTGAGGCATTTCCTTAGTGCTGTGCTTAACCTTGTCACACGATCATCTTTAAATATTTTTGAAAACAGGAAAAGTAAACTAACATGGTTCACCACTGAGAATTTCTAACCCTGAATTATGAGTTAATGCTCACCAGTTCAGGGAAATGTGTTCCTCTTCTGCTTCAGCCCATTAAATTCAGGATTTCATTTACTGATTATTGCATTTAACCCAGAAATCCATTTATATTGTTTTTTTATCTCCCCGGCAGCATTAATGCAGGGGGGATATAGTGATCATTGTGTCCGTCTGTCCATCCGTCCGGGCGTCCGTCTGTAATCATATCTTGTCCGGGCCATATCTCAGAAACTATACATCCGACCTTCACGAAACTTCACAGATATGTTGAGCATGATGTCCGGATGTGCCTTTTGATACTTAGGAATTTCTGGAATTTTTTATTTTTGCGGTTTCAATGGAAACCTGTGTGAATTGGAACTTAGCTTGTCCAGGCCATATCTCAGAAACTATACATCCGACCTTCACGAAACTTGACAGATTTGTTGAGCATGATCTCTACATGTGCCTTTTGATACTTAGGAATTTCTGGAATTTTTACTTTTTATCCCCCCGGCAGCATTATTGCAGGGGGCATATAGTCATCAGTGTGTCCGTCCGTCCGTCCGTCTGTAATCATATCTTGTCCGGGCCATATCTTGAAAACTACACATCCGATCTTCACACCACTTGACAGATATGTTGAGCATGATGTCTAGATGTGCCTTTTGATACTTAGGAATTTCTGGAATTTTTCATTTTTATCCACCCAGCATCAAAATGCGGGGAGATATAGCCATTGCCTCGTCCGTCTGTTCGTCTGGGCGGGCATCCGTCTGTAATCATACCTTGTCCAGGCCATATCTTGGAAACTACACATCCGTTCTTCACGAAACCTCACAGACATGTTCAGCATAATGTCTAGACGTGCCTTCAGGGGCTGGGGGGATATGCCGTTGCCAGATGGCTCTTGTTATTGATTCTCAGCTGAGTGAAAATGTCATGTTATGTTGTACAGTGAAAAGGTGTCTTAAGTATTAGGTTGTGTGGTTTGGTGAAACTGTCCTTGGTAGTGATTAATCATTTATTGTGCGAACTTGAATTGAATCTTGAATTCTATATCCAAAACAAGTGATGTTTTTCCTTTGAGGCTACTTTTCTTCTTGTCATTGATAGTGTTGTGAAACCTCTCAACTCCCTCTGCTCACTTCTATTGGATCAATTTGGTTTTATTTGTCTAGCTCGTTACATACACAAATAGTGTGATATGTAAAGAGCATGCGGAATGGGAAAAAGGAAAACACCAAGGACTAATTTTCAAAAGGTTTGGTTTTGAGGTTTAAAACTACGAAATCGATCAAATGGCGTCAGGAAAAGCTACCCAATTGGTATCGATCCTTTGTTACCAGGCTTAGGAACGAAGGATAACAAGTAATGATCCTCGACATTTCTCCCAGTCTTGCTCAGTCTCTCCAGATCTGTAGATGCAGTGTATGAATCATACCTCATCTGATCTGTTGTGTAACTGCTCCAGTAACCTTCTGTATGCACTTAATGTGCATCACTTTGGATGAAAGCATTTGCCTGTAATCTTTTACATCTAAAATCTTGTTACGGTGCAGTCTGCACAAGTAATCTAGTAGTTTCACCAGTTACAGTTTGGCTTCAAAATAAAGCGAGGTTCAATAGCATTTGAACAACCCTTTCTTATCCCATCTTAAACACTTTCTGTTTCAGGATTTCAGTTTGCAAATGCGGGAAATTAAATACGAATAGTACGTCTACAGGAAGAACTGGAAAGCACTCAGTAGAGCGCCTACCTCCGCCAATAGCGCAATCAGTATTTGCCAAACTTGAAGCATCCACCATCACTTTGACCTGCGATCGTACAATGTTAATGTTAATCAGTTTGTGCTGGGCCCATAGTTCCTCCTTCCACCAAATTTCAGCCAAATCCATTAGCAACGGCTTTTTATTCGTCAGTTCAGATTTATTTTGGTCTTCTGACGAGTTGACGAATGGGCTGCGGAAACCCAGGAACTGTGTGGAGTGGAAAATACGCAAGTAACAAAATTCAGTCAACCAGCATTTTACAATCAATGCCAAAAAGTCACAGTAGCGTTCAAGTATATTTAAAAAATGAAAAATGAATAAATCCCACCGAAAACTTAAAAGCCACGCACGCGATCCACTCACAGAATGCAAGCAGATCGCCATTAACTCATGCCCTCTTTATCCTCTCCTGCTTACCCCAGGGTCCTAATGCTATGCCGGCTACACATAAACCCAGGGTCACTACTAAAAAGGGCCACCCTGACCTTGACCTTTGATGTACATTCACCAGAAGTGAATCAGTCTGTCCTTGACCCATACTTAATCCTTCCACCAAGTTTCATCCAAATCCACCCCCAGGTTTTTGAGTTATTCTGTTCACAAACAAACAGAGATGAAAACATAACCTCAGCGCTCCAACTAAGGTATAATTATGTGAGAAATGTAATATGTGGTCGTATGTACGATCAGTTACTCTCTGTTAATGTGCTGTGTCTTAAGTTGGGTGGATGAAAAGTTTTTTCATTCACTAAAAGGCCCAATATGTAAAATTTCCCGACTCAAAGATCTATAAAATATATAGATATGTTATATATGTTTTGGTGTTGTGTACTTACATTATCCGTGATGTATTCAATGATTATCAAAGACAGAGATATCTGTATTATCAATATAGGGACACGGGCCGTTTCTTTTCGTTGCATATTTGACGTCACTTCCAACACAAAGGGTGCACGAGACCGAGAGAATCACCCTCCACGCACACGTGCTTCGGCGTTGCCAAAGAGTTTCAAGCTAAGATGATAACATAAACATAACGTTACTCCACTTCAAAACCTTTTTCTTGTGATGCCGCATGACAAACAGAAAGCTGATGTGTACGGCACATCGTTTGTGCATTATGAGAAGTCAGTGCTACGTTAGCTACATTACTTGCAGTTAGAACACGGCTCCCTTGAATACTTGATTCAGTTTGGTCTATCAGCGGGTCTCGACAGATAACCGCTGGCCAGCTGGTCTGTTGAGCACATCGTTGCTAAGGAAGCTATAGCAATAGCGGCAGGAGCAACTGAAAGCGTACATTGCCAGCTGACAGTGGCATTTCCTTGATATCTGTTACCTTAAGCATTTGCATTCAGCAACAGAGTGTTCACATCTGTCATTATTCTCTATAAAGATGGGCAACATGAGCCGGCCCCACCCCCTTATCTCAGCCTTTGACCTACAGCACATCATAAGCACTGTAAACGGCTGACTTATCATTATCCCTTACATTTTTTTTTTATTTGAATGAAATAAGATGAAGTTATATAAAAGTAAAGAAATATAACCTTACTTCGTGCATGTACATGGTTTCGCCGCTCCTGTTTGAGTCACGTCGGAGAATTTAGCTGTCAGCGGTGCGTGTAAATTGATGAAGACAACAACTCCCATGATTCCACGCGATCCCATTGCGTCATCAAACTCAGCCTCTTGGTATTGTTTGGTTAAGCGCCCTCTAGCGGCAGAGAATTACATATTGGGCCTTTAGTATTTACGACACAAACACAAGCACCTGAAATGGGATTTTTTCACATTCCCAGCAGCCATTTCAATCTCATGAGTAGCAGACATCACGATACATGCAATTTCTCTGAAACATAAAGCTCTAGTAACACGATTTTGCAGTCTCAGTCAGAAATTT
Organism: Gymnothorax javanicus; assembly: GCA_029692085.1. Taxonomy (NCBI): domain Eukaryota; kingdom Metazoa; phylum Chordata; class Actinopteri; order Anguilliformes; family Muraenidae; genus Gymnothorax; species Gymnothorax javanicus. Next base: position 26,578,910 of record CM056195.1, on the reverse strand, counting down.
GACCACATTAAAATGGTTTGTTAACACTGGATAAGATAGGGGTGTCCCAATAACATTGAAGCCCAGTGTATTTTGTAGTATTGGCTGGCTCAGCTTTTTGTGCTCCATTTTAGTCTATCCCCCAAAAGTATTTTACTGAGGGATACTATAGTTTTGGAAGAAAGCTGTTGTACGGTCCACTGCAGAGCTTTTGGTGTGATCATAGGAAAGCAAGAAATAATTCATTTATTTCTTTCATTTTTGGCTCATGGCTAAATGGGAACCTAAACTAGAACAAGATGGATAAACAGCTGCGCCTAAAAAGCCCCAAATAAGCCCGAAAGCACTCAAAAATATTTATATCATGATAGCTGAATATTTTTTTTGGTGATCCCTCCTGACACTTGCTGTAAAAGGATGGCAGAAACAATGACTCATCTCAACTTATCAATCTGGCCCCTGGTTGGGCCCATGTGGTTATGTTGATGGAAAGGTTAAGGGGGAGTGGTTGCTGAAGGGGAGAAGGGTGTGCACCATGGGATGCATTTTTGCAGATATTGTCCCCAGCTGAGTTCTGTTTTGACCAATACCTTGTCTTCTACTCTCCCTTTTATTCTTTGTCCAGATATTTTGTCATACTACTGTCACGGCAAGAGCTATCACCCTATTTTGCCACACTACAAACACAACTTTGTATTGGGATTTTTTCCCCTCAAATTTCCCACAATTTGAAAAGGAATGCACTTTAATAGGCATTAAATCAGAGTGAAAAAGTTACCCTGTAATTGTGCGCTTTTTAAAGAGAAAAAGAGAAACTGTAAATATTTAATCCACCAAAAAAAAGGTTTTGCCTCCATATACCGTTCCATATTCCATTCAAGTTCTTAATCTGTGAAGTCCGTCTAACTTCAATAATATCAAACTGAAACTGTTTTGTTATTATAATGGATATCGTATGTGTTTTTTCATAATGACAGAAAATTCAATGAGGTAGGTCTACAGAATTGAAGGAAAGGTTGGCCCAGAGCATAAAAAATTAGACGTTCATTTTCTGCAGTCGGTGTTTATCTTGAACCGAAAAAAAAAAAAAAAAAAAAAAAACAGTATAATCACTGAAATGCTTTGCTTTTAGGAGCCAGATATTGCTTTCATATTTAGATTGTGCTTCTGAAATTCTCTCAAGAGTAAACCGATGTAGGTTAAAAACAGTAATTAGCCAAGTGTGAGTCTATTATCTGTGTTTTTATTTCTTATTCCAGATTCTATGTTTATGACCTTGAGTCTCTGGACCATCAGTCATGTAATGTGAAAGACTGTATTTCAAAACTCTGCTTCATTCATATCATCTTACACACCTAGTTGTTAGTGCTCTGGTTAATTATAAAAGGCATTTTCTTATTGTGTACTCTGTACTTCAACTAACTCTTCAAAATGTATTAAATTAAAGGCCTTGCGCTCTTTGCAACTTTAGATCTTTCCCTGAGCTGGTTTGGATAGTTGGGTATTTTCCTGGTTTAAATTCATTGGCTTTGTTTTAGTGTTTTTTAAAGAACAATTTCATGACTGCGTTCTTTGCCTGGACTCTCCTAAAAATTGAGATTTTTACAATGGTATCTCTTGGTCAAATAACTGAATGTGTCCTTTGATTTTTATCTCAAGTGTTTGGGCTAGGTTTAAACCCCAGTGTCTTATTGCTAATTTTTGAATGGGAGAATCTTGATGACGGAGAGCTTAGAGCGTGTGTGTTCATGTCGTTTGCAGGAGGAGGCTCTACGGCGAGAGCAGGAGGCCCTGCTGCGGAGGCAGGAGGAGGAGGAGGAGGAGAGAAGACAAAGGGAAGAGCTGCTCCGCAAACAGGTGGGATGGAAATTGTACCCACTTAGCTGAAAGCAGGGGGAAATGTGCACTTGTACTCATTTAAACAAAATATCAATCTCTAGTTTGCAAGTTTAGTTTGGCTCAAAAATTGATAGACTTGTCTTATTTCAGCGGCCCAAATTTATAATACACAGTGCTGTGAAAAAGTATTTGCTACCTTCCTGATTTTTGCTTATTTGTCATATTTAAATGTTTCAGACCATGAAACTAATTTCAATGTAAGACGAACACAATTCGCCCGGGTCATGGAAAAGCAAAGCTGCCCCAGACCATCACACTACCACCATTGTGTTGGACTGTTTGGTGGATTTTTAGCTCACTTGGTCCAACCAACCAAAGGGAGCTTATACGATCACACAGCGGCGTCGGTGTCTGCGTTAACTTTGATCTTCTGCCAATCCACTGAAGGCATCGGTGCAACATTTGGTGAGGAGGTACAAATGGACGCACGGATTAAAAATTTTTTGATTGGAGTAAATCCGTGCTTAGTTGGAGCTATAGCAAACAAATGGTCATAATTCCTAAATAACTCCATTTGTCTGATCAACTTGAAATTTTCCAGGCTTCATTTTAGTCAGGGTTGCTATGAGGATCTAGTAGGACAATGTGATAAAGGAAACGACATGGCCAACGTCAGCCAATGAAATTTCAGTGGCCCTTATACTCACTTTAGCTGTCTCCTGTCATCATGAATCGTTATATTCTTGTTATGGATGTGGAAAAGAGCCATTTTTAGCTCAGTCATGCGGCAGCGTCTGCGTTAAGGTACATATGAATGTACAGATTAAAAATTGTTTGTTTGGTGTAAATTTGTCCATAGGGGGCGCTATTGCAAACAAACTCCTCAACCATCTTTCTGATCAACTTGAAATTTGGCATGCTTCCTGTTAGTCAGGGTTGCTTTCAAAATTTATAAGAACGAAGTGATAAATGAAACAACGTGGCCAACATCAGCCAATCAAATTTCAGTTGCCTTTATACTCACTTTAGCAGTCATTTGTCCTCATGGAACAATGTTCTTGTTAAAGGGATATTTCAACATTTTGGAAAATTGGCCTATTGCCATAATCCCTATAGTTATATGAGTAGGTACATTACCTTTAGTTATCCGTGCCCATTGTTTTGAGATTCGGGGGACGCGAGCTGCTCAGCAAACATAACGAAAGTGAGCGGTACAGGTCCCTCCCTCCTTCAAAACTCCCTTCAAAACTCATCAAATACGCAATCCAGCAGCTTCAAAATGCTCTCATGGACAACTTGTGACCTGCACATTCACCACGCTATAAAATAATAATGTATAATTACAAGACAGAGTTATTTTCAAGGCAAATGCATAACCGGAACTACATTCCAGACATACCAGCTGGGCAGAATGATTTCAAAAGCCTATGTTTACTGCCGCTACTCGCAACGTCTGAGGTGCGCACTGTGTTAATCCGCCCAGCGGGTTACTCAAGAAAGTAGTTCCGAGTATTTGCTTCATGTGTCGTAATGTTTCATAATTATACATTATTATTTCATAGCGTGGTGAATTTGCAGGTCACAACTTGTCCACGAGTGCATTTTGGAGCTGCTGGATTGTGTATTTGATGGGTTTTGAAGGGAGTTTTGAAGGAGGGAGGGGCCTATACCGTTCACTTTCGTTATGTTCGCGTCACCCCGCCCCCCCCCCAACCCCCCGAATCTCAAAACAATGGGCACGGATAACTAGAGGTAATGTACCTACTCATATAACTATAGAGATTATGGCAATGGGCCAATTTGCCAAAATGTTGAAATATCCCTTTTAGGATGTGAAAAAAAAGCCAAATATTTTAAAATTGCTTTGATTGGCCATATGGCGGCGCTAAAGAGAGGTACAATATGTTGGGCAATAAGAATAACAATAACGAAACCATATGTTGTAGAAACAAATTCTTTTTTGTTAGATTCTGTGGGTCAAGACGAATCAATCCATATAGCCACACCCATTTTTGTATTTGCAAACTTTCCGCTATTTTTAATTGCTGTGAAACTTTTAATTTTTATCTCCTGGACAGTGAGATCGATCTAATTCACACAAAATTTAAGGTCGTGGCCTATATTGATCTAAAGAGCTGTAACTCTTTAATACAATGTCCAATCATTACGAAACATTACATTACAAAATCATACATCTACAGGCCGACTCCATTACCCGGAATTTGGTTTAAATCCATTCATAGGTGACGCTATAGCAAACAAATGATCGGAACTCTTGAACCAGTTGTGCGAGCAACTTTAAATTTTGCATACTTCATAATGGTGGAGGTAGCCATGAAAACCGATAAGACGAGAGTGATAGTGCAGACAAGATGGCCGACATCAGCCAATTAAATTTCATTAGCCCCTGTACTCACTTTAACGGTCATCAAATATGAAACTTTGTGCTATTGTTAAAGGGGCCATATTGAGCGATCTTTTGTCATAAAATAATGGACTGGGACAATCACACTATCCAACACAATAACAGCGCATACATCTGGGCGAAGGACTACGGTTCGTCATTCTCGGGCGACGTTGCGTCATTATCACGCGACCATTGAAGCAGACGACAACTAATTAGGGGGAATAAAACCTCATTTATCTTGTCTTTGAAAACAAAAATTCCATATTTTTTGTATTTTACAATATTTATTTACTAATTATGTTTGTATAAAACAGCATTATGATTTAGCCTTGAGTTCCCCTTTAAGGATGTATAAAAGGCCAGTCTTAATGCAAATTACTTTGATTGGCTAGATGGTAGCACTATAGAGGGGTAAAACAAATTTGATTCCAATTAGCCAATATATGGTGCTGTAGTAAGAAAAACAACATAAAATTGAATATTTGTTTTCAACCATTTGACTCAATGGTTTTAATTTTGTATATTGCATCTCTGTATGAAGATCAAATAGTTTTTCCAAAGAGCAAAATAAATCTTTAATTATCTGGCTGCTATTTGTCAATCAGGTAACAGCTGCTATTTCAAAGACATGGCAATGACTAATCAACCTGAAAATTGCAGGGCAAAGTACGGTAAACCATGCACAGTTACGTGCCATGAACTGGAAATTGTTTAAAAAACTTATACAATTTGTGTCCTCACTGCTTCAGAACTGATGATTACCTCATGTTGCTCGGACCTCCTAATTACGGCATAGTTATATTTGTTTTTTTTTCCAACGCAAATTACAAAAGGTGTCTTCACTGTCCCAATGTGGGAACCAAGTATAAAAAATACTAGCACTTGTGAGCTTGCGTAACACCAAAGCCTGAAATAAACCAAGTGAGCTGCAGTGCCCATGGCACCATTTTATTATTGTGGAAATACATGTTTGCTCTATACCTGGTATAATGGGACCCATGTCTTCCAGAAAAGTTTCACTTTGGACTCATCTGTCCACAGGATATAATCCCAAAAGCCTTGGGAATCAAGATTTTTTTTGGAGTGTGCTTTTAGTTTTCAGTTGAACGGAATACACAGCATGGAGCACTCAAGTCATGTTTTCTCTTGGTGGTCCTGGAGTGCATTTGGTCACCTTCAAATGTCTGTTTTCACGCGAAAAAATTGGAAACTCAATGGGATAATAAACATATTAAGATCATTTCACCTCAACTTCCACAGAGATGAATCTTACTTGGTGTTTTCCATTTTCGCACTACATACCTGATTGCAGTGAATGAATTTTCTGTGATTATAAGGGGGGGAAGTGAATTTTGATAGCATGTGATTGGCAATCCAGGAAAATATGCTGGTCATTTAGTAGCTCAATAGCATGTTGGTGGACAGCTGTCCATTCACATCTTAGTATGAGTATCTGCTTCTTGACTGACTGGGATGTTTGTGATGAAAATGGGTACAAACTGCCTGTGATTTTCAATCTTTTTCTTAAAGAATTTGAATACAATTATTCTAGCCACAATATTCAAGGAAAGTCATGGAATGAGGAAAGTGTTATATTTGGACAGTTTAAGTAGCTTATTTTCAGTATTTAAAAGGCTCAGTAACCTCAGCTGCGGCCATTTTAAGTTTGAACGCTGCTATGTTCAATGTATATATAAATGTGATTGGAAGTGATGTTTAACCTAACGTGGCTCTTGTGACCATGAGGTGTCCATCATTCAGGAAGGACATTCACCACAGTCTGTCTTCTGCTTGTGTCTGTGTTTATGGAATTCAGGAGGAGGAGCGACGGAAGCAGGAGGAGCTAGAGCTGAGGAAGCGGCTAGAAGAGGAGAGGCGTCTTGAGGAAGAAGCAGCAAAGCAGCGGCTTCATGAGGAACAAAAAAGGAAGGAGCTAGAGCTTCAGAGGCAGAAGGAGCTTCAGCTGCAACAGGAACTTCAGAGGCAGCAGGAACTACAAAGGCAACAGGAACTGCAAAGGCAACAGGAACTACAAAGGCAGCAGGAACTACAAAGACAACAGGAACTACAGAGACAGCAGGAACTTCAAAAGCAACAGGAACTTCAAAGGAAACAAGAACTCCAGAGACAACAGGAACTTCAAAAACAGCAAGAACTTCAGCGGCAGCAGGAACTTCAAAGGCAGCAGGAACTCCAGAGACAACAGGAACTCCAAAGACAGAGACAGCAACAGCAAGAGGCTCTTCGCCGACTCCAACAGCAACAGCAGCAGCAGCAACTTGCGCAGATGAAGGTAGAGTTCTGGGAGAAATGGACCAGCAATGCCTAGAGTAGCATGTGCAGGATAGGGTATGCATGCAGTATGCAAAAATGCATGCCATTTTTGCCAATGTTTTGTGTCTTTGGTAATCAGCTGCAAAATCTGTCATACTTTCCCCTCCAGCATGGTCATTTGACTTGTACAATGACGTTGTTGAAGGTATGGAAGTACTACAAGCTATTTTAGCTTGGATTTATAGTGTCAGGGTATCCATGGTGACTGCTGTAGATGACGCACAAAAACTAAACTCCGTTTTCTTCGCTTGTATTGGAAAGTAGCTACGCTTCTTGCAGGGGAAGTGGCACTCCAAAATATGTGTGCAGAGGATGTTATGCACGAGAATACATTCTACAGAAAGCTAGCAAAATGATTTGCCTTCAATAGCACCTTTCGATCAGCTGGGTAAGGTTTTTGTTCGCTTGCTGGAAATTGTGCTTTCCATTTTTGCGATATAACCTTACTGTTTTCAGACTGTCAGCTTCATTCTGTCGAGTAAACTTACCATTAGCTTGCAGTTATAACAAGTCCTGGCTGGAGCTTGCTAGCAAGCGGAAAATTCCACCAGTTGTGAGCTTAGCAGTGAACTGTTTTGTGATAGTTGCGTTGACTTGTAAGAAAACGGCTACCTGGCTAGCTTGCTCAGTTGCGACTCCATCGGTCATCCTCTCTTCTCTAATGGGACTTTTGAGGGCAAAAGTGAATCATTATTAACATCAATTGCTTGGGTCACGCAACAGAAAAATGGACGGAATGGCCGAGTCGTTCGGTATTTGTGTTGGAAGACAGCCCAGTCACTGTGATTAAAGATCTGTCTCTAATTAATCAAGACAAAAATGGTCACTGCAAACTCTTACATTGGTATACTTATTTGCTGGCCTGTTCACTTTTTTAAACTTCACCTCAACTTAACTCCAGAACTGCTCAGGGCGTGACGTTACATCTCTCATAAGTTGTAAGTTGAATGTTCAGTTTTCGCTTTCACTCTCATAGCTCCCGTCATCCTCGAAGTGGGGCCAGCAGTCTTCCGTTGTGACTGCACCTGCGACGCAGAGCACGCTGTCGCTGGCCGAGATTCAGAAGCTGGAGGAGGAGAGGGAAAGGCAGGCCAGGGAGGAGGTGAGGCCCTGTGGAGTCAGCAGACGGGCGTTTAACTCATTGTTTTTGGCTGCCTGGGCTAAATGGTGGTCGAGGGCCTTATTGTGTGCAGTTAAGTGATATGCTCTTGTGATAAGAAATAAATGCTTTTTGACTATGAGGACGAGGACTGAGTAAGGGGTGTCATTGATGGAGATTATGATTTTTCTCACGACCCACAAAATTGAGGTTGGTTACAATAGTGGCCATTATAAATATAGTATCGAATCCCATTTGTGGCAAAGTCCCCTCTGCTTTTTTTTTTTTTTTTTTTTTTTACTTACTCATGTGCCCTTTCACGGAATTTACCAACACTCCGTCTCCCCGAAGCGGCGGCAGCAGCAAGAGCTGATGAAAGCCCTCCAGCAGCAGCAGCAGCAGCAACAGCAGCAACAAGCCAAGCTCCAGGGCTGGGGCAGCGTGGCCAAGCAGCTGCCCGCCGCCAAGTCCCTGTTGGAGATCCAGCAGGAAGAGGCTCAGCAGATGAAACAGAGGCAGCAACAGCAGAAGAAGAAAGACCAGCAGCAGACGGGAGCTCAGCAGAACCGGGCCCAGAGCCGACCTGTGAGTGACCACATCTGTACATCATGAAGCTCGCTCAGCCTTTTCTGGGCACTGTTTGTGTAGTGCCTGACCCTTTTTCCTGGAGATCGAACATCCTATAGTCCTCTATTCTCCATCAAACCACACGTCAACATCTTTGTGATTTGACAGAGTTCAGTCACCTGCAGTAACTGGTAGAATTGGGTGTGGTGAATTTGGGTTGGAATGAAAACCTACAGGATCGTAGATCCCCTGGTTCAGGGTTGGATAGTGGTGGTGTTAGGCTAGTCAGACTTTCCTGTTTTTACACTTGCCTGTGACGAGACGCAGGGCATTTTTTCCCCTTTTTTATATTCGGTGTTGAACACAAGACTGTTCACAACCAAGACCCCTTGTTAAGAGACCTGTGATGTAGACTTTGGGTTCTCTTGTTAAAAAAAAAAAATCTCATATGTGACTGGTTTCATTTCAGTCTCCAGCAAAACTTCTTGCTCCTGTCATCCTGTAGCAGTGATGTTTTGAGACTGTTTGAGAAAACTTGCCGAGCATACACTGTTTCCCCCTCCACCCTGCTCTCCTCCCCTCCGCCACATCACAGGACTGCATCTGCCCTTTTCCAGGCTTCATTTAACAATGCATTTTAAGCTTTTTTTTTTTTTTTTTAAGTTTCTGGTTTATTTTTGCTCGCATTTTTCCACATTCCAGTTGCTTGCCCCCTCGCCTAGAGCCCTCATTCCAACCAATTAATGATGAAGAGTGGAACAGCGAGACTTCCTCTGCCTGCTGACTTGAACAGCAGGATTTCTGTTTTTCTTTCCTCTGTGATCTGTCTGTTTCTCTGTTCTTAGCCCCTCCCACCGTGTCTGTTTTTCCAGAATTATTTTTTGCCTTAGCCCGTTTCCCAGCAAGGGTCACCTCTTATGTTCGTCAGGTGGAGCTGGGGTTCTTTGTAGTTGCCTCTTCTGACTGGGTATTAGTGTCCCCCATTTTGAGTGGCAGTTGTGGGTTGGACACACATGTTCACTACCTTTCCCACACTTCCAGCTACAACTGTGCAATGCCGCTATATGTGCCAAGTGCTAAGGAAGTGCTTCCTTGGCTACAAAGAGGGGCTCACCAGGGCCCTTTTTTGTGAAGTGGGACTAAGGTGTCGCTATAAAAATGACACTATAGTGAAACACTGTGTCCTTCTAAATCTGGACCAGGGACTGAAATAAAGAGCCATATCCGTGTTCGTCAAAATTGTTGTCCAGTTGATCGGTAATCCAACTTATTGAAATGGGGCCCAGTTGTTTTCGAGCAAAAAGTTTATGCTAATGCTTCTGGGTATGCAGTTCATCTCACAGTGACATCCTGCTTGGACACTCCTCCACAGGCCAACATGAACTCTGTGTGGGGTACCGTCAACAACAGCGCCCCCCAGTGGAACATTGGGGATTCAGGCAGCAGTATCTGGGGCAGCACTGACTCCAAGGACTCTAGCATGGGCTTCTGGGACGAGGCTGTAAAAGAGGCCACCCCGCCACCCACACGAAATGCCAAGAATAGCAAAAGCCATGCCAATCTAAGGTGTGGTATTCGTGCACCGTACATTCTAGTCTCACCCACAGACACACTGGCATGCATTTACTCTTTTGAAGCGCACAAACTAAATGAATGGAAAAAATAGTTCTGCGTTTATTACCTACTGTGCTTTGTAACTGGACGTCATGATGGCGCCATTGTGAGATTAGGAATGACGAAACATTGCAGAGAATGTTGTGCAGGTTGGATCTTGTGGTGAATGATGAATGAGTTCTCCCCGTCTGTGCAGTAACGCGCTGAGCGGGAGGACTAACAAAAAGGTGGAGGAAGAAGAGAGGAAGGTGATGAAGCTGTTTCAGGGGGTGAACCACAGTCAGGACGGCTTCACGCAGTGGTGCGAACAGGCACTGCACACGCTCAACACCGCCAACAACCTGGACGGTGAGCCTCGCGCCCCTTCCCTCTCTCTGCATGCAGTCTCAGTTTGCACACTCTCCCATGACGTGCTGCTCACATCCAATTTTCCATTTCCCCTCTTGCAAGTAATGCGCATTAGGTGCCATTATTTAACGAGCACATTTTTTGATCATTTCTGCAAACCTGTCTGTGTACAATTGTGCCTGGTTAAATCGCCTTCCTCCTGTCTTTGCCCTGTAGTTCCCACGTTTGCATCTTTCTTGAAAGAGGTGGAGTCTCCTTACGAAATTAATGACTATGTCAGAGCCTACCTCGGAGACACGCCTGAGGCCAAGGACTTCGCCAAGCACTTCCTGGAGCGTCGTGCCAAACAGAAAGCCAACCAGCAGCAGCAGAAGGAACCAAAATCGCAGAAGCAGGTGAGAATCCAGGACCTGTGGGTCTTGAAACCAGGGGTCTTGGGCCTTCCTGCTGTGAAGCCCAAAGGAGAGAAGACTCGCACACTGCTTCAGGAGCGTTAGTTACTTTGGTTCAGTCGGGTTGGCATATGATTGGCAATTGGCTTCGTGGTCTCAGGGCAGAAAAGTCTCGTATCGCAGTTCTCAAAAACTTACGGCAGCAAATGTTAACGTACCAGTAGGAAAATTGTAAAATTCCTTTTGTTTTACTGTTTGTTGGATCTGAGGCAGTATATTTGCAAGTCCGTTGAATGGTAGATTTTAAACCGTTTTCATTTAAAATCAATTAGGCTTGATTACTTTCTGAACAAATTACATTTCAGTCATAATGGACCAATAATGGTATTAAAGAGAGATGTGAATTTTGATGAGGTTATTATTCTTTATTAGACTCCTCAGTGGTTTAGGATGGTCAGATAAGAGAATTCCTTCTGCTCACAGTGATGTTTCTGTAGTGAATGTGAACAAGTTGAAATAAATTGTTTCTTTGGCGCTACAAAACGTGCAGCGTTGGGGGAAGGGGGATTGATAAATGGTGATAGGAAGTCATCTCTGACAAAATGTAAGACTAAATGTCAGTACTCCTATGATCTTAGGCAGTCATATCATTCAGTGAAATTGTTGAGGTTTTAAAGCCAGTTTTGCCAAACCTCAGGGATAAACTGCTGTTTTCCCCCTCTTGCCTTTTATCTGGGGGAGACTCACCTGGTCCCAAATAGTCCAGTGGCCCTGAAGAATAAGAAAGATAAGAGTTATTTTTAAGACTTGCAGATCAAACACAGAGCGTTTCTCTGGTGGGTGAGAAGTCTTGGTGAGATATGACATCTGTGGCCTCATTGCATCAGACACCAGCCCACGCACTGCAGCTGTTTGCTGAACACTTCTTAAAACCATCACTTTGTGCTCCATCTGCACACCCCCTAACGTCTCTGTAACTCTCCAAGAGCTTGTCGGTTGCCATCTGCATACATCCTTTCAGTGATTAACAGCCACAGCCCTTTATTGGGAAGCAGCAGATAAGAGTGAGTGACCTCATTCCCCTCATTTTAACATCTGCAGAAACAGACAAATGGCAAAAATGGCAGCTAAAGAAAGCCAGTTCGTACAGTATTTAAATTCTTTGTTCTGAGAAGCTAATCATGGAATCTACAGTAAGTCAGGATGCCATCAGGAGATATACTGATATTTCAATATCTGCCGAGATGAAGCCGTTTCAAACACATCAGTAAACCTGACCAAATCTGTGGTTCATTGATGGCTGTAAAGAGACTATTGAAACTCAGGGGGGGAAAAAAAAAAATATATTTATACACACACAGTATCCAGAAGCCATTCAACCTTAGCTCAACAACAGATGCCTGACACTGGCTCTTCAGTGCAGTCAGGCTTAAAAGCCTGAGACCAATCTGCGCAATCCTGCCCACTCCCCAGTTTTCCACCCCCAAAATGTACCCATGTCCAAGGTGAGGCCCATGTAAATCCATCGATTTTAGCTTTGCACTAAAGGGAACCTGAAACAAAAACGAACGTGTACGTGATCTTAATGATGGACTACCAGTTAGAGCTGGGACGACGCGTCGACATCGTCGACCTAATCGACGACATAAATTCGTCGACATTAATTATTTGCGTCGACGTCCCAAACAAGTGGGTTGTCCCACACTCCAGTCCAGTGGTGGCGGTAATACACCAAAAAGCTATCTCCAAAGCTCTAGATTGTTACGGAAGAAGAAGAATTCACACAACAATGATGGCGGCGACATGCAGTTACACTAGAGCGAGGGCCGAGGAGCAACACATAGCAAAAAAAAAAAAGAAATCGGTCTTCAAAAGTGTGGGAGTTTTTCACTCTTAACCCTTCTAGTGCTGTGGTACTGTGCAGACTATGTAAAAATCAGCTGGCGTACGCGCCGAGTGCGACGACAGCAATGAACGAACATTTGAAGCTTAAATCACCCGGGAGCTCTGTCAGGATGGCAGCAAAACACCGTAGTGTTTGCTTTCCCACCCTGGAATGTGCGATTATCAAGCGTTGATACAGAATGTGTTTTTGTAGTAACGTTACGTTAGACTGTTGATTTGTTGTCTATCAATGCATCGCTACTAACTTTCAGGGCTCTCAAATTTTGAATGCAGACTAAAGTGAGATTTTCTCTGGGGGGTGCATGACACTCCCGTTTTCAAAGGTGCATAGTTCCATTACTTAAGTAGGCTAGTTTTTTTTTTTTTTTTTTGAGGATTTGTACTTTTGCTCTACTACATTTAAAAGATAAAAAGTATACTTTCACTTTGTTACTTTGACACTGGCAACTTAGTTACTCGATACAAATTTAAAGATGAATTTAATCATTTACGGATTATCTGGATTTGGCGTGTTCGAGAAGAACAACGGTGCTCGGCATTGTATCTTTAAATGCGGATGTGTCCGCAAGTGGGCGTGGAGCTGCAAATGCACGCATGCAGTTACAATATTTTATCACTAGATGGCACACCCGGATCAGTTATTGAATAGTCACAAGCAAGCCGAACAAGGTTTAGCATGTTGATGAGTTCACTCCAATCCCTGTTTCTGCATGATGTGCAAACTGCTCAAAATACTTGCCCATACCATCTATCCAGCAGTTAAAAAAATAAATAAAATAAATCTCTTGCTACAGAAATAATCGTCGTCCCCTGCAGCAGGCACTTCAGCTACAGTGAGCCAATGGTCTCCCAATCAGTAGTTAAGAAAAATAAGTTTTCTGAAGCAAAAATTAGACATGTTATTGATACTATGTAATTCTATTAGTTATAGTGGTTTTTAAACTGTCAGTAAACTCAAAGACAAAGTATATTAAGGAGAGACTGCCTGTTTGTTTTTTGAATACCGTATCTTTCATTCACCTGAAAATTGATTAAGGAGCACGAGGAGAGAATAATGTGTGGTTGCTTTGCTTCTTTCTCTCCGTACTATGAAAAATACTTTGTACTTGTACTTTTGATACTTGATTTTTTTTCTCAAAATACCTTTGGTACTTAAGTACATTTAATGTGAGATTGTATTATTTTCAGATTCAGATTGTATTATTTTGCACTGCTCATCTGTCTGCATTTTATTTAATTTTGGATATACTTTTCTTGAGGAGCTATGAACTGCAGGGCAGTGTTTAAGTGTTTAAATATAGAAATGTTTATGTGCCCTGAGCTTGGCTGTTCAATGCATTATTTTACATAGGCTACAACTGTCAGTTCTAAAAGAATAAAACAAACATGTTGCCTACTTTTTTTCCGTTACTCTGCTAATTAGTAAAACACCTATTTTTGTATTTCTCCTGTGTGACTTTTTATTATTATTTATTTTGTTAGATGCTACATCTGGCATCAGAATGCATTATTTAGCACATTTTATTTCATCACACAGAATTTTATTTTGGAGAGATTCAAGAGCCATGTTAAAGAATTGAAATGTTAACAAGAGATGACGATGTCCTTATTGTGTGAATAATTACATTGATGAAGTAATGTGAAAGAATTTTTAACAGAAAAATGAATTATTCGCTAAAAAAAATGTAACAATAATCGTTAGATTAGTCGATTAATCGAAAAATTAATCGTCAGATTAATCGTTTGAAAAATAATCGTTTGGGACAGCTCTACTACCAGTATTATTCGGGTCCTGTACTAAAAAGTGCCGAAGCATTTCTAAAGGGAGAAAACTGATTGAAGTTTACAGTTTTGATACTAGGGGACCGCCATCCCTATGTTCTGCCGGCAGTGACATCACTGGAATGGTAGGATCTGTTTAACTTCACCAGCAGTTATAAGTCAGCGGTTTCCTGAATAGATGTTCAACATTCTTTGAAGACATTCTTTTATTTACTAGATGAACAGTGCTGTAAAGTTTTTTTTTTTTTTTTTGTTTTTTAAACTTGCCGATGATGCTCCTTTCTTTATCCCCCACAACGAAGAGGATGGGGATGTAGGAATGAGTGTTGTCTCCGTGTATCAGTTTGTCCGTTCATCAGTCTGTCCGTCCATCACGGCTCTTTTTCAGGCCATTCAGTATTTCTCCACAAAATGTCATATGAGGATACATCTGATTGTGTCAGCGTGCCTTTTCATACTCGTGTCAGTCCTCCTGTCCTTCAGTTCATTACTCCACTACATTTTCTTTCCAGGTCAGATGTCATCCATCCCGTTCTTTCCTTGGCCAGAACTCCTAAAACCGTTCAATATTTCATGATGAAATTTAATTTGTAGCTACACCCTATTGTGCCGATGTGCCTTTTCATATGTCTGTCCATCCTTCTGTCTGTCCCTCCACCGTGTTATGTTTCCAGGCCAGATATCAATCATGCCATGATGGGGGGAGCATAGCATTTCATGCTTGTTGCTTTCTTATCTTGTGATGGGCAGATGTATTTACCTTTTGTGTGAAGACTTTCAAGCCTCCAAGAATTTTCATTGATTTATTGTGCATTTTATATTGTGTTAGGATTCGGTGTGGGGAGTGAACCAAACTGGACTTCAGTCCATCTTACAGTCCAACCACAGCAGTGTACAACAGTCCAGCTTTGAGATGGTGCAGTCTGGGAGGAAGAAGAAGAAGCAGAAGATGGTCCGCGCCGACCCCAGCCTGCTCGGTGAGTCTCAGTCCCCACATCCCCTATCAGTCTCCATGGGATTTGGAGGCTTTTCTGTCTAGAACTATGAGTTATTTGTTTTTTTGTTTTTTTTGGAGGGGGGGACGTAGTTCCGTCTGAACGTGCTTCCCGTTGGTGTTGGCTCGATATCTCAAGAAACGGTGGAGTAATTTTGCTCATATTTAGCACCAACATTTACTTTGGGGGGGGTCGACCTTCAGGCCATTTTCAAGGTCACAGCGTAATTACATAGATTTTGCCTTTGTAAGCCTTGTAAATGTGAAATTGATTGCTCTTTTTCTGCCGCATGGTTGTATGAACAACGATACTTAAAATCTGATGTGTTAGATGCAAATTTTCTGTCAAAAGATCTGTCATGCGGTGGGGGACGCAGCCACGTTAGTCACAATTACTTGTTTAGCTGAATTATAATTAACTCCTTCTTTTCCAAAGGTTTTTCTGTGAACGCAGCATCTGAGAGACTGAATATGGGTGAAATAGAGACTGTGGAGGACTTCTGAGGATCTCACTCATCGCGACTCCTGTTTGGACTGGCTAAGGTTTTACCCCAACAGTTTCAACAATTTTCCTTCTTCTTAGTTTAAAAACCTCGAATTCCAAGCAGCAAGAACCCTACCAACCCCACACGGGAAATGAATAGTACGGACGAGGGCAAAGGAGGGAACCATTCAGCCCGAAACGGAGAGCGTTCTGTGGTTCCAGTCAGGGCGGGGTCACTTGACGCTTGAAGAGGAGGGCAGCTCCACGTCCCGAGCTCCACCCCCCCCCGCTCACCGAACCAGCCAGCTCCGCTTGGGTAGCCCCCCATACTGACTTGGTGCTTGAATTTTAAACTGACCCAACAGAGGAGAGGGGGGGTGAAGATTACCCATCTCGCTTGGGCTATTCTGTGGGTTTGGGGAGAGTGGTTCTTTAAAAAAGTGAAAAACCAACACAACTCCTCTGTTAAATTTATTTAAGGCTTTTGATCTTCCTTTTTACGTTCTTTTTTTTGTTTTCCTGCAAGTTGTTCATGGGACATGAGCTGTAACTCCTATTTAACATGTCCTGTTTTAAGGGCATGTCCAACAGTTCTAATTAGTTACACATTTCTTGTAAAATACTAGCCTGTTTAAAGAATAAACTTTAAATTCTGTAACTATTATGAAATACTGAAATGATGGGTTGAATGACTCTTTCTTACGGAGATGCTCTACTTAAGGATATTTAAAGTCATTTTATGAGTGCTCTCACTGGCCACTTATTTTGGTAAATCTGTACACCTGACGTAAATGTCAGATCAGCTTATCGTGTTTCCTTTGGAATGTGCTGAAAGAGGGGAATTCACTGAATGAACGTGCAATCGACAAATTTGCTGCGACTGCTTGACATCATGTCAGCATTCACCAGAATCTCTTCGGATGTTTCCAGCAACTGTATACATGAATTCCTTGAAGAATTCGCACTCTTCTAGACGTGAAGGAGGTCCTGCCCAGTATTAGACAGGTGTTCCTAATAACATGCATAATGCCATTGCTTGATTTTGGGGAAGCTGGTGGACCGTGTTGGGTAAGTCACCGAGGATTGAGCTCTAGAATGAACGTGCTGCTGCTAATTCTGAGTAAACAAAACAGACTCAAAAACTAAAGTTCTGAGCATTGACATACGGTCCAAGTATATGGAAAGTGGTGGAATTTTACACATTTTTACTCTGTAAATCCACCACAGTGGATTTAAAATTAATTGGTCAAGATATGCTTCAAGTGTCGTTGGTCAGAAATGTTTGAACCATGTGGGCACTACAACCTTTTTTTTTTATACAAAGACCACGCCCCCCAATCCTTTGCCTGTCATTTATTGCTACCATCCTCAGTCCCTGCTTGCTCTCAGGTTGTTTTGCCTTTATCATGCATACTCCTTTGGATTTGGGTCTGGCGATTGACTTGGCCATTGTAGAAGAGTCCACTTCTTTGCTGTCAAGGTGGTGGCTGTATTTTCCCCTTTTAGTGCAGTAAGTTGGCTTTTTTGGGACAGGAAATGTTAGTTACATTATGTATTTTAGCAGCCAGTCCAAGGAAAATTGTTCCTCCCAGCAGTACAGTTATAGAACTATTATTGCGCATTGAGTACGAAGTTTTCCTCTCGTAAGACAGTGAACAGCTGGCATTGAAACAAAGAAGCCCAAAACACTCAGGTCCAGCCTGTGTGGCTCCATTCTTTGCCTCTGTTAGTGGCTTGTTCAGCGATGCAGGGAAACCTTTTACATGTATTTGGTTTCATCTGCGCCAAGATTAAAGTGCCAAATCGTGTTTTCCAGAAGCCTACTGGGTTTCTTAAGGCACAATGGCAGGGTTGTGCAAGAATGGTGCTCACTACATGCTCGACTGTGTCATTCATGCAGCCTACTCAGTGTAGGCGTGTAAGCTGGTGGAGTATTTATTATTTGGGGTATCATGCACTACTGCTAGGGGCTCAAAGCTGGGGACTCCTGAATACAGAGCTGATAATGGGACGAGCAGTCACTGGTGACAGGCAGATATGAGAGACACCTAGTCTCATAACCCTGCGAGAGGTAACCATCCCTGACTCTGAACTCTCTCCCTTGGCTGTTTCTTTCATAAAAGAGACTGGGAGGCTGTAACAGGCCTGCTATAGAAGCATGCAGTTCTATGTTTATGCAGAGGTGATGGTTTCAGGCAGGTTGGTACTCCAAGGTGTCAACAAGGCCTATATTGTGTAGATGCTGCCCTCCATGCCCCCTCCCTCCCCACTGCCCCATCCACCTCCTCTGCCTCTCCCTCCTTTCACTCTCTCCATTCCCTTTTTTAGCCCGCTTGGCCAAAAGGCCCAAAGGGGCTTATGCTATGCTCGGGATCTTTAGTGGTGGTCTGGCGTGCATGCGTGCATAAACTTTTGACTTGTCTGCGCTCTAGCGTCTTCAGTTTTTCACCGATCCTTTTCATATTTCATGTGTGTATATATGGTCATAAGGTCTAGACCAAGTTCGATTTTGAGCCGAATCTGACCGATACTTTGGCCAATAGGGGGCGATCCATTTCGGCCATGTTTGGCCAAGCGGGCGCAGTGGCTTTGCCACTATTTTTATCCCCTGCTTTGAGGTTGGCAGGGATTCTCTTGCACACTTGGAAACAGAGACCATGGCCTACAGCGGTGTCCACGGCCTCTTGATGGTCACACTCCTCGGCGTGTTTTTGACTGCTGTACAGACGGGTAGGTCTCCAGGCTGCTACTGACCTCATTCTGCGTAACTGAAGACTTGCCAAGCTCAATTTTTTTTTTTTTTTTTTTTTTGATAATTTAATATATCCAAAAATATAAATACAAAAATATTATTAAATGTTCTGACCCAAAACATTGCCACCTGAAGAGAAACGTGCATTTTTATAAAGACAGTCCGCTTTTTATGTCGAAGTTGTTTAACTCTTCGCCATGATGACTGCATATGACACCTATATGTATATCACTAGACCTTTTCCCTAGCCTCCTCACTAATTGAAAATTGGGGTATCCCCAAGGCGTCAAATGTCGTCTTCATTGATATGGCCAGTGTTGTCATTTGTGGTCATTATGGGGAAAGGGAGGGGGGAGTCTATGGGGAAAAGAGTTAGAAAGGGATCATGTTAATTTGACTCTAAAACTTTTTTGTTTGCATGTCAGATGGCCATTTGCACAGAAAAGTTGTCTTGTGGTTAAATGTCACATCAGTCTGGCAAGTCTTTAGCTCTCAGATTGTATGTTGCCCTGTGAACTCCTCTTTCAGTGTTTGACAGCTAACGTTTCAGCGGTGAAAAATTGCTGTCCGTCCAAAAAACACTTCAATCTCACCTGTGCAGCGTGATGTCTCCTTTTAGATGTTAAAGTTTGATTGCATATTATGTACAAAAGTGCTGGGGACATTTCTACTTGTCAAATAATGTTGAATGGGTCATGTAGAAGTGTTAATATCAAAAGGATTTAAGCCTAATACACTGCCTGTTAAAAAGTTGCCATTTGGATTTAAATTAGCAAATACACAAGAGCTTTTGATTGAATCATTATTACAGTGATGAATATGTATCAGCGGGCAATAATTCTTTTAATCGTAACTTTTCATTTCTTCAACAACTTTTTGGAAGACTTATCTCATGGTCGTTGAAAGGATGTTTCTGTGTTTTACGAGGGGCAAATTATTGCCCAGCATCAAGCAAAGAAAACAGGTAAGGAGATTGCTGAAATCACTGGCATAGGGTCAGGAACTGTCCAATTTATTAAAACCTGGAAGAATAGTGGTGAACTCTCAACTTTGCAGAAGAAATGGGCTGGAGAAAAATCATGACAGATCCTGATTGAATATCATTAAAATGTTTGGCAAAGTCCCATCGTAAAAAAAACCAGCAGTAGAACTCATGGCTATGTTTAATTATGAAGGTAAGAGCATTTCTACACGCACAATGCAACAAGAACTTGGAGGTTTGGGAGTGAACAGCTTTGCGGTCACAAGAAAGTCACTTGTTAGTGAAACTTTTCGGGGAAAAAATGACTTCAGTTTGCAAGGGAGCATAAAGATTGTACTGAAGAGCAATTGAAAAAGATCATGTGGTGTAATGAGTTCAGATTTACCCTATTCCAGAGTGATGGGCACGTCAGGGTAAGAAAGGAAGCCCGTGAAGTGATGCGCCTGTCCTGCATAGTGTCCACTGTATAAGCCTCTGGAGGCAGTGTTATGATCTGGAGTTGCTTCAATTGGTCAGGTCTAGGCTCAGCACTATTCTGCAGCTATAAAATGAGTTCAGGAGACAACATGAATATACTGAATGTCCAGTAACCCATCAACGGACTTTTTAATACATGATGGCGCAGGCATAATTCAGGATGACATTCATCGGGCTCAAACTGAAAGAGTGGTTCATTGACCATGAGGAGTCATTTGCACTCATTGATTTGCTACCTCAGGGCCTGGACCTGAACCAATTGAAAGTCTTCGGGATGTGCTGGAGAATGCTTAACAGAGTGGTTTGACTCACCCATCGTTAATACAATATCTCAGTCAAAAATGAATGCAAATCTGGTTGGAAATAAAGGTAGCACTGTGTAAGATTTTCAGAACGATACCACAAGGAAAGAGCGCCATAATCAAAGCTAATGGTGGCCCAAAAAATTTGATTGGGCGCAATTTTTTTTTTTTTTTTAAGGGATGGGCAGTGTGTAACTATACTGGATTGCTAAGGTTGAGTATAATTCCAGATTAGTTGTAGGAGTTTGGCAGGAGACCCCAGCTATAATGCACATTTATCGCTTGCATATCCCATCAAAATGAGTGGAGGCTGGAATGGACGATGTTTTCTGGACCAAGCGAAGGACTGCGGTGGTTCTTAACGGAGTGTAGCCAGTTTGTGTTTTCACAAAATGTTTGAAAATGAAGCAATGATGTATGTGGTGTCGTGCAATTCTCTCTCCAAAAATGCACATTGTAATTCATAATTGGACTGAAAAAAACCAAATCAAATCATCATTGCAAATGGGTAACCATGGCTACCTCTGATGTGTGGCCACATGCTGGGATAAAGCCAAGTGATCTCTCCACAAGTCCTTCAGCCAAGCCCCCTTCATGCTAAAACCAGAAGCTCTGAATACAATGGAATGGCAGCTGTGTAAATACAGCACAAGGTACTGAACATTCCTACTGGTAATAAAGAGGGTACCTTCCTGAACAATCAAGATGTAATAACCCTCAATTTCCCAGACTCCAGGGGGTTAGGCAAGAGAAGGGTGAAAGATTATGTCCACATTACAAGCCTCAATGCTCAATTCCAATTTTTGGCCCATCTTGATGGTTCACATCCATAATTACAAATGACCTGTATCTGCCTGTAATGTGAACACATCTGTCTTCGAAAAAGGCACAAATACGCACATTGATACATTTTTGCAGAAGACATCTGCATTACCAGCAACAAAAACGTCATATTTGTGAGAGCACTCATGGTATTAAGACTGAGAAAATAGATGCACTTATAGTGAATGTATGGCTGGGATTTTGCATTGGAGGACGGCAAACAGTTTGTCAGCTGTAGCCTATGTGATGAGGTTGAGAAGGCGAAAGAGAGGCAGACTGCTTGCTTTTGCAGTTTTGGCAGTGCTCGGCGTATGCATACAGGCAAAAAGCCTCATGGATTCCAGTCTGATAGGTTGCATTCATGTTGCATGGCCACTTATCAGATAGGAAAGTTACTCAATTCTGATTTGAAGATAGGATCTGTGTCACATTATGGCAAAAAGTAAAAAAATCAGATTTGAGTCACTTAAACTGAGTAATGTGAATTAGCGTATATGTGTATACAAGACAATCAGGAATGTAAAATAACTGGACAAAAAGGATCTATATACTTAAGCATTCATCCCCACTATGCAAAGAAGCTGCAGTACTGTACAGAGACCAAGAGTATATTGTCTTGCTTGCATGGCTGAAATTAGGCCTGTAATGTCATGGGCTAGGTGCGTATCAGTAAAGACAGCAGTTTCAGGTTGTCCTCAAACCCCTCAAATCACAAAGTCCTGATACAAATCTATTAAAGGAGCTGTCACAATAACTGCATGCTCACAACTTCAAACGAGGGAAATCGCTCAACTGCAAGTAAAAATCTAGAACGTATTTTTCTTCCATGATTATTGCGATGACGACCAGCTTACATTCTTGTATCCCTTGGCTAAAGCTCCAAATAGCGCTTTGAATCCTTGCATTTCCGTAGAAAGCTCCTTAATCTAAAAAGCATAATGCTGGAATAACTAAATTTATGAATGCAATACTAAAGGAAGATTGATTGGCTAGGATGGAATCAGATTATGACTTGCAGTCAAGCAGATTGACTTTCTTGGGATGTATGTTCTGAGCATGCGCAGTAATCCTGATGGCTCCTTTAAGTTGTATCGTACTGAGTGTATTTTCTGTGGCCCATAGAAACTACGTATTACCCCCTGAGTTAAGTTGTACTTATTCATGTCATCATTTTGTCATGCCACACATGACCTTGTCAACCATGCTTATATTTATGCATCAGTGGTGGCAGGTGAGCTGGAAATTAGCGACGCACAGAAGATCCCTTGAAAATATTGATTGGTCTTGACCTGTTTTCAAGCATTCATTTATATTAACACTACATAAACTCTGATAACAAAATTATCAGGTGTGACCAGTGTCCTTGTTTAGGTAACACAAAAAAGAAAATGCATCATTGTGATGCAAAATTGCATGTCAATCAACATTTTTTATTTGTGGATATTTGTTGCTAATTTTTATTTTCTTTATTATGATTAAACAATCACGAAGCTAAGATTAGATGGCGCTAGACGAGCTAAAAGCAAACATGGAAGATAACATGGTAGTTTATATTTTTTGAAAAGTGAATTAAACATTCTCAGTTTAATTACTGCAGCATTGCGTGAAGAAGGAAGCAGTGTGTTAAACTGCTAATGTCTTAGTCTTATTGGAAAATGTCGTACTCAAGGAATATTATCGAAAAAAGATCAGAACTCATTAGTTTTAGTCTTGCCTTAATGAGAACTGGGCTACACTTGATGGTCCCTGGTGCTTACGTAGTCACGTCATGTCAGTTCAAATAAATGGTTGAAAATGGGTCTAGAACAATCATTATTTTCAAGGGATGTTCCGCGCTTCAATTTTTAGTCCACCAGCCACCACTGGTATGCATGTATTGCTGTGAAAATGTATTTGCAGCCCATTAGTTTACCTCTGAAAGGTTCTCCAATTGAATGAATGCTTTGTCTACTTGCCTAGATGGTCAGAAGATCAATTGACTATACTGAGGACAGAACAATGTATGGAGGCAAAGCCTAGTGCTCCTGCTCTGGCTCTAGGCTCTCCTATTGCTTTTCTTAAGAGCCATATTCTGAGAGAATGGCACTGGCAGTGGAGTTGATATCTCAGAATTGCATGAAATTTGGCAGAATGATGCCCATACATGTGTAATGGGAAATGCTGGAGTTTGAGCTCATAATATTTATCGATATGGCCACAGTGCCACCTAGAAGTGGAAAAGTCAGGTACCAAATTGAGCATTTTTGAGGAAAAATACCCATTTTTGAAGGAATATTGTGGATAACTGGTTCAATGTGCCAAAGAAGTTATGATTGTATCTGATGCTGGGATACCCATTTTTTTTTTAAATGTGAAAGTGCCACCTGGTGATCATGTTAGTTATACGTGCAATGACAAGAAATCTGCGTACAACAGGTAAAAATTATTTTTACAAATTCAGGCTAATTTTAATTTTTAAACCAGACCAGTGCCAAATTCATCTTACCTGTTTTGTTTTCAGACATTAAAGCTGAGAAAATTTTTGAAGTATTTAATCTGGCACTTTTTAGCTTACCGGCCCTAAGGGCCGATAAGCTATTGTTGTGGTGTGGCGTCCGTCGTCCAGAACATTTTTTATCTTTTTTTTTTGGCCTGATGAATTTTCGCATAAATTTGCGATATCATACTACTAGACCATATCTCCAGACGTTTTTTCAGATTTTTGATTGAATCATTTTTGTCCCGTTTTATGGGCCCTTGAAATTTTGGCCCCAATGTTAAAGATAGGACTGAGAAATAAAAAAAAAAAAAATTTCTCAGAAACTGCGTGATAAATTTTTTTCTAAATCAGGCAATCAACTTACCTTAGTACCGTCAATGTACAGTGCGAGCGCCATTTTGATTGAATCGACGGAAGTGGGTCTAGTGGGGGCGCTGTACTTTGTGAATATGCAAGATGGCCTGCGGAGGCCAAATGGTTGCAGATAGAGATTAAGTTTGTATTATCGACATATAGGAAGTCATATATGACCTATATTTTGACAATATTAAATTTGACCACAGATGACGCTGAAAGGTCAAACTTGAGGTCAGGGAAAATATTAACAATGTTAAAAGATATGACTTGAAATTTCAAAAAATGATTTCTCAAAAACTGTCTGATAACTTTTTTTCTAAATCTGGCAATCAACTCACCTTGATACACTTTATGTACAGTGCGAGTGCCATTTTGATTGAATCGACGTATAGTGTATAGTATAGTAAGTCATATATGAACTTTCATTTGGTGACATTCATATTGACCTTCAAAGTTCAAATGTGACCTAGTGAAAATTCAATGACTTGTATCACTAAAATGGTCACAGATGGAGCCTAGGTATGTGTTACTGACATCTTGGAAGTCACGTATGAACTTTCATTTGGTGACATTCAACTTGGCTGTCACTGACTTTTGAGGGTCAAACTTGACAGTGAAATTACAATGACTTGTATCACCAAAATGGTCACAGATTGAGCCAAGGTTTGTATAGAGACATTTAGAAAGTCATATATGAAGTCCATTTGCTGATCACAACTTGACATTCTGTGACCTTTAATTTCACAGTTGACATACTGAATTTTCAATGACTTGTATCACCAAAACTGCTTCAGAGCTTAAGATTGTGTTTGTATTACAGGAGGTCCTATAAGTGTATGTGAACTTTTATTTAGTGGCCTTGACATTGATTTTCATTGACTCAAATGTCAAACTTCACATGAAATTTTCATAACTTGTATCATCACTATAAGACTGCTGGCCGGTAAGCTACAGGACCCTTGGTCCTATTTTTTGAGTTTTCAAGATATTTGCTCCCAAAGTTGGGTGCGGGCTAATTTTTCCATTTGTACAGTGGATTAACATTAATAACCAGACACCTGCGGGGATGGTTAGACCATTAATTTGAACCTTCCTTTGGACTAAACAAAGGACACCAGAAACATCTTTGTCACTATGCTCCATCTTCGAGCAGCGGCTACAGACATTTTGACAAAATCTCCAGATCGCCTATTTGCCGTGATGTTCAGGGGCTCATAAAAATGTTAACCAAGAAGATAGAGCCTTGAAATTAGCTGAGTCTCCAGCCCTTTCAGGATATTTCAACATGCCAAAGGAAGTTTTATGGCACTCTTTGCCAATGTTTAGATATAAGGGGACGAATGTTCAAAATTATATCAGCATATGGGGCACTGTTACCAATATGTCAGATCTGACAAAACCAGGCATGTGCCATGGAGAAGTTTCTTGAATTGGAATATGTGTCTTATGTACATTGTGAAAACACTGATTTTGTTTTGCCACTATGTTGGTTTAACTATTAATGCCAGTTGGTGGCGCCCCACCGTACCACCTTATTCAGATCTCACAGAACCAGACATGCCACAGAGAGTCTTATCAAAACTGCCTTTTCCCCATTTTTCCCTGCATTTTAGTGCGGTGTTGTCTGTCTTTCCAAAAGATGAACATTAAAGGAGCTGTGTTGCAATTACTGCGCACGATCAGAACCTTGAAAACTAACAGGAAATCAAACAAATTGAATTTGTTCCACTGCAAGTTAAAATCTGATTCCATTGTTAATAATCCGCCATCGTTTTGTCATTGTATTTATGTATTTTAGTTAGTCAGGCATTATGCTTCTTACATTAAACAGTTTCCATGGAAATTCAAGGATCCAAAGCACTATTTTAGCGGTTTAGCCGAAGGATATGAAGAATGTTAGCTGGTTTGCCAATCACTAATGAATATCATAGAAGAAGAGATATTCTTCTATGATGTTTATTGGTTGTTGGCAATCAGCTTACATTTCATGTTTGTCAGTCTTACTCAACTGTGGATACTTCTTACTAATCTTTGGCTTCTTTTTTTAAAAAATAAAAAATAACTTGGCAATTGCCAGATGTGTGAAAAGAAAACATCAAAGGTAACAGAGTAGTTTATCTTTTTTTTATAAAGTGGATAAAATATTTTTTGAATTGAATTTACCATCTAAGTGCCACAACATTGCATTGTAAAGGAAGCTGTTTGTTCAATAACTGATGTATTTTTCTAATCGTTGGAAAACTATTTAATCAAGGAAAAAAATAGCAAATGCGTCAAGACCAGCTACTAGTTAACAGGGATTTGTTTTTAGCGCCCCCTCTACTTTCAGCTAACCAGCCTGTCATTAATGCTAACAGGGATGAAGTTTGAGCTAACGCTACCAAACTAAAGCCCAGCTGAAAAGACTAGTGGCTATAAAGTGCTTATAAAACTAGCTAGACTTGTGAACACCACTATATCCATTTTTTTTTCTTCAAAGTGTTCTTCCCCTGTGCAGTCTTCATGACCTTTGATTGTATAAAAGTATATGCTGTTTTTGGCTTTAGCAGAATCTGTAGTTTTAAACTTTCTGCTGTCATTGCAGTCAGTGCTAGGTTTGAAAAGTATTCATTCAAGCATAATGTAAACATGCAGAGTGACTGACAAGTAATGAGGCCTGCTTCCTGGCTTGGCCCTTTATTGATTGACTTCTTCAAACCAAACAGGAAGGAGAATTAATATTATTTCTGAACTTACAGGGCCCAGAAAGGGTTATGGATACCAGTGTTACACATCAGGCAATCTATTTGTGTGATTACTGGTTGATTGTAGAGTCAGACAGCACTATATGTTGAATACAAATAACCTGAATGCAATTTAAGGTTGACTGTGTCATTTTTTATTTGATTTGACCTAGTATATTAGTGTATTAAGCAGTAGTTGGTCAAAGGCTTATGCACTTTCCTTCATTAAGGCCTCTGAAATAAACTTTTGTTGTAATTGTAATTGTCCTGTACACTTTCATCATACTTCCGTTTCTTTGAGTAAATGGTTCTGAAAGCCAAAGAGGTCATCTTTGAACATGAATGGGAGCTTGTTTTTTTCAGTGCCTGTATTGTGAAAGTGATTTTGGCTTTTGCACTGGGCTGCTGCTTGCATTGTCCTCACCCTTCAATGTGCATGAATACCTGTTTAGAGGGTCATCCAGACCTCTTATTGCACACAGTATTCAAAGGAGACCACCACAATTGGCCGTGGTACCCAAACAAGGTACAGAGAGAGACTGCCTCAGCAGCTCATGACTGGGAGAAAAAACTAGGCAGCATTAGCTGTTAAAGCACTAGAATAACCAGGACTTAAACATTAATACAGATCCCCTTAAAAGTGTCCATCCTATATTTGATAAAGTCTTCTGTCCATTTCTACACATTAAACCTATGCATTTCGCATGAATTGATGACATGTTTTCTGGTGTCTCCACTTTTCTGGAAGAAGCTCTACAAAGTTGGTAACAATTTCACTTACACCCACCAGAAAATGCAGAACAAGTTCTACAAGAAATAATATGGTTAAATTCTAATATACTTGTTGATAAAATGATGATTTTTTTTGGAAACGTATGTTTGGTAAAGGTATTATTTTTATAAGGGATATCTTGAATGATGATAATAAACTCATGTCTCACAAACAATTAACTAGTTTTTATGGAACAATCTGTACACTGCAACAATATAATCAACTTATTGGAGCTTTACCAAGTGCTTGGAAATCAAAAATTATAAAAGGAACAGGAGGGCATTTAGTCTGTAGGCCTCACATGAAAAAGGTAAATTGGTTAAAGAGAATAAAGATCAACAAACATATATATACATTTTATTTAAGAATAAAGAATTTAGTCGCTATACCATATCCCTTGGAATGAAGTTTTTAAAATCCTTTACAATGCATCACTTGATCCAAAGATAAGATATTTTCAATATAAGTTAATATATAAGTTTTTAGCAACTAAAAAGATGCTAAATATATGGGGAATAGAGTCATCACCCCTTTGTTGATTCTGCCAGGAAGAAGTAGAGTCAGTAGACCATTTATTTTGGTACAGTCCTATAATAGCCTTATTTTGGATAAAGGTGCAAGACTGGACATCTCAGTATAATAGAATACAATTAGATTTATTTGAAGTATTATTGGGTGATGTAACAAAAGGAACACACCTAATCTGTAATATAATTATATATTTGGCAAAAATATTTATTTTTGGATTGACATCTGTGGAGGCATTAAGAATTGAGAAATTTAAAAATTTTGTCAAGTATTATAGTAGAATTGAGTGTGTGATGGCCCATGAGACAGGACTTGTAAATTATGCCAAAAGATGGGATATAGTAAGGGAGGCTGAAGATTGGGAATAATGAAAGATGGAATAGAAGAGCTAATAACTACTAATGCAAAAGGTAGAAAAGCATTGTGAATGTAATCATTATTGTGTTGTATTGTTGTGTTTTTTTTTTTTTAAATTGCGTGTTTTGTTTTGTCGGGTGATGGTAGGAGGACTCGTACACAATTATATAACTGACTGAATTGACAAAGTTGTCCTCCAGAGTGGGGGGTAGTGGCGGGATAGAAAAAAAAAAATTCAGATCCCCGGGAGTCAGGCTGAAAGTAAAATAAAAAATGGAAAGCGTGAATATTGCCTAAGAACACGATTTTTCCCTGCAGTGCAGAAATGATCAGCTATGAATTCTTTCACACTTCCGTAACAGCTGGGTCCCCAGACTTGGAGTAAGATTATAATCCTTAAAGGCCTGTGAAAGTAATTTCCACAATTTAAAGTTAAATTTGCAGATAGTCATTTAATTGTTAGTGAACAGTGCTAATAACTTAACCTTGAAACTTTCCCCATAATGCCCCAGCTTGTAGAACATGGGTATAGAGAAGGGTTTCAATATGAACAGTTTTCGCTTCATTATTCACTTCATCATTCGCTTGGGCGGCACGGTGGCATAGTGGTTAGCACTGTTGCCTCACAGCAAGAAGGTCATGGGTTTGATTCTAGCCTGGGGCCTTTCTGTGTGGAGTTTCCGTGTTCGCGTTGGTTTTCTGTGGGTACTCTGGTTTCCCCCACCCACAAAAACATGCATCATAGGAACACTCCAACCAGTACCCATGACCAAGGAACTGGCTTTAGAACTGGAGTTGGTCCCTGGGTGCTGTTCTGTGGCTGCCCACTGCTCCTAACTATAGGATGGGCTAAATGCAGAGGACAAATTACCCCACAGGGTTCAATAAAGTGTATCTTATTAGACCAGTGGTTCCCAACCCAGTCCTCAAGGACCCCCTACCCTGCAGGTTTTTGCTCCAGCTCTACTCTTTCACACCTGATCCATTTAAGGGCTTCATGCTGATTGGCTGAAAAAAATCCACCTGAACAGGGTGTGCATGAAGGTGCATTGGGCCTTAAATGGATAAGGTGTGCAAAAGTGGAGCTGCAACAAAAACCTGCCGGACAGGGGGTCCTTGAGGACTGGGCTTGGAACCACTGCATTAGACCGCTGAAAAGGTAAAGTATAGAATATACACCAGTGTTTCCCAAACCTCTCCTGGAGGCCCACCTGTCCTGCATGTTTTAGATCTCTGCCTGCTCCAGCACAGGTGATTCAAATGATCAGCTTGTTAGTCACCCCCTAAAGCTGATTGATGACAACCTGATCATTTGAATCACCTGTGCAGGAGCAGGCAGAGATCTAAAACATGCAGGACAGGTGGGCCTCCAGGAGAGGTTTTGGAAGCACTGGATTACACATTTGACCATTTTCCCCAAGTCTATACCTTTGGACAGGGGTAGGGAACCTTCTCCAGAAAAAGCCACTGTGGGTGCAGGCTTTCTGCCCATACCCCATCCCTCATAGTCTGACTTAACAAAATAAAAGTCCAGTGCATAATCTCATCCTAAAAGAAAACGGGAGTAGGGTAGAGCGGGGTAAGATGCCCCCCTTAAGCAGGAATGTTCATAACTGATGGTAAACAACATGAATTAATATTTTTTTTGCTTGAATGGATAGAATGTAAAGTTGGCTAGCACATCTCAAAAGATTTATGACATAGTCACTATAGAAATTTTTTTTTTTATGTTTAATTACTTTTTTTTTTAATAAAAAGGTCATCTTACCCTACCCCTGGGGTAAGATGCCCTTCTGGATGGGGTAAGATGCCCCTTATCAAGAATAACTTGTGAAGCCTAATACATACTGATTTTACTGCATTTCACATGAGTAATTATCATATTACAGCTGTCTTCACTGGCAGGTACACATCATACAAAAGATCAACATCTTTTTAGAAATTTCCTTGCTAAAGAAATGAGGAAAGAAAAAGGTACATTCTCCTAAACTTAACTTTTTATTAACTGACTAAACACTAAGCCACATGAGATGGCAAGGTACTGTTGGCATTAAATGCATCAAGGAATAGATGGTTATATCTTGTGGACTACTAAAAAATATGAGGCACCACATTAGATAAACATGTAGCGGTATAGAATGTATATGAGTATCCATGAAAAATCTTTAAAATTAAGAATGACCATAATGCATGATGCGTAAATGATTCATTATTGTGTAACTCCATGTGGCCCTACTTGTAACATGTATGGATGCACTTAACGTTCCATTCCCAAGTTCTTTATAAAAATCATCATGTCTGATATATATTTCCTATAAATAGAACATAATATTTTAGAAAAAACTCATAAAACAGAATGAATATGACTCAAAATGAGGTAAGAGGCCTTCCTTCCCTAGGGGCATCTTAACCCCAATCCAAAAAGAGCATCTTACCCCCAGCACTATCATCTTGGTTTTGGCTCATTAACCCCAATTTCTCCTATTATCACCACACAGGACCTCCTTTTACACACAGAGAAGGCATCAAAGAGTTACACTGGCATGTCCTGCAGACTCCTGGAGCATTCAAATACTTGGGGCAAAATGATTCATTCGGTCATTTTTTATAAGAAAGACAGTAAAAACACAAATACTTTGAGTTCTCACATGTCACTTGCTCTGTTGACTCATCTGTTGCTGAGCATTTCCCTCCAGGTGGCAGTGCATTTGTCTAAGTCAAGAGCCACATACTGGGCACAGCTGAAATTGAATTATAAGCAAAGGGCATCTTACCCTCAGGGGCATCTTACCCCGCTCTACCCTAATACGGCTTCTCAAGGAAACACCAAGTGACAAATGTGTTGAGATAAGAGAAAAAGAAGGCAAAAAGCAAAGCTTTGATAGCTGATGAGTCATAACCTCAAGCATTAGGAAGTCAGAATAAGGAAGTAAATATGAAGTCAGGCTGCCTTGGAGCCATTACTAAATGATTAAATGCCAAGAAAATGGAGGCGTGGAAGGAGGTGCACAGCAACGGGCACAAACAAAACAAAACATATCTAATTGTCTCATTTTACTTCTTCCTTCATTTTCTTTTTCAATGAGAATCTTCCTCTGCTTTTTCATATACTAGTTTCAGTTAGTGAAATCAGAATTTTGTCTGTTCTAGGTACCTTTGAGACCCTTTTCCATCTGCCACCACGTAGAGCAGTGTTGTGTGGCCTAGGCATCTTTAGTAGGGAAAGTTGGCTTGAACCCAGGAAAGGAAACCTGCTCTTTAGTAAATGAGCAGCTACTAATAGTCTGTATGATAAAAATACTTAGAGGTGTGTCTGATGCTAAATACTGGGCCATTAGACCAGGCTAGGTTTGGTGTTGGAATACATTTAGCAGGAAATGTTTTGGTGACCAATATAATTTTGTGTTGCTAAATGTAACAACAATTCCTGATGTTATCATGCATCTATATTTCAGAAGTAAGGCTCAGAAGCAGGATTTGAACCCAGCTATTCTCAAGTATGTATATTTTCAGAAGCGTATATACCGTAATTGAAGAATGGATTAATCATGATCGCTGTCATCTGATTATTGTCTATGTGACATTACAAATTGTGATACTCATGCTCTTACACTTATCGTATGTCAGCAGGTGTGTGTGTGTGTGTTTGGGTGTTTGAAACCTGACTCAGGTTTCATGTCTGAAACCTGACTCAGGCAGGATGGCGCTGGGTAGGGGAGGAAAATTTTGGGTCCTCTTCATCATTCTCAGATAATTTCATTGAAATAAGTTTGCCCTCATTTTGCCTTTCATCTGGTAAATGTCTCACTATGAGCGAAGTTAACCCTCGTGAAGATATGGCTATAAAACATTTGTTATCCTTTTTTTATTTGAGATGCTTGAATCTTATTTAGTTATAACATATCAGTGCTGGATTTGCTGATATATGACACATTACTGAAGGTGCCTACCAGAATAATGACTCAGTTTTCTTGGCTGTCATCTTTTCGTAGAAACTGTGACTGGTCTGTCTCCTACTACACGAGGCAAGGGGCAAGAGACATCATTGGGGGTTGGGGCCTATGATTTGACCACAAAGAATCCTTTCCATGACATCACAGAGAACACCTTTACCTTGGAATATGAAGATTCCACCCTCTCTGAATCTCTTAGTGGGGAAGATGGTATGTGAATACTTTTCAAAAAAAAAAAAAAAAAAAATAGAGATGGTCACACACTCATAAATTCCATACAATTTGAGGTCACCAAACATTTCACCAAACAAGCTGCTGAAGCCAGCTTGTCTGGTGAAACATTTGCAACATTAAACTCCATGGAATTTATGAGTGTATATTTTAAAAAATATATTCAAGTCCTCGAGTTTGCACCTTATACTACTATATGTGTGCTTCACGTGCTTTAAAGAGGGCCTACCCATTATGCAGTTTTTTTATTTTATTTTTCTAGTTATAATATTTTTGGAATTCCAAAATTAAAAAAAAAAAAATCCATTATTTCTTGGCCGTTGGATTTCTATTTTTCCTAACCATCAGAATAACAGGCACTTCTAAGTGGGTGTCCCCAGTGAAATCAGTTCTGCCCTGATTGGCCCAGCAAACACAGTCAACAGAAAGGAAACATTTCAAAATCCCCTGGCAGCCTGCAAGCCTCTAAATAAATAAATAACTGATTTAGTCCCTGTTTAGTTATTAAACTACATATAATGAGTGGGGAAGTGTAACGGCAGCACAGTGGGGTGCAGTGGTCAGCGCTGCCGCCTCACAGCAAAAAGGTTGTGGATTCGAATTTGGCCAGGGGCCTTTCTGCGTGGAGTTTGCATGTTCTCCCCGTGTTTGTATGAGTTTCCTCCAGTACTCTAGTTTCCCCCACCCAGAAAGACATGCTTACCAGTCAATCATCCTACCAGTACTCCTGACCAAGGAACTGGCTTTAGAACTGGAGCTGGTCCCTGGACGCTGTTCTGTGGCTGCCCACTGCTCCTAACTGTAGGATGGGTTAAATACAGAGGTCAAACCACCCCACATGATTCAATAAACTATATCTTAACTTCTGAAGCTAAGCATCTGTGAGGATGGTAGTTACATTCACAATGAAGCGCAACATGCAGTTGCAGAAAATGAGGACATGAGGTTATTATTGCAGTCGAGGACAGAGCACTTGGAGTTTTTGCCAGAATAAAAATTACCCTGTGCCAGGAACAGACAACCAAATAAAGAAATCTGTCACACTATGATGTTGCACTGTAGCAAGAGTTTTTTTTTTTTTTTTAAAAAGTTTGAAATAGTGTGTTCAAAGCTGTGGGAAACCTGAGGTTTTTTTTTTTTTCTATATTGATTACTTCTGCATACGTTCACCTAATTTTGTGAAACTTTGGCCACGTTTAGTATGAACATCCTTTATTGTAATGCTGCTTATAAGACACAAAAAATGGAGAAGCATTATGAGTCCCCTTTGAGTGAATACTTTCCAAACATTACACTCTCTCCAATTTGACATTCCTGTGCTCAATGATAAACGGGTCTTGCATCTCTTGTGGAATTCACATCCAGAAAGTTCATTTGTGAGATTTTGAGAACATGCTCAATACTTTTGAAAAGTTGGGATGGATATTATTGTGTCATTGTATGTCTCTGGGTCGATGCAGGTGTACTGGGTCCTGTGCACTGGTGCAATAGCAGCCATTGTGATTGCTGCGGTCCTGAGAGCGTTTGTGCTCACCACCCTCATTGTCATCATGCACAAGTTCACCTCAGCTTAGAGCTGATTCTCAGCATCCACTCTCATGCAGCTCATGAAAAACATACGGGAGCCTCATCAACTGGATCCTCTGTCCTGTTTGTGATCTGAAGTGTTTACATCTCTGCTGATACATGTGAAGCCTGGCTGAGATCCGAGGCTTGAGAGTCATGGCTTGTAGAGCCTGCAAGATTCAGCCCTCAAAAGATCTTGGAGATTAAAACTTTATGTCCAAGAGAAAGTTTCCCTCACAAAATGAAATTCCTTGTCCACTTCCAGCGGTGCAAAGTTCAAGGGTCAGAAAGGTCAAGTCCTGCCGAGTGTTTTGCCCACCTGCGAACACAGTCAGCTGATTCAACCAATTATTTCCAATTCCTGCCTGAAAAATTGCAAAACTATGTGATTGGAACAGAAATGCGAGGAACAACCTTAACTGTCCGATCCTGGATTTTCCACCTGAATTGCCCATTTCAGTAGTGTCATACCAGTCATGATAATGGCGAAATCCCGTCAGGTTGTATGGAGTAAAACTAATTATCTAAGAATTGCCATTGTGCAATCACTAATTTTCAAGACCCTTTTATTGTCCTATATAATAATACATCAATTTCCTTGCTCCAGATAATGTGGACAATGGAAATAAATGATCCCCTTCTAGGAACTGGAGGATGGGTTTCCATGTATGTTAGTAAATTTATGTGGTTCTCCGTATCATTTACCTCATGATACTCAATTGAATGGGATTTAAAAATTAAAAAGATAGGAGAAGGTATTAGTCTGAACCCATTTAACCTCTATTTTGTGAATGTACCATATGGATGCTGGTGAAAAATGCTTGCATTGAATTGGTTCTTCAGAGATTTAAACACATTTTTTTTATTTACAACCCTGCAAGAAAAGTTGGGATGCTGTGTAAAATGTGAATAAAACAGAATGCAATGATTTGCAGATCAATTAAAACTCCATATTTAATTGAAAATAGGACAGAGACAACATATCAAATGTTGAAACTGATACATTTTATTGTTGTTTGAAAAATATCAGTTTATTTCGAATTTGATGACAGCAACATGTTTTTAAAAAGTTGGGACGAGACAATAAGAAACTGGAAAAGTTGCATGATGCTTAAGAAAGACAACTGGCAGAACATCTCACAGATAATTAGATTATTTAGCAGGAGGTCAGTAACATGATTGGGTATAAAAAGTCTTTCATAAGTAAATATGGTGAGGGCTCTATGAAAGACTGCATGGGGAGATAGTTCTACAATTTAAGAATAACGTTTTTAACTTAAAATTGCAAAGAATTTGGAGATTTTAAAGATAAACTTTATTGAACCCTGTGGGGATCATTTGTCCTCTGCATTTAACCCATCCTATAGTTAGGAGCAGTGGGCAGGGACCAACTTCAGTTCTAAAGCCAGTTCCTTGGTCAGGGGCACTGGTAAGAGTGTTCCTCTAATGCATGTTTTTCTGGGCGGGTAAACCCATATGAACATGGGGAGAACATGCAAACTCCACACAGAAAGACGCCAGGCTGGATTTAAACCCACGACCTTCTTGCGAAGAGACAGCAGTGCTAACCGCTCCACCACCGTGCTGCCCAATATCCTCTAAGGTACTCATGGGACAAGGCTAAAATCCAATTTTGAATGGCTGTGATTTTCAGGTCCTCAGGCGGCACTCCATTAAATACAAATGGGATTTTATTGTGGAAATCACTGCATGGACTCAGGAACACGTCTGTAAACCACTGTCAGTAAACACAGTTTGTCACTGCATCCACAAATGCCATCCACAAATGCCATGAAGCGATTAATCCATATATAAACAAGATCTAGGAACACTGCCTTCTTCGCTGGAACATAGCTCATTTAAAATGTACTGAGGCGAAGTGGAAAACTGCCCTCAATGCAAAAAGTGAAAGATAAAAATACTAGGTGAAATGAATTTACTTATTTTAAGGCTTAAAACATTTATTTCTATCACAATTTTTCTTAGTTGGACAAAAAATTTTGAGGTAATTTTGACTAGTTCCCAATAGAATAAGAAATTTTCACTAGTCAAGCAAATAGCAACTTAAAATTTTCACTTGTCAAGCAAATAGTAACTTAAAAGTTACTATTTGCTTGACAAGTGAAATTTTCTTGTTCCATTGGCAACTAATCAAAATTACCTCAAAATTTTGTCCAACTAAGAAAAATTGTGATAGAAATAAGTGCTTTAAGTCTTAAAATAAGTAAATTCATCTTACCTAGTATTTCTATCTTTCACTTTTTGCAGTGCTGTGGTTGCTGACTAATCAAAATGTGAAATTCTTTTTGGAAATCATGGATGCCACATCCTCTGGGCTAAAGAGGAGAAGGGCCATCCGGCGTTTTATCAGCAAACAATTCAAAAGCCAGCATCCATGATGGTATGGGGGTGTATTAGTACACATGACATGGGTAACTTGCGCATTTGTGAAGACACCATTAATCGTGAACAGCATAGGTTTTGGTGCAGCATTATTTCAATCCAGATTTTTAAGGGAAGGCCTTGCCCATTTCAGCAACATCATACCGAAACACCATACTCTGCACATATTACAACAACAGGGCTCGTAATAAAAGATTCTGGGTGCTAAAGTGGTCAGCCTGCAGTCCAGACTTGTCACCCATTGACAATATTTGGCGCATTATGCAACGGCAAAATATGACAAAGGAGGATGCAAATTACTGAGCAGCTGAAATCTGACATAAAGCAAGAATGGGAAAACATTTTGCTTTCAAAACTACAGCGGTTGGTCACCTTAGTTCCCAAACGCTTACAGGGTGTTGATTGAAGAGGACGTGATGTAACACAGTGGTTTACATGCCCCTATGCCAACTTTTTTGAAATGTGTTGCTGGCATCAAATTCAAATTGAGCACATATTTTCAAAAAACAATAAAATATCACAGTTCCACCATCTGATTTATTGTCTTTGTACAATTTTTAAATAAATATAAAGTTGAAATGATTAAAAAATCATTGCATTCTGTATTTATTTAGATTTTACATGGCGTCCCAACTTTTTTTTTTTTTTTTGGAGATGGGGGTCGTAATAATTTTTTTTCATAAAGCCGATGCCGATAAATGTCATAAAACTGATCAATGCATTGGTTGGAATTTGTGGATGTTACGAAATACATAAATCAAACGCAAATGAATCCGTAATGAATTTTTGTTGCATTTTGTTGTGCTATTTAAAAGTCGTTAAAAGTGATTTTTAAATGTAGATCTAAGCCTTCCTCTCAAGGTTCCTAGCATTGTAGGCAAAATATCTTATCTTATTTATTTATTTACCCTTATTTAACCAGGGAAGTCCCGTTGAGATTGAAATCTCTTTTTCAAGGGAGCCCTGGGGGTTGAGATGGGGAGGGAGAGGGCAATTTGCACAGCTAATTAGATCAGGGTATGATTAGGTAGCAGGTCGAAAGAGCCAGGTTGGGACTTTAGCCATGACACCGGGGAACCCCCTACTCTTATCGAAGAGTGTCATAAGATCTTCAGTGACCACAGTGAGTCAGGACCTCGGTTTAACATCTCACCCGAAAGACGACGTCTCCTTCAATACAGTGTCCCCCTCACTGCACTGAGGCATTGGGGATTATTCCACCAGAGGGAAGATCGCAGCCCACTGGCCACCAACACCTCTTCCAGCAGCAACTTAGTTTTCCCATCCAAGTACTAACCAAGCCCACACCTGCTTAGCTTCAACCACGCAGCTGGAGTAGATCGAATTGTGGCATGGCTGCCTCTCAGATCAATACGGATTGAAAAAAACAAATTCAAACGAATCATTTCCAGACAGAAGTGCATCATTTTAAGAAGGAATCCGATAAACTTCAGTTATCAGAAGTATGCTGCATATTAAGTGCAAGACAAAATAATCAGGTCTTCTATCACTCTAACTATTAGCATGGCCTTAAAAATGAAGATCCAAAAAAATGATATTGTACATGTTTTAAACCCCCAGAACCAGCATCATGTGCTGAGAATCTGAAAATAATTGAGTTCAACGCATTCTATGAATGTGTCCGCTGAACTTGGTATATTTTTGCCCCCTCTTGTATTGATCACATCAGATTTTTTGTTTTTCTTGCCTTAAGATATTTGTAATCAGGTTTCACTCAACAGTTAAGTCACCTGAAGTTTGTCCAGCTACATTCCCAGTGAATATTTCCATTTATATTTAGTGTACATCTGTGCATGCACGCACACATGCACATGCAAAAAAAATCTTGTTTTATCTCACTAATATTTGCCACCAAGTCTAGCTATTTTTGTATATGACTAACATTTTCACAGAATTGCATCTGTGTAATAAAGCATTTCATTGTTCCAGATTTTTTTTTAATAACAATAAATTCCTTCTTATAAAATGGCATAATGATTATAATTATTGTTCAGGCATCGGCAGTATTGTATGTATACAGACATTTTCATGTACTTACAATCACAAATTACATGCAGAATACAGCAACTTTTCTATTACTTTGCATCCCCATGTTACAAAAGGCAGCATCAGACAAGTGCAACATTATTATGGTTTTGTACAGTGCATCCTACCCTTAAGTATTGTCTGGGGATTTTGCTTGTGGATGCATGGGTCATTCAGTGTGCAAATCTCTTGGGCTCCAATCTGATTGTCTACCCTCCATTGCATTGTTTCTTAAATTCCTTTTTTTTTTTTCATTTTTTAGGATGCAATAAAAAATCATCCATTGAATAATTGTTGTTTTCCGAGACATTTGTGACTTAATTTACAATAATTACATGGTGCATTTAAGCTGTGTTGGAATGAAAGCGTTATGCATAGCAGAGCCTAAATGCAATGTTTATTATCTCTACTTTCAGAGGAAAATTCCTCAAAGCATGCTCTCTTGCTCTTCGCATCTCACCTTTTGTGATTGGTGTGTACCCATCCTCTCCTTCAGTCTTTGAATTAAGTCAAGACATTATGAAACATCGTAAACCATCAGTGCCAATGATCAAAGTTAGTTTTGGGGGCAATGCACAACGGATGTTGGACTTTGAAGATGATGACTTTTTCCAAAATGGAGGAACTCCACTGACTACCATGTGACGAAACTTTGGCATCCACCCTGAAAGGAAGTCCTTGAACGTGGTATATCGGAAAGAACTAGCAGAGTGGATTAATTGCATTGTTCCTCCTTCCAACAATAGGAATGCTGAATCCTCGCATTGCCCTTTGTGATCACTTCCAATGGGAAATTGGCTTGTTGGAGATCCTGAAGTCAGTTTCTAGTCCTGCTCCAGGACTGGGTTTGCTTGAGACCAGTTGGAGTATTTTGCGGTATATCTGGCCCTAGACCCTGCTGTGTTGGCCCCAGGGCCTCCTGCCTGGGCCCTTTGTATCCTCTGGCACTCTCGCAGGTTTTGGGCCCGCAGCTCCTCATTTTTGATCTCCTCCACGACCCTGAAGGGGAACCAGCCCTTCTCCCCATCATGTAGCCGCTCCCCCAACATCCAGCCTGGGGTGGGGGGGAGGACACGGGCCATGAGTAAAAGCGAAAAAAGCAGCATTACACGCTGACATCAGGAATGGATGGATATGCAATTCATCTTACCAAGCTATGTACGTAACTAGTCATGGCATTTTGAGAATTTTTTGCACAATTTTTTGTGAAGACCTTGTTGCACTGAGGTAAGCGACTCACCATCATCAGTCCTCTCCAGCACACTGAGAATATCTGCCGTCTCGATGGAGAGCTCATCAGCCTCCTGAGATGAGTACGATTGTACACACTGCACCTGGGGACATTCTGTTACACATTCACAAACACTGATAAGTAACCTTTAGATCTACCATCGGTTATCCAGACGCTACATAAGTTGATGTAAAAAGAGTAAAAATTAAGTGAAATGGAATATATCTAGAGATACACCTGCTTTAACAGGTGATATACACTACTGCAATCTCTTCCATGTTCATGTTGCGATGATGTCAAAAAAAGGCAGTTAAAAGTATGATGTGTTTTCACTCCGAGAAGACACAAGTAATTGAGGTAAGAGACACAGTTGGTTATAGAGTAATTGTTGAGGTAGAAGTGAAGGGTAGTGCTACTTTTGTTGTGCATTGCCATGCCTACTAAATGTGACCTAGAACAGCAGGAGGCAGCACTGGGGACAAGCCCCACAGCAGGAGCCGGCTCTTAATTCCCGTAAAATGGAGCCTCGTGTCTAGAGCAGAGGAGAGCTGCTGTAATCCTCAGAGGTATTTAGCTGCTGCAACAGCAAGCAGTGCAGGGAAGGCTAATGCTCTAAGGAGTGTTTCTCCCATTCAAAGTGTCTTTTTTTCTGTGCCCAATCTGTTCATCCATGAGCTCATTAACTGGGTTTACAGACACACTTACAATGAATAAAAGTTCACACCTTGCGCTAGTATGTTGGTCATAAAAGTAATGCTCCAGGTAGGCTAGGCCTAAACTCAGCCCAATGAAAATCCAGATTTGTCCTCTCACCTGGCTGGTGGGCTCTGGTAGAAGAGAAGCGGGTGCGGCGGTTTGGCGTTAGGGCACACATCCAGCGCAGCTTCTCACTCCTGCATGAATCAGAATGTCATCATGACATGAGACGCCACACTACAACTTGATTTTCTGCACCACAGACGACTCACAGACAGCTATTCTGGCACCGCACCTCATCAAGGAGTGAAATGGTGTAAACTCAGAGAGCATTTAGGAGCATCACAGAATAATACTTATGATTTGATGCTCTTTCTTTTTTACAGTTTTTTTTTTTTTTTTTTTTGTCTGGTAAGCGTGGACTTTGGATATTTGCGACCTCTGTTCACTGATATCTCTCCTGCCTCTCCACACAAAGCACTTCATCCCACTGCAATCATGCCATTGCAGAACACCAAGCAATTACTACAAGTATAGCTTCCAAGCTGGTCAGCAGATTTCAAAGTAATGTTGCTGACAGTTACACTCAGCAGTAGGGATAGTCTTCACACCATATTAGGGGAAAGGTATTTGTGCTTGATTGGCATTACAATATAGCTTTCAAAAACTAGCATATAATTGAGGCTCCATTCCTTCAACACCAGATAATACTCATTGTTATTCAGTTAGCATATTTTATAAATAGTATTTAGTGGAGGGACTGTGCCAGCATTCAGATGAGGATTCTTAAGAATTAGTCCAGAGTATGATATATGCATGGACATACAAATCCATGGAAAGAGAATTGTCAGTTATGGCCCCTGGATTTGCCTGTCGGGTGTCCTATTCATTTTCACTAGCTTGGGCACTGTGTGATTCTTGCTTTTGTTTTCTATAATATAACAGGTGTTTGTTGGCAGTCTGTTGGGGCCCGAGTTTCACTCACATGCTGGAGGCCTTGAGCATGTAGGACGCCTGCCGTTCATCCTGGTTTTCCAGCAGCTTCAGGCGGAAGACATTAGCCAGCATCTGGCCTTGGTCTTCTAGATCCTCCGTTCGGAGCATGTTGCGAATGCACGAGTCCAGCACCAGGTGCTTCTCCTCACTTGTACACACAGAAGCAGAGCAAACATAAAGTTATAACTTCCCAAGCCATCTATGCTGGATGTTAGAGACTGAATAATTGAGCAAATAAATTTGTTAAGCTGGGCATTGTCCATTTGATGCTGCAGGGATTGGGGTCAGCAGATGAGAAAGAGGCTGTGAGCATGTACCTGGAGCTCCTCTTGGTGATGAGCAGCAGGTCGTTGAACAGGAAGAGGTAGACGGGTTGGTAGAGCTTGCGAGTCCGCATGGTCTTACTGCTCGTAGGCCCAGACATGTGCTGAAGTTCCCCCTTTTTCAGCAGCCAGCGTGAGTGGGAGATCACTGGCACTGACTGTGGAGGAAGGGTCAGAGGAAGTGATTTGGGTTTTTAAGGGAAGCAAATGGCTGGATTCATAGACTTCAGCAGTGCACACCTGAATGCGGACCTAGTAGGAAAATGTGTGAAACAAGTCTGGCCAATCAGCACTGCTGATTGTTTACAGAATTACGCAAGAAGAAAGAAAATCAGGATCGGATTGAGACTCTAGGGCAGATTTTAGGATCCCTGGCCTATTGGAAGACAGACTTACTCTACAGCCTATTTTGAGTCCCGACCCATAGTTCTGAGATAATGGTATAAGGTGAAGTAAGCCTGTCGGCAGGTAACTCTAATTAATATGGATTCCCTTTTACATCTTATATTATATTCATCATAACATATTGCCCTATTGCCCATTTTGATTTAAACCCAGCAGATATTGCAGTATCCACCCTATCTGCTGCTGTGAAGTGCATATTTTTGCCCCATTTCCCTTCATCCATCTGCCAGTACCTTGCATTTGAACTCGAGCATAGTTCCGATGCTGATCACCTCCTCTGTGCGATTCATTTTCCTCACCTCCTCGTTACACTGTTTCACAATCTGACAGAGAGGAGGAAAATGTAGGCAGTCAGCCAGAGTGTGGGGGAAGTTGGTCTGTTCAGATATCTCCAGAACATTCAAGACTGAAAAACAAGTCTTCTAAATTAGGGACATTATACGTCACCACTACTGAAAAGTGATGCTGAAAAGACAGGGGCTTTCCAATATATTATTTTGAACAGTTATTGTAAAAACCTGTAGTATATGGTAACATTTAGACATTCAGAACATTTTTTTTTTTGTGTTCTCAAAGCCCACCAAAGTCAACCTCAAAGTCCCTCCAACTCAGGGTTACCACACCTTCTCCAGCTGGAGGTGAGCCTTGACAGCATTGGCCTCCCTCTCAGAGTGCTCCTCTGCATTCTTCAGAATATTCTGCAGGGTG
Organism: Gymnothorax javanicus; assembly: GCA_029692085.1. Classification (NCBI taxonomy): domain Eukaryota; kingdom Metazoa; phylum Chordata; class Actinopteri; order Anguilliformes; family Muraenidae; genus Gymnothorax; species Gymnothorax javanicus. Next base: position 26,536,057 of record CM056195.1, on the reverse strand, counting down.
ACAAGTGACAGGTGAATGGGTTGAACTGTCATTTACCACTTTCCCACTGAAACATTTCTGGCTGTCTGTTTCACTGTTATGGAGTAAGCGGTATTCTGGCTGTAGTGTAGGCATTTCTTAAACAGTGGCCTTTGTGCTGCAGAAATATTTTGTATGTATACATGCCAACTACTCAAGGTTTTCTGTACATTGTGTCTTATATATAGTGTTACAGTGAAGGTTGTTCATATTAGTTCATGTTAAACGTGGCCGAAGTTTCAAATTACGAACTAAAAAATACGTGGAAGTAATCCCTGTGAGCAAATACCTCAGGTTTCCAACAGCTTGAGCACTCTGTTTCCAATGTTCTTTTTTTTTTTTCTACTCTGGCTATGGCATGACATCATAGTGTGACAGATGTCTTTTAGGAATCAACTGGAATCAAATGGCCAAAGAATCATGGATTTCTATTTATTTATTTTTTTTTTTGCTAAAAAGTTCATGAACCTCCCTTGTGGAAATTCAAGAATATAATAATTTGGGAAAAAAACAAACAAACAAAAACAACAGCATGAGAGGTCCCCTATAAACCTCCCCCTCCCTTCCCCTCTCTGCCTCGCACCTGCACCAAAAGCTTGAGTCGCGTGATCCGTTGAAAGGGGAGGATGAGGAAGGAGGTGAAGGACAGGCCTCGGACCCTGGGCCGGTTCTCCAGCTGGGTTATGATCTCGCGGAAAGCAGTGTTTCCCTCTCTAGGGCAAAACACAAGCACAGCACCCCAAAATTGTTACTTCCAACAAAAGTGACTCATGCAGTTCATGAGATAGCCAGAAGAGGTCATTTATGACAAGTAAATATGACAAGGTGAAGTGGGACAAGAAAAAAAAATTAACTTAATCCCGTTATTCAATCATAATTACACAGTGCGGCTGTACTCAAATACATTTACAATAAGAGTTTGTCTCTTTTTATGCACTTTAGGCTGGCTATGAAATCCAAAGTGGAATGCAGTTCAAGACTGATCAAGTAAAACTTTCCTGGAGGCTCAAATGGGCCTTTAGATATGCAGAAATGGATATCTACATTTACACAAGTTTTGTATTCATATTCATTTGAGATAACTTGTTTCGTTAAAAAAAAAAGGTTTGACAGATTTACACAAATATATCCCTCTGATGAAGGTCCAACAGGTTTTTAATCCTCACAGGTGTCCAGGACCAGAAATGAGGAACAAAGTTCCTGTATCATTGCTTTGCTGGAGTACGATATCTTGCAGGGAGCCAGTTCTTACTTTGTCAGTCGATCATTATTATCACTAGTTCATTGTCTGTGATGCTTGACGTGATTTTCCAGTTATCGTCTCTATTGTGGAATTTTTGAAAGCAAGCGCCAGAGAATGCCACACTTTAAATTTCTGGTATGTGATGGTGAGCAAGACTCAGCGTTTTGTTTAATAAAATACACGGCTATTTCAATACATTTCAGTAAGTCACTGTTGAGACAAAGCATTACACACAATGCAAAATACACAGCTGAACTAATGAAGCAGTTGTATGGTCTGAGAATATCAATGTTAATTACTTATCTCTGTTGTCATGTATTGTTTTAATACCGAGATACAGCATAGTACGATTGTCTGCGGCAAAAAAGTTTCAGCCCAAATGTCTTTTACATATTCTGAACCAAGCTACCTGACTGGAAGATAGTTGTTGACATTTCAGGTGCTTAGATGGAATGATAATGAGTCTTGGGAGTGGCTATATTGCTATATTAAGTTTCCTGACAAGTCAGATCATTTTCACTTGACATATGTTCATCGCACTGGCTCATATGCTGATGTCACAAGAAGAATTACTTGTTGGAGCAATAATAAATGAATATTATAATTAGCTTGTCTGTTCTAAACAAGCCAGAACTAGAAAAGAGGGTAGAGCATGGATAAAGATCCAAAGGTGCAACAAGGATAGCTGGAAGGATAGGAGACTGAGCTTACTGAGAGCATGAAAACTATTTTTTTCATCAATGGAGAGCCCTCATTTCAATGAATACAAACAAATGGAAAAATGTATTTGGAATAAGAAATTCTAAAGTTTCTACGGCCCTCAATTATTTTGAAGATTTTGGTCGGGAAAAAAATGCAACTTGTCCTGTGCTGCTGATACTGAAGCACCATTAAAACATTTTCAGGCGAAAAATCAATTTTCAGTTGCCAACTCAAAATGACAAGCACCTCAGGTAACTGCTTTCAGAAATCTGTCAAAGTCATTAGCTTTAATGGCAAAATAAACAGTTAAAACAGCTTAATAGAAAATGCGAGTTCCTTTTTTGTACTGAGATTTGTGCCTCCCTGATTTGTAGTAATTAGCAGTTATTTCTGAATAAGACCCATAATTTTGGTTGTACCCACAATATTCTTCTGTAGTGTCGCTCCTGGTATGCTTGGTTGGTGACATATTTGATAAAAACATGGAAGTGGTTGAGGGCATGGTCGTGGACAATGTCACAGACGTCTGAAATCAGGATGGACTGTTCCACTCGGTTCTCTAGGTCCATGAGAAACCTGCAATGACAGTGACATCATCACTCAGAGACAATGATAAAGAATATCCCATCCCTCGTTTTAAATGGTTAGTCTGTTAGTAAATCATGGAGCAATGACTAATTCAGATAATGGGTTTGTTACTTCTCAGCAAAGGCCGGAAAACTAACAAAACTCCTCAAATGCTGAGAGAAATACCATATATTTGTGAATAATAATGTAACAGTTATATGTTACAAAGTTGGCTGTCTTTTGAAGCGGACCCCTACAGTGTGTGCAGATTTCTCATATACGGATTTTGCGGGGTTTCTGAACATTATTTTACGCCCTTTCATCAAACCACCACTCACTTTTCACTGGCCTTCATGACATCCTCAATATTGGAGAAGAGGAAGTGCATGTCTGACTGGATCAGGGTTTTTCCCAGCTCAGGGTTCTTCAAGAAGTGAGTCTCGAGCAACTCCAGACTCTTGTAGTACGATGCCTCTGACGTCACCAGTTCAAACATGGCCTTCAAGGAGAGTTAGGACATACCACGTGATTAAATGTGTCATTAGATGGCTGCCATCCATCCCTTCACTTTTAACTCTGTTCCCTTCTGGCCCCATCCTTCACCTCTTGCATGATGATCTCCCTCTGAGGAAGTTTGGACAGGAGGCCACTCTGTTTCACCACGTCCAGATTTTGCCACAGAGACTGGGAGCTGTTCCTCAATTGGAGCTGCAGGGCAGGCTGGGTCACGCCCCCTCCAGCCGTGCTCATGCCATCCCGTTCCCTCCGCTGCTGGACCTCCTTCTGTTCAGACGTGTCCCTATACTCCTGATATAGGACCTCTGAGCAAAGGGACATAATACAAGTCAGACAACTCAAACTGATGACTCCACACCTGCAGGCATGAACCAGCCCTTTAGGGGACTGTATCACGGAGTAGGATTACTGGGTTTTCCGGAAAGCTGCACCGAATGAACGTAACCTCAAATCCTCCCAAACCTGGAACATAGTCTAAAGTTAAAAAAAAAAAAATCTGTCCCGATTCACTTTATGCTTTGCAATATTTGGCCTGGTTAAAAGGCCGGTTTTCACATTTGACCACGTTGGTCTTGAAAAATAGATTTTAATCTCAATGAGACTCTTACCTGGTTAAATAAAGGAAAATAATAATAATAAAATTTTGTCCGGAGTGGGGTCGGTAACACAGGAAACATGACACCCATCACGCTGAAGCTCCAATGATATGCTAACTCCTAGAGAACTCGGGACATTCAAAGCTGAACCTTGTGCTGTAAAACTGAATGTGGTGGAATTCTGTTCCAGTTCATAATGGAGAGTCACATCGCCTGTTTTCATGTCAGCTCATGCTTTCTTTGGAATTTACACCTTCAGGAATAAATCTCCTAAGGGTAACTATGCTCCTGAAACATTTCTGAGGGATGCCATTTTATATATACAAACATTGGATGATAACGTTGTTGAGCCATCTTTTCTGAACAGTGTGAAGCTGTTATATAATGTCCTTGAGACATGAAATGCAGCTCATCTGTGTCCAGTCGTGGGAGTTTTGAAATGACGGTTATATAAGGAGGAGTGATGCCTTTCCAAAGTGTGGTTGCAGTCGCAGTGTTTGCCTTCCCTGATAGATGCAATAGCACTCAGACCGCCCACCTCACTGTCAAAGGAAAAATTTCAGCTTTACCTTTCCCTCCTACACTCAGTTCACCTCTGAAGATTGGCTATGCAATGTTAGATTTGTCTCGTGTTTCACGTTATGTATCTTTGTATTATCAAAATTTGTGATTCGATTCCATTTGATGATAACATACGTAATCATGGCAGTAATCATGTCGCTGCATTCAAGCTAAAGAGTGAGCCGATAATGCCTCTGCAGATATAGAATTTCGGCTACATGGCAGACTCACCAATGTTTTTGATAACATCGATGGTGCTTGGTTGGCTGGTGCTTGGACTGACGGGTTCTTGCCCCTCTTGCTTTTGTGAGCTTTCCCCATTGTTCAGTCTGACAGAGACATAGTGAGAGAAGGAGAGAAAAGAAAAAAGCATTCAGAGGCAGAAATTCCAATTTTTGTTTTTATGCAGACATTTTGAGTGCGCTCCTGTATTGTTTTCAACATTATGACAGGTGTGGAAATAGTTTCAAGCAGTCACGGAAATGCAAAATCCTGGGTCACTGTTTATTCTGATCCGCACATTGGTAAACTGCTGTATTTTGATGAGAGTGCTAGTATGAAGAGGAGAATGTGATGATATTATCCTGCAGTTCTGCATCAAATTCAATCAGTTTCCAGGGGTTTAGCCATTTACAAAGTCAGTGGCAGAATGCTTTTATTTCAAATGGTTTCCTTCCTCGCAAGACAACCTTCACCTCTCCCTGTCCTTGTGACGTTTATTCTTTAAATTGACATTGGCACAGGAATATTTGATAACACGAAGCACTCCTTGAACCATACTGATGTACAAGAAATTCTGCCAGCAATCTTTTCAAACTCAACAGAGGCTCAACCATACAGTTTTCCTTAAAGAGAACACAAAATATTCAGAACATTTACTGAAGGAATTAATTATTATATTACTTCTAAAACACGTATTTCCCTGTTTTCTATTTTGAATGATTATTGCAGCATTATTTCATTTTGTACCTGTAGATCTAAAGCCTCTTGAAATAGAACTCAAGGTAGAGAAGAATTCATTCATACAAATTATATACACTCACGGATACAATACAAAAATTATAATAAATTATGATCTACAGTTTCCTTGATTGACATGCAAAACTGCAAAATTTTCTTCACAGCTAGTGACTGAGTAGTAAAATTCGATCCTTGTTATTAAAGCAATCCAACAAACGTAGCTTCATTTCAGGCTGATTCTTTGTCATTAGTTCTCGACCAGCAAAACATATGAGAACTGAGTTGAGTAACGGCTGCTGTCTGGATTATGTTATCATATTTTTCCTCTTACCTCAGGTTTATCGCATCTAGGTCTGCCACGGCTTTGCCTGGTTGGACAGACCAGGGTGTCATGCGTTCTACGAGGTTTTCCATGCTTCGTTTGTGCTGCTGTGTCTTGGAGAAATGTCCTCCCTGAGACGTACGTCCGTGCTGCCCATCATTGGGCGATAAGCCCGGCCCCCCTGACCCCCCCTTGAATTCCGTCACTGAGGGGGACATCGCCCCATTCTGCGGTGAGTACCGGCTCGTGGGCTCCCCGTTGCTTGGCAACGCAGTTCCAGATTGGAAGGCTTGACTAAATATAAATCAAACATTACAAACAAGATGGGTAATTTCTCCAAGATAAGATAACAAAGCAAACTGCTGCTGGTATGTGGGAAATGCTGTTTGATAAATGGAGCAGCCTAAACTGAGTTTTAGTTAGATTTGACGTGTCCTCTAGTGATTTAAATTTGAGAGAATGTTTTGTAAAATTATTGAGTTGTTAGAATTATGTAATTTCAGCTGTTGCGGAATTGCCTATTTTGTCATCCACATCCGGCAATTTTAGGGGGGGAGTGCTCTCTGATTGAGGATCAAAGTATCTGTGATCTCCAGATCTTGCCTTGTGTCCTGCTGCTTGTGGTGATGCGTGCATATGTATGGCTTTCAATGCGAGTTTGAATTTGCATGTGGATGCCTGTGTACGTGTTTTTGTGTTTGTATGTACGCCCTTGTATGTAATTTGTACATGCATGCATCAGAGGCAGCTGGTGCGTCGGAAAAGAGTGGAGGCAGGTCAAGGTGGTTTAAACCAGTGGGGTTTGAGGCATGCTCCCCAGAGATAAATTTTATCCACCTTTGGGGTAACACTGAGGATACAATTTATTTATTCATTTTATTTATTTATTTATTTATTACTATTTAGGCAACTAATACTATGCAATGATAAAAAGCCAAGTAAATTACCATTGCAGGGAAAGGCCACAAAATAATGGGGTACAGTACATTAGATTTGAAATAAAGTGATGAATTGTAAATTAAAGACTACACCATAATTTTCTATTTGAGAACATTTACGCTCATTTTTAAGTGATAAGTGCACATTAGACATAGGGCTCTATCTTTCACACTGCCCTACCCGTTGCCACTACCCGCTACCCGTGAATTACACATTTAGCAGCTTCCACTATCCCTAAACGGTATCTTGCGGCCACACTACCCGCTATGCATTATGCCGACTCCCTTATTTGCACCTGGAGGTGTGCCCGTGGGCGTGTTCGTGCGCTTTCCCTACGATTGCTATCTTGACCACACACGTCAAGGAAAGCGTATAGTGGGTCCTCAAACCACCCACTACCCATTTGGGCTTTGACAAGAGTGCGCCCAGGCGGCTTCAATGCACGTCCACGTGGACACGTAGACGTGCACATGCGGCTCCACTTCCCGAATTAACTCGCCTATGAAAAGCCACCTTGCTCTAGGCTCAGTTGAACCCCTGAGAAAATGGCAGAGATAGTACTAAATCACCTTGATCGCCAGTTAAATAATAGAAGATGCCCAGAACGCGTGTACCGCCAGCGCACCAGCTACCTGGGCCTTTCAGGTAAGTCTATATTGTTTGTATTTTGTATCAATCATTTTTTCCACTTTTATAATAATATATAATTATTATATATAATATATATTAATTATATATATTATATACAATATTCTAAAATTATAATAATATAATACAAGTATTATTTCCCACAGAACGAGAATGCGTGACAAAACTGCGCCTCTCCCGTCAGGCAGTGACGGAATTATGTCACCTAGTTGCAGATGATATGGACACCGCTGCCAGCTGTCCGTATGCCTTGCCCGTTGCTGTTAGGGTTACTGTGGCACTATTTTTCTATGCTAGTGGGTCAATCCAACACCCCTCAGCAGCTCAGTGGAGGCATGACCCAATCTGCCGTCGAAGCGCGGCTATAACTGCAGTCACTGCCAGCATAGTCCGACATGCCTATCGGTACATCACTGGCATCCCTGTGACACCCGAGAGACAACGCAGGGTAAAGCGGGATTTTTTGGCAAGATATGGGTTCCCTAGGGTTCTGGGTGCCGTCGACTGCACACACGTTCTGATTCGGGCTCCGGCTCTGAATAGTGGCGCCTATGTGAATCGTAATGGAACACATTCCATCAACGTCCAGGTGATTTGCGATGCATAGGGTTACATCTTGAATGTATACGCAAATCATCCTGGAGGTAGCCACGACGCTTTTATAATGGAACAGTCTTCCAGAGGGACCCCCCTCTGGATGGGTGGCTGTTGGGTGACAATGGCTATCCATTAAAGACGTGGTGCATGGTGCCATAAATTAAGCCAACAAGTGAGTGTGAGTTCGCTTTCAATAGAAAACACTCTAGCGCACAAGTTGTCATTGAGCGAACATTTGGCGTGCTCAAAATGCGGTTCCGCTGCTTGGACAGGTCAGATGGGGTCTTACAGTATGGTCCTCAGAAAGTAGCATCTTTCTCTGTGGCATGTTGTGTGATGCACAACATTGCCCTACGCCATGGAATGATGCTGGAGTTTGAGGATAGATTATTACTGGGCTATAGAAGGCGGCAAGCTGAAGTGCAGGTGCCGACTCCATATGCTGATATAGTGCCAGCAGTAGCAGGGGCAATGAGGGACCAGCTGGCAGCGGAGCTGCGACATGGCTAGTCATGTCATCTGCAGCCTGCCTGGTAAGTAATTTGTGCAATCAGTAGGCTACTAATAATGTAATAATACATGTAATTCATATAGTGTTTTATTAAATACTCAAAGTCGCTTTATAAAGAAGAAAGTGTAAATGGTTGCAGTCAATGTAGGTATTTATTTGGCAGTGGGTATTTTCTAAAATGGGATTTTGTTCTATGCTTCATTTCAGACGGGAGAGGGAGTTGGAAGTGCATGATAAAACGCATTTTTTCTTTTTCTTTTTTTTGAAGTTTCCATCACAAAAGGGGTAGGCTTGATGTTTGTTTTTTTTTATTACATTCCATAAATTAAAAAATATGTCAATGTCAAATAATAATAATAATAATAATAAAATAATACAATTCATGATTAACTTAACAAAAACAGATCCTCCCCTGTCTGGATTTGACCTCATGCACGAGTAATTGAACTTCGTCTTCGGAGAAACATGGCGACCTTCCTCTCTCCATCACGGGATTCGGTTTGAGAATTTGGGATAGCGCAGCCTGCTCCTAAAGGCAATGGCACCTGGCACACTGATTGGTTTAACTGGCGTTGAAGGTAATTCTGGCGACAAGTACGTGGTTTCGTCCGTGTACATTTTCCAATCAGACAGCTGTCTATTTTTTACAGCAAGTTGCGTGACCGTGCTGCAAAAACAGGTGTGCGTACTTGCCGCCGAAATTACCTTCATTTGCAAAAGAGTTCTAAAATGCTGCTCTCGCAGGAAAAAAAATTACCGTTGCTGAGTGCTAGTGCATAGACCTATTTATAATTAAATTAGTTTTCTGTACTGAATGTAGCCCATTATTTTGTCGCTGTTAGATCGCATGGGGGAGAGAAGCCGTGTCTTCAATTGCCACTTGATTATTCTTAAACGTGTTAATAAAGGAAAACCATCTAGTATTAGCCAGGACTAATTGTAGTCAATAAAGGGATGGATATTTTCCCCCAAATTTTCTGGTCTAGCGCCGGCCCTGATATTATATATAATATATATCATCAATATATATTATATACAATAATTATATTCTATTATAAAAGCAGAATTGATATTGATATTGATAGAAAATACAAACAATATAGACTTACCTGAAAGGCCCAGGTCGCTAGTGCGCTGGCGGTACACGCGTTCTGGGCGTCTTCTATTATTTAACTGGCGATCAAGGCGATTTTGTACTATCTCTTCCATTTTCTCAGGGGTTCAACTAAGGCTAAAGCAAGGTGGCTTTTTATAGGCGAGTTAATTCGGGAAGTGGAGCCGCATGTGCACGTCCACATGTGTCCAAGTGGACGCGCATTGAAGCCGCCTGGGCGCGCTCTTGTAAAAGCCCAAATGGGTAGCGGGTGGTTTGAGGACCCGCTATACGCTTTCCCTAAAGTGTGTGGTCAAGATAGCAATTGTAGGGAAAGTGCATAAACACGCCCATGGGCACACCTCCAAGCGCAAATTGGGGAGTCGGCATAATGCATAGCGGGTAGTGTGGCCGCAAGATACCGTTTAGGGATAGTGGAAGCTGCTAAATGCGTAATTCACGGGTAGCGGGTAGTGGCAACGGGTAGGGCAGTGTGAAAGATAGAGCCCATAGTGCCCTTATCTCAGGGAACACCTAGACAATGCAGTTACAAGTCAGATTACTCTTCCCTGTACATGCTTGAATCGAACTGAACGGGACTATGCGGTCTGCACATGCTCCGCAGTTCATCGTGCAGGGCTTTGTCCCGGAAGTTATTCCCTTTAAATATGCTAAAGGGATTGACAAAGTGAATTATGTAGGACTCCTTCAGCCAAGTTTTGTTAGTAGAACTTGGGGGTCACAAATGGAAGTTGACCAAGGGTAAATTTAGCACTGATATTAGGAAATATTTTTCACCCAAAAAATAATTTCGATGTGGAATAGCTTGCCTGACCATATTGTCGAGGCAGAAACCTTGGGAATTTTCAAGAGTAGACATGACTTAAAGTGGTAATCCATAAGATTTCCGTCTCGCTACTGTCTGTTAAGTCAGTGTCTATCAGAGAGGGGGGATAAAATAACGGTTATTGGGCCTATGACCCACTGATGAAAGCACTTGTATTTCATTCTTTGCCAGGTAAAGCGATCAGTGTGTCTGTGGCGACATTCCCGCGCTATATTCAAATACAGGCGCACATCTAGTGATGATTTTTACGTCAGTAAGCAGTGTTTGGTCTGTCCAGAAGGTAGGAGGAGCCGCAAGCTAGCTTGAAGGAAGTAAGGAACCCCGGGAGAAGCATTGGCAAGGTAGACGTCAGAAGGGATCCAGTAGCGGTACTTTCCCTAACCTGAACCTTGGCTCTATCCCCTAACCCTAAATCTAACTTGTCCCTTACACCATATGTCGGTTTTACGGATGGAATTAAGGCAGGACCGTTAAAAATGCAGCCTTCCAAGAAGCGGAAAGTACCGCTACTGGATCCCTTCTGATGTCTACCCAATGGCAATGGCAAATACCATACTGCGCACAGTAGAAACTAACGTTAGCTGAGTCGCTGTTGAGGCTACCACTGAAACTAAAATTATAATGTAATTTCAGGAAGCAAACGGGAAAAAGGCTAAGTGAAACGCCTCAAATTATTTTTATAAAAAAAAAAAGTCACAACGTTACCTGTTAACCAACTACTGTTTTCATTAACAGGGCTCTCAACTTTCACATATTCGGCTTGAGTTTTAATGACATATTCACGTTCCCGTGCTGTAGTCAGAAATTATTCTATCAGACCGTTTGTAGAGATTCTCAGGTGGAATTGAAGTCCTTGTGCATTGAAGTTTAGCAGTTTCACATGTGTTACGGTGGATTTCGCCACTAGTAATACGAGAACAATTATGATTCCGGAATTCTCACGCTTTTCTTATCGCAGGGGTTGGAAGCAGTGGAATTGCATAAAAATGTTTCAAATGGTCTTCATTTAAACAATTTGAACAATCGTGAAACACACACATTTCATTGATTGAATAATTACTGACTACAGCACGGGAACGTGAATGAAGCACAAATTCTCACGGCGAATGCGTGAGAGTTGGCAGCCCTTTAAGTTAATCGATTTATCATAATAGCCTAACATGTTACTGGAATGAGATGACGCTAATGGATGACTAACGTCACACAATTTTTACTTTTATTGAGTTCAATTGCCGTGTCAAAGAGCATCTTTCCCGTCAGCATGAGAGTTGAGGAGGCGTGGAACTGGTAAGAGCCATGAATTTACCGACGTCATACATGCGACACTGTTGGGTCTCGACAAGAGTTATGGGAAATGAGGTCCAGAGGCGCACCTGCAATTACAGTTTACTGCCAAAGATGTCAATATAAACAAACCAATTCAAATCTTACGGATTACCACTTTAAAGCTAGATACCATTGAGTCATAGAGTATCTGAAACGATGTATTCACAATAGTAAAAAGAAACTGGTGAGCCTAGTTGGGCTGAATGGCCTGTTCTCGCCACTCATGTTACGTTATGTTATGTTAAGTCTTGAGGACTTGCGAACACAAAACTGATTAGCAACAACTCTGTAATTTGCACTGCTAGCAAGAACGTACAGGGATGCGTTTCCCGAAATCACAAATGCTAACTTACATAGTTGGTCCCATTGACTGTGAATGGACAAACTATGTAAGTTGCTGGCTTAGCAACTTCGCTTTTGGGAAACGCACCAGAGAACAGTAGCAATCCTCATTTGCAATGGTATTCTGCCCTACTAAGTGCAGTAACTACATAAGGTAAAATGTGAGCTATTCAGTTTTGGGCCTGAAAGTATATGGAGGTTAGGATTTATTTGGATTTAAATAATACCATGGCAAGTCAGTTAACCCTAACACCATGTAACAAAAAATATTTTTTCTTTGTTTCTGGGCAATAACCTTTATTTTCTCATTCATTATGCTTCAATACACTGGAACAAAGCTTTCAGTGATTTTAAACTTCAGGTTTGTTGTCAGTACATTGATTTTGTGACCCCAGTTTCATCCCTACATGTCATATATTGACGCTACCTGAACAAGCATCGATATACAACACAAAAAGATGATTTTGACTTTCTAATTTGATGCCAGTTTCAAACAAACCCTACCCCCCAGCCCCAAAACCCTAACCCAAACCCTAACCCTAAGCGTCAAATAAAGACGTCAAAAGCTTCCTTGTGGGTCGTATATCGACGCTTGGTCAGGCAGCATCTCTATATGATGAGTTGGAGATGAGAATATGTTGATATTGTTATTATTTTATTATACTATTTTATTATTTATTATTTTAAATAAATACGATTATTTTCACTTTTTGAGACATTGAAAATTTTAATGCGTGACAAAGTTACCATTTTTAGGTTTAAATCATCAGTATTTTGATCTGTGACAAGTTTCTATTGATGGGTTTAAATCTTCGGTATTTTGGTGCATGACGAAGTTTATATTTTTAGACTTTATGTGTCTGTTTTATACAACAAGTATATATAGCAGCTTCATGGAAATTTCCAGATTGCTTTCCATTGAAGTAGTGTTAAGGCTGCTCGTCATTGCAAACACTCAGCGGATTATTACAGCTAAAAAGCACTGCTTGGACAGTTGTACCTGTGCGAAGGAAGCCCATCATGCCTACTTCGGAATGCCAGTCGGTGACCAAGACAAACGTTGGGCACCACATGTCACCTGTGACTACTGCCGCTGCACTCTTGAAGGTTGGTTTAGGGCAATGCATTTTGCGAATAGTGTTAGCATCAATTAGAATTATATTTAACAGGATTCATATGACTTAAAAGCAGATACTGTGGAAAAACCCTAAATCAATAAGTAAAAATGGCAAAAATCAATAAATCGATCTCCTGAACTCAGAACTGAAGTCTGAACTTGGTGACTCCTCATTTTTACTTATTTATGCACTAAAAATAAGAAAATAATAGTTCTAACTCATGAACAAATTTTGAGTCACACGGTGTAATCTATCATAGATGTGCTAACTATTCAATTGTTGGGACAGCGAACAAACTCTGGAGCCATTTTTTACTGTTTAAATTATTTTGTAGTTACTGCACTTAGCCTTTGTAGGGCAGTATCGGTGCTTGAACAGTCATGTCTTGGGGGCTCATGACCTCTTTCATTAATCCGCATAATTTAGTGAATAACCGCGCATCATCCAAAAATTTTCCTTCCATTTGCCATCGGAAAACTCATTCAACACAACTCTTTCCCACCAGTCTATGCTCCTGACCCGCAGCCAACATGTACGGGAAGTCTGGGTTGCATTTCCTGAAAGCACAGATGCTAACTTGGAACATGGAACCACTGACTGAGAGTGGACGAACTATGTAAGTTGCTAACTTAGTTAGCAACTACGCTCTTGGGAAATGCACCCAGGGGTAGTAGAAAGGGCACAAAGCAGAGCATAGTGGAGGTCGCACTGTTTGAGCACTCCAGGAGCATATGGTGTTGCCGCCAGCCTTCGACTAACACCATAACCATCAGGGATAGCATGCATCTCAACTGTATGAAAAGCATAGCGTACAGCACATAGAAAATGTACGCAGCTGTAAAGTTGCCCCTCTTTTCGCCACTCGGCATGATGCCGCTAGTTTGCCGCCGGCTTACTTGTTTGTCGATTGTTTGGTCTGTGACGTAATAGATCAACCTGAAAAAGGTCCAACACGAACAATCTGAAAAAGAGTATATCGCCTCCCATCATGGCGGAGACGGAAATGCCTCGGTAATTGAACCAATTTCCCTACTGTGCTTGTATACTGGGACAAGGACAGTTGTCCTATCAAGTGGCCTAATCGAGCTATAACCGTAGCTTGATTTAACTGTGCATGTAAACGTATTGATCCTAAGCTATCTCATTCCAGCAGTAACAAACTTAACATACCTGATTTATTACGAACACCTGTAAATCCATTTGTTGTGAATGTTACGGTCCTCTGTAAACAGTGGAAATATGCATGCAAACTGCTGTAATTCCAACAATGTGAAATCAAGATGGATTAAAAATATAATTCTATAAAAGTCAGGAAGCAGCGCTGAAAGCACAGTGCACTGTTTTAATACAAATCTAAAATCAGGAATTCAGTGATTTCTGCACGCTTGCCTCACCACATTTTTAGTGTTTTCCTTGTTTTCTTCCCAGCTCCCTCTTGCTCATTACAGAAACTGAACTTACAACTGTGAGATTAAATACATGTTCACAGAGTTTAAAATGCACTGGTAACCTTTGACATTTTCCCACGAGACCATCTCTATATTAATTCTCAGTTTGCCTGGCCTTTGCGACATATCTCCTCCGATACCGCTCAACGGATCCCTGTGCCTTCTGGCATATGCATTCCAGATGAGCCTGCCTCTTTTTTCCGCCATGTAGGATTGAACCAACTCGCCCCGTTACTGAAATTTGGGCCATTTTATCTGTTTTTCCTTTCATTACCATGACGACGGGTGGCATCGCTATTCTTTAGGATTATTGGTCACAATCTACCCCCTGCAGAGCATGGGTATAGCTAGTTAAGTCTTATTTCCTTACAATCGCCATTCACTTGTGGAATACTACTTTTTGGCTACTGGTTCATATTCGCAAACTTTTCCAAAATAGTTTGGCAAAACAATTTTGCTGCACTCTTCCATGAGGAGATTAGCATTTTGATCAAGCTGGCGCTCCCAAATATGTATGGTTACAGATTGTAGAATTATGAACGTTTGGTGAGGAGCGAAAGGAAACTGTTAAAATGTCTTGCTACCGTGACTACACTGTGAATTTATGCTGGTTAGGTATTCCCGCACAGCCATATTGATAATGCTTAAAATAGCATTAAAGGATCCTGTTGGTCTCTAAATAACTTTACCTTTTACAAGCTATTCCTGCAATGATGGCTCAATCATCGACAAGCAGGTGCTCATTTCTGCTGTCTGAGTATGGTTTCATCAAGTAATTAATTTGGCTACAAGCATGTGAATCTACTAACACCAGTCAAACCTGGAACTTTTTGGTCTGTGCATTAGGCACTTGCACAAGTCCACCATAATTGGGAAATGGCTTTGTAAAGCCAACTCACTAGAAAAGCATCAGCAACCAACATAATTCCAGGGAACTGAGTCCGCTAAATCTATGAAATGGGGACCCTTGCCACATGATTTGGCATTTTCATAGTTACCTGTGAGTAGTCACGCAGCCTTTATGCTCACAATTACTGTATGAACCAAACTTTGGATTGGTTGTGACAATGAAAACTCCATCTATGGGTTCTACTATAAAAACAAGGCAGCAAACAAGCTAACATGCCTTTGTTTAATGAACTATTTTCATCGAAAAAAAGAAAAATTCACAGAGTCGTGCAATAGAAAGTTTGTTACACAAATGTTAGCGAGCGCTTGGAATTACAGATTAGACCAAAGCAATGTTGCTATTTGCTCTGCCAACTGGAATCGTAAGGAAGGCTTGACCTCCATGAACCATCGTTTTCTGTGTTCTGGCCAATTACAGGTGAGCAATGGAAAAATTGGATTGATTGAGATCATCTACCTAATTGAGGCAGATTAATTTATCTTCAGTTGTTATTGATTTTTAAAGTGACACTAAACATCTGTAAAACTGTTACATGCACCCAAAAACAAAATCGAAGGGGCAATCTCCTCCATCATAATCTATCTGTTTGAAATTTTATTTTCTTTCTGTTAAGGATTGTTTGGGCATTACCAACTGGCTCTTCCTCCTGTTCACAATATCAGTCTAACAAACAATGAATACGAACATAGAAAATATTGACGCCGGTCTTCATGCAAAGATTCCAGATTGGTAACGTTAAAAAAGTACCTGCTGCTTATCGTAAGAATGAGTCATGTTAATGACATAAGAACAAAGTTCAAAGTTAGCTAACTGCTAACTAACATTAGCCATCTACAACTGCAATGCTCTCAGTGGAGCTAAAATGGGTCACGCTGCGTTTTTATTTCTGTCAAAACACTTCTGCCATAACCACGCCCCACAACAATGGTTCACGATCAATTTCATTGGTTGTTACAGGAGCTGTTGTTAGAGACTAACAGCAAAGCCCTGACTAGTCCCGGTTAAATCATCATATCGAAGTTGGCTGCAATTCACCTAGAGGGCGCTAATGAGATGAATGAGAGTTAATTGAGCTGAAAGGTAAAAATAATTATTTACACCTGCTTCCAGACAAAAAAAAAAAAAGCCAAAAATTATATTTTTATCTTGGAAAATATAGTATCAATTATATTTCAGAAATGCAATGAAAAAATACAAATGTCCCATGGTTTTTCTTAAAGGGTTCGTTATTTTGCCCATAAAATGCTAGCATTCTGCTAGTGTGTTACTTATCAACTGATTGCAACCGAAGACCTTGCCTTGAAGGCACTGAAAGTCTACAGTTAACTAACATCATTACCTTAGTCCACCGAGGAGCCGCGCTTGTAGGGCTGCCTCACGCTGAGAACTGATGGTGCAACTGTGAGGAAACTCAAAAATAAGGTCCCTCGAATGCTTTTTGTTATCATCCACTTGTTAGAGTAATGTCTATCATGAGTTTGCAATTAACTGTTTTTGGTTTATCGTGACCTAGCACATGCCAAAGTTTTTAATGCAATGTTGTTTACTATGGGCGCAAAAGAGTACTTGAATTAATGAGCACTCGCCATATGAACCATAACCTGTTACAAAAAATAGATTATTGATAATCGTTTTGTAGTCCTATACTTTTACTACATTTGATTTCGGAAGCTTCTGCGTTATGTTGGCCTATATGTGTTATTTAAAAAGCTATCACGCTTGTTGCTTTATTTCTTTCAACCTCTTCAACCACAACTCCTGGTAATGCTGATGTTACTGGATTTTCACTTGAGTGCCGTCAGATATAAGCCTTTTACACATGATGGATCATGACTCGTCCCTGTTTGAGATCGCCTGATTAACAATCAAACAATTTATTCACTGAATTACCAAGACCAATTCAAAAGCATAATGATTAAAAAATTATTAATTAGGAAAATGATCAAGAGACCACGGATAGGCTACATTGAAAATGTACATATATAGGCTACACGGAATATTGTAAGGATGACAATTGTGCACATAATTAGTTAGTCCAAAACTTTCCCTAAATTCCATCTCCAGTTTCAAAATTTTTTCATTTAAAATTGAAACATCTTCTTGTCAACCCTATGTAACATTGGCACAGAAAGGCATTATTTATAAGTCTAGCTATTACATGCCATTTTATGAGCTACAGATTGTCATCACCCAAAAAAAAAATTAAAAAATTTAAAAAATCCTTGGACAAAATCTGCGGTTTGAATGAAGTGAGTCTTTTTTTTTAAAATTCAATCAACTTTCTTTAATGAATGTAGCTTGTCCATTAATTAAACATATATAATATGCAAGCATGTGTATTTTGTAGGCTATGTGTATATGCTGTGTGTATTTTTTTTCATGTGGTCCAGTCTAAAAAAGTTGCACATTGGAATTAATGGAGGAAGCATTAGGTTGATGTTTACCATGTTATTAATAAGTCTGTCTGAATAGTTTAAAGCATCATTCACATTGACAATCAAATTCTGAATCAATATTGTAATGCTGCAGCTTTTTTGCTTGCATTTAGTCTGCTTAAACCAAGTACTTGTGTTTCAACCCAGTATTTCTTCACAGTTGCAGACAAAGATTAGGCTATATTATATGATTAGTATTATACGTACTTCTTATAGAATTAGATTTGAGTGGTGGCTGCAAAGGATTGTTTCCAGCTCTCGTGATCCAAAAATTTCCAATAAAAGAATTGTAGCTTTAAGTCCAAATTCCATAAGTAAAAATGTATTGTAAAATGACAGATGTAATAATTTCCAAAATTCACGATTTTTTTTTTCAAACTAAATATTTTGCTTAAATCTATATTTAAATGGTGATTTCGTTTCAAAGCCGAATCTTTTGCTGTGGTCAAAAACAGCACTCTCTCCCGCCTTGCATGATGTATTGATGGGGCAAATCGTGTGAAATTTAATTGCACCATAAATTTCATGTATTACCACAGTAGCAAATATTCCTGCTTCTTCACAATTTCGGCTCAAGCAATATATTGATAAATTACTGAAGTCCTTACAAAAAAGTAATAATCATATTATGTATCTGCATTCGCTTGTTGCTCGCTGCTCCATCATGACATAACTTTCATACCTTCAACTGCTGTGGACACGTTAAAGAAATCCCTGGTTTGGATGCATTTTTTCGAACGCTGATGATGATCCCCAAGGGTGTGATTTGTGGCTATTCCATCATTATTGTATGCTTTTTTATTGGATAAGCCTGCTGCCTGCATGTATGTATGTTGACAAAACTAACAAGCTACATTCATTAAAGAATGTTGATTTAATTTTACAGAGGAAGGTCACTTAATGTGTTGAATACTTTATTTAAATTGAAGATTTTATCTGAGGATTTTTATTTTATAGGAGGATGATGTCCCGTAGCTCATAAAACGGCATGCAATAGCTTGGTTTATAAGTGATGCCGTTCTATGCCAATGTTTCATAGGGTTTGACACTAAGAGGCTTCCGTTTTACATGTAAGTCTCTTGTACGTATTCCATTTTTAAGTCTTTTATACATGATCAAAACAATATAAACACCTTTTAATTAAATTTTTTTGCATCTAAATGAGTTAGATTAAGTAATTGTTTATCAATTTCAATATTTATTTCAACTTTTTACTCTTCCTTTATTTTGATCTCCCTCTTGTTTCTCAACAGAAAAGGCACATCCTCTTCTGTTTCAGTTCACCAGCCTCCTCAGGTGTGTGCAACCTCAATTCCACAGGGGTTGGAATGGTATGTAAAATGCAAATACAGATCTCTTTTTTCATTCATTTAGTTGAAAACAGCACACGGAAAAATATGTGAAGTTTCACCTCATCAACTATTGATTTTTGAATGCCAAATTTTATGCCAGTAACATATTCCAAAACAATCAGGACAGGAGACTGAAAGACCGGAGAAGTCGTGAAATCTTCAGAAATAACACTCATTTGGAACATTCCACTGGTAAACAGGTGAACAGGTAACAGGTGATCCAATTATGACTGGATATAAAGTGAACAGAAACAAAAGGCGCAGTCGTTTACCAGCCAGATGGTTCATGGTTCGTCACTTTGCTGAAAGCTGCGAGCACAAATAGTCAAAGAGTTTACGAGCAAAGTTTCTCAATGTGCGATTGCACAGAATTTCGATTTAGATTTTACCATCGACTGTCCATAATATAGAAAAAAGATTCAGAGAAACCAGAGCAATCTCTGTGTATGAAAGACAAGGCCGTATCCCAAAATTGCATACGTGTGACCTATGAATACTCTGCCTTCACTGCATAGAAACTGACATGCTGAAAAAAAACATGGTGTTCTCAGGTCCAAAGAGAAGGACCATCCCAATTCTGGTTAATGACACAATTTTGTGTGATGGTCTGGGCTTGCATTAGTGCACTCAACAGGAGCAACTTGCACATCTGTGATGGCACAATCAACCCAAAAAGGTACACTTGCATTTTGGCACAATATAAGCTGCCGTCAAGATGGCAGGCTCTGTTTTTATGCCTTTGCAAATGGAATCGGATGGGGCTGTAATATCAGTCACAGTGTTGTTCCAGTCCGTGGCAAATGGCATATTTATCACTTTTGCCCAGCACCTTAGTCCATTTATGCATTTCCGCGCTCTGCCATAAATGTGTTTGCAACTGAGAAGGTTGAGCTGTGCATTAGGGGGTGTATCAATAAATAAAGCTGCCGCAGTGTAATTTTTGTGTCAAAGACCTTGCTTGCATTTTGAATAAACACAGTCACTTAATGGTATTTTCATGGGAATTAATCCAAACCCGCTGAGCTGTTCGCAGACATATCATTTGTATTGTTTTCTTTCTTTTCTTTATTTTCATTTTGTGGGCTTCATTTTTCACTATGTAGGCTATAAATAATACATTTTTAATGCCTAAGAAATGGTGATGGGGTCTACTGGGAAGGGCAGAAAGAAGGGGTATTCTAACACCTAAATATTTTTTTTTAGAGTGGGGGGAATGTAAATAATTAACCTCAGTCTTGCACTTGTTTTAATACCACGAGTGTCATTTTGTCTACGGTTCAAATGTCAAATGTCCTTGTCACCTCACTTCATTGAACGGCTTACTACATTGGAGCGCAGTTCTCAGAGGACTGAAAAAGGCAGCAGTAACGCAAGCCAGATGTTTGGTCCACACCTGACAGAATTGCCAGTTTGCTATGGCGTTACGCACTGGTTTTAAAGGGAATGACAGCAACTGATCTGTTTGGCCTCAAAAGAACCAAACTCCCACCACACCCACAGATAATTAATTTGTCTTAGTCCAACCCTTTTGACAACCGCGCCACAGTTGCACCATCGCCACCTGTCACGATATTACTAGAATGGAGTTAGACAGGCCCAGCTCTGATCTGCGATACCGACAGTACTTGCTTTTGCTGACTGCGTTTAGTTCGAGAAATTTGGGCCTAATGTGTTTTTCTGGGATGCCCATGCTCATTACAGCAGGATAACGCCAAGCCACACTCTGCATGTACAAGGACAGCATGGCTTTGTTGTCACAGAGTGCAGGTACTAGACTAGTCTGCCTGCAGTCCAAATCTGTCTCCTATTGAAACAATGTGGCAGATTATGAAGTGAAAATATGACGGTGAAGACCCCAGATGGTTGATCAGCTGAAGTCTTTTATCAGGCAACAATGGGAACAAATTCCAATTTCGGAAGTCCAACAGCTAGTGTTCTCAGTTCCAAAGCAACTACTGAGTGTTATTAAAGGGAGAGGTGAGGTTAGACAGTGGTGTCCATGCACCTTTCTTAACTTCATTGGAATGTTTCAAAGGCATTACATTGCAAATTTGCCATTATTTTCAAAAAACAATAATCTATGACTTAAAACAAGACTGATTTTGTCTTTTTACTATTTTCAATTGGTTAAAAGGGATTTGTGAATTACTGCTTGCTGTCTTGATTTGCATTTCACATATTGCCCCCTTTCTATAGTTGAGGTTATACGTAATGTAGGTCTGTGTATGTGTATGTGTGTGTGTGTGTGTGTGCGCGCTCCTGCGTGTGAGTTCGTGTGTATTTGCTTATATGTGTGCTTGTGCTTGTGTTTCCGTGTGTGTGTGTTCTTAGAATAACTCACTGATTTGGATGTGGGGGTAGAGGACTTCTGGATATGTACACCGGATAGGAGGTCCCTTGTGTCTTGTTGGGATCTCTTGATTGCCTGGGTGAAGGCGCTGGGCCTGCATGGGGAATGGAGCACATACAGTAGGTCAGACAGCACTTGAGAGTTGACCCATATATCACACCATCTGTCACTGCACCATAATAATGAAATGGAAATGGCACTCACGGAAAATGTGTAGCTGGGGGGCTTCCTCAGCTGCACTTAAACCCAATTTATTCCTTGGCTTATACCATGTGACTCTGTTTTTCTGTCTGCTTTATTTTAAAATCCCGTGATTTGTCTAACTGGCTGTTCGGCACCTCTGAATGTGCAGGTAACTGCTTAACTGCTTACATAATCATACACCTGGCCATGGGGATGGGTGGGGTCCATGTCGAAGGTTAAGGCCTCAAAGCCTTTTGGGATTATCACATCATTTTTCTCTCTCTCTCTCTCTCTCCCTCTCTCTCACTCCGTATATCTCTATTTCTCTCTCCTACTTGTTTGCTCTCTGCTTGTCACCCACCCTCATGCATGCACACATATGCACACGATAGGACCAAACTGCAGCACCTGAGATGAAAGAAATTCTTGCTCAACTATGACCTGTGCCCTTCGAAACAATGGTTTTTGGTGCTTCTTCAGTCAGAACATTCTTATTTAGAGTAAAGTTGCCTGAAGAGAATGTTTTCTACAGCTGACAATTTCATTGCAGGTTTTGGTTTTCCCTTTCTTTTATTGCATTTTATAGTTTTTTGTGCATGTAAAATGTCTGCAAAGTTACTAAGGCTCCTGATCTGCCTCAAATGCCTCGTTTATAGTCCAGCCTTTTCTTTTGTAACATGCCTACATCATGATGTAACACATTTGCGTAAGTCCCTTAAAGCGGCTACTCTGGCACACCTTCGAACAAAGCTAGGTAGGGCAGAGGGGGGTTAGAGTTTTGTTAATGCATATCACCATGTTGAGAATACGTTGTATACTGTATTTCAGTTCAAAGGCATATTCCCTTTGTATGAGCTTCAAAAGGGAGACAAAGTGAAGAACCACTTGTTAAAGTGAAAGACGACTGTGACACAAAACCTACTTTAAAAAGTAGGACCAAGGGTCCCGGAATCCAGTGGCCAAAGATAGAAAATTTTGGCAACAAATTGGCACTTTCAACAAACTATGTTGTCAATACTTTCAACAGTAATGAGTAATAATATGATATGTGTAAACATTTAGATATGATAAATTACAGACTTTATAAGACCATGCCACCATTTTCCAAATTGAAAGACATGCAAGGAATTCCCAGGATGAACGCGACAAAGAGGATGACAACAACAAAAATAATGAAAAATTAATAACAATTAAAAAACAAAATTTTCACATTCATTGAAGGAACTTGGTAGACCTTCTCTCTCGGATGCACTATAACAAATAACAAGTCATTCTGGCAGACGGTTCTGGAGAAGAAGATTTCTGAAAATTTCCACCAAGTGACTCTGGGTTTAACCTTGAAATGAAAACCCTGATATGAGTTCCTATCAGTTGTCATTTGCAATTATATCAATATCTCCAATCATTTCCATGTTACAGGCCTTTGAAATACGGCCAATATTGAGTATATGGTCAAATGAAATATTTAAAAAAAGTCATAAATTATTCAAAAATCAATATTTGCTAATTCATTGATCAAACTTGGTAGACATTGCCACAAGGATGCTCCATAATAAATATCAAGTCATTCAGGCTGACAGTTTAAAAAAAGAGGTTTTTTTGAAAATTTGCACTAAGTGACCTTTGGTTTGACATTTCAGGTTCACTCAAGGTCAAAGATCATGATACCAAATGAAAGCCCTCATATGACTTCCTATCTGTTGTCAATACTAATGATATCAATATCTCCGATCATTTCCAAGTTATAGTTCATTGAAATAGGCTCAATATTGTGCATATGGGAGAATTCAAAATTTAAAAAAAAATCAAAAATGAATATTGAACTAACGCAGTGGACCTTGTTGCAAGGATGCTCCACAACAAATGCCAAGTCATCCCGGTTTACAGTTTTGGAGAAAAAAGATCGTTCAAAAATAGCTAACAACAACAACAACTTTTAGGATGCCAACGACGAACGAACGACAGGTGCCAGGTGTTGCATGATGATAATAGTCCATGAGCCTTTGGGTGCCATTGGACAAAAAAAAAAAAAAAATTACCTAAAAGGAGTCCCATTAAATTTTCACGATGATTAACATAACAAAAATACTGAAGATCACCATGTTTCCATCCTTAGAAAGAGTTTATCCCAGGCTGAGGAACGCTTTGGCAGTCTCATGACAGTGACGTTGACTGACTATAGCTTCGCTCATTTTGTACGAAATTCCCACTCGTTTTGTTTGTTTGAACTGGTTAATGCGCTAGCTGCTGCTCACCCTCCCCTTTCTGTGTTGGTTATGTTGCAACAGGAGATTTAATGTTCCCTTTGTTTCTTGCATTGATCATTTCTTTTCTACAAAGCATGCACGAGAGAAATGTCAGTTGTCTTTCATATTTGTATTAAGTGGATATACATTACTGCAGGTATTACTGTTACCACTGAGGATGTCACTCCTTTTGGAGTTCTGGAATATGGGAGGTTCACCACAGATTTGATTATTACAGACTGTTAGCATGTTTAGCAAACTAATTTATGTTTTAGCTGAAATGGTTAGCCCAACTGGCATCATTGTAAGATTACAGTGCATGGTCAATATATTTCAACCCCAATTCTGGAAAAAGTTGGGATGCTGTGCAAATTGTAAATAAAAAAAAAACAGAATGCAATGATTTGCAAATCTCATAAACCCACATTTTATTCACAGTAGAACGTAGACAACATGTCGGATGTTGAAAGAGAGGCATTTTACTATTTCATGAAAAATATCAGCTCATTTTGAATTAGATGGCAGCAACACATCTCAAAAAAGTCAGGAGAGGGGCAACAAAAGGCTGGAAAAGTAAGTGGTACTAATCAAAAACAGCTGAAGGAGCATTTTGCAACTAATTAGGTTACTTGGCAACAGGTCAGTAACGTGACTGGGTATAAAAAGAGCATTTTAGAGAGGCAGAGTCTCTCAGACGTAAAGATGGATGGAGATTCTCCAATCTGCAAAAAACTGCATCTAAAAATTGTGGATAGATTTCAGAAAAATGTGAAATTGCGAAGACTTGGATCTACAATACATAATATCATCAAAAGATTCAGAGAATCTGGAGAAACCTCTGTGTGCAAGGGACTAGTCCGAGGGTCAATATTGGATGCTCGTGATCTTCGGGCCCTGAGGCAGCACCGCATGAAAAACAGGCATGATTCTGCATTGGAATTCACTGCATGGGCTCAAGAACACTTCCAGAAATCATTGTCTGTGAACATAGTTTGCCGTGCAATCTACAAATGCAAGCTAAAGCAGTATCATGCAAAGAAGATACCATATGTGAACATGATCCAGAAACGCCGCCGTCTTCTCTGGGCCAAAGTTCATTTAAAATGGACTAAGGCAGAATGGAAAACTGCTCTGAGGTTAGATGAATCAAAATTTGAGATTCTTTTTTGAAACCACGGATGCTGTGTCGTGCGGTCTAAAGGGAGAGGGACCATCCAGCTTGTTAGCAGCGCACAGTTCAAAAGCCTACATCTCTGATGGTATCGGGTTGCATTAGTGCCTATGGCTTGGGGAGCTTACACATCTGGAAAGGCAATATCAATGCCGAAAAGTATACACAGGTTTTACAAAAACATGTGCTTCCATCAAGACAATGGCTCTTTCAGGGAAGGCCTTGCATATTTCAGCAAAACAATGCCAAACCACATACTGCATCCATCGCAACAGCATGGCTTTGCAGTTGAAGAGTCTGAATGCTGAACTGGCTTACCAGCAGTCCAGACCATTCACTAATAGAAAACATTTGGCGCATCATAACACGAAAAATCCAGCAAAGAAGATCCAGTGTTGAGCAGCTAGAATCCTACATCTGACAAGAGTGGGGCAACATTCCTCTCCCAAAACTTCAGCATTTGGTCTCCTCACTTGTCAGAAGTTTAGAGACTGTTGTTAAAAGAAAGGATACTAAACAATGGTAAACATGGCCCTATCCCAACTTTTTTGAGATGTGTTGCTGCCATCAAATTCAAAATGAGCTAATATTTTTCATGAAATGGTAAAATATCTCACTTTCAACATCTGATATGTTGTTTATGTTCTATTGTGAATACAATGTCAGTTAATGAGATTTGCAAATCGTTGCATTTTGTTAAACATTTTACACAGCATCCCAACTTCTCTGGAATTGGGGTTGTTCATATACAGTATGTATTAGTGTGAAATAAAAGGATGAACTGTCTTCAGCGTCCTGTCTGCTTCTTGCCGGAGCCCCATATGGTGGATGGACATTTTAGCTCGCCCCTGAACTCCCAGATTAGACTTATTCTGAACACATTTCACCATCTGCTGTGTCTACTTGCCATGTTGACTTGTCCCTGCATTACTGAAAGAGTTGTTTTTGTGTTGTGTTTTTGAAAAACTACAATCAAGTTGGTTCGGTTATATAACAGAAATTTTTCGGTATTGGTGGATGCGATTCTGCACATACCATTACAAGCAAACAAACACTTTGGGTTTTCAGCGAGAGCTTTTTTTTACCTTCTGCCGTTGAAGAGCTGTAGGACATTTGATGTCACTAAAGCTCGCTGTTAATGCAAAAATGGCGGATTTTGTAAATGTTTTGTAAACTGGTGGTTTAAAGGGGCTATGTCAATAGCTGGGTATGCGCAGTTTGGTCGAGAAACTTATACGAAACTTACCTTTTCCATGGGCCACGGGAAAGTCTGGCGTTCGCCATTACGAAGGGGGAGAGTGACAATCTAAATGAATCCAGCTTTCTTTCATATCTTCTGCGCAAAATATTTATTAAAAAAAAGAGTGCTGCATTATTAGGAAAGGAAATTTTGGTTATTTTTAACTTCCCGACGCCAAAATATGGCTTTGAGGAATCCAAATGTGAGACGGAGCATTATGTTCAGACCGATGCTTTCACCTGATCACCCTTTCAAAACCAGGAAAGTATGGGGAGACAGACCCAAAAGGATATGGATGGAAAAGGAAGTATTCACAACTTGACAAAGCCTCAAAAAGACCTGTTTGTACAGCACTGATTCCGCATTTGCCGGCCATTTGCTCTCGCTAGAGTTATGGAGAAGAGAGGTGAGTGTGGAGACATTTCCATATGCAACCGCATTGCTAGTGCTTGCGCAGCATATGCATTCGCGATCTTAACATTCAATGTTACTATTCTAAACCCCATTTCCCTTATAAAACCCCCAAAATATATTTGTGCCCCCTTTTGACATCGTTTCAGTGAATAAAAAGCGGTAAAATGTGGAGGTTGTACATGGAAATATCTCCGCGCTCACCCAGGCTTTGGAAGGGTGATCGGGTGAAAGCATCGGTCTGAAGATATTGCCCCGTCTCATATTTGGATTCCTCAAAGCAATATTTTGGCCTCGGAAAGTTAAAAATAACCAATGTTTCCTTCCCACGACATTACCTAAATATGCAGCACTCTTCTTGTATAAATATTTGGCGCAGATGACAAGATAGAAAGCTGGATTCGTTTAGATTGTCACGCTCCCCTTTTATAAGGGCAAACGCCAGACATTCCCGTGGCCCACAGAAAAGATAAGTTTTGCGACCAAACTGCGCATACCCAGCTATAGACATAGCCCCTTTAAGTGTTTATCATTCAGTTCAGTTTTATCCTAAACTTACCATAAAATTACCAAAAAAATAAAGTAACATCTAAGAGACAGTCCTTTCATTTGAAGTCAACTTTAGAGTAAAGTTGCCTTTCACGTTAAAACTTATTTTTACCTCTATTCCTCAGCAGTACAACTCTAACCTTTCAATGATTTCCCCTTATCACTACACAATCCATGCCGGAAACCTAATGTGCTCCACGCATGTGCTAAATGTGGCCACTTCCTATTAGTGCTGTCATTTTATATTGTTGTCAAAAAGTGTTTCTTCCCACCAGTTATGGGGTTTTCAAAAATTGTTGAAAATATGGTCCATGAGGAAAAATTGTCACCCTAAATGGTGCACGTTTTGGTTGGTGAGATAACATATGCATGTCTTTACAACTGCGTGAAAATGAAAGACTCATGTTCATAAAATGCAAATGTTGCTAACAATGCGCTGTCTCGAAAAATAATTTAACTACAAGCATGCACAATGTTTGAACAAGCTGATGATCTGAGAACAGGTGGTGATGTCATTCCATATTACTTCAACCTAACCTTGTTGATAGTAACATTCAGCCTGACATTTTTTAAAAGAATTTGAGATATTCAACCACACTAAATATAAAGGTAATATTTTCCACCCTTTAATTTAATCAATGGTCTTATTTTGCCATTTTTCAAAAACCCCATTCATTTTTCACATAGATTTTGACAGCAATGGAAAACAATAGCACTGACAGGAAGTCGCTGCTTTTTCGTACAAGCGCAGGACAAATCGGGTTCCCGGTACGAGTCAGACAGTCACACCCACTGACACACAATAAAAAGTAGATAGTCTCCAAAAATGGCCGCCCATTCATTTCATTGGAAATGGTTCCATGGCGCAGCATACCCACATGGGGCCTTTCTTCCGGAGCGACGTAGATTTTTGTGTCACGCATGCATAGTTTGCTCCCACATAACCATGCAGCTGTTAGAGATAGTCTAGCAATGACCCACTTGCGGCTCTCCTATCAGGAGTCCAAGAATTATGGCCACTGCGAATTTAGGCGAAATCCAAGCAGTAAATGGCACAAGTAAACATAACACCTGGTAAAGGCTTAATATGCAGTTTGGAAATAGTTACGGTTCAGTATAGGCCTATATAGGCCTGAATGACTTTGCGAAAATTGCGTCAACAAAACAGTTGACTAGCTATTCTTTTACATGACAATATTTTTTTTAACACAAGCTAACCTTGTGTTTACCATTTTCATGTTTTCCACATAACTATATTCGTTGACAATGTTAGGTTGCTATATTTTGTGCCTGTTACCTTAAGAATTTCACAGTTGTTACGGGATTCAAGATTCAACTTAATCTTACAGAGCATTGCCCAAGGTTAATGAATTGCTATGTTTCAACACAAGTAACGCATACCTTTTTCTTTATTTTATTACTCATGTTTTTCCTTTGTGAAGACCAAGTGCAGGTGTATCATCAGATTGCTATCGGATCTCTGCTATATAAGCTACTCTCTTGAACATTAGACACTGCTTACAAACCCAGTGTCATCTGTATTTCATTCAGTCTCAAACTTTCTTATGAGCACATTAATCTCACTCGTGTCCGAATTCCACCCAAGCATGATGTTGCCGTGCCAGGCTATGTGTTGTTTTGCAGTCATTAAAGGGATGGGCGGAATTAGGGTCCTGGGCGGTCCTGGGCAGAATTAAGGCACTCTGCTGACCTTCCCTATTCAAAATTACAAGCTAATATCGGTTACACTGCGGATTGTATATTTGTTCAGTGTTGTCACATACATATAACTAATGTAAAATGTACAAAATGACAATTATGTAATATTTGAGCTCTTATCAGAAGAGCTATGCCATAGTTAGACTGCATTGATACTCTGCTAGCTACAAACGCAATGCCTTATATAGCTAGCTAGCTAGCATATCGTGCATAAAACAAATAATGTTACACAGTGTTGTGATTCGGTGTTCACATATTGAAAGTGTGCTAGGGTTAATTGAAAAAAAAAGACTCGGATCTAACATTTTATTATGAAAAAGTAAAGTTATGTACGTGGCTATAGAATGTCACTTTCAACTTCAATATTAACTGAATTCAAGCCAGCTAACTGGCTACCTAATCAAAAGCATCCTTAGCTTGCTGTACATTCTGTACTAAAGGTTGTGTCGCTATTGAGTTGCAACATGACAAAGGTATTCATCATATTAAAGATATTAAAACATTATTTTTGTGACCATTGCTCATCTTACAGACTTGGATTTAGTTAGAGATTGGCGGTAAGGAATCGCAAGCGCTCCATTCTCAGTCACACATATGCACTGCTGTGCTGAATATGGTAATTGACAACAGCCAGTAAGAACCAGAGACTGTATAGAGAACCGTGCCAAAAACGTGCATAAGGCAAGGTCCCATTGGCATTGAAATGCCTTGACTAAAAGTATTACTTTTTGTCGCAACTGAGGAAAAAAAACATCATTGATTTAGAAGTGAAAAATTAAAAGACTGTGTAGCGATCATGTGTGGTTGTCAGAAAAATTCCACAGATTGAACAGAGTGTCTTTTCCAGTGGTTCCCTATGGAGAAATTTCCTTTTGGCTTCATGGCATAATTACTTGCAATATCAGGTTGGCCACTGAGCACATGTTGGCATGTGACCCAGCCATGTTCCTGGTAGCCTGGTGACACCCCTTATTTTACTGAGTTCTATTTCCTGAACCACTGTAGTCCAATCACAATAAATTGAGCTTTAAGGGAGGGAGCCTTAAAGAGACAGGAGCCAAAACAGCTTGTTTTAGGCTGAGTGAGCCTGAGGTGCTAAACACAGAGCTTATACAGCTATAAGTAGATGCTTTTTGGCCATGAAACATGCTAATATTTGTCAATAAACCATAAAAATGAAAATAATAAACAGGCAAATGGGCGCAATATGACTCCTTTAAACCAATAATGTCACTATGACAATTCATATCTTACCCATAATTAATGACAATAATAGCTGAGTGTACTTAGCTTGGAGACCTGTCCTAAATTCGGCCCCAAGAGGTATGGCCTGGAAGAGAGTTAGTCCTTTTCTGACTGACTGACTGACTGACTGATATACTTCGTTAAAATGCACATGCATGGTGCAATACCAGTTTGAACCACTTGGCGCCTCTTGTTTACAGTGCGAAGACTGTGCACTGCCGAGAAGAAATGCCTTGACCTGTCTCTTTGAGTGTTCAAGACCGTAGCCAACATATGAAGTGACTGATTAGTTCATTTGTATGCATGTTATGGAAATGGCTAAAGAATTGTAATCTCAATTTCTCTTTCTCTGTTACAACATTGTTAATCAATCACTTGGAATTAAGGCAAGGTTTGCCTTCATTACCCTGCATTATAGAAAATAGCCTGTGTGGTCCAGCAGAAATTGTCTCAATTTGTATCACTTGAAAAACTAGTTTTCCTGAAAAATACAAGGCAATTAAACAGACTGACAGAATGTAGTTTGGTCCTAATTTATTCACTGAATTATGAAGCAAGTGCCATGAGGTTGAACATCTGATCTAGGGTAAATGAGCTGGGTAACTTGCTAAAATGGCATTTATACTTCTAACTAATGGCTACAGATGAGATAACTTTAAATATAGGGATCGTGAAACAAGTGGAAAGCGGTGGGCGCATTAATGTTACCCAGACAGTGAGCCACACCGATCCGGATCAGCCCTAGCTCCTGCACATTCGGCGGTACTGAGTCCACTGCCTTTAGGATATATTAGGTAGTTGTATAAGTCTAAAAATGCTGCATACTCATGTAGGTCAGTGAGCTTATTACCTGCTATGGCAGTAGGCAGAATTTGTTTTAAGAAAAGTAAAGTTAATCCCTTTGAATGTGGCTTGCTTTTAATATTTAAAGGAGACCTACAGTACTGTGCAAAAGTCCTAGGCACCCTGCATTTTTTAGTTTAAATCTGGCTTCAAATGTTTACATTTTGTTTTCCACATTTGGGTAGCTGAAGATAAAAAGTATATTTGAAATTGAAGACCTGGGTGCAAGAAGTACTTAAGTCACATTTTCCAAAAAATGAGCTGACACTACTACCATAAAGTAGAGTGTCATGTGCATCATTTAAAGCCAAAAAATTCCAAATATAAGTACTCAAGTCCTCAATACTGATATACGGCCTTCCCTGAATCTACTGAATTTTTGTGCAAGAAATACTCAAGTCTTTGCAGAAGTACTCAAGTCCTTGACGTCATCAGGAACAAGTGCCTAAGTCCATGACTGTCCAATCAGCTGTTAGTATGTGTCATGTGACAAGCGTAGCAAGAATGACTGTTTGGCAATCAGAAAATGATTGAAACGGCATTTGTGTGGTAAAAGTACTGAATTCCATGCATTTTATGGCAATAAGTACCAAAGTCCAGGCATTTTATGGTAAGAAGTACCAAAGTCCGAAACTGATTTTCTTGTTTTTTTTGTAATAAAGCATTATTTTTCCACAAAAACGTGTCTGTCTACTTTGTATAACCCCTGGGACTAGCAGCAGGCGCCACTGAATGTTATCTTTTAAAAAAAGTATCTGCAGCATGTTTTCAAAACTTTGACACTTAATATCTCAAAAGTGTTATTTTGTGACTAAAGTACTTCTTGCACCCAGGTCTTCAATTCCAAATGCTAATTAAAAAAAAAAAACAGTATCATACATAAATGTTTGCATCTCATCAAAAACAGTTCAAACAGATAATACAGTCTTGACAGAGCCCTGATTTCAACATCACCATAGCTGTCTGCAAATACTTGCAGGGATAGTCGCAAGTGGGACAGTCAGCGCGCAGCAGAAAATGGTGGCAAATTTCCACTCCGCTTGAACCAAGCAAAAAGCCAATCATCTTACAAAACTATAGCACAACAGGAAAATGTCCCAAATTTTTAGGCAAAGCATAGTCACACCCAATATTGTTTGATTTAGTTTTTAAATTTACAGCTGCGAATACTACATTTCTTAATCATTAGAAACTTTGAATTTCATTATATTTGCAAGCATAGTTGCCCTATGAAATGACTTTAAATATACCTAAGACTTCTGCACAGTACTGTGTTTTTTTTCAAGTGATAATATTCTTGCATGTCCAAAAGGGAGGTTTATAAACTTTTTAGCAAAAAATGAAAAATAAAAAATTAGAATTCATAATGTCTAAGCAATTTCATTCCTGTCGTTCTTAAGCCTCTAAAAACCAGGCTGCACTGAATTGCTTGCAGACAGAGCCACCAGCCCTGCGTGTCAGCGGAGAGCAACAATGTCATGATCCCCCTGGCAAGTCTCTGGAAAGTCTCTAAATACAAATGACTGAATTAGTAGCCAGATAAGTTAGCCATTAAACTACACAATAAGTATGGACAGGTAACATCTGCAGGCTAAGCAAGCATGGAAGACACACAGATTCACAAAGAAGTGCAACATGCAGGCACCACAAAAGTAGAAGTAAACACTGAATTCAGTCTCTAATGTTAAGAATGATCAGTGGCCAGCATCTGTACAGTAGCAACTACTCGCTAACATTCCACTTATTGTGAATGGCAGTGCAGTGCTCCCAACCCTAGCTGAATTCCTTTAAAATGGTCCACTATTATATTGGTTCCATTGAACATGTCTCATACATTGCCTCTGGCTGAACTACCAACGGTTTCTAAATTCACATTTAATTCCATAGCTAGCTCACTAGCTAATGCACCACATAAGGATTAAGAAAAGGTAATGCGTGCATGCTAGGTAACTAGGTAAGAGCATGGCACTTATCCTTGCTATACCAACAACCAAGCGATATATAAATGTAACAAACACTGCACTTGGAATTCAGTTTAAATATTAACATAAATTGGAGACATTTACCCAGCCAGCTATCAACAGATTCTCCTTGAAAATAAATTGAAGCCACAGCTTCTTTGTATCTTCCAAAAAGCATAATAGGTCCCATTTAATATACATGTTTTTTTTTTGTTTTTTTTTCCCAGTCCTGCATTGTTTGGACCCAGGCTAAAATAAAGCTGTCAAAGAAAAAGTGGATGGGACACATGCATAGGTTTTTGCCAACTGAAGCTGGGGCGTTGCCACAGAAAATATATATCCTCTGAACTTCTGTCCTCTGAGGTTAGGAGCCGTTTTTGTGATTTGTGCTGGTCTTTACAACCAGCAATACAGCAGTTATTGAGCTTCACTTGTTCATTTGGACAAAATGCTAGTGGGTCTGGCACTTATGAAAAACTATGGGGCACCTTCTCAAACAAGGCGTGGATGGAGACACATGAGAGAGAATAATTTTCATGTGCCTGCATGTGACGTAGGAAGGGGAGCCAAATCTGAATGGCAAACTGAAATCTATGTTTTTATGAAAAATGCGGCCAACAAAAACTGACTGGGTTGCCTTATTTCGCAGTTTGTGGGTTCGTTGGCACTCCAAATGCAGAAATATTTGTGCAGAGGCACTGAAAAAGTGAGTTTTTCCATAATATGTCCCCTTTAAGATGTGCAAGATTATGTTCTTTAAATGTCAATTTACAGCCAAGGTAACATGCCTGCAAGTGTTGATAGAGCTAATGTTATCATACTATGAAGCAAGTGAAAAATATGAAAAGCATGACTCTGGGAGAATTATAGCTGCAGAGCATGGTTGCGAGCTTGCTAAAATGATAATCAATATAGTTAACTGAAGAGGAGGAAATAGATAGGTGATGTTATATTTGGAGAGCGTAAATCGACTGGAAGCAGTCCTAAAGGTCAGAAATGCTTCTTGCACATACTGACATGGTCAGTGAGTTTAGGCCTATGTATCGGTATTTGTGATAGGAATTGCTATTATTTGGCCATACAATTATAATCCTCAGGAGTGCTGCTCAGTTTTTACGCTTAATTAACATCTTATCTTTTCCTGTCAGTGTAAAATTTAAGTGAATAAATTGAAAATGCGAGCACTCTATAAAAAAGTAACGATGTCTCTTATCGGGTGCACGGTCAGGGCAGACATATAGCAAAAAAAATTAATCCAGCACTCACAGATCAAAGTAAAAAAAAGCCACGCGGGCAGAAATAAAGCGTTTCAGCCTACTGGCTTTCTTCAGGCGTGAAACGCTGATTTCTGCCCGTAAAAAATAAAGTTTTTTACTTTGATCCGTGAGTGCTGGATTAATTTTTTTTTTGCTAAGTGTAAAATTTAAGGCCATATTTGCTTGCAGTTGCATTAACCATGCAGCTAGTAGCCTGCCTGGTTTGGAGAGAATGATCTTGATTTGTTCTATATGCTAGAAAATACAATGTATCTAAATGAGCAGATAAAATGTGCTTACAATGCTGTGAGGAAGTATTTTCCACCTACTAGATTTCTTCTATTTTTGCTTATTTGTCATATTTACATGTTTCAGATCATCCAAATAATTTTAAATTAAGCCAAAGACAATACAAGTAAACACAAAATGCAGCTTTTAAACAATCATTTTATTTCTTGAAGGTTCAGAGTTATTCAAGACTGCCATATATCACCCATGTGAAGAAAAAAAAAATTGCCCCCGAAATCTCATAACTGGTTGTGGCATCCTTTGGCAGCAACCATTGCTATCAAAAGTTTGCGATAACTGGTCAATGAGTCTCTGACATCACTAAGGAAGAAATTTGGCTCACTTTTCTTTGTAGACTTGTTTTAATTCGGCGGCATTGGAAGGTCATGCCTCAGCATCTCAGTTGGATTCTAGTCATGAGTTTGACCAGGCCACTCCAAAGCCTTCATTTTGTTTCTTTTGAACCATTCAGAGGTGGACTTGCTTGTGTGCTTTAGATCATTGTCCTTCTACATGGCCCAACCGTGCTTAAGCTCTTGGTCACAAAAACTGATTACCAGAAATTCTCCATCAGGATTTTCTCATAGAGAGCAAAGTTAATGGTTTCATCAATTTTGGAAAGTCATGCTGGTCCTGAAGCAGCAAAGCAGCCACAGACCATCACACTACCACCACCATGTTTGACTATTAGTATGATGCTCTTATTGTGGAATGCTGTGTTAGCCTTATGACAGATGTAACGGGATCCATGTCTTCCAAAAAGTCCAACTTTTGACTCATCAGAAGACAGAATATTATCCCAGAAGTTTTGTGGATCATCAAAACGTTTTTTGGCAAACGTGAGATTAGCATTTGCATTCTTTTTGGTCAGCAGTGGCTTTCACTCGGCAGGTCTCCCACTGATGCCATTTTTGCCTTGTCTCTTTCTTATTGTGGAATCGTGAACACTGAATATTGAGGCTCGAAAGGCCAGCATTTCTTTAGATGTTAGTCTTGGTCCTATTACCTCTTGCGTGAATTGTTGATGCACTTAACGAGGAATTTTGGTGGAGTGGCCATTCCTGGGACGGTTCACCAGGACAGTTCCAAGTTTTTTCCATTTGTATAGATAATGGCTCTCACTGTGGTTTGCTGGAGTCCATGATTCGCTGGGGTCTTAGATTCTTAGAAATGTTCATAGTTTTTTCATAATGTCTTAGTTTTGTAATCCTTTCCAGACAGATAGATGTCAATGACTTTATTTCTCATCTGTTCTTGAATTTCTTTAGATCATGGCGTCCTGCGCCGCATTTGGCTACTTCACATTGCCGGACAGGTTCTGTTAAAGTGCTGTTTAATTTTAACTGGGCTTGCAGTAATAGTGCCTGGGTGTGTCCAGTGAAATTGAACCTGATTATCAGTTAACCCCTTAAACTCTAAATATGCACTGAAGTTTTCCATTAAGTTGGTTCAAAGTCAGTAAAAAGCCTCTTTTTTCATATTTTTGGACTATGTCACATACATATTCCGTATCTGCTGTTTGCAGCGCTTCACTGAAGCTACATCATGCTTATATTGAGAGAAATATGCAAACCCAGGATGCCGTGTTTTTATGGCCACAACAATACATAGACTGGAAAACACAGATCTTGTACATCATTTTATGCACATTTTCCCGTAATTCAGCAGAACATATTTTGGAAACTATGAGATCTCCACTACAGTTTAAAATAGGCAAGGGGTTCCGCAGGTTTGAATACAGTAGCTGCATTTTATAGACCCATATATGGGTGTGAATGTTTTATGTTAAAATTTCTTTAATTGGTTGATTTAGAAAGTAAGGGGGCAATTACTTTTTCACATAGGGCTAGGTTAGTTTGTGTACCTTTTTTTCCTTCAATAAATGAGATCATCATTTAAAAACGGCATTTTGTGTTCATGCAGATAATCTTTGTCTGATATTAACCCTTTGATGCACAGAGTACATACAAATGGCTTGGACCATTTGTTGGGATTTGGTCCTGTTTTTCTTTGTACAATAGGAAGAGGTTCAGGTGACAATATTACCCATATTTGACTATGGAGATGTCCTTTACAGGCATGCCTCTAATAGTACCTTCAGACCCTTGGAAGAAATTTATCATAGCGCATTGCGCTTCATCACAGGTGATGGTTATAGAACTCATCACTATGCTTCATATAATTCTGTAGGATGGTTTTCCCTTCATTTTAGAAGGAAGTTACATTGTATTTTATTTATTTATAAAGCTTTGCTAAGCAAATTTCCTTCATATCTGACTAAGCTCATATCCATCAAAACAAGAAGTCAGTATACCAGATCACAAGAGTGGATTTTGTTTGAGGCTCCCAGGACTGGAACAAATTTGGGCAGTACCTCTTTTAGTGCATTCACTCCTTGTATGTGGAATAATTTCCTGGATAGTTTGAAGCTAGATTGCCTTATCCCCTTCGTGTCCTTCAAGAAATTAGTGTTGGATATATTACTTTTAGAGGCCAGATGTACTTGCTTTTAGTTTAAGGTAGGATTCGCACATCGTTTTTCTCTGTCCTATGTTCTTTTTATATATATATACATTTTTTTAAACATTTTTTAAAATTCATTTTTATTATTTTTTATTCTATTTTAAAATTTGTGATTCCTTTAACCCGCCGTTAACCAAGTACCTTTCCAACTGTGTAAAAATCATTTCCCTAGGCAAATATGTTGATTATGGGCCAACATTTGGAAAAATGGGGAAAAAAAAAATCGACCCTTTGGCCCACCTTTCCAAAATGTAGCAGATCTGCTACATTGGGTAATAATGCAAATGGAAAAATTAAAGTGACGGACCATTCAAGTTATTCTCAAATGTTTATTTGGCAATAAGAAACAAAACCAGCAGGGTGTCCAGGCTGTTAACCCTTTCACTTTATGTAGCAGATATGCTACAGTGGTTAATAGAGGGTTAATCTGGAATTGTTGTTTGTGAGTTTTGTGTATTTTTATCTGTGCTGTTTGTCTTTAACCTTCCGTTGTAATTGTTTTATTGTATTCAGGGCTCCCTGCAAAAGAGACCTTGGTCTCAGTGGGACTTCCCTGTAATAAAGGTTCTTGATTGATTGATTGATTTCCATCCCCCAATAGAAAAAAGTCTGATCAAAACTTGAACAATATAAGACTATTTCTGACTTTCGTCAACTCACCTCTTACTCGTGGATGCAGCCATTGTGATTGTTTGTGGTAAATCATTGACTAATCAGAGAGGCACCTATTGAGGAAATTATTATCTGTAAATGTCCAGTAAAATGTATTGTGTTTTCAGGGTATCTATGTGCCTAGAGAAAATAAACCCCACTTAACTTATGTCCAAAATATTGGACAACATGCAACAAAGGGTTAAAATTAATTTGATAATTTATGTGTGACAGATTTGCAAAAAAATAGAATAAATTTGGAAGGGAGCAAATACTTTTTCACAACTCTGTATGTAAAGTGTATTTCACACTCAGTTTTTTTTTTTTTTTTTTTCCTAAGGTTGAAGTTAGCTGCTACTGTAGGAGCAGCTGATAACTGCTCAGGTTCATCCCAAGACATCGTTATTAAAAGTAGCATTATATGAAAAGTAATGGTAAGAGTAGAAAAGTGTATGCATCAAAGGACAGCTTACATCGTAGGACAAGCAAGCACGTTTTCATTATATTAAAGTACATTATACAGCTAACAGTAATGTAATTACTGTTAATTGAATAAGCCTACCCAATGGCGATCACTGTTTCTCCCAGTGCTCCTGCTTGTAAATTGTGTTGCACCATTTTCAGAAAATGGAAAGGTGATGTGACTAGCTAAGACCATAGATGTTAAAGCTGTCTTAGCAGGCGGAAAAATCTTTAGCAAGCCAGATCTCTTCAAATAGACACAAAACCATGCCAAATTGATATACAGGTGTGTTGTAAGAAAACACATTGTAGCCTACATTCTTTTGTAGCACCCATTCAGCTGGCTCTAGTCTCGCACCAGAAAGAGGCATCTTTGGTGCTGAACTTTCGATGGCGAAGGTATGACCCGCCCTACTCTCTCAGACTGGCTATTAATTGTTGCCTTGTTAGTTTGGTTTGTTAGTTTTAGGAATGTGGAGTGAGATGGGTTTGGGTAAGGACAAGATTATTATTGGACACCAATCAGAGGCAGTGTAGGGCGCGTCATGCCTTTGTATTTCAAACACACTGTGACGTTTACGGTCTTTCAAGATTAAGCCAATTAATTGCTCTGAAGAGAGTTTAGTGACTTGTGACAGGATGGGGGCACTTCAGGGGCCAATCAGATTTCAGTTAGGGCCAGTACCCCTGTGGCCCTGCCCCTGGATCCACCCATGCCAAGAGGAAAAACTCTACAGTCCTGCAAGATTATGTGTCTAATTGGTCACACCAAATCAATTAATGCAGCATTTACAATACAATATTTGTTTGTGCCATGCATTGATAGGGGCTATTGCTGGTCATAGCAACCTTCCACATGGCACAATTTTGGCCAGAAGTCTCTGACACTGTCAATCTTCCATCAGAGGCAACAATTTATGAACTCAGCCTCCTGAGAATTTGTCGCTGTCCTATGTGGTGCATAAATCATATAGCCCATGATTTTTACATCTTCCATGATTTAGCTGACTCACAGGGTCTTGCTCTAACCTGGTGTCACTTGGTTCTCCTTTCCAGACCTGTGCTATATTTGAATCTCGAAGCAGCTAAAGGGCTAAATAGTCTAGGCACTTTAATAATTGTGAGCATTGGTGAGCCATTGCTGTTTGCCGTAGAGGTCAGCAAGCCAGAAGTGAATTATTCAAACATCTTGGTAACGCGCTTATCACACCCCTTTTATTGTTTTTTTTTCCTGCTCTGGCGTCCGTCCTTTGAACGTCCCTTGACAATGATAGTACTGATTGAAAAGCTCTCTCTTACTCCATCACTCGTGTATTATAATTTATTTATATATATTATAATGTATTATAATATATATTATCCGGCTGAGGGGAATGGTAGAACTGCACTGTTTTTTTTTTCTTTCACATTTAATTTGGTATGCCATGGATTCCACTAAAAAGAACTTAAAGACTAACCTCGCACCGAGACTGGATGTCGGAGGTTGAATACATTGGCTCCGTACCTTGTACTAATCTCTGTTATGTAATAATTGTGGTAAAAAGATGTTTGTTTTTATGGCCTAAATCAAAACCTGTACTGCACAATGGACAGATGTATTGGACATTCCGGAAATTTCTTGTGCAGTGGCAATTCAATACTTACTCAAACAAACCTCTTTTCATGCATGCAGAAGCAAGGGTTATAGCTTTACAGAATTCTTTTGATATGAAAGCTTTTGCATATTTTAAAAAGGACTTACAATTTTCAATGGGACAATTAAGCTGTTTATTATAGAGGACTGAAACTGCCAAAGTGAAAAATAAATGAAGAAATAGGTAAATGTTTCAATAAACGAATGAATATGCCATTAAATGCATTTTATTCATTAATTTATTCATTTTACAGTTGTGTATTGACGTATGTTTTTATTTCTGTTTCATTTTTTTTCAAAATGTATTTATTTCAGCATTGCCTTTTTACATTTCTTTGTGCATGTCTCAGCTCATTAGGCTAATGTGGAGGCTGTCATTCACAGTGTGTCAGGGGGTCAATTTTCACTTATTGGTTGATCAACATCTGAGCTCATAAATTCACTGTATAAACCTTGCGGCCACACTACACTCACTGTAATAATGTCTACTTCCGTCCTGGATATTATTTCCATTAAAATGATCTTTTTATCAAGAGTGTCCCCCTTTTAAGACCCCAAAAATAATTGAACAAAATTGGCTGCTCAAGTGTTCCATGGCCAGGTGTGTGATACTCCCCCATTCCTTTGTTTACGAGTCAGCAGATAAAAGTACTAGAGTTGGTTTCAAGAGTGGCAATTGCAATTGGAATCTGTTGCTGAAAACTGAATTTAAAGCTCAAATAGCTATCACTGCCCATGAAGCGAGCAATTTCACTTAAAAACCAAAACGAACTCATTAGAAAGCTAACAAAAACATTAGAAAAAGAAAAGGCCCTTTACAGCAGTTGGCCAGATCTAGGACATCCCCCAGGAGGGGGCTTATCTGTAAGTCAAAACTCAAGAAAAGACTTCATCGGAGGAAATGAAAGGGGCTTGCCACATCTATGGTTAAGGCTTAAAAACAAGAAGACCAGATTTTGCCGTGAAACTTCAAAAAAATCGTGTATAGATCTATGTTCAGATGAGATAAAGACCACCTTGTACTAGTATTATTGGCAGAGAAAATATGGCAAAGGAAAGGAGCTGCTTATGATCTAAAGCATACCACCTCATATGTGGACCATTTTGGAGGTAGTGTAATGGTATGAGCATGTATGGTTCTCAATGGCAATGATTCCTCCGTTTGTTGATGAAGTGATTCCTGTGAAATACCACAGGAATTGAATTCTGAATTGAATTGGGTCATTTTATCAGCTCAGATTTAGCCAAATGCTTCAAACATCATAGAATGATGCTTCACAGTGCAGATGGACAATGACCTGAAACACTTTGCAAAAGCAAACTTTTTTAAAACGAAGAAGCGGAATGATCTACAATGGCTATTGATCACCTGACTCAAATCTTTTTGAGCACACATTTCACTGGCTGAAGGCAAAACCAAAGGCAAAACATCCAAAGATCAAGTAAGAATTCAAAACTGCAGTAGTGAGGGCCTGGCAGAACATCACCGCAGAAGAAACCCAGCATCTGGTAATGTCTGTGGCTTCCAGACTTCAGGCAGTGATTGACTGCAAAAGATTTTCAGCCAAGTATTAAAAACGACAATTCATTATTATGTTAACTAGTCCCATAGCGTTAACTTTTTTTGGGCGGAGGGGCTATGCATAAAAGTGCATCTTGATTTCAACTCCATTGCGGGTGCACACAGAGCCAAAATTATTGAAATTGTATTACAGTCCAAATACCTCAGTGTATTCTGACCCAGGCAGCTGTAGCCAGCCAATCAACAACTACTGAGGTCACTAAAACATTACAATTCTCGTCCCCGACTCCTCCCCCTTTCTTCTTTCTGTAAAAGGTCTTTCCCATTTCCCTGTTAGAGATCGAACAAGTTATTTCCCATCATTAACATACTGCGATATCAAGGACAACACATATTTTGAGAAACGTACCATATTTTCTGAGCAGTTGCAAGCTTGATATTCTGTGAGTCTTTGGTCCACCAGATCGTATATTTGACTTGAAATTTGAGAGTTGCAGCATTTTCTAATAATTGCTAGAATTTTATTGAGTTTCACTGAGGCTTTTGCAGACAGGTGTAAATCTTTCACCAATCAAGAATATATATATTAAAAAAAAAAAAAAAAAACAGCAGTCTTTTGTCATCTGATGTTTGATTCCCTTAGTTAATTTGGTTTATGTCTGGACTCAAAATCTTGGCATATTTTAGTCCCAGGTTTTCTGATTGCTAGAATCTTTAATCACAGATAAATTACATCTGATGGCATCATAGATATCAGACACCAATCTGTGAGGGGAAATCACCGCATTTCTGTTGGTTGGTTCTTGCACAGTACAGTTTGCATTCAACACAAGGAGACAGGCCTAGTGACTCAGAGAGCTGAGAGCAGTCAGGACAGCCAACTCTCAGCGGCAGCGATTAAAACAAAAGAACCGGTTACTCTGGTTTGCCATTGCTGGGGCTGCAGCATTGATTTGTGCAGCTGGGAAAAATTCAAAAAGGTTTACAGCTCCGTCGGGTGACTGCATCTTTTGTGGTTGACAAATTGACATAACCTTTTCAGCACAGGCAGATTTAGATCTGCTGTATTTCCGTGTGTTATACTAAGTTCTAAGTTATATAAGTTATACGAGTTCCCATAACTTGTGTTTAGTTGAGCTGTGAGTGGAGACTGGGCTTTTTTAGTGTGTCAAATGTTTACCTTTGGCAATTATCAAGGGATAATCAAGGCAAAAATTAGTGAATACAAAATACTCATACACAGGATTTATCAGAGAGACACACAATCTCTTATTCAATCTTATTGGAAACAGAGAAAAGAGAAATTCTCACTTTGGTTGGGCTGATTTTTAGATGTTAGCTGCTTGTCTTTCTTCCTTCTGAAGGATTTGTAGTGCTTAGATCCCCTTCGGTAGAGATGGTGACTATATCCAGTTCTTTCTAAGTCCTCATCCAGGTCATCATCGCCCTGGTCAAGCGATACTACCGCAGGCTGCTTTTCTGTGGCCTTCTGCCCAAACTTGAAGAGGGCAGCAAATGACATGACAGTCCTGTCAGCGACCCCTTAAAAACGAGTCTTGGTTTCAGAAACGAGAGAAAATCCACAGTGTCACACACGGCTGTGTCTGCCCGGAACATTCTTCCCTGGCAGCCGGAAAATCCACAGGCCAGGTGCTTCAAACGTCCCCTTCATCTGCTCCAGCTCCTAGCTCACTGAGCACCTGCACCTGTACCAGTGTCTGTCCCCTCCCCTCCGTGCTCCTACACATGCACTCCCTCTCTCCTTCGGTTGGGAGGGTGAAGTGTTGTTAGCAACGCCAAAAGTCAGAGAGCCAGTGAAAGCCTGCCGCTCACTACCTTCCTGCAATTAGCCTGCGTGCTGTTCGGCTCCCTCCCAATGCACCACCCCGTGTCGATTTCTACGTCAGGGCATTCCACTGCATAGGCCAGACAAGCCTGCCTGCC
The DNA here is from genome assembly GCA_029692085.1 of Gymnothorax javanicus. Lineage (NCBI taxonomy): Eukaryota > Metazoa > Chordata > Actinopteri > Anguilliformes > Muraenidae > Gymnothorax > Gymnothorax javanicus. Next base: position 26,492,809 of record CM056195.1, on the reverse strand, counting down.
TCCCGTTGCAATTGCCCTACCCTCTCCTTTAAGAACAAGAAAAGTCACTAACCTCTGCCAACAAATTCTTCTCCGTGGCAATTACTGTTGTACGTTTTTCCCTCCCTGCAAGTCCACGGAGGTCAGCAGTAGGAATCTGTCTCACACGGACTTTCCCCTGTGTTGTGGCTCAGGGCATGTGACAGGCTGTTCAGCCACTCAGGCTCTGGCTAGGCCCCTTATCTGCCATCAGCTGATGAGCAAAGTTCACTTTCTGTGGAAGGCTTTTCTTCTTACTGAAACACAGGGAAAGGAACCAGCCCGCCTGCACACCTCCTGCACCCATACAGCAGCGAGCACTGAAAAACACCAGCTCCTAATCCGGGGGGGAGGGTGTGTTGAGCCAAAACAATTGTACAAAGTCCTGAGGGAAGGTGGATAATACTGTGAACACACCTTCTTGCTGCTTTGTATTATTTTTGCTGTTCCTATTGCTTAATGATCGTCAGCACAAACTCCCAATGCACCAAATGAAGGGCCCCTGATTTACTGCAGTTATACTGTTTACTGTTCTGCTGGGACAGCACAAATTCAATTACTCAAAATGAAAAACTTACAGAAATCTTCTTATGCCAGGAAGAAAGTTTACTGACATGTATACCTGCCAGGTTTTTTGGGTATAATATTGTTACCAGCTTCGAACATACTACAAGTTGTGATTATTGTGAATCTAAAACTCCAGCTGTCAGAAAAGTGAGCCTAGTCTCATCCCGACTCATCATATAGTGATGCTACCTGACCAAGCCTCGATATTCGATGAAAAACGAGGCTTTCGGCATCCTTATTTTACACCAGTTCAAAACAAACCCAACCCCCAAACCCCTAACCCTTAACCCGAACCCTGACCGTAACCATGACATAAGGACGCTAAAAGCCTCCTTTTTTGTCGTATATTGACGCTTGGTCAGGCGGGATTACTATATGATGAGTCCGGATGAGAATGTGTCGGAAAAGTTTAGCATGCTGTCTAACATTTGATGCTCCTCTTTGAAACCTGATACAATATGAAGCAGCCTGTGTCTGTGCTCTGACATGGCTCAGCACCTTCAGATCAGTAATCGGATCTGGATGCTTCACATTGTGTGTTATCAGCAGCATCGCTGAACCATTGCCCGCCCATAGCAAACAGTATATTGGGCGGGTCGGTTTCTCTGCTTGTCTGTGTGGTGGAGAGCAGTCCTCCAGCATTTCCCTGAAAGCAATGACAAACAGGGATGGGTCACAGCATGGAATGCCATTTCCTCGTTTTGACGAGTGTTCATTAGACACGTTTTCAGATATCTGTGGTTCGCAGTGTGCGTAGTATCAATTTATAGTCGCACATCTTGGATGGAATAGTATTCAGTAGCCATCAGTGTTGATCTGGTCACGGAGTACACCTCTGCCTTAACTACAGAAGACATGACCTGTTTCTTATCAAATTTGTTTTGCCGGATAAAGATCAAGTCATAAAACATCATGGCTGGGGCAGAATAAATTCTAAACTATGGCTGATAAGACTGAGAGTCCTTAGCAGTTTACAGAAGTTAAATTTTAACAGAGCATGACCTTTGCAATTCTTATAACTTTAGCTCAACTTGCATAAGCTGCCATGGCAAGAGAAAAGTACATACATTGAGGATATATATATGTTTTCCCTTGAGTAAAAATAATGAATATTTTTGTTTGATAATGCTCTTTTATTTGATACATGCATACTGAATATAATATGTATATCCTCGGAGACACCCATGAGACGACAGTATCTTGAACATACAGATGTTAATCTTGAATAGTGTTAAATTCTTCTTCTGAAAATGTTTTCTGACCTCATTTATATTTTATTGTACTCTGTGACATGGAGTCACTGTCCTTTGAAATCGTGATGAGAGGAAGACACCGCAACAAAATATGAAAGGAGCTATCATGTGATCTCCCGTATAAGAAAAAGAAATGTTCGGCATTGTTCGGTACTAAAAGGATTACATTACTTGGATTGGTTAAAACAAGCCTGTGACTGAGCTGATTGTGGCTCAGTGCCTCTGCCTATTTTGGGTGCGTCAAACCTATTTCTCCCATTGGTAGTTTGAAAGAGAACCAGTTTGAGGCCTAGAGTTCTTAATTTGGAAATAGCTTTATGATCAAGGTGCACCTTAAATGGCAGCTTTCACCAGAGACCACGACCGAGTGGTTATTAATGAAGTAATGCGTTCCAGTAATCCAAACAGAATTACCCTGATCTCGGATGCCGACTTGGCTTGAGAGTATTCCAGTCAATGTTTTTGTCAATCGCTAACAAACATGTCCCCATAAAAAAGTTAAGATCACTGGTAAGGACAACCCCTGGTTTTCGAATGACCTGTCAAGCTAATTCAACAAAGAAGTAAAGCTTGGGCTCAGGCTAGATCATCACATTCCTCTGTTGACTGGACTTCATTCAGAGCACTTAGAAACAAATGCACCTCATTTATTAGAAAATCCAGATCGGAGTACTTTTCAAACTCTGTTACAAAGAATTTAGCTAATCCCTCTAAATTCTGGAAATTAATAAAATCTTTATCAGGCCCAGTCACCACTTCAAGCCTTACAGAATGCATTGTGGTTAACTCTGAGGAAATTAAGGGCAAAACAGTCATGGTAAATAAGTTTAATGTCTACTTTATCAGTGCTGGATCAGTATTTGACAGCACAAATGTTAATTCCGTTTTCTGAACTATTGTTACTGAAAAGATAATGCAAATTTGGACACATTTGATTTTCAACCTGTATCATTTGCTGAAATACTGTATGTAAAGCACTGAAAAGCATTGATATCACAAAAACTGACGGTCCTGACTCTCCAAATCCTCATCTTTTGAAGGTAGCAGCTGAATTGATAGCTGGGCCCGATACCCACGTTTTTAACTTGAGTCTGTCCTCCAACTCCATTCCTAAAATCTTGAAATCTGCCTATATACTCCCCTTGTTTAAAGGAGGTGATGTATGAGTTAAATAATAACCACCCAATTTCAAAACTTTCAGTTCTTGAAAAAATCCAGGAATCCCTCGTAAATCTGCATTTAAAGCAGTTTCTATTCAAAAAAATAAAATCTTCAGTTCATATCAATCTGGGTTTAGAACTGGCCACAGCACCATTACAGCTTCTGTGGCAGTAATAAACGACATCATAAAATGCTCTTGATTAGAAGCAACATTGTGCTGCCTTAGTTGTTGATTTATCTAAGGTATTTGACTCCGTGGACCATGGTTTGCTACAAAACAAGCTCAGTAATGTTGGGTTTAGTCCTAAGACTACACAATGGTTTAAAAATTATATTGATGGCAGAACTTAGTGTGTCTGTGCAGGTGGCCACACGTCTCAGGTTCTTGAGATTAGTAAAAGCATTCCACCATCTTTGCATTTTATTACTGGAGCTAAATCTCTCACTCATCATTGCATTTTATATAAACTGGTGGGTTGGACATCATTGTAAATTTGCAGGCAGAGGCATTGGTATGTTTTTATTTACAAAGCACTTTTAGGCGAACTCCCTGTTTATCTCCGTAATCTCCTTCGTAAAAAAACTGGGAGCCATCCGCTGTGATCATCAAATTGGTTGTTTCTCAGTGTTTCTAGGGCTTTTCCAGCTTTTGGAGAATCGGTTTTCAGTAATTATGCACCTTGGTCGTGGAACAAGTTACAGAAGGAGCTTAAATTGGACAGTTTCATATCCTTGGCTGACTTTGAGAGCGCTGTACAAAACATTGTAACTGAAACATGTCAGTGCTTTTTTGAGCAAGCTAATGTATCCCAATTTCTGTTGTGATTTTAAAATTGTATGTTTCATATGTTGTTTGTATTGTATTGTCTTATGTTGGCATTGTGTTGGCTGCTATCTTGGCCAGTTTTCTCCTGCAAAAGAGATTCCATATCTCAATGAGACTTCCTGGTTAAATAAAGGTAAATAAATAAGTTGCGCTTTGAAGTTTGAAGTTTATATTGCTAAACATACTTTGTACTATATGTTAACCCTCGTCCAACCAAGGGCTTTTCTACTACAACCCCGACCAAGGGGGGCACACAGCAACATCCGCATGATTTTCTTTGAAATGTTTCAATGGTAGTCAATTGTCTCCCTTCTGATCCTACTCAGCACATCTGAGACGGACTAGAAGGACACAGAAATGTTTGCATTTTTTATACTCTCCAGGTTCTTGTCATAAAATATTTATTCAAATTTAAGGCATAGTGTGTATTGCATATGACTACTGCTACTACTACCATCACTACACCTCATAATAATAGTGATGATAATAAAAGTTGCTGTTACCGTCTTTATCATGTCATAGCCATTATCATTCCGCAAAATAAGGGGAAACAGCCAAGCTATCTTTTGACTAGGGGTTGTGAAATTTTATTTTCAAGGAGGCTGAGTTTGCCAAATATGTCCACACGAGGGTGCAACTTACCCACAAGTTAAGAACCAAAAGGTATGTGTCTACTGTGCATTCGGCAGCAGATTTTATCATTTCTAGTACCATCTACCTTGTGGCTGTGAAGATCCGGGCTAATAAGTAAACTGAGTTGATCCAAACAAAAAATAATTTTACTTCCTGAACCCAAATACTCCACCTCAGAAATTTATATTTATTCTTTCTTGCTATTTATATATCCTGACACTCCCTGCTCACTTCTCCTCCAGCTTAGTAGGCTACAGGGTGTGTCAGGGTCAGAGCCTTGATGCCTAACTATTGTTGCATCTGTCTGTTACTACAGCTATTAATAGTTTATTCATGAGTTGGCTGGCAGAAAGACAGACTTTGAGTCTGTGTTCTCACTCAAGGTGAGCTGCCAGCATAATGAGTACCATATAATTCAGTATTTATGGGATACTCATATTCCTGTGTCAGATTGATGGCGTCAAAACGTTCATGATAATTATTTTGGGTAATTGAGGAAGGGGCAGTTTTTGAATCACGACCAGTGAGTGTTCTTACTTTCTAAAACTCTTGTCCAGTGTTTATGCTGTTAAATCCTGCTCTAGTTTCCCCTTATATTTCAGTTTGACCATGATGATGATGATGATCTTAATTGACCTGCATGTGGTTCTGATCACAACCCAGTGCTGCCAGTGAAAGGCCTCGCTTTTTTTCCCTCAGACTAAACCTGATATGGGGGGATCTGGGGTTTCGAGTGGGGATTTTTCCTAAAATATTTATCGGGTACGCTGGTTTCGATATTAGTGTGTTGATGATATTAGAAATGCTCTCATTCAACCTGCCAATGAAAATGTCCCGATTCTGTGTGTGCAGGTGAATTCTGAAGTTTTGTAATAACATCATCTGACCACTGAGTAGCACTGTAGGTCTGACTCTTGTAACATTTCATTTTGTGTTTACAGGGTGAGGGAACAATGTCTTTGAGGTCTGCGAAACCAACTGGCGGCTCAGCTTTGGATATGTATGTAAACATGTATTTTTTAGCCAAATACTTCCAGAATACAAGTCCAAAGTATTCCCTCCTCTTTTCGAGACACTCACTGTTATGATTCTAATCTGTTCTGTCATGATTCTGCCATGTTTGTTATGATTCTGCCACTCCCTGTTATGTTTATGATTATGTCTGTTAGGTTTTGCCATGTTCGGTTTCGTTTTTTGTACTTTTGCCATGTTTTTCGTTTTTGCCATTCCCAATCCACTATTCTGTTATATTCGGTCCATGTCTTTGTCCATGCCCTGCATTGCACTTTGTCTCCCCTGTCTGGTCTCTTGTTAAGTTACAGCTTCTCCCCAGTCCTGCGTGTCACATGCTTAGGTGATTTCATGGTTTCTGGGTTTCAAACATTCCTTCCAATCTCGTTTGCTTCCTTCGCCTCTCTTTTCTGTTTTACTAACCAATACTAACAGTTTGTTGTTTTTCGTTAAAGTTACTAACCCAAACTAACATTGTATATAATACTAACTTACTAACGAGCACTAGGGATTGTATAGCTGCACTTACTAATTGATTAACAAGCTCAGCTTTTCGCCCTGTTCTAGTCTCCACCTCTTGCCTGCACTTAGTCTTTGCTGCAATTCAGCAGATCCTCTGCACCTGCTCCACTCTGTCCTGCCTCTCATTATCTGTGCACATTAGAACTCCCTAACCGGAGCTGTATGTTTTGTCATAGGTTGTCTCGTGTTCCCTGTCCACGTTTTGGCTTTTGCCAATTTCATGTGATTAGGCTCTCCCTCATGTTCCCTCCTTTGTAATTAGTCTGATCCTTATCACCTGATCCTAATCATAGCATGTGACTTCCCTTGAGTGTATTTAAGCTGTCTTCTCACTGCAGTTCCCCGTCAGAACGTTTCCTCTTGCTTACCTGTGCTGCTATCTTTTGCCTTGTATTCATAGTGTTAATCTTTTGACTGGACCGCCCGACTTACGATTTTTGGCTCTGCTCTTTTGTACTTTTGTCTGCATCTGTTTTCGAACCCTTTTTTGCCCGACTACGAGTTTTGTGTTTGCTGCCCTGGTAACGGTTTGGATTTCGCCCTCTGGATTCTGGCTTTGCTTCTCTGACAAACCTGTGCCTGTGTACCGAACCTATTTTTGCCTGACCACGAGTACTGTGTTTGCTGCCCTGGTTTTTGATTCTGTTTTTGCCCTCCTGGATTGTGATTTTTGGCTTGTGGACTCTGTACCTTTGCCTTCTGCCCTGCGGGGGTTACCCCCCTCATTCAATAAAGCCACTTTTACTGCAATCCTGTGTTCTCGCAACTGGTTCCAGAACGAAACCTCACAGTACGTTCTGACCAGTATGGAGCCAGCTAGCAACTAGCCTCTGCAAGCAGCAGTGGAGGAACAGGGTGCCCAGCTTGCACTCCAGCAGCAACAACTTCGGGCTATGATGCAGCACATGCAAGCCATGACGCACCAGATGGCCGACCTCACCCGCTCCTTGCAGAATGCTCAGACCGTCCAACCCCCCCAACAGCCTGTCACCACCATGCCTACTCCTGTGTGCGGTGCCCTCCTCTGCACCACCTGCTCCGATCCTCGAGCCACGCTTGCCCCCCCGAGAAGTATGCGGGGACCCGGGATCCTGCCGCGCCTTCCTAACCCAGTGCAAGCTGATCTTTAGCCTACAACCTTCCACCTTCCCCACCGAGCAAGCACGCGTAGCATACATCATTACGCAGCTTACTGGGAGGGCTAAACAGTGGGCTACATCCGCCTGGGAGGCAGGATTACCATGTGTGCAGTCCGCCCGAATTACTGGGAGAAGAGATGAAGCGTGTATTTGACCGCTCAGACATGGTCATGAGGCTGGGCGAGAGATTCTGCGCATCCGCCAGGGGGGTCGTTCAGTATCTGACTACGCCATTGAGTTCCAGACCTTAGCCACTAACAGCGGGTGGCGTGAGAGAGCCCTGTACGACGCCTTCATTTTTGGATTATCCGGCGTATCAGGGCGAATTATTACCTCGTGACCTACCGGAAAGTTTGGAACGAATTATTGAAATGGCCATCCGTATCGACTCACGTCTGGAGGAATGTCGACGGTCCGCCCACAGTGCCAGTACCCCTAAGCCCCCGCTGAAGCTTCCTCTCCTACAACCAGAGAAGTCCAAGCTGCCTCCCGACCCTGAACCTATGCAGTTAGGCTGTACCAGACTCACCGGCGAGGAGAGGGAACGGAGACGGAGGGAGCGGGCGTGCTTCTACTGTGGAAAGGAAGGCCACTATATCTCCCGGTGTCCAGTAAAAGGCAACGCCCACTAACGAGGAGAGGAGCGTTAGTGGGCGTTACTCCTATTGATCACTCCTCAAGAAACCGCACCTGTTTCCCCATCTCCCTCGAGTGGGCCGGGGGAGGAAGGAAGACCACCGCTCTTATCGACTCAGGGGCCGAAGAGAACTTTATCGATCAGAAAGCTGCCCAGGAGTGGGGCATCCCTGTTGAGAAGGTCGTCCCCGATTGTGTGGCCAACTCCATCAACGGCCAGAGCATTGCCCACATCACCCAGGTAACCAGTCCTATTAAGTTACGTATATCTGGCAATCACCAGGAGTCCATAAGGCTTTACCTTATCCAGTCTCCTCATGCTCCTGTTGTCCTTGGCCATCCCTGGATGGCAAGACATCTCCCGGATATTGATTGGGGGAGACACGAGATCAAGGGGTGGAGCCCCGACTGCGCTCAAACCTGCCTCAACGATGCTCAAGTTCATGTTCCTGCTTCCCCATCTGAGGAGATACCGAACCTGGAGAAGGTTCCATCCGAGTACCATGACCTCAAAGAGGTATTTTCTAAAGCCCGCGCCACCAGTTTACCCCCGCACAGACCATATGACTGCGCCATAGAACTCAAACCTGGTACCATGCCCCTAGAGGTCGTCTGTTTTTCGCTGTCCAGACCTGAAACGTTGGCCATGGAGAAATACCTCAGCGAGTCGCTCGCAGCAGGGATCATACGCCCCTCTTCTTCGCCTGCTGGGGCTGGATTTTTTTTTTGTGGGCAAGAAGGATGGGTCCTTGAGGCCCTGCATTGACTACCGGGGTCTTAATGATATCACAATCAAGAACAGATATCCGTTGCCCCTAATGAATACCCCCTTCGACCTCCTACAAGGAGCCAAGATCTTCACTAAGCTGGACTTACATAACGCTTATCATTTAGTCCAAGATCCGTGAGGGTGATGAGTGGAAGACTGCATTTAATACCCCTACCGGCCACTGGGAGTATTTGGTCTTACCGTTCGGGCTTACTAACGCCCCGGCAGTCTTCCAAAACTTAGTCAATGATGTTCTTCGTGACATGATTAGTTTGTTTTTGTGTATCTCGATGAGATCCTGATTTTTTTTCTAGATCACAGGAAGACCACGTTCACCATGTGCGCCAAGTGCTCAGCGACTACTGGAGAACCGCCTATTCGTCCAAGGCAGAGAAGTGTGAGTTCTCCGTCAACACCACCTCTTTCCTGGGATACATCATTGCCCCTGACACCATCCAGATGGACCCGACTAAGATCGAGGCTGTCATAAACTGGCCCAAACCAACTGATCGTAAGTCCCTACAACGTTTTCTGGGGTTCGCAAATTTTTATAGAAGATTCATTCATAGTTACAGTTCTGTGGCGGCTCCCCTTACCGCACTCACGTCAAGCAAGGTCCCATTTCAATGGTCTCAAGAAGCAGAACGGGCCTTTACTGACCTCAAAACGCGTTTCACTTCGGCCCCCATACTAACCATTCCTGATCCCTCCCTTCAGTTTGTGGTCGAAGTGGATGCCTCTAACGTTGGTGTAGGGGCCGTTCTCTCGCAAAGATCCTCCAAAGACGGAAAGATTCACCCCTGTGCCTACTTCTCCCGTCGCCTCAGTCCTGCGGAGAAAAACTACGACATCGGCAACCGGGAACTACTAGCGGTCAAGTTGGCATTGGAGGAATGGAGACAATGGCTGGAGGGAGCCGAACTGCCATTCCTGGTCTGGACCGACCACAAGAACCTAGAGTACCTCCAGTCTGCCAAGAGGTTGAATCCCCGACAAGCCAGGTGGGCCCTATTCTTCTCTCGATTCAATTTCCACCTTGCCTATCGCCCCGGTACTAAGAATGTTAAACCTGATGCCCTCTCACGATGCTTTGAAACGGACAAAGATCCACCCAGTTCTGACACCATTCTTCCTAAGGAAACTTTCATCAACGCTGTTAATATGGATATCGAAACTGAAGTGAGGAATGCCCAAGATGGTTCTGCTGCTCCTAGTGCCTGTCCTGAGAACTGTCTTTTTGTGCCTGTTAACCTGCGCCCCCGAGTCCTCGACTGGGGGCATGCCTCTAACCTCTCGTGCCACCCAGGTATCCGCCGCAAGACACTGGATTTCATAACTAAATGTCGCTTCTGGTGGCCCGGCATTAACGAAGACGTTCAAGGTTATGTCTCCGCCTGCTCGGTCTGTGCCCAAGGCAAAGCATCACACCAACCCCCTCACGGTTTATTGCAACCTCTGTCCACTCCACACCGCCCTTGGTCACACATAGCCTTAGATTTTATCACCGGTCTTCCCCCTTCCAATCACTACACCACCATCCTCACCATTGTCGATAGGTTTTCTAAAGCTGTTCATTTCATCCCCCTCACTAAGCTCCCCTCCGCTCAAGAAACCGCCACACTCATTATACAACACGTCATCAGACTTCACGGCATCCCCACTGACATCACTTCTGATCGCGGCCCTCAGTTCACAGCCAAATTTTGGAAATCATTCTGTAAATCTCTCGGCACCTCTGTCAGTCTTTCATCCGGCTTCCACCCACAGACTAACGGCCAGACCGAGCGGGCAAACCAATGTATAGAGACTGTTCTAAGATGCCTTTGTATGAAAAACCCCTCCTCCTGGAGTCATCAACTTCCATGGGCTGAATACGCCATTAATAGCCACACTTGCGCTGCCTCTGGTCTCTCCCCATTTCAAGCATGCCTCGGCTACCAACCCCCTTTGTTTCCCTGCCAGGAGGAGGAAGTAGCTGTCCCGTCTGCTCGCGAGTTCATGCGCCGCTGTCGGCGAACCTGGAGGACCACTTGGGAAGCGCTGCTCAGGTCGGTAGCCCGTATGAAGGCCCGCGCCGACAAGAAACGCATCGCCGCTCCATCGTACCGACCTGGGCAGCGCGTATGGTTATCCTCTAAGGATATTCCTTTAAGGGGAAATGGGGGGAAACTCTTCCCTAAATTCCTGGGTCCCTTCTCAATTGAAAAAGTCTTTAGCCCCACTGCTGTTCGCCTCCGTCTTCCCCTGTCCATGCGCAGAATTCACCCTACTTTTCATGTGTCCCAGATCAAGCCTGCTGTAACCCACCCCCTGTCTTCTGGTCCTGATCCCCCACCACCCGCCCGCATCATCGACGGAGGCGAGGCATTCACGGTGCGAACATTGTTGGACTGTCGTCGACGAGGTCGCGGATACCAGTACCTCGTCGACTGGGAGGGCTACGGTCCTGAACACCGTAGCTGGGTCCCTGCACGCCACATCCTCGACAAAAGCCTAATCACAGACTTTCATGCTTCGCACCCCAGACCAGCAAGTTGAAACGCCTGGAGGCGTTTCGTAGGAGGGGGGGTACTGTTATGATTCTAATCTGTTCTGTCATGATTCTGCCATGTTTGTTATGATTCTGCCACTCCCTGTTATGTTTATGATTATGTCTGTTAGGTTTTGCCATGTTCGGTTTCGTTTTTGTACTTTGCCATGTTTTCGTTTTTGCCATTCCCAATCCACTATTCTGTTAGATTCCGGTCCATGTCTTTGTCCATGCCCTGCATTGCACTTTGTCTCCCCTGTCTGGTCTCTTAAGTTACAGCTTCTCCCCAGTCCTGCGTGTCACATGCTTAGGTGATTTCATGGTTTCTGGGTTTCAAACATTCCTTCCAATCTCGTTTGCTTCCTTCGCCTCTTTTCTGTTTTACTAACCAATACTAACAGTTTGTTGTTTTCGTTAAAGTTACTAACCCAAACTAACATTGTATATAATACTAACTTACTAACGAGCACTAGGGATTGTATAGCTGCACTTACTAATTGATTAACAAGCTCTCAGCACTCGCCCTGTTCTAGTCTCCGCCTCTTGCCTGCACTTAGTCTTTGCTGCAATTCAGCAGATCCTCTGCACCTGCTCCACTCTGTCCTGCCTCTCATTATCTGTGCACATTAGAACTCCCTAACCGGAGCTGTATGTTTTGTCATAGGTTGTCTCGTGTTCCCTGTCCACGTTTTGGCTTTTGCCAATTTCATGTGATTAGGCTCTCCCTCATGTTCCCTCCTTTGTAATTAGTCTGATCCTTATCACCTGATCCTAATCATAGCATGTGACTTCCCTTGAGTGTATTTAAGCTGTCTTCTCACTGCAGTTCCCCGTCAGAACGTTTCCTCTTGCTTACCTGTGCTGCTATCTTTTGCCTTGTATTCATAGTGTTAATCTTTTGACTGGACCGCCCGACTTACGATTTTTGGCTCTGCTCTTTTGTACTTTTGTCTGCATCTGTTTTCGAACCCTTTTTTGCCCGACTACGAGTTTTGTGTTTGCTGCCCTGGTAACGGTTTGGATTTCGCCCTCTGGATTTTGGCTTTGCTTCTCTGACAAACCTGTGCCTGTGTACCGAACCTATTTTTGCCTGACCACGAGTACTGTGTTTGCTGCCCTGGTTTTTGATTCTGTTTTTGCCCTCCTGGATTGTGATTTTTGGCTTGTGGACTCTGTACCTTTGCCTTCTGCCCTGCGGGGGTTACCCCCCTCATTCAATAAAGCCACTTTTACTGCAATCCTGTGTTCTCGCAACTGGTTCCAGAACGAAACCTCACACTCACACCTTGCAGGAACAATGTCAACAAGTTGATTAGTCGTATTTTAATTTTCTTGAGGTTTTTGATGGGGGGCATTTCAGACACTTTGCTGCACAAAGTCATTAAATAAGTAATTAGGAAAATTAGTAGAATATAGAATTTTGCATATCAAATGCTGTATCTAGAGCAGAATGAACATTGTTTGCTTTACAACCCATGCTCTGAAAAAGTTGGCACATTATGGAAAATGCAAATAAAATTTTTAAAAAAGAGTGATTTCAGAAGTCCGTTCACATTCTACTACAGAAGTCTCAAATTCAAATCCTGGAGGGCCACTGTGGCCATTGGTTTTTGCTTCATTCCTGCGCATAATTGTTTAATTGAAGCCATTGGCTGGCTAAGGACTCTGCACACCTTGTTTATGAGCCCTGAGTTCACTGCTCATTGAAAAGAAATCCCAAAAACCCGTAGATGATATAGACCTCGAGGAACGGAGTTTGAGACCTCTGCTCCAATACATTTAAAACACTACGATAAACAGATTATTTGATGCTTTAACTAGTGCATTCCATTGTTTACTGGAAGTGTATGCAGATCTCATATCTGACGATTGCAACAGACTCCAAAAAAGTTGGCGCAGGGGCAATATTGGACTAATAATGATGTGAAAAGTAACAATAATAAGGTGATGGGGGACAGATAATGTTAACCCTTTGATGCATGAGACCTTTCCCCTTGGCCAATACAGATGATTTTTGATATTTCTACTTGTTTATAGACCAAAAGACTAAATATCATTGATTTTTTTTCAAGGATTGCCAAAGCTGGGGGTAATTTTTTTTACCTCACATATGTGAGCTTTTTGTAAAGCATTCATGTGCATGAACCTCACACATGTGAGGTTGCCATATAACTGCCTACTGATCAATAAGTCATGAATCTAAAACATGTTTTTGTCTTCTATATGTTCTATGTGATCTTATATAGCAGTATAACATACTACTTTGGGTAAGACTTTCCTACTCTTGCTTCTTTGGGGGGTCAAAAGTTTAGAAAAGCACACTCACCTCTTTCTCAGGGGCGCAGCCATCTTGGAAGTTTGAAGAGCACTAGTAGAGACATCTGTTGACTGATACTGAAACTATAATACCTCACAAGAGTAAATTGAATGCATTTCCAGGGGTGGATGCCTTGTGGAGGAGGGGACTAAAAAACCTCACGTATGTGAGGCATATGCTTCAAAGGGTTAAACAGGTGAGCGAATTTCAGTACTTCAGGAGCCTCCAAAAAGGCCAAGTCCCGCAAGAGCAAAGATGGCTCAAGGCTCACCAATTTGATGATAGCCATGCATATTTATAATCCATGACTTTGACAAATTGGTAGGATTTGGGGCATTGCACCATCTATAGCGCATAAATATAATTGAAAGATGGAAGGAATCCGTTCAAATCTCAGCGTGTGAAGGGAAAGGTTGAAAAACACTTCTGAATGACTGTGATCTTCAATCCTTCAGAGGCCAGTGTCTTAACCATCATGCGACTGCAATACTGCCATCTAGACGTCTGTTCCCGGGACACCCCTGCATTTTCCAGCGAAACAACGCCAAACCACATTCTGTGTAGCTGTGCTAGCAGAAAGCACGTGTTCTAGATCGGCCTCAATGTGCCATATAGACGTCCGTTCCAGGGACGCCCCTGCATTTTCTAGCAAGACAATGCCAAACCCCATTCTGCATAGCTGCGCTAGCAGAGAGTTTATGTGCTAGATTGGCATGCATGTAGTCATGATCAGGCTCTAATTGAAAATATGACATACTTAGAAGCAAAATATACGAAGACCCTGTATAAATGTGCAGCTGAAGACTTGCAAAATGGAAGAATGGGGGAAATTCTGCCTGCTAGACTTGATCAACTGCTGTCTTCAGTGCGCCGACTTAATGAATATGAGTAAAAGACATGGTGATGTTGCACATTGGCACACAGTTGACTGTACCAAATTTTCAAGACTTAGTGTTTCACATTTTACATTTTTAATAAGCAAACAAATTCGCAGGTCAGAATGTCAAATAATGTGCTGTACTTTTTTCAGTATAGTAGAGGGTGAATTTACTTTTCAAAATCTGTCCATTTTATTTTATTTGCATTTTCTGCGGTGTGCCAACTTTTTCATACTTAACTGCCTCTTTCATTTAAAACTTCATAAATAGCCCTGATATTTGGTACAGGTGCACTCTGCTGCCGACAGAAACCGCAGACACTTCCTTCAGCGTTCAGTGTGAAGACAGAAACAGACACTACCAATGTCTGCGTGCCTCCTCCTACCACTGAAGACAGCTAGAGGCCACAAAGGAGGTGCTAGACAGCATCACTGCTCAGGCTGCAGTGTCTGTTTCCTTGGCCTTCTGAAGGAATAAAATATATGCTCAAATGTATGCCCTTCGTTGATGCGAAAAACAGTTATTTTGTGAGTTTAGAGCGCATACCTCGGCCAGCAAGTATTGATCCACCTGCATTTATAATCAGCTACAGAATCTGGATCTGTTTCCGGATTGCTCTGATTCGTACAGTCCAACTTCCCTCAAAATGTTGTGGTAATCCGTTGAATAGTTTTTGAGCAATCCTGCACACTTAAGAAGGTCATAATAATCTGTCTGATGCATACTATGCATGCATGTCATCCAAAATTCACCACACAGGTTAATTGTGCCTTCCTCTAGACATTACTCTTCTTTCCTTAAAAATGTTTTGAAGACTGAGTTATTGAACTAAAAGTAACTTTAAAATGTCTCTGCCCAGTCCCCTGTCACTGGTATCTCATGATTTTCCAGGATGAGAATCGTTGTTCATTTTTGTACTACCAGTCAAAATGATTGGAATCAATTTTGGAAAAATTGAATCCTTGAGTTTCCAAAGGGCCCAACTCCAAGGAACACTGTTTTTCAGCAAAGGGGGAAAAAATCTTTTTTTTTTTTTTTACCCATATATTATAACCTATGTATTTCTACTTTATTTCCTTTCAAGAAGATGCCATTGAGATATTTTCAGCGGAAATTTCAAGACAGTTACCTTCTTTGTTTTAAGATATGCAGACCTCTCAGTCGTTGGAATTGGGCCCTTTGGAAACTCAACGATTCAATTATGAGTAACTGATGACTACAGCTGAACATTACATCAAAGATAATGGCCATGAATTTATTAATGCCATAAGGGAATGTTCTTCCCTTGTTAATGTATGGCTGAGATCAAAACAAGCAAAGAATATACTGGTTCAAGCTTAGAAAATACAAGAAAGCAATGTAGCTACCCTATTTACTTAACACCCCAACAGAAACAAGGAAGTGGTTGGTTTACAAGCAGGGCTGTTTTGTGAAGACCAGTCTGTCAGTCTCAGCACATTTTTGTACAGAAAACATTTTTGTACCGAACTTTTGCACTTTTGTACGTCACTCTGGATAAGGGCGTCAGCTAAGTTCCTGTAATGTAATGTAATGAAAACAGCTGTTTAGATGCAGGATTCTTTGTGAAGATAAATATCTGACAGAGGCTTCAACATCACTATATTTGCCTTTAATCACCTTAGGCTAAAGTACGTATGTCAGTGGTTTCTACTGTTTAGCCCCTGGCAAAGTGCCCACATCGCCCAGCTGCTGATCAAACCATTAGGTAGTTATTTTAGGGAACATGTATGCTTGCTAATGAATAGCGCTTTTGTTCTGCAATGTTTATCTTTTTGTTTCGATCAGACATGTACATTTGTAAATGAAAGCCTTGAACAATAATGTATGCGCAAAATGGTACTGGTGATAGTGGTGGTGTGTGTGTGTGTGTTTGTGCGTGCGTGCCTGCTTGTGTGTGCGCGCGCGTGTGCGTGTGTGTGTGTGTGTGTGTGTGTGTGTGTGTGTGTGTGTGTGTGTGTGTGTGTGAAATTGTCAGACGTTTACATACACCGTCGGTAAAAACAATCAAACAGAGTTTTCACAATGTAATGACAAGTAATCCAAGTAACAGCCCCAATCTTAGGTCAGTTAGGATCACTACTTTATTTTCAGAATGAAATATGTCAGAATAATAGTAAAGAGAATGACTAATTTCAGTTTTTATTTCTTTCATCATGTTTGCAGTTGGTCAGAAGTTTACATATATGTAGTATTTGGTAGCATTGTCTTTATATTGTTTAACTTAGGTCAAATGTTTTTGATAGCCTTCCACAAGCCTCTCACTATAAGTTGCTAGAATTTTGGCTCATTCCTCTCACCAGAACTGATGTAACTAAGTCAGGTTTGTTAGCCCCCTTGTTTGCATGCACTTTTATAGTTCTGTCCACAAATTGTTTATTGGATTGCGGTCAGGGCTTTGTGATAGCCATTCAAATATCTTGACTTTGTTGTGCTTAAGCCATTTTCCCACGGCTTAGGAAACATGTTTGGGGTCACTGTCCATTTGGAAGCCCCATTTGAGGCAAAACTTTGATCTCCTGACTGATGTCTTGAAATTTTGCTTCAACCTATCCACATAATTTTTCCTCCCTGTTTCCTCCAATATCTGCACAAGGCCCTTTGTTGTTTTTCTGGATTGATTGGCACTTTTCACGCTTATGTACAATCATATTTAGGAGACAGAATGATGGCTCCATTAATCTGTGAGTAATATGTTACAATACACAGTGTATCACACTCTGAGCATAGCACTCTGTAGCTGCAGTTGAAATGCCCATTCTAATCCTGGTCCACTGCCAAAAGCGCCTACAATAGGCACATGAGCATTCAGTGGCGGAATTGGATATGGGCGATATGGGCAGCAGCCCAGGACGGCATCTTGACAGGGGATGCCGGCAGGAAAAAAAAAAAAATCACTTATTTGGTGCCGTCACTTGATTAAATACAGTAACTCCAGTCAGTGGATTTAAGATACGCACCTGGGTGCCCTCCAGTCAACTCGCGGTGGCCTGCGCCTCAAAAGAAGGGAGGGGCCAGCGCGGGGACGACCTGTTGCCAGGTCGCCCTGTCAGTGCCCCATCTGTACCCCCCCGTGGTCTTGAGGCTCCTTCATTTTGAAGATCTGAGAATAGGCAATAATTTTAAGCATGTACATCATAAGGGTCATAGTTGATAACTATATGACTGAAAAAAACTTAAACTAGAAGACTTAAGTGAGAGCCATACTCACACGATCCATTTCGTATCAATACACCCCATTTTAGGGTTTACAATGGTCGGTTGATGCAAGTGTTCGGATGAAGATGTTACCGGTGTCGACACATCCTGGTTTTTCATTGAATGTTGGCCATACCCTAGGGCAAATTCCCTTAGTGTGTCATGGCCAGGAACTTTGTCAAATGTACCGTCGTTCACACGCATGGCCGTTGGAAATCTCCATTTCAGAACATATTTTTTAAACAAACATCTTCCTATCTCGGCAGTATGACATCAATTTCAACAAATTCTTTTTCATTCATTAGGAAAATATATCAGCTACGATATGCATTGATAAGCACATGATTATAATCATTGGTGACACTTTGTGGGGCCCCAGAATGGGTGGCCCCTCCCAAAAACTAAAAAATGTTAAAAATAATTTTTTTTGTCATAAAGAAAATTGATATCGCAGGTTTCTCTGGTGGACTCATGAACCCCATGGGGTGGTTTATCAATGCTGAAAATTATTTTGAAATCGGTGGTTTGGGCCAGAAAACGTCCTTAATGGGACTCCACCTTTGGTGTTGCTTCAGATTAAAAACAAATATGGCCTTGCTGACACAAAAGGGTTCTGCCTTAAAAAAGGACTTGGGGTAAGTTCAAAATAGAAGATCAATCAATAATTCATTTTTTCTGTAATTCTCTCCGTCCACGTTGACTTCATTTCCACTAGCACTTACACTTAGCACTCTCCTCTTCCGGTGGTCTGTAGCTACTCTTTTGTTTACCTGTGGTTCTTCATTGTAGCTTGCAATGCTCTCCTCATTTTGTAAGTCGCTTTCGATAATAACGTCTGCTAAGTGACTCAGTGTAAATGTACTGGCAAATACCAAACATTTTGAATAAGAAATGCCATAGTATTTTTTTTTTTTTTTTTTTTTTTGAGTGTATGAATGTGTGGAGGGATGGGTTTCGGAGGTTTTTAGGCCTCAGTATACCCGCCACGAGAAACTAGACCACCACTGTGTACCATTACACCCCCCAGAAATTTTCACGGCACCCCCAGTCAAAGCAGGCTGCATCCGGCCCTGTTCTAGTTCAAGATGGAATTTTGAGAAATTTCACTTAATTGCTGTCCATGCAATCTTTTATAGTAGCCTTCCTCTTTGACGCAAAGTCTTTATCATTGATGACAACGCTGTCCAGAGTGGAAGAGGTTAATCCGAAACGTGTTCCCTTCATGAAGTGAATGCATTATACGTAACAATAGAGGCATTTCGTACATGCTCTTATCCAAAGTAACGTGCACAGACAGACAAAGTGAAAATGCGAAGAGCGTAAAAGAAAAAAGATGATGCACCAGCTGGTAAAGGGATAATGTGGAAAATACCAAAGGCAAAAGGGGAAGAAAGAAATATCACTGCACTTCCTCCACATACAGTATGTGTAACCCACGTACTGCTCCTTATCAACTATGTGATTCAAGGACATCAGCTAAAACTATTCCGCCTACTGCAAATTTTACTTTTCCTATTTAATATCATGAGCATGGCCACCGTCATGGTAACTGCAACATATCTGATTAGAGGAAGTGAGAGGGTTATGGGTGGCGCAGTTCTTCACCAAGACTGTGGGAACAAACACAATTTTTTTAATGAATTACCATGGAATCGGGCTGACTTTTAGCTTCTGAAGGGCATGTTACAGTTAGAGCTAGTTCAATCCAGCCTGAGATAGCATGTAACTATGGCCGCATCCCAAGACAACACTTGATCCTAGTGTCTGAGGCTTGGCTAGATTGAAATGAGCCAGTCTGAAGCAAACTCAAATAAAGCCATTGCTCATCTGTACATAAAATATGTATATGCACACATGCCCAAGTATCATATACAGAAGGCCAAAGTTATGTTTCACCCCAAATATGGACACATTACAGAATAAATAAACTTTATATACCCAAGACAGTCTGAGCCAGTCTGAAACAAATTTAGGCTATGAAGCCATTGCTCATTTGTACATAATAAATCTGTACATTTACTGCCCAAGTATCATAGATGTGAACCAAACATTGTTGTAGACTGCAAATACTCACACATTATGAAATGAACTGTTAAAACCCAAACTAACCATTGGTGAGCGAATTTTGCCAATTCAATGAGCCGGTCACTCTTTAGATGAAGTGTTGCTCATAAAGGCTTTATACAGCATGTACTGTATAATGCCTTCATAAATGAGAAATAATGTCTTCATAAATCATACATAAACAAATGTCATGCTTTCTAAAAGGGTGAAATAACACATCCTTATTCAGAATGTGATGCCAGATGTGACAATGACAATGTCACTCAACTGACAATGTCACCCTTTATAGCATTTAGCCACTAGCTAAGTGACATTGTCAGTTATATCACATCTGGCGACATGCGGAATAAGGATGTGTTATTTCACCCTTTACAAAGCATGACATTTGCTTATGTATGATTTATGAAGACATTATGCCTCATTTATGAAGGCATTATACATGCTGTATAAAGCCTTTATGAGCAACACCTAATCTAAAGTGTGACCAATGAGCCTACAACTTAAACTTCCTGTAAAATCTGAAAACACATTTTATGAAACTACAGTCTTCTTGGTTGGGTTATTAGCCTGATATAAAATGTTCATAAGTGCTTGCTTAACATTTCTCACCTCAAATTAATTTTAAAGTAAAAAAAAAATAATGGGGACAGACAAATATGACTTTAAAGTTTATTTTATATCTGACTGTAAATCTGACTCCTGCTGCAAGCATTATAATGTATTCAACTACTTTGCTTAGACAAGCAGCCATGTTTAGGAAAGTGATCCTGCTTGTATTTGACAGAACCTTCCTCCATCATACATTATTCATTAGGGGCACAATGTGCATATGTTCCAAACATTTAATTTCTACATTTAACATTTGGATTTAACATTTAGTTTGAACTTTTAACATCCACATGTAACTTTTAACGTTTAGGTTTAACAATAATATTATATTTAATTCATTTTTAGAAAAAAATTAAATATAAGAATGTTTGCAAATATTGCTGCAAAAGTGACTTTAAAAAATTTGCACTACTTCTCTACACGTTGTTTGGAGATAAATGTGGCAGAATCTTGCTGTTAATTTCAGCACATGCTTCTGAACAATTGGCGCCCGATAAATGCAGACAGATTCTAAAGAGTTTTTTTTTTTTTTTTTTGCTCCTATATGGGGACACATTATATAAATAGGATGATATTTCCGTCATGCATTACTATTTGTACATTGATATAAATACTGTTACATTAAAGCTGACGATCTGCTCTTTAACCTTGTAATCACTATTTATTCTCAAAAACATAACAGGGAAGAGCCAAATCAAGAAAACTTGTGCTGCTATCAAGTTTCTTGTGAACTGCTTGTAACTTAAGAGGCCAAGAACCCTTTCAAGGAAAGCTGCTGATGCAGTGGATGGTTTCCATTTGATGAGGAAGTGGTTAATGTTGTGCCAGATCAACTGCAGAGAACAAATTCAGATGACTGAAAGCTATCTCTTGAGTGGGTGTAATTGCTGGCGTGGTCGCCTGTGTCATAAATCAGGTAAGAACTCTCTCAAAACTATATCCACTAAACAGGGAGAGTGTGCTTCAGCAGAAAATCTGTCTTATTTACTAACACAATACTTTGACTATGTCAAGCGTATTAGAATTAAAACTCATAGGCTTCAGGAAAAAAAATCTGTATTTGAACAGGGACTTTTGGCTATTAGGAACTTCTTCCATGCGCAATATTTTTCTTTGATTCGGTCAGGGGTGCGTTTCCCAAAAGCATAGCTCCTAAGTTAGCAACTTACATAGTTCGTCCATTCAGAGTCAATGGGACCAACTATGTAAGTTATCATCTGTGATTTCAGGAAACGCACCACAGAACCTTACCGCAGAGCAAAGAAACTGTTTTTTTTTGTTTTTGTTTTTGTTTTTTTTTTTTTTACACATTCCGATCAGATTCAAAAGATGGTACAGATAACCCGCATAAGTTTGGTGTAACAGACTTGCTGCTTGCTGTGCCCAAAATACTGAAATAAAAAAAATCTTTTGTTTTTCAGCTGGACAAGGCAGAACATCTCTGACGTATGATACAGTATATACACAAAATTACAGTGAATTGTAAAAAATGTAAATTTTTTTTTCATTTGAGGATGAGTGTGTACTGTATATTATGTAAAATGAATATGCATATGTTTACACAATGTGTAATAGTTTTTCATCATGTCTTATACTTGGCATCGGTCCAATTCTAAATAAAAAACAATAGGATTTTTAGGGAAAAGAGAATTTCTTTACTGGTCTCAAAGATATCATGTGTTGTGTATGTAGTTTGATTTATTGGAATAAGTCATAGTGGTGTTTTGAAATCTATGCTTTCTCGACATCACAGTGATGCCATTTTTACAGGGCTGCTATGAGCAACTGCTCCTTCGAGGCTGTAGACGACCTTATGATGTCTTTGCAGCTAGTGATCTACATCCCCATCTTTGTTTTTGGGATCGTCCTGAACAGCTTGGCCCTGCTGGTGTTCTGTTTCATCCTTAAGAAATGGACCGAGTCCTCTATCTACATGACTAACTTGGTCCTAATGGACCTGCTGCTGCTCTTTCCCATGCCTTTCAAGATGCACGCCACCGGGCACCAGTGGGCTGCAGACAAACGCCTTTTCTGCTCCTTCCTGGAGAGCCTTTACTTTGTGAGTGTGTATGGCAGCATCTATACCATCATGTGCATCGCAATGGACCGTTATGTCGCCATAAAGCACCCTTTCCGGGCCAAGCAGCTGCGATCTCCACGGGTTGCTTTGGTTACATGCGTGCTAATCTGGGTTCTGGTGCTGGGGGTCTCTACCCTTGTATATCGTTTCCATGGCAAGGAATATGGTTCTTTTCGCTGCTTCCATGGCTTCTCCAAGGAAGGCTGGAGCCCAGCACTTATTGCCTGCCTGGAGGTGCTGGGCTTCCTGGGCCCAGCTTTGGTGCTGGTCACCTGCTCGGTTCAGATCATCTGCACGCTTCGCAGGTCAAAGCATAACAGTGCCAGGAGACGGGCCTGCACGCTTATCATCTACAGCAACCTATTCATTTTCCTGGTGCCCTTCACACCTTGTCATGTGGGCATCTTCCTGCAGTTTTTAGTGCGCAATGACATCATCACAGACTGTGAACAGCAGCGCAACATCAGCCTGTTTGTGCAGATTGCAATGAGTCTGTCCAACATCACCTGCTGCCTGGATGCCTTCTGCTACTATTTCATCACCAGGGAGATGCGTACCACTGGGGACAACCTCAGACAGTCCTTTCACCAGCGTGGACCGACCAGCACTTCTGAAGTGTGACTCATTGGGTTCCCTACACCTTCTCTTGAACAAATGACCTATGCACTTCAGCCCTTAGTGACTGGGGTTATGCCATTTTCTTCTCACGGACAGTAATATACATGCATTAGAATCAGAAACTCTGGGAGGTTTCTAAGCTCTGCTTGATAAGGTGCTGGACACTGTTTAGCCTGAGGTAAATGGTGAGCACTGGATGCCATTTGGTGGGAGGTAATGGCCAGAGTTTTAAGGCTGAATGGTCGAGGTTCCTCTCTATGTCATGTCATGTTGTGTCATGGATGTATAGAGCTTGAAGAATTATCAAAAATTTATATTGATTTACATTTATTTATGTATGCTAGCCTATGCTAGAGGAGGTTAGATTGTGACTTGAAAACCCCAGAATGATCAGTTATTGAGGCAATAGAGGCCCTCACAATTGCCTCATTTTGAATCCGCATTTTGCTTGAAGACAAATTTCTTCAGTAAAAAAAAAAAAAAAAAAAGAGGGGCAAAGGCTGATGATACTCTGCTCATCTCATCTTTGGGCTTGGTTGTTTTACCTGGTGCTGTGACTTGTTTATTATTATATACTTGACAAAGAAAATTAGGGATCACCCCAATTTTCGAAATTGAAATATTTGATAGTTCAAATTATGTTCCATATCATATTTCAATATTAAAAATCAGAGTGATCCCTAACTTTCTTTGTCCAGTATATATGTAAATAGGAAAACACTTAAACAAGATTGTATCGGAGATAGGTAGTGCAGCCGGTGCTCAGTCAATTTGTGCTACCTATCAAGATATGCTACTTCATAGTTCTGCACATGCACAAACCCATAATCTTGGGCTCTGTTTCTTCCCTCACATCTTGCAAATCATAAAAAAATCTTAAAAATACAGTTTTTTTTCAGTGCGCCTTTTGACCTATAGGTTAATATTCGCATGTACACACTGGCTTTTCCTGAAAATGTGGAAATTACTTGATAATGGTGGGCGGCATGTTATCTTTAAACAAACATCGGCGTATGTTATAATAAGCTGACAAATTACAAAGTTGCTATTATAGGCTGATTCACATGCACTATTAACCTTTAAAATGCTAATCACTGCTATATTCATGCATGACACAAAGTACACACAGCAAAATTTCAGATTCCAGCCTTCCAATGGTCAACAATTTTGCAAATTTTTAGTTGGCAATGACCTTCAGAAGGGTTCACAGGTACCGATGAGTCCCTCTGAAGGTCATTTGTAAACTACATAATGAATGGTTAACTTTTGGAGGGATGAGGTGAGTAAAAATTCAGCAATTTAAGGGTTCAGGCAAGAACAAAGACTTTACGATCGCTCTGCATTATGGTAGACATTTTTGACAAGGCAGCACAAATCGTCAGAACACCGAGGAGACTTTAATGGAAGTTGAGGAGAAGAGGAGATTTTGAGGTGTGGTCTTGCTTCTTTACCATTAGCAGGTGTGAGGAAGTTCCTCTCTTCTTCCACAACAAAGTCTTATAAGTGGAGGCATGAGTTCTGAAAGGCTTTATGGTTTTTGTTATTGTATCCTGCTTTGAAACCATCTGAGAAGTAGAATACCTTTCTCGGGAGTTTTCCTTGTTTTTTTTTCAAGGAACCACATCAGATGTCATTGAAAAATAGTCTGTAGTGGTGTCATGGGCCAAGGGTTATGGAATTGCAGAATTAAATTTTCATCACTGGCCTTCCAAGAAGAGGCAAAAGCATGAATGTTATCATGTGACTTGTTCCTGTGGTGAGACTATCGTTTATCCGGGATAGTGAAACTGTATGCAAAAGCAGTAAAATCTCTAATAATCAGGACTTCATTTTATTGGTCTCTTCCCTCAGCTGCTTATAATATTGCCTCTGCATTTTGGTGATGAAGCTGAAGTTAACAGCGCTAGAAAGCTAGAACATGGTTTTTAAATTAACAACATAGAGATAAATAGTTTTTTCTCCCTTGGCATCTTGATCAACTCATCGTTAATTTGGATAATAAATTCGTATCAACGGAGTCATCCACAGCAATGGGCAGAAAATAGCGTTGGTTCAGATGAGATAAGCAAAGCATCATCAGTCCTGGCCCAGTGGCTTCATAATAGAAGACTGCTGCATTGTCAAATAGTCCACAGGGCTGTGCACTCCGCATATTGTTTGCTGACAAGGGCCACTTTATTTTGTAATCTAATTGTAATTTCCTGTTGTTTGGCATTTTGATGACAAACATAATGGAAAACTGAAGTGATACTTGAGTCAACATTGTGGGATTCATGTGTGACTGACTGACCGACTCACCATACACTAGGAAGTGAAAAGAAAAAAGTGTAAAAGAAGTGAAAAATTTTTGTTTTTTTGTTTTTTACAAATTAGGTTTTGACAACAAAAAAAAGATGTATTTTGCATATTTGATTACATTACAGTGGAAATACTGAAATTGTAGACAATATCGTGAACTTTCCAATAATACAAGATTCAAATTATATTTATTTAGTAATATTTATTTTTGAAGAGGATATCTGTGTCCTTAGGTAGGGATGGAGGGTCCAATATGGGTCAACTTGGGTCATTCGGTTTATCTAAATGAATTAAAACACTCTCTCCTGCAATTTATAACATGTTCATGAAAAAAAATCTAATCAGGAGGATCAAAAAGTTATTGATTTACAATGGAATGCCCCAAATATTCAATGGCATTGTTGGCAGCAAATTGAGCCTTATTCATCTGTTCAGCAAAAGACCGGAAGTTCTGTAACTTGGTGAAAACAAATGGCTGTCTCAATCAGTGATTGACCTTTACTTATTGCCATCTGTCATTGTGTGTGAGAGTATTTCAGCTAAACAACTGAAAATACTGAAAAGCTGTTATGCGATATAAAAGCCAACGACACGTGTATATAGATGGAGGAATCCAGTCTTATTTGTATCCATCACAGTTTCCACAAATAAAAAAAACCAAAGTATATTAGCAGCCATTATGAATTAAGTGCAGCCACTCCTCGCTAAATAAACAGCGTTAAAGCCAAACAATTCTCTCATATGGGAACTTTGATATTTAGGCTAGTTTTGTTCTGTGTTAAATTAAATGCCTAAATTGTATTTTTTGTTTTCTTTTGATGTAATGTGCAGTAGACTCCTATACTGCTCTCACCCTTGCTCCAGGCTTTTTCCCAGATTCCTCTACTTTATTATTCCCAGTTTGACCATTTAGCATACAAAAGACAGTCGGCTACTATGCACAGGTACTTGGCTAGAACCCAGTTTTTGTGTGAAATTGGCTGGTGACAGCTTATCAGATCATGGCTTGGTCACTTGTGAGCTAGCCATCCATCTACTCAATGATAATGATGCTAACACTAGCTAATAATACAGCATTCGCTCATACAATTAAATAATGAATTGTGAAAAGTTTTATCATTATAAGTTTTCGATTCATTGGCCTGAAAATAAATATATTCGGGTCACCTGCATTTTAGGGGATGCACTTCCAAGCTCACGCCAGTGTGCCATTGTTGTGCGCAGTTAGGGGTTAGGGTTAGGAGTTAGGGTTTGGGCTAGGAGTTAGGAGTTAGGGTTAGGGGTAAGGGGTTAAGATTAGGGTCCTTAACCTTTGCTTATATAGGAACATTAAGTGACTAATTACAAAATGGCAACTGTGCGTCCGCTAAACTGCAGGTGTCCCATATATTCTATTGAAACTTTGTATTAACCTTCTCAAACAGGCGTAATTTAACAATACTCGCGTTGCATCCACGATCCTAGGAAATTAAAGGACAATTAAATGCCCGAAGTGGAGTCAACTACCAATTGTCCGAAATTGGACACTGTGTCCGCAACTGGGTACCGTTCCGTTACATCTACAAACTGACAATTTTGCTTATCAATGATGTGTGGTTGTCATGCATTTTTGGATTATGTATTGTGCCTTGCATATCATGAAAACCTACGAACCAGGTGTCTCAATGAGAGACGAGTACACATCTGGCCATTGCAGTGGTGGCCACTCTGTTGCCTGGTTCCTCCAGCTTCCAGCTGGCAGTCAGTATGGAGACTATGTGAGGCCAAAGCTCTCAAATTTCAACCAGTAATGCTTTTATGCATTGTCTGGTAGATCATTATGATATGAATACATGATTACATTTCAGAAAAACAGAACTGCACAACCGAAAAAAATTAATGATCGCACATATCTTGACAGCACCGTGATCGATTGTCAGGGTATGATGGCTTTTTGTTTTCACCGAGTGTTTAGCACATAGCGCCGGATATGACGTCACACCGAACAGAGGAATGCTCTTTATGGGTTAAATTGACCCCCTTTCAATTTTTGGTTGAGCAAAAGTTGCATTATAAATAATTTTCTTTTGGCCTGAAACACTATGCCTTATTTTTTTGTGAAAAATATGTAACGAAAAAAACTCCCGCACACGGTCTTCTCACTTGCAATTAATTTATTCGACGTTTCGGTCAACCGACCTTCCTGAGGAAGACCATGTGGGAGTTTTTTTCGTTACTTTAGTCCTTAGTCGGCCTTTCTCCTATGCACCTGTCTGCTTACCGGTGTGCAAAAGTTTTCCTCGCTACTTTGTGGAAAACATGTACAAGCACATATTTTCAGTATACCTGCTATGCCCACCTTCACTTTTTGTCAAATTGACCTGAAGGTAATGAAATCATGAAAACTGCAGGGGAAAACAGAAAGCTTATCACAAATATGGACAGAAGGGTGACTTCACTTCTAGACTCACTACCTTTCATTTCTAATTTGATCTCACAACTGTGCACCCATGCAGTACTATGCAAAAGACTTAAGCACCCTAGATTTTTACGCTTTAAATCTGGTATTTCCTGTCTATTTTTGTTATCCATATTAGTGTTGCTGATAAAATCACTTTTTTAAGATCCCAAATGTTGCTTTCAAAAATATTTTTACAATGGGTACTCACACAAAATATTGGTTTGATTGTCAAAAGATTACAGCTTTTTGTAGTACATTTAAAAAAAAATATATATATATTTTTTTTTTTTTTTTTTAAAATTTGGCATCTCCAATCCCACCCAAATCTGGAATGCCCAATTGGGGAACTATGCACAAGGCTTGCTCATGTGCGACCCCATGTTGCCAACTTGGGAGCGAACACAGTTAGCGGCTCTCCTCCGAAGCACGCCTGTCAGCCGCTGCTTCTTTATACTCATTGGTGGAAACTTCGCAAGTTCAGAACAAGGGCAGGGGATACCCGAACATGAACAAGCGTAGAATCTTCCTGACGAGCGCCCAGCTGGCCAACAGGAGGCGCTTGAGCAAAAAACAAAGGAACCATTTTTTATATTACCCCATCCGGCAGACCCTTCCCAATTTGCATCCCTGTAGCGCGATGGCCAATTGTGCGCTACTCTGAAAAAGCTGACGACCACTGCCGGTTGGTACGACCGGGGCTCAAACCCACGCCGTGATAGTCACTCCTGCTCCGCAATGTGGTGCTTTAACCAAGTGAACTATCCGGCGCCCTGAAGTACATTTTTAATAATTAAAAACATCATTACATTATTTTTGGAAACTTCCTTCTTTGTTAGTGTGCCTAAGACTTTAATACAGTACTGTATGTTCATCGACAGATTAAATACAGTATATTCATGCACGTAACTTTTTGCCTTCTGCTCAATCACCTCAGCATTTTCTGCACACAGTCGTCTGTTTTAATTAGTGTGAATATGCATGCACAAACAGCTCTGTGTTGTCTGGTATTATTTGTGAATTACAGTTAAAACATTGTTGAAGTGATGTACAGTATTTCATGGCCATAGATGAGTTTTTTGCTGAGAACAATGAACACCTGCAGTCATGAAAAGCTGTGAGCATTTTTTTCTTTTTTCAAGACAAGCATGATTTACGTCATGCACTCCGTAACTGAGGATTTCCAGCATAAATCCAAAATATAGAAATAAAAAAAATACAACCCCAATTCCAGTGAAGTTGGGACGTTGTGTAAAACGTGAATAAAAACAAAATGCAATGATTTACAAATTTCATAAACCCACATTTTATTCATAATAGAACATAGACAACACATCTGATGTTGAAAGTGAGACATTTTACCATTTCATGAAAAATATTAGCTCATTTTGAATTTGATGGCAGCAACACATCTCAAAAAAGTTGGGACAGGGGCAACAAAAGGCTGGAAAAGTAAGTGGTACGAATAAAAAACAGCTGGAGGAGCATTTTGCAACTAATTAGGTTAATTGGCCACTGGTCCGTAACATGACTGGGAATAAAAAGAGCATTTTTAGAGAGGCAGAGTCTCTCTGAAGTAAAGATGGGCAGAGGCTCACCAATCTGTGAAAAACTGGCCCTAAAAATTGTGGAACAATTACAGAAAAATGTTCCTCAATGTAAAATTGTGAATACTTTGCATATAATACCATCTACAGTACATATCATCAAAAGATTCAGAGAATCTGGAGAAATCTCTGTGCGCAAGGGACAAGGCTGAAGGTCAATATTGGATGTTCTTCGGGCCCTCAGGTGGCACTGCATTAAAAACAGGCATAATTCTGCATTGGAATTCATTGCATGGGCTCAGGAACACTTCCAGAAATCATTATCTGTGAACACAGTTTGCTGTGCAATCCACAAATGCAAGTTAAAGCTGTATCATGCAAAGAAGAAGCCATATGTGAATACGATTCAGAAATGTCACCGTATTCTCTGGGCCAAACCTCATTTAAAATGGACTGAAGCAAATGGAAAACTGTTCTGTGGTCAGATGAATCAAAATTTGAAATTGTTTTTGGAAACCACAGACGCCTTGTCGTGCGGACTAAAGAGGAGAGGGACCATCCAGCTTGTTATCAGTGCTCAGCTCAAAAGCTTGCACCTCTGATGGTATTGGGTTGCATTAGTTCCTATGATATGGGCAGCTTACACATCTGGATAGGCATTATCAATGCTGAAAAGTATTTAGGGGTTTTACAACAACATCTCTTTCAGGGATGGCCTTGCATATTTCAGCAAGACAATGCTAACCCATATACTGCATCCATCACAACAGCATGGCTTCGCAATAGAAGAGTCCCAGTGCTGAAATGGTCTGCCTGCAGTCCAGACCTTTCACCAATAGAAAAAATTTGGCACATCATGAAACAAAAAAATCTGGCTAAGAAGACCCAGGACTGTTGAACAGCCAGAATCCTACATCTCACAAGAGTGGGACAACATCCCTCTTCCAAAACTCCAGGAATTGGTCTCCTCACTTCCCAGACATTAACAGACTGTTGTTAAAAGAAGAGGGGATGATACACAATGGTAAACATGGCCCTGTCCCAACTTTTTTGAGATGTGTTGCTACCATCAAATTCAAAATGAGCTAATACTTTTCATGAAATGGTAAAATGTCTCACTTTCAACATCAGATATGTTGTCTATGTTCTGTTGTGAATAAAATGTGGGTTTATGTGATTTGCAAATCACTGCATTCTGTTTTTATTAACGTTTTGTACGTCTCAACTTCATTGGAATTGGGGCTTGTAGAACCATAATTGGTAAATGTCACCTTGCAGATGTAATTGGAACACATTAGTTATGTACGTTTTCTATATTTCTTTGGAATGGAGATAAAGGCATTAAGTATTTAGTACTGTCACGTCATATTTTTTTTTTTTATATCAGCATGGCTTTAAAATGGCAATCATGTCCTTGGCCTGTTTGATTGGTAAACAGCACCAACAGCTGCAAAAATGCAAGCAAAACACATGGGCTAAACTTAGTATTTGTCAAGAGTGCGTGAATGCCTGGATGAGGCTCTGCCTCTGCTTTAGCTGCCCAGCAGTGATTTTCAGTGCTCAGTATGATCACTGGGCCAAAGTGCTGCGAAAACAAAAAATAATTTAGTGACTTGAAACATTAATTTGCTTTCATGCATAATATGTAGTATTGTTCTAATAATGTACAATATTTTTGTTCTGAGTTTTAGTCATAAGAGCTTAGTCAGTATGCCTGGCATATCTAAAATCTTCCTAACCTCAGAGTTAAGGTTCAATAAGTTCTTTAAACAGGTGATTTCTCAAAAAAGTATAATTTCAGCAAAGTAAAAACTCAGGCATGTGTGGCTCAGTTGCCAAATTTGGGTTGCAATTCTTCATATTAGTTCAAATTCATCGTCACTAACAAACTTTGACGTCTGCGATTCATTTTGTCTGATTGAAACACATTGCTCTTTGTGGCTGATTAAAATCTCAATACCTGTGCCAATGAAAATAATTTCTGGGTCATTTCCTCTTCTTTCTTCAGCTGAAAACTGCAGTACAGTTCCCTGAGATGATAGCAAGGCAATGCAAGTGTAGTGAAGTACTGTGCACAGAAGATATGCTCGACATTTGCCAAATACAAATGCATGATTGTTAAAGGAATCCAAACTTGATTTGATAAAGCTTGACACTTCATGAATTATTTTGAGTAAAAACAATTCTTTAGATAAGAGACTGCAAAGGCTATACTGGACTATTCCATACACTGGACTTATGTCATAATTTTCTGTCCATTTGCTGCCTGTGAGTTTCTCTGGTTATAGTAAGCAACTGTATTGATGGATGCTTAAAAAAACAACAACAATAACAATGAAACGTGAATGGGATTATCAATGCTCAACAAGGTGAAAGCCCTCAAATGTGTTTCTACATTTAACAGTTAAGTCTACACCAAAGAGAATTACGTCTCCAGAATGTTCACTTCTGTTTTACAGAACACAACTATAAAATTTTAGAAAATGTAATGAAAATAATATTACCTGACAATATTTATAACTAGCTCTTATTTTGAGTGACTTTTCCTGATTACAAGTATTTACAATTCTAAATGTTTCATTGCATTATTAGTTTTTCAACTTTACAGGACAATTTTGATGTATGACTGCCCCCCTGTGGGAAGTATTGAATAACTGACATTTTCTGAGATACATAACATTTAAGATACATGGAAGTTACCTTCCAGTTCTTTTGAATCTATTTATGTGAGCTCTCTGACAGTAAATCTCACCCGTGAGGATGAAAAATGCAGCCAGATCAATGTAAATTTGAGCATTGACAAGGCCATTGATCTTTTATCAGAATACCACTGCTTACTGGAGTTGAAATTAATAAATATCAGATTAATTTCATAAACCCACATTTTACTCACAATAGAACATAGACAACACATCTAGAACCCCCCCCCCCCCACCTATTGCCAGGAAATTCTAGTATAGTCTGGGAATTGCCCACCTGTGCAGCATGATGATGCAGCATCGCTGAGGTCTGGCAATGGAAATTTTTTTTTAATGTTTTTGTGCAAACATGTACCCATTTTTTTTGCCCAGTACCACGGCCATTTATTTAAGTGTGTTTGAACACTAAGCTGAAATTAGTTTAAATGTGATACTGAACACATACTAAAGCAGTGAATGCTGAGAGTTTTTTTTTTTCCCATTAACTGTCACACTGCTGAGAACAGTAAGGCTGCCATCATCTCAGATTTTGTCCATTTAAATATATGTTTTGTTTCGTTTTGTTTTGTATGTTTTGTTGTATATTGTCTGTGATTCTATATGTGGTTTAAACTTTAAAAAAAATTTATAAATGAAGTGTTCAAAAAAAAATACATTTGGGGCAATTCCAGCTGAAGTGTAACATGACCACTGAAAATTCAAACATGAAATAGCAATGCAATGTATGTATGGCTGTATTGTAAGTATATCCAGGTGTATGTTTCAAAAGAAATTGAAGGTCTGAGGCAAACCAAATTTTTTTTTGGTACGCATATTAAATAAAAGTTTGACATCAAAAAAAAAAAAATATCCAGAGTGAAATTCAGGCATCTGGCGTGAGGTTTTGTGTTTGTGTGTGCATGCGCTTGTGTTTTGAGCACGTAAATGCATGCGCATTTCCTTGTTAAAAACAACTGCTGTGGTTACTGTAGATGGGGAGTGATGGCCCCTGGCATCCCAGTGCCAGGAACCCTGGTTAAAACAAACTGCTGTGGTTCCTGCAAGTGGGCACCAGGGCCCCTGGCATCCTGGTGTCAGGAGTCCTAGTTAAAAAGTGGGTAGCTACAGTCCAGTCTGATCATTTTTGCAGGTTGTGGGTTGTCAGAGAACCTCACTGCATCATGGCGACACAACTGGCTGCATGGTGAGACTGGAATGGTCAAGACAATGGCAGAAGGCTGGAGCTTCTCAGCGGCAATGGGATCAGGGAACTGCAGCAGCAGCGATGAACTGTTTTAAATAGGCTCATCCTCTTTTCTCTGATGAGGGAGGTGAGCTAGGAGACATGGATTCTTCAGCTGAAATGTAGGAGTTTGAGTGATGTAGAAAGATGAACTGGGCAGGGTATGGGCTGAGGAAGTGAACTGAAGCCATGTTTCTATTAATTGTACGGTAAAATAGTTTATCTATTCATTCATTCATTTTGCACACATTTGATACATTGTGAACAAAATGCAAATTAAGGGGTGTTTACACTTGTGATGGGGCCCATCACTAACCCAGGTACAATATGAGTGGAACCAAAGCTTCACAGCCCTTCATGGAATGAGGCAAGGTGTAAACAGCATCAGGATGTCAGGGCTAACAATGGGAAATGGCTGATTTCCTGAATGATGCATGCTGAGACACTAGGTAACGCAGGTCAGTTCATCCTGGACAAGGTCGTCTTGGTTCCGTTTGGTCTTTGAAAGATCTTTGACAAGGATAATGAGGTGGCATCCATACAGAGAATGAGGTGAGCAGATGAATGAAGTAAGTCACGGATGACTAATTTTTTGCCATTTAAGTTGTTCGAGGCGATATTGTGTGGTCTCAGTTCTGGTGCATAAAACAAAAGCGGAATGGGAGGAGTGAGTTGCGTGTGTATTTACTGGAAGTTCCGAATGCGTCACATTTGAGGTGTGGTCCTGCTCCTGAAACTCCGCTAGATAGATTCAAATCAATTATGCGTTTGGGAAACACATCCCAGGTCAGCACCTGCTTAGTTTATTGGTGATAACAACTTTTTGATAGCTTTAAAACTTTTTTTAGAAATCACAGTTAACACTTTATGCAGTTTTCAGAAGATGTAATGCATTGCGTACCTTTAAAAGGTCTTCCAATCAGCCCAATTGCCCAATCAGCTTGTTACCTGTTATGAGTAAACTGTTGGAAAAAATTGTGTTAGATACAATGGTATTTTTCCAGGAATAACTTAAATAGTATTTACCAGCATGCATACAGGGAAGGGCATTCAACAGGTACAGCTTTCTCACAAATGACAAACGATCGGTTAAGTGACATTGACCAACAGAGCATGGTTGGAGCAGTACTATTGGATTTCAGTGCTGCCTTCAACGTCATTGATCATAGTTTGCTGTTGGAAAAACTTAAGTGTTAGGGCTTTACTCAGTCATCCTTGGAATGGATAGAGAGCTACTTAACCAATAGAACACAAAGGGTCTTTTTTAATGGTAGCTTATCATACACAGGACATCTGTTCAGTGGAATTCCGCAGGGCTCATCACTTGGGCCTCAGCTCTTTTCCATATTTACAAATGATCTTCCACTTGCTTGTACAAAGGCTAGAATGGTAATGCATGCAGATGATTCAATGCTTTATACGTCAGCGCCTACAGTGGAGGAAATTATTGGTTCTCAATGAAGAGCTGCAAAATGTATACTGGACAAAGAAAATTAGGGATCACCCCAATTTTCGAATTTGAAATATTTGATAGTTCAAATTATGTTCCATATCATATTTCAATATTAAAAATCAGAGTGATCCCTAACTTTCTTTGTCCAGTATATTTGACTGGATCACTGATAACAAACTTGTTCTTAACATTTCTAAGACCAAGAGCATTTTATTTGGATCAAAACACTCTTTAAGCTCCAGTCCCCAGATGGATCTAATCCTCAATAATACTGCCGTTGAGCAAGTACAGGAGACAAAACTCCTTGGGGTGACTTTAGACCACAATCTGTCATGGTCAAAGCATATCGATTTACTGGCACAAAAGATGGAGAGAAACATTTCCATAGTTAAGAGATGCTCTCATTTCCAAACAACATCCTTGAAAAAACTAGTCATGCAGACTTTTGTATTGTCACAATTAGATTACTGTGCGATGGTGTGGTCAGGTACATCTAAAACTAATCTAAGGAAGTTACAATGTACTCAGAATAGAGCAGCTCGCGTTGCCCTTGGCTGTACAATAAGAACTAACACTAACGATATGCATGTCCAACTTGACTGGCTGACAGTAGATGCGAGGTTAAAAGCATCTCTTCTCCTTTGTAAAAGACATTTATTTTTTTTAAATTCCTGATTGTTTGCATAGACAACTTATACTCAGTGCAAAAAATCAGTTATATCCCACCAGACATGCAATTAGTGGTAAATATTCCATTCCAAAAGCCAAAACGAATTTTAGACAACAAACAGTGCTCTACAGAGCTATCGCAGAATGGAATTCCCTTCCTGGTCACATTTCAAAAAACCCAAAGTAAGGTTAGGTTTAAAAAACAGGTGAAGAAACACCTTATGTCTGATCATACGAGGCTGTAGTGTACCGAATCATTAAATGACTTACTTTCTTTGTTATGTGGTGGTACTTGTTCTGCTTTTTTTTTCTTTGTTTGTTTGTTTGTATGAGTTGTGCTGTTTTTTTTTTTTTTTTTTTTTTTTTTTGTGTATGTAGGTTTCTGTATCTGATTTTGTGCTTTTAATTATTGGTCGTATATTATTTGTACATACTGTATGTTGTTTGCGTAATCTAATTATGGATAATTCATGTTTGTAAATTTCTTGTTCTAAGTTATGCTTTGATTGTGTATTCCTATTGTTACATGTACTGAGTGGACCCCAGGAAGAATAGTTGATGTATGTTACATCAGCTAATGGGGATCCAAATAAAATAAAAAATAAAAAAAGCATGTACAGTTTTTTCTTTTTTTTCAGTTCTAACCCCTAAAATTCAAATAAATGTACACACACTGTATTCTCCTTAAAATGTGGGGATGTTTCTCCTCTCTCCAGCCAACCATTTATTAAGTGATATGATTCATAGTTTTTAAGCAGTGACCTTCTGCAGTGAGTTCAAAGGGTGTTATTTTGGTCCTATTAAATCCATTCATTGTCAGTGGTTTCCAGCCAGTTTTCAACTCTTCCTGCTCTTTCATATTTTCAGCTAGAAACCCCATTCCAGTTGCAAAATGTTTAGCTTACTTAGCACTTAAACTGTGCTCTTCAACCTCTGGATATTTCAAATATTTTTAACCAGGGTGAAGTCAGGTAATTTGGGACACTTTTTGGTAGATTGCTAAGAAAATCACCTGAAATTCGGAAGACTACCTAGAACTTGTTGTGGATCTCTACTATATTTCTTTAAAGAAAATATGTTATCAAGTAAACATTTTGGAAACTTTGGACCTTCAAACACATTTAGAAGCCCGACTTCTCTCCAATGACATGCTAATGTAAAATGGGACAACAGCTAGTAAGGATGAATGGGACTGTCACAGGTGGACTGTCATTTACCAATTCAGCCAAAACCTAACTATAATGTATAGTGTAGCTCTTTTTCAGCTGCCTCAGGCAGGGAGGGTTTTCTACTGGAAGCATATTCTGTACCACTCATTTCCCCCTTCTCTCCTCTCTAATGTTGATTTTGGCACAGTGCATGCCCTTGCTAAAAAATTAAGTTTTGACCTCTGCCCAACGTGCGTGTATGTGCTTCCATGTGTGTAACTCATGGCTAATTCTGGACAATTGCAGCTCACTGCATTCAATATTTTTTTAATGTGAGTAAAATACTAAAAAATGTCTGTACTATGGCAGGGTGGCTATATACATAGACTGTATAAAAAGATGGACGAAGCAACCGTGACGTCACCCATTGGTTTCAGCATACCATTTAGGAAGCCTCGATTTTGGCAATTTGAATACCGCCATTTTGTCTTTTTGAAACCGGATGTGATTCCTATTGGACAAGAGCATGAATTGAATATCCAGGGAGGAGCGAGGGATGGATCTACGGGTGGATCTGACCGTGTCAGACAAGGACCAGCGGATAGCCACGCCCCAAAGCATATTCTAGCTTTATCCTTTATTCTAGTCTATTTGGGGCCATAATTTACGAAAATGAACATCATGATATATCAAAGAAGACTTGAAACTTGCAATAAAGTAATGTGGAAAATCATTATTGAAATAATAAATGGGGTGGGAAAGGAGGGTCATTTTCTCATACTTTAGGATTGAAATTTTTTTTGCAACTTCTTTCTGCAACTTCTTTTTGCAACCACCGATGTCGCCATCTGCTGGCCATCAAATAGAATGCAAATTTTAGAGATTTCCGCCTGTGCCTCAGTTTTCAGACTCGGGTGCTGCGTCCGTCTTTTTATACAGTCTATGATAGGAACTCATGATTTTATGGCACTTGGTAGCCTATAAACATGTAGGTTTCACTTCAGAAAAGTCTCCCATTTTATCTTAATTTTTTGTCCAATTGTACCCAACGTGGTCAGGTAAAATGGGAGTCACTTACAACCCTTTCCCACAAAAGTACAGAGTATTGTGAAAATATTTTGATTACAGGTCCAACAGTTTATAAAATGCAACGTCTTACTGGCATTTTGGCTATTATACCCTTATTTTTTGGCTGCAGTATTACCAAAAAGAGAAAATCAACATGCCACATGGCTTGCCTTGAAAATTCTGGGACCACCGATAGTTTGAGCCTCTGCTCTGCTCATCCTAGTTGTCTCAGAGCAATAAAAGTCATTGTCTCAAGTGAAGGATATTTGTAGCAACAATGCAAGAGCATGTTTGGTTTGACAACTTCGAACCCACCCTTTTAAACTTTTCAAGCTGAAGCAAGCACACAGGCCTTCTACAGAAAATTTGACCTTTCCTAGTTAGACATTTCACCATTTGTTACTTTATTAAATGGAATGCAACTGCAAAATTAAATATGAATTTAGTGAAATGCAGAGAATTTTACAGCATGCTGAAGCTTCCGCAACATCAGCATTGACTTGTTTAGAGGTTAGGTTATACCAGTAGGCATAAAATACTTTTTTTTTTCTTAAAACAATGTAATCTTATGGGAATGCGACTCATTAACCAGTATAGCCGGCAAAATAAATGACATTGCAGCTGCTGATTGCCTGGCCAAACTACTGCAGAAATGTGAATAAACAAAGTGAAATCAAACAAACAAACAAAACACTCATGGAAAGCTGAAAAATATCCAAGACACATTCTAGTCGCTGGTCACCACAGTGCAGCGCCCTCACAGGAAAGTTTCCTGTTTGTAGGATCTAATAAAGTATCCATCTATCTATTTATCTATCTATCTGTCTGTCTGTCTGTCTGTCTATCTATCTATCTATCTATTCATTTAATTTTTACCACAAATAAACCTACAAAATGAAATGGGGAACAAAATGATTAATCTCGAAGCCTATGTTCATTTGTTATCTCAATTCTCAGGTTTTTAGCATTCATCTATGTCGTCTATGTGGCATTACATTATCTTCTTGAACTCATTTTGTGTTCTCAAAGTCTGCCAAATATTTTTGAAAAATTCCAAGTGGTTTGGGCTACAGAGGGATTTTAGTAAACTAATTATTATGTTAATTTGCACTCGAAAATTTTATCTAATTCTGGGGGCATTTTGACAGGGGTAAAACTGCATAGATATGAAAGCTAGAGTATAAAATTTTACATGTATCCACTAAGTGTGACCCAGGGAAGTAGATTCCACTATTAGATCTGATTTAGAAAAGATTTTTAAAGTAATATTTAGGAGTCAAAATGGCTATCCAGTCAGTATGGCAAATCCTCGCCTATAATTTTTACTTTTTTAAGGGGCTGCAAATCTCAGAGTATCCCTTAAAACCCAACCATTTTGATTTGTATCATCTCTCTATGTCCATGAGAGTTGGTCTCTTGAAGGAGTAGCTGCTATCTGTTTGAAATCTTGAGATATTGCTTGCCAAACATGGCTCCAGCATGTACGGTACCCAACTTTGAGAGGCCCTAGCACCAGGGGGATAGGTAGGAGCAGTCTGGGAATTGGCTTAAATGTTAGGGCTAAGATAGGCCTTTCTCAGGATCAAATCAGCATTTTGCTCCTACAGTGACTCCTAGGTGAAAATCCTCATAAAAAAACATTCTTTTTCACATGACGAAAATTAGGGGGTGGGCTGTAATATATGAGTATGAAGTCATAGAACCAGCCTGGAGCATATTGCAAACAAGCTTACATAGCAGAGAAAAGATGACAATTTTCCAGAATCAAATCAGTAACTGGCTTCTGCTGGGACTCCTGTCTCAAAATCTTCATAAAAATATAGAACATGAGCAGAGGGCAGCTATGGCTGCAGGAGATCGGCAGAAGTTTTCTTTGAACTGTTATTGCTTGATTGTAAATTAAAATATTTTAAAATCAACTCATTAAAATGTTATCACAGTGTTTTGTCTTTTTCAGCTTTATTAGTTTTAGTATATTTAGCTGTTGTCTGTAGAGCATGTGAAAGATGCCACTTGTGGCAGGCTGAGAAACATACCCATCAACCAAGACAGCTTAGAAAGTTTTTAGCATAACATACAGATATTTAAAGTTGTCAGAATAACTTCTATGAGTGTTGTAATTAGTGGCTTGATTGTTGAGTGTTGTTTACGTGTTAAAGAATTTCTGCTATATAAAAAAGCTTAGCAAAAATTAGACATGGCATTATACATGATAAGTATAACAATCAGGATAATTTTAATATTAATTAAATGATCATTCTTGTTATATCATGGTTCCATGGAACAATGCCCACTAATACCCATCCTCTGCTATTTTTCATCATGATTTATGAAGTTTTTGAGACAGGAGTCCCAGCAGAAACCAGTCACAGATTTGATTCTGGAAAAGTGTCATCTTTTCTCTGCTATGTAAGCTTGTTTGCAATATGCACCAGGCTGGTTCTATGACTTCAAACCCATTTATTACAACCCACCCCCCCAGTTTTCGTCATGTGAAAAATAGTGTTTTTTTATGAGTATTTTCACCTAGGAGTCACTGTAGGAGCAAAATGCTGATTTGATCCTGAGAAAGGCCTATCTTAGCCCTAACATTTAAGCCAATTCCCAGACTGCTCCTACCTATCCCCCTGGTGCTAGGGCCTCTCAAAGTTGGGTACCGTATATGCTGGAGCCATGTTTGGCAAGCAATATCTCAAGATTTCAAACAGATAGCAGCTATTCCTTCAAGAGACCAACTCGCATGGACATAGAGAGATGATATTAATCAAAATGGTTGGGTTTTAAGGGATACTCTGAGGTGTTTTGTCTTTTTCAGCTTTATTAGTTTTGTATATTTAGCTGTTGTCTGTAGAGCGTGTGAAAGATGCCACTTGCGGCAGGCTGAGAAACATACCCATCAACCAAGACAGCTTAGAAAGTTTTTAGCATAACATACAGATATTTAAAGTTGTCAGAATAACTGCAGCCCCTTAAAAAAGTAAAAAAAAAAAAAATGCAGGCGAGGATGTACCATACTAACTGGGTGGCCATTTTGGACTCCAAATATTTCTTTAAAAATCTTTTATAAATCAGATCTAATGGTGGAATCTACTTCCTTGGGTCACACTTAGTGGACACGTAAAATTTTATACTCTAGCTTTCATATCTATGCAGTTTTACCCCTGTCAAAATGCTTCCAGAATTAGATCAAATTTGCGAGTGCAAATTAACACAATAATTAGTTTACTAAAATCCCTCTGTAGCCCAAACCACTTGGAATTTTTCAAAAATATTTGGCAAACTTTGAGAACACATAATGAGTTCAAGAAGATAATGTAATGCCACATAGACGACATAGATGAATGCTAAAAACCTGAGAATTGAGATAACAAATAGGCTTCGAGATTAATCATTTTGTTCCCCATTTCATTTTGTAGGTTTATTTGTGGTAAAAATTAAATGAATAGATAGATAGATAGATAGATAGATGGATGGATACTTTATTAGATCCTACAAACAGGAAACTTTCCTGTGAGGGCGCTGCACTGTGGCGACCAGCGACTAGAATGTGTCTTGGATATTTTTCAGCTTTCCATGAGTGTTTTGTTTGTTTGTTTGATTTCACTTTGTTTATTCACATTTCTGCAGTAGTTTGGCCAGGCAATCAGCAGCTGCAATGTCATTTATTTTGCCGGCTATACTGGTTAATAATAATAATAATAGTATTTGGCAAAGTTGTTATAAACATATTGGGGAATATTTTGCCTGGATATGATTAAATTGTGTTATTTTGAATTGGGAATTTTTCAGGATTTTAGATCATCTGGTGTGATATTACCCTACTGAGAAAAATACTTTGGAGGAAAATTGTACAAAAATTCATTTATTTTATTCAATTTGGTGCATAACATGTTGTTTTCAGGACTTGTTCTCATTACCGCTCCACTCTCATATGTACTTCGCAAACCACTACCCTCTACATTAGAAATGTGAAGGAGTGTGCACATACATTGGTAACAGCACAGCCAAAGAGACGAGTAGGCCTAAAGCTAGCAAGCTTGGTGAACACCACTTTGTGCAATTTTTTCATCAAAGCCTTCCTCTCTCCTGCAGTCTTAATGAGCTACAGCAGCTTAAAAGTGTATGCTGATTGGCTTTGGAGGAAGCAGTGGTTTTGAACTTAGAGGAGGCCTACTTCCTGGCTGAGCCCCTCACTGATTGGCTTACGTCCTATGACAGAACAGGAAAGAGAAAGAATTTTACTTTTGAGCTTACAGGTCCTAGGGACACATACCAGAGCTATGCAAAATAAACAAGTAATGGCACATTATGAGGTTGGTACACTGATAAGACCATACACTGCTCTATCTTCATTTCACTCTACTATTTGATAATTTTCACATCTGTAAACTGGTACATAAGTCCTAATTAAATTATGTCCTGTTCTGATGCAGGTACCTGGATGCCAACCACAATGAAAACCACAGATGATATTTTCATCAGCAGACAGAGGCTGCACTTTCACTATTCATGAATAATGAACACAAACCCTTTCATTGTCTTGGTGAGATCTATTTGCTGATCTGTTACCCGTTCATGCATGAATTCAGGTTGACGCCACCAGACTCCAAGGAAAGTAAGTAAAATTGTTCATCTTATATTTACTTTGCAGTTATTTTGAAGGCTTCATTGAGTGCACTGGTTGCCTACATGTTATGGTAGAAGACGAAATGGGTTTTGGTTGCGACGTTACTGCATAAATGTCAAAAATGAAAAGTCAACTGCTGTAATACATACAGATCTAAAAACTGTTGATCATGGAAAATGTTTATTGAATTCAGAATTTAGGCAAAACTGAAATATTATAGTGTTTGCAAGAGATACTATGCCCCACTGTAGGCAGCTTCCTGCGTAAAATGAGGGGACAACTTATTGTTCAGTGAAAAGGAAACCACATTGTAGGTCTACGAGAAAGTACAGCTGCACATAACCTACTGGTGGAATTTCACACAATTAAATGTCAATATTGCTTCCTCAAAACAAGATAGCATTTTTTCTGTATTTATTTTAAATCAAGAAATAGATGTATCTTCATCATCAGTCAGTCCTAAGTGCAAAAAGAAGTGTGTTGTTTGTTCCACAATTTGATTCATAAACTCCAGTTTTCTCTACCATTTTGAGCAATCCATAATTATGATGCCTATATTTCTAACCTTCAAGTGTTATAGTCTTATTTTATTAAGCCAAAGACTCGCAATAAACAGCATAAAATTGAGGCTGGTTTGGGTTTATGATCACTTGATGAAGCATTTTGTGTTGAAGTTTTTTTTTTTTTTTTTTTTCTCAAATATATGCTGCCTATGTATAAATATTTTATTGTTTTCACAATGCCGATGTTTGTCCTTAGTGGCACAATTTTAATTTTAAAGGGCCAAACAGTAAGGCTACTTGTATATGTATGTACAGTAATGTGAATTAAAGTTCAACTTTAATTTGTCTTGAATAAGTCTGTCAGCTCTTTAAGTCTGTAAGTCTGTTAGAGGGTATTTACATCCAAATCAAGTGTAATAATCAAATAGTGTAACATTCCTCACTCTATATTCATTTTCATGCAAGATTCACTGAAATGAGCGGTGACCTCCAACATAATTGATCTTCTTTTTTTCTTCTCAGAATGTCAGTGAGCACAGACTGCTGGGTCCAGTGGTTCATCCACATCCTAACTATTGCTCTTGGCCTCCCATTGAACCTCACAGCTCTATGGACATTGTTTTTCAAGATAAGACGATTCACAGAGACTACAGTTTATGTTACCAGCCTAGCCTTAAATGATATCCTTCTCATATTCTCCGTGCCTTTCAGGATGTATGCTTGTAACAGACCGTGGAATCTGGGACGTGGATTTTGTTCATTTTTGGAGAGCCTGATATATATCAATATATATGGGAGTATTTTGTTCATAGTGTGCATTTCAGTGGATCGCTACATTACATTGAGGTTCCCCTACACAATGACAAAGTTTCGCTCACCACAGAAGGCTGCAGTTGTCTGCCTTGTCATCTGGGTTTTAATTTTGGGTGCCAGCCCAGGAGTTTATGATTTGCATGACCAAAGGAAAAGTTGCTTCCAAAACTTCTCAAATGCGACTTGGAAAAAAGTGGGCATCGTTGAGTCTATGGAGACCGTGTTCTTGGTCAGCACTGTTATCATGCTTTACTGTTCCATCAGCGTCATGCTTATTCTGAAACGCTTGCGACAAGTTAACTCACAGGACGAAAAGCTGAAGAAAAACAAATCCGTGAAGATTGTCATCAGCAACCTTGTCACATTTCTGGTGTGTTTTATTCCCTACCATATTGCGGCGTTTATTTATTTTCAAGCGAAGAACTCTACCTCTGTGACAGATAAAACAATTAGTCTCCTTAGAGTATTTGTACACACCAGTGCTGCACTGAGTAGTATGAACTGTTTGTTTGATGGAATATGTTACTATTATGTGCTCCGGGAAAACTGGAAAGTATCTTCAGTGGATGACACAGTTGCTACCGTGGACATGGGACCTTAAGGGGTATTCAGGGTAAAGTGTAGAAATAACCAATAATAATGTAAAAACTAAAACATACTCAACATGATTTTAACCTCATAAAATGTAGTATTTTGACAAAAAATTTACATGGTTGCCATGGAAACAGCACTTTAATGACAAAATCTGAAAATATTTTGTGGCACTGATATTTCAATAACCCATGGTCAGATTTTTCTCAAATTAGTCTCATATGAAAGGTTTAAGATAGTTCTACGAAATGACTTAGGAAATTTGTTTGGAACATTTATGAATATTTAATGAGCTCTGTTATGTAACCATAATGAAAATCGCTATCATCAACTTGCTTCATTTTCAAAATTAACTCCCTAGGGATGCACCTTTCTAGAAAATCCTGTGTCATTTCATAGATCTCCAACAGATACAACTTCAGTCCAAATTTCAAGTCAATCAGATGAATATTCATGATTTTATGAATGCCAGAAGGTTGAAAATCAGTCAAAATTGTGATTTTCGGTAATTTGCATTTAAAGTCATAGGAAACAACTGAGACAGAGGAAAAACAGATTCTTGATGTTTACTGGCATCTCACTGCATTCCTTTATTTTTAAGTGAAAATCAAAAATATTGACATTTTTGAAAAACAATGAAATTTTTACCCTATAAGACCCC
Source organism: Gymnothorax javanicus (assembly GCA_029692085.1). Lineage (NCBI taxonomy): Eukaryota > Metazoa > Chordata > Actinopteri > Anguilliformes > Muraenidae > Gymnothorax > Gymnothorax javanicus. Next base: position 26,448,226 of record CM056195.1, on the reverse strand, counting down.
TTCAATCATTGAAACAAAATCAGCTATTCGTCAATTCTCTTTTTTACTCTAAGTACATTGTAATTCCTACATGAATTTAATGAATTAGCTTGTTTGTAAAGGATTATTGGATGCACATTTTTTTGGCAGGAAAAGTTATGAAGAGATGCATGAATGCACACAATGGATCTTTCAGATTATAAAAAAGTGAAGTTTCCTGGACCATCAAGGTTTTTCTTGGGGAAACAAAATAGCTGACATAAGCCTGTCTAATCGTAGCATTTGAACATAATATGCAAATTAGTTTGGACAAGCAATTTGGCTGTCACCAGTCTGTGGATAATCAAAAACTAAAAAACCAAACACTGTGACCAAGACCATGATAATTTGCATATATATATATATATATATATATATATATATATTTATTTTTTTTTTTTTTGTGAGGATTTACGGATTATTTGTTTTGTTTATGGCAATCATAAATGATAATTTCAATTTTATACTACTGAAATATGTTTTGTGTCTAGCCATCTTTGTTGATCATTTCAATTTCGTACAACTGAAATCTGATATAAACAGGGAGGAAAATAAGTATTGAATGCGTCAACATTTTTCTCAGTAAACATATTTCTAATGGGTCTATTGACATGAAATTTTCACCAGATGTCAATATCAACCCAAGTAATCCACACATACAAAGAAATCTAAACAACTAAGTCCATAAATTAAGTTATGTGTAATAAAGTGGAATGACGCAGGGAAAATGTATTGAACATGCTTACTGTAATTTATTTAATACTTAGCAGAAAAGCCTTTGTTGGTATAACAGCTTCAAGATGCTACCTGTATGGAATAACTAGTTGCATGCATTGGCAGTTGAGTGCATTGGTTATTGTTCTCTTTGAAACAACTGTACATGTAATTTCAAAATGTACTCTTACTTATACACCAGCAAGAAAGAATTTTCTTTATCCTTGTTCTTGCCTGTAACGAGAGTTCTCGCATGTGGCGAGGATCCTACTTTGCAAAGTAGTAAACTGGATTATTATTTTCTCTGCCTCCGTCTGAGTTCTTCTTGAGAAGGTAATACCAGGGGTATAATACCAAAATTCCCACAACACTTTGCTTTTTATGATGCTAAGCAAGGTCCAAAACTTTCATAGAAAGATACCATATTCATAAACTTGTTTTTTGATTTTGTATCCAAATACTTTTGATTTGATTCTAGAATGCAAGTTTACAACTGTTATTTATGTTATGAACATTCATTATGAAGCTGAACGATATTGAACAACTGAAATACTCTTCCCAATGCATAAGTTAATTAATTACATGATGGTATGTTGTATTATTAGCAAACGTTACAATCATCATATGGTAATTTATTAGCCAGGTATGGCTCGCAAGCTAGCTAGCTATCTGGTGACCTAACGTTAGTACTGTTCTGATGCCAGCCTCAACATTAATAACTCGGTACCAATCAAATTTGTAATTGCCTGGCTTGGTTTGTGTGTAGCCTTGTCATGGTTCTGTGTTTGATGTCATGCTTTATGTTCATGGTTATGTCTTTTCTTTATTCTTTTTGGTTATTGTATAATCCGGTTTTCAGTTCCTGCCATTTTAGGTTTCATTGCACTTGTCTCCCCTGTCTTGTGATCAGTTGGTTCAGTCCGTCTTCCTAGTCTGTGTGCTTACCTTCTTCGGGTGATTTCAATGGTTTCTGGCTTTTCATGTTATTACTTCAATTCTTGTTTACTTCCTTCGTCTTGCTTTCCTAGATTACTAATAATACTAACATTTATATTTTGTATCATAGTCTACTAACTCAACTAATCCATGTATATATTACTAACTTACTAATGAACACTTCCGTTAATCTGCACCTCTACTAATTATTACTAATTCAATCTCAGCAATCGCCCTGTTCTAGTCTCCGCCTCTTGCTTTGCTTTCTCTGCCTCTCCCTGCGTTTCCGCGAGATCTCCCGCACGTGCTTAAAGGTGTAGTCAGCGATGCGGGAGAAAACAAGTAGAGAGGTTGTTGATATTTGAAGTGTAAACAAATACAGACCAACCCCTCCCTTCATACTCCGCCCCGGGTTCCACCCCCGAAGTTCATGGACGCGCATTGTCATGTAAACGGCAGTAGTACATGTGACGAGTTTTAGTAGTATTGTAGCAAAGGTGATAATAAGCCTGTCATATAAAGAACTGCTAAAGCATGCTTGTCAGCGCAATGCCTCAAATAGGAGTCTGTGTCCACAAACAGACTACGGTCAGGAATGCATTTAAAAATCGTTCTGGCTAATTACAAGCTGAAAAAGTGGAAAATGGATTCGGAATTTTTCCCGGTACAAGTTATCGAATCGTGAATTGTTTCGTTTTGGAAGAAATGGTTATCAGGAGCTTATAGCAAAATTTCTTCCAGAACAGTGGGTATATAACAGTACAGCTACAACTACATGCATGCAAAGCGAGACAGTACAAGCAAAACAATAAGCTGAGACGAAGGCGGTTCATTCCATTCTATCTAGTCGCACATATGTTCAGCGTTCTATTGCGCAATTCCCCCTCGATTCCTTATATAAGATGTCAGACATTCACAAGGACTCGTAGCCACAAGTTCAATTTGCGAAACTAAGGTTAGCTGACCTGTCAGACAACTGTACCCACAACTCGACTGCTATTATAAATAGATAACATCGCAACAACGGTACATTTTGGCAGATTAGACAATATGATGAATGCCTGACGGCTGTTACTGTTGTGTGAAGCACCGCAAAGCTAATGTTGCTCACCTGTCCAGCAGAAAGACGGCAACCTCCGCGTCCATTTTCAGACCCTTCAATTCACGGAGTTCCCTCCACCGTCGGAAAGCCACACCAATGTTGACCCGGGCCTTCGCCCTTTCATGGTCGTAGCCCTTTTTTTTAAATTTAAGTTCCTCTGATCGTTTTCTCTTGGGCTGTTTTTCAGCCATCGCAAATGCTCCAATGCCTTGTCCCTCTCTCTACTCTAACTGCGCACGCTACGCTACCTGCTACTCCCCCTCCCCCCTGTGTCTGACCAGTGCACGAGTATGAACCCGCCCCTGGGCGTGGAGGGGTGGACCCATGTTCTGTTGGCGCGGCCCGAGCCACAGATTTACCTGCTTAAATTCAGAGCCCAGGCTGAGTATTGAAACCTGATTTTTTTTTTCAGCATGATCTCAGAAGTGACAGCTCGCAGATAGTGAGGAGAAATACGGTGATTTTGACAAAAAGTGCGTGGATTATGATCGCTAACTGCACCTTTAATTGCTTTCCTGCACTCCTGCACTGCTTTCCGTGCACTTGGAACTCCTTGACCGGAGCTGTTTATCTGTCATAGGCTGTCTGTGTGAATCCCGTCCGTGTCTTGGCTTTTGCCAATTATTGTGGTTTAGGGCTTCCCCATGTGTGCCTTCCTCTGTAATTAGTTCTTTTCCAATTCACCTGTTCCCCGCATAGCATGTGACTTCCCTTGTGTCTATTTAGAGTCCTCACTGCTGTTCAGCCCTTGTCAGAACGTTGATCAATATTCCTTTGTGTAGAGCCTCTTGTACGCCAATCGATTATTGTTTCTCCACGACTGTTTCGTCCGACCTTGATTTTGCCTAAGCCCTTCTGTTCTTGTTTTTGTCTTTTTGGATTTTTTACCTATTTCTGTACGACCACGTTTTCTGTGTTTGGATGCCCTGTGTATGACCCTCTGCTTTGGATTTCGACTGCAATTTTGGCCTGCTGTCTATGTACCGTCGCACTTCTGCTTTTCCGGTTTTGACCCTGGCCTGTCTAGTCGACTTTTTTTTTGGATTTCGTTTTTAGCTTGGCAATTCTTGTGTCTTCTGGTCCTGACCCTGCTCTCAATAAAGGCATACGATTTTTGGATTTCCTGCTCTCGCGTGTAGTTCCTGAACGCACCGTCTCAAGCCTAACATGGCCCCCACATCAGTTAAGTTTTAACGCTGGGATTTATAAAAGAGAGCCATTAGCTTATTTGGCATTTTCAGAACATCCCAATTTAATTGCTTAAAGCAAAAAACTAATTCTTTTCAATATTAAATGCATTCTTATAGCCTAGATCTTAAATTTCCTATTCACTATCCATTTGAACTTAAAACAAAAACTGCGTACAAGCTAGCCAGCAACTCACATCCAGTTGCGGACTGTCTTGCATATGCGAAATGGTTGAGCTGTAAATAAAATGAGTTGCATGTAAAATAGAGTCCCATGCCTAAAGACAGGAGTAGGTTAATTAGCTAGAGAGCCAGATGGAATTGAGATTTTACTCAGGTGTTCTACTGCTACAAAAATTTACTTTAAACAGTATTACCCTCGCCTCATCTCCTTCTCCGCTTCCCTTTTTATTTTTTGTCCCATTTTTGTGTTTGCTCTTTGATGACCACATTTTGAGGGAAGTCAATTTCATAGATCATCACATTTCCCATAAAAAATCTACAAATAGAAAGCGAGTGGAAGGATATTTCCCATAAAATAAGCTGAAACTATGCAACCTATCCACCATATTTTTCAATAAAAAAAAATTATCTAACGTAGGACCAAACTTATTTGCATATTATTACATATTAAACACTAACGGATTGAAATATTATAAAATGTCATTTCCCACTACTGAGATTTATTTGTCTTTGCTGTCGTTTATAAAGCTAAATATTTGCAAATTTTTTGACCATGACTGCGATCATATTGCCACAGCCATGAGTTTAATAGACCGATCCAGAGTACAGCCCACCCAGGCCTATCCAGCCAATGAGAGCGAGGGCTGCAGTCACGTGACCGCACCCAGCTAGCGCTCGCCATAACCTCGGACAAACAAACACTTATCCGAACTGCTTTCTCTATTGGGAAGAGTACATTCGCGCTTTGTTTTCGCATTTTTGTAATTATAAAATCTCACAATGGCAAAGCGGTGTTATTACGGTGAATGTAAATCGGACACGAGATACCCAGACAGGGTCGTAAACACTACTTTCAGGAGGGAGAGGGCTAATAATTACTCATTATTCTGAAAGCTCAACTCGCGTTGTTTATGAACGTTGTTGGCTTTGCACTGGGCCGTAAAAGGGTCAAGAGGCTGCAGGTTTTCATTCAAACAGAGCAGAAACACACCTGATACGATTAATGCAGGCTTCACACAGAGCTCCGTTTCAATCAAAGACTGTCTTGGGCAATAACACTTGGGTGCTCCGGAAAAGGTTTATGATCTTATCACACCATATGTAAATTGAATGCTACGTACCCTGCTTTGCAAGAGCACTGGGCATGAACAATGCGTCTCTGTTCCTTGTCTATCGTTGTTATCAATGAGAGTGGGTTCTGGGACTTCAGCATTGAGCGATAGTATTTGCATTTCGCTTCATTTTCACGGGCGTTTATAACAGAAAATGACACTTCGTGAATATACCCAGATAAAAAATAATTATAACCCTTGTCTTTTGCTTTTTTTGCGATGCGATCCGTTTTTAAAAACTCGAGATTGATGTTTTCAGGAAGAGCTTCCAATGAGGTTATAAGGGACGTTGGCGCAATCTTCAGCAAAGCTTGACCTAGGTCCGGCTGTTGCTATGCGTAGTTAGGGGGTGGGCGGAGCTATGTATCGGTCTATGGTGAACGGATCCCCTCACATGCGGGTTTGGTTGGACTCCTCCAGTGTTTCCATCACTGGCCATGCGTGCTATTCAAAATGCCTGTTTTCGTGTCGGATGGAAATGACAAATTTGAAGGAGTAATACGCTGCACCAATTCACATTGACTACCTATTATAGGTTACGTTAGATAGGGGCCAAGGAGCCCTGCTTGCACCATTTGAAACCCAAGAGCAGAATTAACCCTCTGTCTGTGCAGCACCAAAAGTGTGATTTTCGTGTCGGATCTCCCCCCCCCTTATTTCTGCAGACTGACTTTTCGAAGACAGCCTTTTTCGCACATTACACACAGGGCTTAAAGCTCGAAAAATTGCCATGCCGGAAAAATGAAATTACCGAATGAATGCAATTCAAAGAAAATGAGTTGCGTCCGAACGCACTTTGTGATGGTCAGAGGTGTATAGTAACGAACAGTAGCCTACTTAAAGGGGACCTATTTTGCTATTTTTCCAAGTTTATATTTTGGTCTTTGACTCCCCTAGAGTACTCCTGATCGCGCAAAGTAAAAAAAGGGTATTTATTTCGCTCATACTGCCATCCTCAAAAAACTGCATTTGTAGTACATTGTAGTCTCTGCCTGAAACGCCTCACTGGGGTGGCTCTTCTGCTATGGCCCCACTCCCCGTGTGCCCACTTACTTCTGACTGGCCAGCTCTGTGGAGGGCGGAGTTGGGCGGGACGAGGCTGCAGAACGCAGTTTTCCGTGTCCGGCTCCCCAGAGTGAAACCTGAGAAACGTCTGCAATCTGATAAGGAAGCGGCGGGCAATCTAACGTTATACTTGAATATAGATCTAATGACATGATCTTGTTCTAACAAACGCAGCGGCGAAAGTGGAGGACGCAGTGCGAATACCTCTCAGCGCAAGCTCAAATTTGCTATCGGCTACAGTTTGCTACGGCAACAGTTGGTGAGTACCGCGGTTTTTCTAGTCCTAGCTTGGATGCAGGGGAAGCTAGAATCCACCGCATATAGACACATTTGTAGAACGGGTCGACATGCCCAAGTGTAGACCTGAGACCGTAGAAATCCGGTGGGTCTGAGTTTAGAGGGAAACATGGACAGTGAGGAGCAGCTAAAAGTGGACCAACAGCTTATGGACTGCTTCGGTGTGTATTAGGACCTGCTGGGTCGTGTGCATAGCTGTGGTGTGTTGTTAGCGTGGAGCAACGAACAGCTTCCGCGCTGGTATATGACGGAGGGGCAAAAGCTCCAGGCTAAACGGCCTTTTCGGAAATTGCCCGTGGTAATGGTTTACTTACTGCGTCGGAATGACCAGCTTTTCCTCGCAGAGAATGGGCGCGTTATGGATTGTGCGCGAGAGCAAGCTAGAGCTCCGGTTATGTTATGAGCAGAATACAGGTTTTACAGACCGTAAGTTCCGTCTGCGTGAACCGTTGCTTATGTGGAGCTAGCGAATCGATCACTTTTACAGGAAATAATTTAATATTCAGTCGCCGATTTAATACTCAATCGACAGCAATGCAGAGAAATCGTTTGTGATACCATACACCTTATAGCCTGTGCTTTTCCCTATTGCTTTCACCGGTAGCATCAGAGAGCTTGCTCAGACATTGGGGATGTATCAGGCTGACCCCAGTCATGGATGAGTAAAGAGATTGTTTCACGAGCACCCAAAAACTCACGCCAAGCTTTGCAAAACCTACGTCTGGTCTAACTGCAGCCCAACTCGGCAGACACATACAGCACCTCTCCGGTTAGCTTCAACTGTAGTGGCTACAATCAGGCAACGTTATGATGAAACTGCCACATTGATGTTTACCGAAGTAACACAAGCATACCGATCAGAATCGCTGCATATAAGTTAACCAGGAACATTTTTAATTAGCAGAGCAGGGGAACTAACATGCAGTAGCTGATAAGTGGCCATGACTTTGAATGTAATCTGTCGCGCGAAAAATTCGTTTCGTGTCCGATGTGAAAGCAGCTTTATGGATAGTACGCGACAGCTAGAGAGAGCTCGGTTATGTTAGGAACATAATACAGGTTTTGCAAACCGTACGTTCCGTTAGGGCGGACAAGTTGCTTATGTGGAGCTAGCGAATCGATCACTTCTACAGGAAAGAATTACCTATTTAATCTCCGCCTTTTTCAGCTTTTTATTAGCCACAACAATTTCTAAAGGGGGATGAAATTATGTCAAGGTAGTGCAGAGAAAACATTTGTAAACCGGTAGAGCTTCTGCGTTTCGCATTGCTTTCATGGTAGCACCAGAGAGCTTGCTCAGACATTTGTGAAGTATCCTGCTGATCCCGGTCATGGATAAGTGAAGCGATCACTAACTGTGGAGCCTACAATCGGGCAACGTTATGATGAAACTTGATGCTTACTGAAGTAACACAAGCATACCGATCAGAATTACTGCATATAAGTTAACCAGGAGCATTTTTAATTAGCACGGCACGCAAACTAACATGCAGTAGCTGGTGACCGAGCGGTCATAACCACAGAGACAAACCCTTGCAATACAGGTTTTACAGACAGCAAGTTCTGTTACTGTGAACAGTTGTACCAAGCATCCAAATTACAAACAAGTATTAAAAGTTAGCTTCAAATGAGGTTTATGTTCACACACCCTCTGTAGAATTTCCCCTGATATCACTCTTGCATATTTAGGACACAAGCATTAGCAACAGTAACTTGGCTACGTTAGCCGCTGTGCTACAGCCACAATCAACTGGCTATCACGTCAGGTTGGCTTGTGCAGTAAAAGCAACTTACAGCTTCTGTGTCTGTGAGTAAAGGACAGTCGCGACCGATACAGGCTTTATCTTCAGATATCTTACCAAGCCTGCCTTAGAGGCCAGTTGTTAGTGCTAACTATCGCCAACGGTCCTGCTAGCCACCCGTAACACGTTAGCTTCACTTACATTATTTGCTGTTATATGGTTACTTACAGCTTGTGGCTCCGAGCGCTTGATCGATGCAGCTGCTTCAGGTTTGAGAAGCAGCTGAAAGGCTTATCCTGTGTCGAATTATCCATTATTGACAAAGCTGTCTTTGGTGAAATGCTGAGCACAAACAGCTAACGCTCCATTTGGCCGTGGCTGTTTGCTGCCAGCAAACAAAAAAAGCTACCCACTGATTTCTGGTGGCATCGTCTTTTCGAAGAGAAATATTTGTTTTTCTTCACGTCCAAAAGTAAACGGACAAGTAGCTTTGGGAGAGATACTAACAAAATTGCACCTCAAATGATCTGCGGTTCTTCTTTTGTATTTCCAAAAGTGTCAACGCTACTGAGGCATAGTATGATCTGCTGTTGTTAGTGCCTGCTAGAATAGTTTCCGGTGTGGGCAGGTCCAGCGCAGTGGTTGGCTCTGGCTAGGTCTGTACTAATTGGATGGCACAACCTGACGTCAGGTTTTACCCAGATCTCGTGAAGATCTCGGGAGGAGCTGTTCAGAGAGGAAATCACGCTCACGAAATCACGTTCTTGGATTACGGCAAAACCCCTGTATCTTATGTTTAGAAACTTTTCAGAGGTTGAGCATGGACAACCATCATTATAACATTACTAATATGTATTAAAAGAAGGATCAGCATAATAGGTCCCCTTTAAGTAGTTTTTTTTTTCTCGAGGATTTGTACTTTACTTGAGTTTTGACTTTTACTTTTACTCTACTACATTTAAAAGATAAAAAGTATACTTTTACTTCATTACGTTGACACTGGCCACTTCGTTACTCGTTACAAATTAAAATATTAATGTAATTCATCATAAGGATTATCTGGATTTGGCGCCTTCAAGAACAACGGTGCCCGGCAGGGTATCTTTGTACAGATGTTGATGCCAGCGGACATGAAGCTGCAAATTTATGCACGCAGTTACAATATTCTATCTCTGAATGGCACACCAGAATCAGTTATTGAATATTCACAAGTGAGCCAAGCTGAAACACGGTTTTATGGATGAGTTCACTCCTAATTTAAATGCAGGATTTCTACTTTTCTTAAAGCATTTACATTGTGATATTGACACTTTTAGTTAAGTTAATCCTCTGAGTATTTATTGCACTACAGTTTAAATGCTATATTTTAACACGGGACAACTAGGCCTCTTCAATACTAATGATTTCTATAGCTGAATGTATAAAATAGCAAGTGACTATTCAACTCTGACAACTGTACACTGTCTGTTGTATGCAGTCCTATATGGATTAACTATAAGATGAGCTATAGTGTTTGTTTAAGTAGTGATAACAGCGCTATATCTTAGAGTAACGTTTGTGCCAGTGCAACTGGATCTTAAACTTGATTATGACAAAGTGATCGATATGTACGCCCGTAGATACCCCTGAAGAATGCTCTTCATCAACACATTCAGTGAGAATTAAAAATTTCCAGAAGATGATTTTGTAGCTCTGCATGCCTACTGAATATGCCTAATGTGCAAGTAGGAAATTCACTTCAAAGTGAATTAAATACCATTCTCCATGAAAAAAACAACTTTTGTGTTGTGTTTTAAATGTTTAATCCATGATGTATCCTGATGGATGCTTTGATCATTTTCACAGTTTGTCCGTTTCTATCGGAATAGGACGTAAGTCTCTCTGTTTTGATTGTCTTTGCAGAGTCAAGTGCAAACTTATACCTTAAATAGAGATAATTGTTAATGAAAAAAAGCTTTTTTATAGCTAACTATAAGACCTTGAATTTTGTTCCTAGATACCAGGAAAATGCATATTTGGCACTTTAATTTTCAAATTTTTCTGGGGGAGGGCCCCCAGACACCCTCCAGACTTCGCGCCTTTGGCGCTCGTATGGGGGCTGCGCCCCCCCTTTCCAAAATTCCTGGATCCGCCCCTGTAGTTCATCCATTCACAGTCAATGGGTCCAACTATGTAAGTTAGCATCTGTGATTTCGGGAAATGCACCCCTGATTGGCTGCTTATGAGTGCTAATTATTCCTAGATATTTTCCCTAACAATCAAGACAACTAATTCTTGGAAATATTCATTGGAGTATTTTTGGGATTTTTTGGAAAATTTCCATCCGAAACGAAAACTTGACGCAAATTTTCTTACTTTCAGTTGATGAAATGGCTACAAAATCCACATCAGGCGGAATTTCAACAAAATGAGATGTTCCTGAAAGAGTACTTGTATGAGCTTCAAATACAATGCAAAACTTTGTATAAATAGCAGTTTAAATTTTTCATGTCTGGTAATACACATTTTGAATAAACACCCCCATCAAGAACTTGAATATCGCTACAAATCGCCTCTGAACACTCCCGAAATTCGGTCAATTCTAATGGAGTGGACACTGAAACCAAGTGAGTGGATATATAGCTACGTTAGCTAGCCATTCACTATCCTGTCCGTGGAGCATCTTTATGTGCGGTATGTGGGTTTCTTGAGACAGCGTTAGCAATGCGACTTCAGCAGCTGACATGAACACTTCAGACTGGATCATTGACTGTCTCCCCATTGGACATAGCCACGAACCGAACATTACATTGAACCATAGACTGTGTAAAAAGATGGACGAAGCTACCATGACGTCACCCATTGGTTTCAGCATACCATAAAGGAAGCCTCGATTTTGGCAATTTGAATTGCGCCATTGTAATGAAAAAAAAAAAAAAAAGCCACTAGATGGCAGTATTGACATTTTTTTTGTTGAGCCCAGTCTGGAGCTAGGTTTGGGGCATGTCCTGGGCATGCCTCAGAGGGGGCTGGAAAAGAGTATATAAGGAGAAAAATTGAGAGAGTGAAAGGTAGTAGGAGAAACTGCAAGGAGAAACTGTGGAAGGATACATTTGACTAGACCTGTCACTCTTTTCAAGACCTGTGAAGCTCTTTTTGTGGATTTTTGCCTGTGTTGGAGCATTTTCCTGTCCCAGGACATCGCAACACAGCAGCCCATCTCAATTACCAAGGGACTGTAAATATCTCATTTTTTTTATATCAATCTTGGTCAGTGGAGTAGATTGTAGATTAGTTCAAAGTGTTGGTTTAATTAAATCTGTTGAAGTTTTAAAAATTTTTCTGTCATCCCTTGCTGTCCGCTACGCCATAACAAATTGGGGCCATAACAAATTGGGGGCTCGTCCGGGATAGACCATTGCGTGAGTCATTAATTAAAAATCTAAAATTTCAAATTGTGAAATTGTTTTTTGAATTTTCCTAGATATATATTGACAGATCAACAGCAATGGATGATTTCTTGGCATCACCAACCGTAGAGGTTTTGAAGTCTTTTAAAAAGACAGAACTGCTAGAAATATGCAGAGAGTTAGAGCTGACAGATGTAAAACCAGCCATGCGAAAAGCAAGACTGGCTAGAGAGATTGTTGAATATTACATTGATGAAAATGTGTTTGCACCAGGAGATCTGGAACAGTTTCCAGTGGAAAATCCAAATGTAGAATTGGAACTTAAATTAAAAATGCTAGAGATTGAAAGGGAGGAAAAAGAAAAACAAAGAGAATTTGAGAGAGAGAAAGAGGAAAGAGCAGAAAGAGAGAGACAGATAGATTTCGAGTTACAGAAGTTAGACAGAGAAGAAAGGCTCCAAATGGAGCTACTAAAAATCAAAATGGAAGCTGAAAACAAATTTCATGCTAGCCAGGAGGTAAAGCTGGTGCCTCCATTCTCGGAAAAGGAGGTTGATAAGTATTTCCAGTGCTTCGAGAAGGTAGCTAAGAGTTGTCAGTGGCCAAAGGAACACTGGCCTCTAATGTTGCAAACTGTCCTCAAGGGTAAAGCTCAACAAGCCTATTTGGGGGCACCCCGGTGGCTCATTGGTCTAAGTGCGCGTATCATAAAGGCTATGTCCTTCCCGCGGCGACGTGGGTTCGAATCCGGCTCGGGTCATTTGCTGCATGTCTCCCCCCATTCTTCTCCCCAACCTTCCTGTCTCTCTACACTGTATAACTATTGTATAAAGGAAAAAAATAATCTTTAAAAAAAAACAAGCCTATTCAGCTTTGTCTGCAGATGATTCCTCTGACTATGAGGTTGTCAAAAAGGTTATTTTGACAGCTTATGAGTTGGTTCCGGAGGCTTACTGACAGAAATTCAGAGGGCTGAAGAAATCTGACAATCAGACTTATGTGGAATTTGCTAACGAGAAGGTTTTCTTTGAGCGCTGGTGTACTTCTATGGTGGTCAAGGATGATTTCAACTCACTAAAAGAGATGGTGTTAGTTGAAGAATTCAAGAACTGTGTCAAGGATGATATTAAGACCTACCTTAATGAGAAGCAAGCACTGAATTTGCAATCAGCTGCCAAGTTTGCTGACGAATATGTTCTCACACATAAGTCCAAATTTCAGTCCAGCAATAAAAATAGATGGTCCCAATTTCAGAAGAAAAGGTAACGGTGATACCCAAGATTCCTCACCCAAAGACAAAGACAAATCTGGTGATGGTGCTCAGAAATCCAGTCAAAGGTCTGATCAAAGTGTGAAAGCTGACAGTGACAAAAGTGGTCTAGTTTGCAATTATTGCAAGAAATCTGGTCATGTTACAACTAACTGTTGGTTCCTTAAAGCTAAGAAAGAAAAAGAAAAGGATACCAAACCCAATGCCTTTGTGAAGACAAGGTTAGAAACCCCTGTAGTAGATGACCGATCTGCTAAATTGCCTGCTCCTTGTGAGGCTAAGAAGCCTGATACTGCTGACTTTGTGAGGGAGGAATTTCTTCCATTTGTGTCAGAGGGATTTGTGGCTCTGAATGAGCATTCTCCTCCTGTACCCATATATATCCTAAGGGATACCGGAGCTTCTCAGTCACTTTTGTTGATGGACTCCTTGGAGTTACGTGATGAGACCGCTTCTGGGGATTTCATACTTGTACAAGGTATTGAAGGGAGGACTGTATCTGTACCCCTGCGCTCTGTATTCTTGAAGTCAGATTTAGTTACAGGACAGGTAAAGGTGGGACTTATGTCAAGTCTACCTATCAAGGGTGTTTCTCTGTTGCTAGGCAATGACCTGGCTGGGGGCAATGTAGTTCCCCCTGTTCATCTTACTTCACAGCCGAGCACTGAAGATGGCAATGAAGACACCATGGGCCAGAACACCATGTCATTTTGAAACCGGATGTGATTTCTATCGGACGAGAGCATGTATTGAAGATCCGGGGAGGACCGTGGCTCTGGATCTGACCGTATCGGACGAGGACCAGAGGATAGCCACGCCCCTAAAGCATATTCTGGCTTTATCCTTCATTCTAGTCTATATGGGACCATAATTTACAAAAATGTACATCATGATATGTCAAAGGAGACTTGAAACTTGCTATAGCTACCATAAAATAATGTGAAAAATCATTATTTAAATGAAAAATCAGGTGGGAAAGTAGGGTCATTTTCTCATAGACTTCTATAGCATTGAACTTCTTTCTGCAACCACCGACGTCGCCATCTGCTGGCCATTAAATGGAATGCCATTTTACGGTACTTCCGCATGGACTTCATTTTTCAGACCAGAGTGCTGCGTCCATCTTTTTATACAGTATATGCATTGAACTGGATGATCACGCTAGATGTACGATTCCGCGTTTCTTTATTTTTTCTCCACTGATCCAAAGTTGGTGTGATATTTTTGCAACATCTGAAAGTTGGTCGGGACATATTCCAACCATGCCTACCTAAATCTACGCCTATGCAATCTGTAACAGGTAAAATACACTTGGTAATGACTAAACCTGATGAGCAGGTTAGACGACTTTTTATTTATTTTATTTTTTTTTTTTTTAAAGGAGGAGACAGCACCTCGGCAAAGTATATTTCAGCGGAAAGTTTAATTCTTGAAGTGTCTAAAACGCATAGTTTTAAAATTTTTTATTTGGTAATGGTCCAGTGCGACGCATTTTTTAAACCGAAAAGTCTTCAAATCAGCGTCAATACCAGGGGGAAGACATTTACTTGGGGAAAGGCTGCGGTCGGAATGCACACTTGTCTACTCGCTCACTCACTCTCTATATTGTTTTCAATGTAGAACATTCACTACACCAGGGCTGCCCAACCCTGTTCCTGGAGAGCTACCATCCTGAAGGTTATCACTCCAACCAAAGCAAACCGCACCTGCTTTCCCAATTACAGATCTTGACGAGCTGCTAATGAGCTGAATCAGGTGTGTTGAATTAGGGTTGGAGCAGAAACCTACAGGATGGTAGCTCTCCAGGAACAGGGTTGGGCAGCCGTGCACTACACAGTGCCCTATATAGTGGGTGAGTGTGCATTTCGAACGCATTATCCAATCAAACACCAGTGCCGCGGTGCTTGTGCATCAGTTATTCTCTTACGTGACGTTAGTTGTTCTCTTTCCTTTCATCCGGGCCATATAGTAGTTCAAAGGGCCTTCAGTAAGCTCTCCCTTCAAGGCCTGGCTGCCTGCAAGCTGTTTTTAATTAAGCTGGCCTGAGTAACAATCAAACAATTTATCGACTGAGCGACCAAGACCAATACATGACCCACAATTAGAAATGGTAATGAAATGTGAATTACCATTGCCTACATTTATATAATTGATATGGCATTGTAAATCCAAAACTTTCGCTGACTACGCAGCATTCATTTTCGCCGTCCTTGGGATTGCCACACAGCTGTGCAACCTTACAGCGCCCTTTAGCCGTGACAACATTCAAAATAAAGAACGGATTCCCGCAGCCACGCAAACTAATTTCGCAAATCTGTGCTACTTAACGAGCGCTGAAATTATGAACGCATGTTCATATTTTACGTTGTCATTTTTGCGCAGAATACGCCTCATAATTTTGTGGTGCAATGCATAACAATGCTATCAAAAGTAAATTAGACTGTTGTCGGTTTTTACCAATTAGTCTGAGCAACTGTGGCTAATCGGGAGATGAAAACTGCGCGAGGTTAAGGTAATTAAGCATTTTTAAAGGTGAGGTTTCCGAAGATGAAATTCAAAATCAGAAGATTCCCCAAGTAAAAATGTCTGCTCCCTGGTATTGAAGCCAATTTGAAGACTCGCTGGTTTAAGAATGTTTCGCACAGGATCATTACCAAATTAAAATTTATAAAACTATGCGTTTTAGACACTTCAAGTATTCTACTTTCCGCTGAAATATACTTTGCCGAGGTGCTGTCTTCTCCTTTAAGCTGATGACTTTAGTCACAAAAACTACAATTATTGACAAAATGTGTTTAGACTACATATGGTAGCCCTCATGAGTTTGGGAGTGAACTTACATGGAGAAGCAACTGACATGTTTGTTATTTTAACCCATTTTCCCACAACACCCCTCCCCCATGTTAACATTCATCAAGAAACATGAAAATATAATGTAACCAACCCAGTGAACACAAAAGTAATTCAGAATTACATAGAATTCATCCTAGTTGCTGCATGAGCTTAACCCCTTTACACAGATGCTGAATCAAGCCAAGCCTTGCTTATTGTGTGTGACCTGTATGGCTTGGCTTTATAACTCAGGATTCGAGCGTCAAATAGACTGGGAAAAATGATTTCAGTGATGCAAGACACTTGTATCATTTGGAAACAAAATTTATTTCCATTTATTTTTATAATTTTGGAACAAAAAAAAAAGCAATGCATGCACAAGGAAACTTCATGTCAAATACAACACTGAAGTTGTTTCCCAGTGAGATACTGGTACTGAGAAACAGAAAATAGAGAAAACAATACATTTCCTGTATCATAAATTCTTTGCCCAGAAGTCTGTTAAATCTGAGGATGATGCAAATCACAATTGATGATGCCCCCCTACCTCTCCAAACAGCAACAATTGGAGAGATTTTTGCTTTGGTGTGAATTATAAATAATGCAGGGTTTTACTTCCGACTGTTTAGACCCAGGGTACAAACTCCACAGCACAAACTTCAGCATTAAATGCAATTGGATATTTATTTATTTTTTGACAGTTTAAGTGAGGGTGGCTCACATAGTACCAATCCATTCACTCTCCAAACTACACAGAAAACTACCTGAAAGTTATTTAGCAATAGAAACTTAAAAACTTCCTCCCTCATCATGTAATATAGTGCCCAAAATGAAAAATAATGTTAACTCATTTTCACAGATTCTCTGCTAGCAATACATGCTGGTGAAATCATTGTCTGTTGTGCACAATACTTTACTCCAAAGTATTTCATCATTAATTCCATTGTAATGGGAATGGCTCAACAAATGTCAGTATTTCCAATCAATTCATGAGCTAATTAATGTTCAGTTCAGATGTACACAGGTTTGCACTAATGCACTGGTGCCATAAGTGCAAAATTGGTCGAGTTAGATACCGGGGAAAATGAGATTTTGATAGTTCACTGACAACACATGAATTTATGGCGTACATTTTGTTTTACTCTGAGCAGCATTTAGATTTCATATGCAAGTAAAGGAGTGACATGGATTTTTGGTTAAATCTAGATTTGTGAGTGAGATATATTTGCAGATTCACAGCAAGAACAGGTCACACCAACAATGAGACCCTTAAACACTTTTAAGTTTCCTGCATTTCCTTTTGATAGTCATTTCATGATGTTTACTGTTCTTGAATTTGAGAGCATACTGCAGATGGACATTCACAAACACAGTTACAGTTATCAACTTGACTTGTTCATTACATGTAGGAAGTACTGATCTTGCTTACTAAAATGGCAGTCACAACCATAATCATATCATGGTGAAGTGCAAGAGCAAGCCATCTTACGCCGCTTCGCAGTGCTTTATCATCTTTGCTACTTACCAGGCACTGTCTTAGCATGAGTTTATTATCCAGCGATGGGGTGTCGCCTGACTGAAATCGCGAAATGTTCATGAACATTCTAATGTCACCAGACACGGACAGTGGTTGCTGTCGATAGGACAAAGTATAAACTCACCAGCAATGCTCCAGCAACTTGGTGCTGCACAGTAGAGGAATAACACAAAATTGGTAAAAGGTTCATCTCCTTTTTAGTAATGGATGGTATTTACTTGTACACGTATGTTTTACCATTTCACAAGAACAGCTGTTTTACTGTGCCGTATTCGACATTGCAAAAACTGGTGAGTTAAAGTGAAGTTGCAAAGCAATCGAGTCTCACATGCCCTCATCAAGTTTACAACCCATTAAAATCACCATATATGGTATAGATTACAAATTTTGATAGTAATTCATTCCTCCTGATCTAGAATATTGGGTTGTTTGTTCTAACCATTTTCCACTGATTGGCAACAATTCTGAACCTAACTCTTGTAGAGATGCGAATTTAATGTACCCATTACCAAATGTCCATCCATAGAGTGATTGTTTTCTTAAGCAGATCATGTACAAACCCGAATCCCAATGAAGTTGGGATGTTGTGTGAAACGTGAATAAAAACAGAATGCAATGATTTGCAAATCTCATAGACCCACATTTTATTCACAATAGAACATAGACAACATATCTGATGTTGAAAGTGAGACATTTTACTATTTTAGCCAGCAGCCGTACCACTATTTGATCTGCTCCAGCCGCGTGGCTGAAGCTAAGCAGGTGTGGGCTTGGTTAGTACTTGGATGGGAGACCACCTGGGAAAACCAAGTTGCTGCTGGAAGAGGTGTTGGTGGGCAAGTAGGTTGCAATCTTCCCTCTGGTGGAATAATCCCCAATGCCCCAGTGCAGTGATGGGGACACCAAGGTCCCCAAGACGTTAAACCAAGGACCTGACTCACTGTGGTCATTAAAAATGACACTCATCGATAAGAGTAGGGGGTTCCCCAGTGTCATGGCTAAATTCCCAACCTGGCTCTTTCGACCTGCCACCTAATCATCCCCCGATCTAATTGGCGGTGCAAATTGCCCTCTCTCTCCCCACCTCAACCCCCAGGGCTCCCTTGTAAAAGAGATTTTAATCTCAACGGGACTTCCCTGGTTAAATAAGGGTTAAATAAAATAAAAATTTCATGAAAAATATTAGCTCATTTTGAATTTGATGGCAGCAACACATCTCAAAAAAGTTGGGACAGGGGCAACAAAAGGCTGGAAAAGTAAAAGGTACTGATATAAAACAGCTGGAGGAGCATTTTACAACTACATAGGTTAACTGGCAACAGGTCAGTAACATGACTGGGTATAAAAAGAGCATTTTAGGGAGGCAGAGTCTCTCAGAAGTAAAGATGGGCAGAGGCTCACCAATCTGTGAAAAAATGAGTCTAAAAATTGTGGAACAATTTCATAAAAATGTTCCTCAAAGTAAAACTTGCAAAGATTTTGAATATCCCACCATCTACAGCACATAATATCATCAAGAGATTGAGAGAATCTGGAGAAATCTCAAGGGACAAGGCCGAATGTCAATATTGGATGTTCATGTTCTTCGGGCCCTCAGGTGGCACTGCATTAAAAACAGGCATAATTCTGCACTGGAATTCACTGCATGGGCTCAGGAACACTTCCTGAAATCATTGTCTGTGAACACACTTTGCTGTGCAATCCACAAATGCAAGTTAAAGCTGTATCATGCAGAGAAGAAGTCGTATGTGAACACTGAAATGCCGCCGTCTTCTCTGGGCCAAAGCTCATTTAAAATGGACTGAGGCAAAATGGAAAACTGTTCTGTGGTCAGATGAATCAAAATTTGAAATTCTTTTGGAATCCATGGACGCCGTGTCGTGCGGACTACAGAGGAGATGGACCATCCAGCTTGTTATCAGTGCTCAGTTCAAAAGCTTGCACCTCTGATGGTATTGGGTTGCATTAGTTCCTATGATATGGGCAGCTTACACATCTGGATAGGCATTATCAATGCTGAAAAGTATTTAGGGGTTTTACAACAACATCTCTTTCAGAGAAGGCCTTGCATATTTCAGCAAGACAATGCTAACCCATATACTGCATCCATCGCAACAGCACGGCTTCGCAGTAGAAGAGTCCCAGTGCTGAAATGGTCTGTCTGCAGTCCAGACCTTTCACTAATAGAAAACATTTGAGAAGACCCAGGACTGTTGAGCAGCTAGAATCCAACGTCAGACAAGGGTGGGACAACATCCCCCTTCCAAAACTCCAGCAACTGGTGTCCTCACTTCCCAGACATTTACAGACTGTTGTTAAAAGAAGAGGGGATGCTACACAATGGTAAACATGGCCCTGTCCCAACTTTTTTTGAGATGCGTTGCTGCCATTAAATTCAAAATGAGCTAATATTTTTCACGAAATGGTAAAATGTCTCACTTTCAACATCTGATATGTTATCTGTGTTCTATTGTGAATAAAATGTGGGTTGATGAGATTTGCAAATCATTGCATTCTGTTTTTATTCACGTTTTACACAACGTCCCAACTTCATTGGAATTTGGGTTTGTAGTTACCAGCAGTTGTCTTCACTGTATCCCTTTACCAATCCACAGAAAGCCAATGTATTCAAGCTACTGAGTCTCTATACTCACATTTGGCCATTTGGAGACAAAGCTTCTCTTCAGGCTGCCATTGCTGGTATATAATAAATGAGTCTGTCTCTCTTCCAGGCCCGTGGCTGCCAGCTCTGCCGGCTGCCATATGGTGAGCCATCTGGAACTCTTATGGCGTAGGATTCCATGGAGATTGTGTATCAAAACTATGAGTGCAGTTTAGAATGGAAGGGGCAGTACCAGTATTTCTGTCTTAGGAGTAGCAGAGGAAACTGAAATCAGGGTTTAGAGGTGCAACCCTGCTGTAGCACGCAAAAAAAGTAGAGGATGCGACAAACAATATCCATTCAGTTAAAAAAAATTAAGGTAAGAGTCCTGTGTATTAATAAGCACAGAATGTAAGGGGTTGACAGACACTCAGACTGAAGAATTAATGCACACTCGCATTTGTTCACATAATATACCTTTATACCATGGAAAGCCATCTATTGGGGGGTTGAGCCAGGTAGGCCTACTTCTATACATTATCTAGCCATTGTATTCCTGGTCAGGGTTCAGCAATGGGGACAGGATCCTATCCTAGCAAACAGTGTGATGATACATTGGAGGGCACGCACATTCACACACTCAAACCTCAAACTTCTGGAATATATAGTCTCCAATTTACATATTTGTTTCTCGACTGTGTACAGGAGTAGCTAGAGGAAGAAATTAAGAAGGGGGCAAATACTTTTTCACGGCACTGTAGTTTGATGGCTGATGAAGGAAATCAATGTGTGTCCTTGATTCATAGCCTTGGCCTACTCCAAAAAAATCTGATAGTAGATAACACATCGGGCCCCATTTTCACGATCTAAGTGCTCGGTCTAAAACGTGTGGCGTGATTGCATTTAGGGCATGTCCAAATCCAGGGCGCAAAGTAAGGCGCAACGTTCAATGGGGTCCTACTTAATTTCTTAAGGCGTGTTTTGGGCATAACATGAGGTAAACCAATCAGTGTCATCTCCCCTGCACCTTGATGAATTGCAATTCTAAGGGCGGATTTTCCAAATAGAAGGAAAAAACTTCTCTGCAGAGATGAATTAACTCGTACGCAAAGTGAAGGTGCGCAAGCAAACCACTGCAGACACCTGATCTCCGTAATGTCCAAAAATGGAGCTAATAAGACACGTATTTGCACATATCGCTCAAAATTCTTTTAATTATATTCAAAATGAAAAAAGCCCTCAAACAGTGTGAATCCCGGATCGCATTAGAACGTGTGTATGAAAAAGGAGACGAAATTTAAAAAAAAAAAAAAACCCCATTACTTCAAGGTCACGGGTTAAAACATAATTATGTGCGCACGAGGCAACAACCGAGAGAAATTTTAAAATGAACGAGGAAAATAACATCATGGGAGAAAGAAACAAAATAATTTTATTTTGATTACGCTACTGTAAACCCTTGAATAGCCAAATGTCCAAGGAGTGAGATGAACTTCCTTCTGCTTTATCGACTGTGAGACTGGGAAAGAAATGTATCAACCTGGATAACATAAGAACAAAAATAACTGTTGGCGAATACCAGATTGTTGACATCTCATCCTTGACGGGAAAGTCGAATGTATGGAAGATATTTGGATTAATTATTGACACTGACCACAATTTCATCCGTCGCTTTTATGCTCATAAAGTTCAACATTTCACAGTTGCTTCATCTGTCAGCCAAACTGTAAATTATAATAAGCATATTTTTGACAAAATGCTTAGTAGTGTATTTGATAACAAAAGTGAGAGACGGGTTTGCAGGTATTGTCTTTGTGGGTTAGTTCGGTTCAGAATTGATTTTGAGATAATTGTCAGTAACGGGTTGATCCGTGCTGGACTTCCTCGAACGTCCGAAGCACTCCAAACATCCTTTCAATAGAGCACAACAAAGATTTATTGGCATTAAAAAGCACACAGTGGATGGCTTCACCAATTTATTGATAGGCTTTACCAACAAACAAAAATATACATATATGGTATAGATTGACTAATTATCTTACAACGGCAATAACTTTAGTTCAGTCAGTGAACTAAGGCTTTTCATGATCTTGGAAAATATTCATAAAGTACATGTATTTCATAAAATAGACATGCAGCGCAACCAAAAGAAGGTAAGCATTATTAAGTACAAGACAAGCTGAGCTGAAAGAGATTAAATTCAGCCAATGAAGAGAAAATTGACAAAGGAAGATAAAAAAAAGAAATTGCAGGTAAATGAGTGCGAATTTGTACTATGGCTCAGTTTAGATTTGCTGGAGGGAAAGTTTGAAGGGCAATCTGCCGATAATTAAACCCAACATAGTTCCAGATTGTAGGCTTTGGAAAAATAAGTTGCATCCACATTTTCCAACAGCAGCTTAAGATATTTGCATATTTATCACCCCATGGCTTCCCTTTGCATTTGCTGACAAGGCAACAACTTACACAGCGTACTCTGCAAAGTCACCATTTCCAGACATGCCCTCAATCCTGTGTTAATCTGGCATATAGCAGTCATAGAGGGATTCGTTCATGCTGCGAAGACGCGATTGAGTGACAATAATTCCGACAACTTTGTATGTTCCCAGGTGCATTGGGTACAAATGGACCGAAGCTAGAGATGCAATTTTTCACTCTTTACCTGCAAATACACTGCGGGCAATAGAATAGCAAAAGAACATTGCAAACACAACATATAAAGTAGACATGCAAGCAAATAAGTATACAAATTTATAAATGAGTTTGCTACAATCATTTTCCTCTGGAGGACTATGAAAAAGATCCCCAATCGATACAACAGAGTTGTCCTCAGAAAAGAATTCTGAATGATGTAACCAAACCCTCCATTTTTTGACTCAAACAATTAACGCCCTCAATTTCGCCCTCGAAACCTGGAGAGAAGAGGATGACTGATGGATACACAAGTAGGTAATCTAGCCAGGTATCCATTTTCTCGCGTCAATGCAATAATCACAATGTCCGTGTGCTACTGAACTCATGACTGGCTAGAATTTACGCATACTAGCTAGCTCCAGCCAACCCACGTTACAACCGTAAGTTAATGTAAACAGTGTCAAAACGTTAAGGTTATATTGCCAAATGGCCGGGAAAATTTTCCACTTGCCAGCTTGCTCCAGTCTGCTACGATTACAAGCTAATGAAAATCATTGCTTGCTGATCAAAATGTAAGGTCATAGAAGGCACGTCATCAAGCTAGCCTTCTGTTAAATGCATCCTCGTCCATAACACCTTTTGCACTCATATGTTGGGGTGCCATTTCTGCTGTTGGAAACATAGTCTTGTAATACAAAGGAAGGCAACAATGAAGTTTTGTTTTTGAGTGGCATGTTTGGGACGCACCCTGGCTAGTGCCCAGAGGCGAAGACTAGAAATCAAAGCTGAAGTAGCTTGTAGTTCTGGAGGTGGGGGGGATGTACAAAAGATTTAGCAGTCAATTCCCAGAGATAAACAGAAAATTGGCAAAACTGCATGTGTTTTTCACACTATAATCCTTACCCGAATAGCAGGGAATTATGTTGGAAATTGGTAAAATCCCTTTGATAAGTTAATTTAATTAATCTTAAAGTGACACCATCGTTAACTCCTCGATAAGCTGTTTGTGAATTAGGGACTGGTCATCCATGCCAAGATCATATTTATCTTACTGCCTGTGGTCGTGCCAACGGCAAATTGATTAATTGATTGATTGATTGATTGGTGAATGATGCTCAAGTGTCATTGCAACACTCCTTCCTAAGCTTTGCTTATCGAG
Organism: Gymnothorax javanicus; assembly: GCA_029692085.1. Classification (NCBI taxonomy): domain Eukaryota; kingdom Metazoa; phylum Chordata; class Actinopteri; order Anguilliformes; family Muraenidae; genus Gymnothorax; species Gymnothorax javanicus. Next base: position 26,424,447 of record CM056195.1, on the reverse strand, counting down.
GAGTAAAAAGCATTAGAAAAATGAAAGAAAAAAACCAGTTGTACAATTCAAACTGCTTTCGCCTCTTATGCAGAAGGAAGAGGTAGACAGTTAAATGAGGCCGACAGGGTAAGATCTGGCAATATCTGAGTTGAAAACATTTTGTCTTCATAATAAAAATCCCCAAGTTCCACTTGAAATTTAGCAAGGATCACTGAGAATAATAACATGGTCTGCCTTGGGATGTGGTACCAGGAGCACCCGGACCACTTAATTTTCTTCGAAAGTAATTCTACGGTTGTACATTTCAGAACAAGATGACAGCCTAAGTTCAGCAATATCAATAAACATAAAAATACTAAGAAATGTATACTCTATTTTAGAAAACCTGCTTTCATAAATTTTACTTGTCAGATATATCCACTGATCAAATCAAGGGGCTAACCAAAGGTAATAATTTCAGACCACACAAGTTTGAATTTTAGATAAACTCGTGTTTTCATCCATACCTCTGCAAAACAAAGACAAGAAGGAGATAAGCCATATCTTGATTGGTACAATATAGACCTATCAAATTGCATTTACGTAGAGTATGCTGAAATGCATAAATGTTTGCATCAACTTTCTGCTACAACGGCCTACATGGCCGATAATTGGTGCTTCCACTTCCAAATTTGGCATTGCATACACAGGAGCGGGCAGAGAGCCAAATTACATTGACTTGATATAGCTACAAAAATGGCAAAATGCAAAGCAGTCAAATGAGGCATTTTGAAACATGAATGAATGAAGGACGACTGACACTTCAATGCCCTAAGCTTTTGTGGAGTAGCAATGTGATGGAACTTGACAATGTATAGCTGCAATTGATAAAGTCTATCTGAAAAACAAAACCATTGGACACAAAAATACCATATGAAACTGGCATTAGTGGAATTCTACTTCTGCCTCTCTTTATACGAAGACATTTATGAATGAAGCAGGAAAAGATGTTATCACAAATAAGTCAAAGTGTAACAGCAAAGCAGATTAACCTTCTTCTCTCTGCATGCACATATATAAACACTTTTCGCACAAGATATTGTTTTACTCTGTAAACAGTGCATCATAATCTCTCAAGTGGGAGTAAACAGGAGTCACTGTGAGACACTGAAACAAACATAACCAGCCAGGAATCTTCTGTTGTTTCACATGGAGAATATACTTCACCCTCTGCAGAGTATATTTAACAACATTGCGCTAAAGGTCACATTTAAATAACAACAATTCGAGTAATTTTTCAATCACATGATTTTAACAAATATAAACTATGATTCAACATGAACAAATATTAAACATAGTAGAGATTTCAATCAAAAAGAACAAATATACCACATTTAAAGTGCAAGTGAAACTAAACAGAGAAGACAGAGCTACAGTGGCTGGGGAAACGCCCTCATGATGAGGGGAATAAAAACCAGTGTTCTCGAGCTAGGCTGCTTCACAAATGCTGGTCTCAACCACAAATATGTTCTCGAAGTGACGGATTCGGTGACAATTCCGGGCAGAGCGTTTATTGATGCCTGGGGAGGGAGGAGAGAATCATAAAAACTGCTCAGTTTCACAGAATAAAATGGCTTGATGTAAGAGCAAGCAGGTCAGCTCACAGGACAGAGTTTAGTCACAGCACAGTTTTCACAGCAGGGGAACTACGATGGCAAGTTCATGCAATGTGGGAAGATTCAAATGTACTTTACAGAGGAAGACAAAAGAATCAGTGCACCATGTGCTACAACTGCATTAGCATGGACTGGGGCCTCATTTGCCTAAAAATGCATTCTTTCCTTTGCAAAGAGGTACTACAAACACAAAATGGATTTTAATTCAAATCACTGACTTCCTAGCAGCCCCAAGGCCAAATTTTAGAAAATATTCTTGAAAACAGTTTGGTGTCAGAAGCATGAAATGTATCACATTGAGAAAGAAAGAACCCAGAAAACCCACGGCACAGAGCAGCATTATGAACAAATAATAAAATTGCATAGCGCAAAAGAATGCCAATTCAGATAAGTCTTCAAAAACTGAAGATTACTGAAATCCAAACACATTTTATAGAAAAATCCTCTGATATTTCTTCACAAAGCAAAAAAAGTATTACAAATTTAAATTTTTGTGTTCTCCATGATGGGGAATCAGCATGCACATATGCATACAACACAAAAGAACTGCAAAGTGATGCAACTCAATGCCAGAGCTGCCAGATCTGGAAGGAAATACAATACTAGAGGCTCTAGAGAGCCTGAATCGCTCACCTGGATCTGTGTGAAAATTAACAAATTCATAAAATTACAGAAACATAATCTACTGCAGCATACAAGTGGGTCAATGACGTGACATTGTCCGATTGCACTACTCTGGTTTAAAATAATTTTAAATGATTCATAATAAGCATCATTTTATTCTATAAAACCTGTTAAATTTGCACATATTTCTAGTTTATCATGATAAAAATGATATATATTTTATGTTTTGCCATCTCAAACCCTCAAAATGTCAGGTGGCGCAACCGTCCGAGCAAGTTAACACTATGTGAAATGTATTAAATATGTAATTTAAAATATGAATTAATATAATATTAATATGGGGCATAATTTTATATTGAAAACCTTTCAAATAAACAAAGTTTAACAGTTTAATTGTTCTTAAATTGTTTGGAAAACCAAAATACCCGCCCCTACAATAAAGAATCCATAAGTTACTTTTAATACCCAGCTCAATTACAAAATAGTAATGTTTTAGGCAGAGTAGACACTCTCAGGTATACTTACTAAAAAAATCACTTGGGGGGGGGAAAAAAAGAGGGAAGTGTGTTTTTTTTCCCAAGAAAGTTCTGGTTGTGCCACCTGACATTTTTTGGCTGGTGAAACTGCAAATACAGTCTAAATCTGTACTAAAACCCTGTAAATGTTGTGCAACCATTAAGGCTTGTTTAAACTCACTCTTCCAACTTCAAATAAATGTATTCTGTACATTTTTAAAGATTTTTAAAAAAATTTTCAAAAGGCTTATTTGTCATTGACCCAAGTAACAAGGCACAGGATCTTAATGAAATACCAAAAAACATGGATACGATTCCAACCTCGTCCCAAAATTTTGCAAAATTGATTTCTAAATGGAAAATAAATAAATAAATAAGTTTGATTCAAAATGAAATTCCAGGGTATTCTGATTATCATTTCAAGAATCTAATGAGCAAATTGAATGTGATGGTTTCTTCAGAATGAGATGCTATAGTGAAATACAACAGAAATCAGCATATTTGATGTTTTAAAGGCGAATAACTCCCACGAAGAGCTATTGCACAATTTCATTGTAATGAAGACTTTTATAGAGCTTTATTTGCTGATCATTTTAGCAATTGAAAGTTTTCCTCTATCTCTTATAGTTTTCATTATATAGGCAAAAAAAAAGCACAAAATCGTCAAATTTGACATTTCAAGGCCAAGAACTCCTACAAGGATGCATTATATGATTTTGATACTATGGAGACTTTTGTAGAGTTTCATCTGCTGATCATTTTGAGGTAACGGTTTTTCTCTAGCTGCTTTAGTTCCTGAGATATAGCTGAAAATAGGTGGTTTTACCCCTATGTTCTATTTTTAGTAACAGCGGCCATGTTATTCAGACAACGGGCATAATCTACACAATTTTTAAAGTAGACATCCTATGGATGCTTGTGGCTTTTACTGTGGATCTGTCCAGTAGTTTCAGAGAGGATTTTTGAAAAATGTTAACGACGTGGACCTTTGCTCCAGGTGAGCTAAAAATGCTACATGCCAAGAATATCATCCAATTCTATGCATATGTTGGGGCAAAAGGTTGGATAGCACTTGAGTTTTCAACAGGCGACAGTGTGTGGTGCGGTTATACTGGCCAGTTTGCTAGTAAAAAGTACGATGAAGTGAGCAGTGAAAGCTGTTAAAACTCAACCAAACAAACTCTCAATTCAATATTATTGCTCTAGGCTAGGAGTGATTTAAACTTATGTGGACGAGTAACGTGTTAGTTAGTACCACCTTTTTAGTACCACCTTGGCTGAGGTTCCTAGGGAGTTGAGCCGATACTAAAACGCAAGGTCAATGCGCTGCAAACCAGTGATTCGTCGGTGGGAATCGTCATTTGCGCAACACAGGACATGCCGACACAATACATATTGTAATTGATATTACGGTGCATTAAGATGATTTTCGCAGCAATGCAATCTAAAGTGGAAATATTAAGATGTGACTCAAGACGGTAACCACGTATACAAAGCAACAAGCTAGCTAGCTTTCCTGTTAAACATAAATAAACAAGGGTCACGTAACCAGATAACTTTCAGGCAAGATGATTATATTATCACAACCTAGCAAAGGGAAAAGCAAATGCTTAGTAGTCAAACGTTTGGCAACTCACCAACAATTAGAGGCCAAATGTAAGCAAGTTGAGCACCAGTTGCAAATGTAGAATATGATTGCTTACAGCGCTAAAACAATTAGGCCAGAATGGATATGTGGCCAGATAAAAAGCTATCTAACACCGTAACCCAGAACCAAGAACACCAGCCCTCCGACATCCTCCCCTGTTCCTGTGTTTGTGTTTCGTGAGGTGATGTTGCGTTTTGTGTCACATTGAAGATGACTGCACGACACTTTCCACGGTCGATCCCACCAACAATTCAACGGGTACTATGCTGTGTGGAAAAGGAGTACCTGGTACTATAACTGAGTAGAGTTGAGTTGAGCCGGTAGCATAAAAAACAACATTTAAAAACCACAAAAATGCCTCCATGCTGCTCTTGCAGCATAATCCAAAAGAATCCGTAAGCCCCGACATTCAATATTTTTGATAAAGTCTTTTTGTGATATTTTTAGCCTTAACATCTCCATAGCTGCCTTCTTCATTTTCACGGAAGAAGTTTAAAATTCAAGAGCATTTTAATGGACCTAAACATCTCCAATTAAGGCAACTTAAAAGGAAGCATTTTAGAAAAGCGCCATTACATGCAATGACTACATGAACCCCCTGGTTAGAAAGATATTCACAGGAAATACACAATTCATTAGTCTACCCTGTACTAAATTGGGACATTATGAGTCAAATTTGAAGCATGCCCCCTTTGATGTTTATGTTCTTTACGCTTGAAAAATGGTCTCCGTTGACTTCAGGACAGCACGGGGGTTAATAAAGTGAATTTTCATTTTTGGGTGAAAAGGCAAATTTTCTTTTGGAAAAAATAATTTTTACCGGATCCACAGTAAAACCACAACCTTTTATCGGATATCTTGCATTTCATGGTAGCAAGGTGGTGTGTACTTGTCAGACCAAAAATGAATACTTTCAAAAAAAGACATCGATTCAGAATCATGGTTTGAATTTTCTGGGGGCCACCCCCTATCATGGTTATGTCATTGATCATGTAAATCACAGTTGTCAGAAGCACTCGTAAGCCAGAAAATCATCATAAAAATAACAGAAAACAACAAAGCATGACTCATATTTTGCCACATCGATATCCATATTTTGAACTAAAATATTCCTCAGACAAATACAAAGAGCAAACAGAACTCACGTCGCCTGGAGCTCCGCTGCTTCAGTCGGTAAGTATCTTTTCCATCGCACAGTCTGTAAATGAAAGTTCCAAGCTGCCGCAGGTTTCGAATACGACCAGTCACCAACATCTCCTCCTGGATGAGGTAAGTTTGAGGCAGGTAGGTTCCCTTCTGCAAGGAATAAGCAAGATAAAGAACACCTATAAACAAAAAAAAAAAAAAAAAAAATAGTGCCATGGACACTGTAGCTCACTTAGTTTATTTCAGGCTTTAGTGTTATGTAAGCTCACAAGCAGTAGTATTTTTATGCCTGGGTCCAACATTGGGGAAATGAAGACATCTTTTCACATTTTAATAGCTCCCTTTGAACAGAGCTAAAATGGGTAATATTCAAGTGATTTGCCAAAATAATTCAATGAACTAGCCTCTCCAAAGGTTGTGAAATGGGGCAGCTAAACTAGATTTAGTAAAATTTGTGCACAAAAATACAAATTTTAGTGCATTTTCAATATCAAGTGAAATGAAGATAAATTAAAATGACAACACAAAATAATATCTTATATGAAAGGTATCAAGCTATACCATTGTATGCAGCAAAGATTCACATTCCCAACTCAAAAACAAAAAAAATTTAATTTTCAGCATCATGGTCATGAGAAAAAAAAGTGCACCCTCTCTCAGTTCTATATTTACATATTAATAGACTAAAAAAAAAAAAAAAAAAAAATAAATCACCTGGTCCATATCAAGTCCTAACATTAGGTAAATCTAACCTCAGGTGTACAACACCACACAACAGATTCCACTGTGCCATTATTTATTGAACCAAAATTAAGCCAAAATGCAGAAGTCACCTGTGGAAATCTAAGAAAACCCTATGATTCAACAGCTTGTAGAACCACCTTTAGCAGCAATAACTTGGACTCATCATTGTCTATACGATTTAGTCAGTCTCTCACATCGTGCTGGAGGAATTTTGGCCCACTCTTCTTCACAACATTGCTTCTGTTCAATGATGTTTGTGGGCATTTGTTTATTCACAGCTTTCTTCAGGTCCCATCACAGCATTTCAATTTGGTTGAGGTCAGGACTTTGACTTGGCCATTGTAACACCATTTTTTTCCCCCCCTTTACTAGCCATGCTATTGTAGATTTGCTGGTGTGCTTGGGATCATCGTCCTGTTCCATATGACCCGATGGGGACCCGCCTGATATCTAAAAATAGCCTGTACGTAAGGTGAACGTCATTCTTCGAACCCGGAAGTCGGGCAAGCGAACAACAGGAGGCAATGTGCAGAGTCAGAAAAAGTAGGGTGTTTAGGCGATTTTATCAACTTTTATTTTAGATCGAACTTGTGTTGACAGTGGGGACCTGGGGTGCGTTTCCCAAAAGCGTAGTTTTTTTTTTTTTTTAACTACGCAAGCAACTTACGTAGTTCGTCCATTCACTGTCAATGGCTCCAACTATGTAAGTTCGCACCTGTTCTTTCGAGAAATGCACTCCTGGCTCGGCAGAGTAGACCGAGCAGTAGCAACAATGGCTCTGAAAAAATTCACTTCACCATCGGCAGCTAAAGGGGAAACACAGATAAGGGGCAGTCCAGATAACACAAACCGCGACAATAACAACCCTGTTTTCGTTTGCGCTTAGACAGCTACAGAAATGCAAAAGCAACCTGTTCAATGCTCTAATCACGGCGGGATAACGGGGGAGACTTCGAATTCATACTTTAATTTGTGACCCCGGTGACAGGTTTGTAATGGCAAGCTAGCTTGGTAACAGTTCGTTAACCTACTTGATAATACACTAGTTGTATGATTCTGTGCTAGAATTTGAAGTTATTCCACCTATGTTGTTAGGATTTTCTTTCGCAGCGGCTGCGATTCATTTGTCCGGTATTGTTCATTTTGGTTCTAAAGTAGGCATTTTTAGATCGCAACTGTGATGCGATAATGTTTATTTCAAACCTCGCAGTGTATATAAAATATGTTGATGTTCAAGAATAATGCTAGGTAAGGGAACAAAGCTTGTGAAGACTATTAAAGGAGTTTTGTACACCTATCACTGCTGGTGGGTCTACATAAGTATCAGAAGGCAGCAGGTTAACCAGGTTACCTGGGCGTCAGTCGCAGCCCAGGACGGGGGAGAAAGGGAGGAGTGTGACTAAATTTACCGCTTGTCATTCGCCCATTCATTTAGTGTAATCAGTTAATATTCATCCATATATGCCTCGGGAGGAGTAATCCTATTTTTAAACAACCTTTGAGCACACATTTCCGCTTCATTCCATGGAAAAAAACGAATAATAAGCAGTTTAGCGCGTCTCGTTTTCAATGGTTCTCTATGGCAGATGCCCGATGCTCGCCCGACATCTGAATCACGTGACGATTATTCACGTTTTTCGTGATGTCATCTGGGCGGGTCCCCATTGTGGCCAAGCTTTATCTGTCATACAGATGGTTTCACATTTGACTCTAGAATACTTTGGTACACAGAGGAGTTCATGGTCGACAATGACTTCAAGGTGCCCAGGTCCTGTGGCTGTAAAACAAGCCCAAATCATCACCCCTCCACCACCATGCTTGACAGCTGGTATGAGGCGTGTGTGTTGATACACTGTGTTTGGTTTGCGCCACAGTGGTGTTGTGCATTCACTCCATTTTGGTCTTGTCTGTCCAAAGGACATTGTTCCAGAAGGCTTGTGGTTTATTCAGATGCAACTTCGAACTGAACTTCGCTCTTTTTGGAGAGAAGAGGCTTTCTCCTGGCAACGCTTCAAAACAAGCCATCCTTATTCAGTCTTTTTTGACTTGTACTGTCGTGAACTTTAACATTTAACATGCTAACTGAGGTCTGTAGAGTCCTAGATGTAGTTCTTAGGTTGTGTGCAATTTCTTTGAGAATTGCATGGTCTGACCTGGGGGTTAATTTGCTGGGATGTCCACTCCCAGGAAGACTGGCAACTGTTGTGAAGGTTTTCAACTAGTAAATAATCTTCTTCACTGTAGAATGATGGACTTCAAATTATTTGGAAATTGCCTTATATCCCTTCCCAGATTGATGGGCAGCAACAATTACTTCTCTTAGATGATTGCTGATGTTTTTCCCACTTGGCATTGTGTTAACACACACCTAAATGCTCCAGACCAGCAAAGTGCTAGAACCTCTGCTTTTATAAAGGTGATCACACTTGCTGATGATCAATTAATCAAGTGCATTTGATCAACAACACCTGGCTGCTAATTACCCTCTTAATTCCTATGGCAGCAGTAAGAGTGTACTTAGTTTTTCCACACATGGCTTCTGCATTTTGGCAAAATTTTTGTAAAATAAATAATGGCACAGAGGAATAGGTCATGTTTTACACCTGAGGTTAGATTTACATAATTTTAGGACCTGATATGGACCAGCTGACTTTTTATTATGTCCTGATACGCAAAATCATAAAAACTGAAAGAGGGTGTACCTTCTTTTTCTCATGATTGTAAATGTAATCAATTTGAAATGCACAGGATAATGCATATTTTAAAGCAGAAACAAGTGAGGGGTATTCTGTGGCAAGACACTTGAAGAAACAAGGTTTTGACGCCCACCATCTCAGATGTTGCTGAAACACAGATGAAACAAGTTTCCCTTAGCTTTTTTTTTTTGCAGTTTACCAAGACCAAGCTGGCCATTTTGACTGAAGATGTTTTCAACTCTAAAATTAATTAATTATTTTTAAAAATTTAACCATTATTTAAACAGAGAAACCCAATGTGACCCAATTCTCATCGGCAATGGTGCCCTGTTGACAAACACAATCACATTATCAAAAAAACATGAAAAAGGTACAAAATTATAAACAATAAAATAATCATACAGCAATACATTTAATACATTCAACTGATAATTTTACAGCAACATTATTTTAAACATACAAGACCAAAACTTCCAATTCCTTTATCATTTTTTAAATTTCTCTAATGAGATAAATGCATTCAATTTAAAAGTCACTAGAAACCTATTCCATGTCCTAGGAGCACAATCGCAAAAAGCAGTTTTTCCAGCTTAGTTTTGACTCAAGGGACTTCAAGAACCAACCAATCCTGAGACCTTGCCTGGTAATGACTTGAACGCCATGTGATGAAAGATGTCAGATAATTAGGTGACTTATGAAAGATTGCTTTAACCTTTAGCGTGCTCCCGGCGACCGTACTCGCCCATATATTCCTTATTCTGTGCAACTGCCAGCGACCGCAGTCACCACGTTTGTTTATATCTGTCGACAAGAAGAACTGTGTTTAGGAATGCCAAGATCCAAATATCATTTCAGCGGCAAGTGCTAATATAACTTCATTTTAAAGTGAGTACATGACGCAGTATGAGTGCCGTCGCGCTGATAGCGAGCAATGGAGAGTCAGTGGCTATGCATGCGACCATTGCCAAATGTGACAGATTATTAAATGCTGATATGATGGATTTTGTGTCCCACATCTGTCTTGCATTGCTTTTGCTAGCTATGTAGACAATTGGACAGGTATTGCAAATCTAGCCATTTTTCATCATACATGCAAATGTAAAATGACTGTTGTGATCGCTGTACAGTACCAGTACACTCATACTACATCAAATAGTTCCTTTTTGTTTTTTTTTTTTTTTTAAACAAACCAAATAAATCTACATGAAATGTTGAATTAGAACTTATTTTGTCTCACAAATGAATACAAAAAATGGCGCATATAATTCACAGTTTACCGTGCTCGTGTTTGTTGCGTCTGGGGAATTTCGGAACGAGTTGGGCCGCGGAGGAATGTTTACCGCACGAGACCGAAAATCCCTCCGCAGCCCAACTCAGTCCGAAATACCAATCCGCTACAAACACTTGCGCTGTAACCTATATTTAAAATGAACCAACGATCACCTGGCCAATATTAGCCATATGAATACGGGAGACTCCATTGCGTCAGCTTGTTTTGAGTGGTTGAGGTCTGTAATTCTGGGTTATTTCCATGGAAATGACCCAATTTTTTAGTATCAGTAGGTGTGATATCTGGATCAATCTTGAAAATAAGCCAGTTGCAGGCTATATTACACTGACCCAGAACTCAGCTGCCAGCATGCAATAGGCTTAAATTAACTTAGCATGCTAAAGGTTAAAAAACAAATTTCAGCTAGTGCTGCACTCCTTGTAGCTTGGGATGGCCAACCCACAGCCTGATACAGAGAACAATGATGTGTTCAAAATGATCCCCGGTAATTAAGTCACGTGCCACATGACAGACAGTGTCAAGGCTTTTCGAGGTGGTATGGGTACCGTGCATGTAGATAATATCATCATAATCAAGTACTGACAGGAAAGTAGACTGAATTAAAACAGTCCTATTATCACATGAGAAACATGATCCATCTCTGTTAAACAACCAAATTTTCCTGCTTCACTTCTTTGTTAGCACATCAACATATGCTTTAAAAGACAGCCTTTCATCAATAAATACCCCAAGCTACTCGTACGATGGCACTCGTTCTATTTCAAGAGCCATCCAAAGTGCAAATTTTTAAACATACTTTCCCTCAATGAACAGGATCTACATTATCAAAGGGGATGTATAGGTGCATTCATTGGAGAGGCTGGGGGTGATGGAGAACGGCTGGACTGACAAAGTTCCGAGGGAGGTCTATATAAGGCTGCAGGTTCTCAGCCAAGAAAGGAAATTCGAAGTGGAGAATATCATAGCGAATCTGTTACTGGATATAACAGGTTTGCAGGGGGGGGAGATGCGAGAGAGGTCTCCCCCTCTTTTTGTGTTTGCCGGTCACAACCCAAGGCTCCAGATGTAATAGAGTTGAGGTGAGCGGGGCTTTGGGTTCAGCCCCAAGCCATAGATAGTGGGTCCTCAGGGACTGTGACTGAAGCAGGAACACAAGCTGCAGCTGAATCAATCACAGCAAGCAGAGCAAAAACAGTGGCTGGAGCATTGGAGGAATCAGCAGGATCGGGAGCGGTGGCATCTCGCACTGACGGCGGTGGCTTACACGGGGCCGAGGGTGAGGGTGTCCAAGTGCCTCTCAGCTTCCTGAATTATATAGAGCAGGAAATCCTTTGCTCTAACTCCATGATCCTCTTACTGAGGCAGGCATAGCCCTAGCAGCCAGATGGAGCGGTGAGAGGACTCATGGTGTCTTGGTTGGCAATAAAGTAAACGCGTTCAAAAAAATGTAGCTCTTTGCAATATTCATAAATTGTATAGCTAGTATCAAGGTGTAAGTATAGTGAACTTCCAGATGTTTGATCACTGTAGCTTGGATTCCGTTCTCCAGTAATGCAATAAAACAAGTTACAACTTAAAACTTACTTAAAACAACAGTGATCATGCAATAAAATGATGCAATAAAATAATATTAAAAGCTAATAAATAATAATTTGATAAAACAATAAAAGAATGAAAATAGTAAAAACAGACTTCTTGGGAAGGCAGCCATGAAAACAGTGGTGGTCCAGCAGCATACTAAGCGGTTTTGTACTTCACACCTCCATTTTTATCCACTACTGGTTCGCACCATTCATCTGCAATTTAAACATTCCGCCTCTGATGAAATACACAAGGGGCTAGTTCTGAAGACTTTTCAAATAGCCAAATTAATAACCCAACTATCAAAGCCAAAATATGTTATTCCAAAGCCTTGATAGCACTTACTGTACCTTGACATTTATAAGCAGTTCCCACAGGTTCCGCGGAGGCATAACAACGGTGGTGTTTAGCTCAATGACGTAGCACTTGTCAAGAGCGATGTCATGGTATGCTGTCAGACCCTAAAGTGGGGGAAAGATCTTAGTTAACTTATGAATGATTTGGGAATTAACATATTACAATATGATTATTGCTGCTTTGTTCAAGTGAAACTAATGCAGACACTAATTAATCTCAATACTGAAGGCACCCAGTTAGATGGCAAAAGCAAATTTCACTACACTCAACACTACACAATCACAACATTTTTTTTGTCTGAATATGTGACTGACACTAGACACACAAGATGTGCTGGGATAGCATGGGGGATGACACTCGCCCTGTGGAAATCATGAATGATGTCAGCAGGGTCACTGCCACCAAAATGTGGTACAGGAACGCTGATCTGTTCGTAGTTGTCCTCAAGGTAGATCCCCACGTTCTCCTCCAGCTCCTGACGTCCACGCAGCGGGGCATAGACAGAGTCCTCGTACAGAACACGGCAGTGGAACAGGTTCTCTTCAGGAATCTGTGTCATGTAACAGGAAGCACACAGCTAATTGACCAGTCTTCATCACTCGCAATCATCATCGCACAGGCAGTATCGGAGAAGAGGCCATTCTGCACTGTATACCAGCAAAGACTCCAAGAAGATCGTTTGACTAAAGGAGATCGGGAAATTTTATATATTGCATGTTAACTTGCGGAGTATGACAGCTAGGAGTATTGATAACACCACCTGCTGTACTTGGAGCCACACAGAAGTGAGAAATCTTGGAGTGCTAGGCCAAGGTGATCCACAGCCAAGGACAAACTGGCTTCTATAATTGGATAATGGTAGGATTTAGGTCTATTCAGTTTCTTTTAGCCTCTAGCACCCATCAAACATCAGTCCACTTGGGTGAACTTTGGTCATCCATCATATTCACATGCACATAATGGCATTTGTTTCCCAAAACTAACAAATTGATATTTGCAATAGTACACATTTAATTCATTTTTGCGGCCAAAAAAAAAAAAAAAAAAAAAAAATTGGAAAATGCAGCATCATGCCATGTTTAAAAGGTCACATCCTGAAAAAAAGCTTGTAAGGAATTGCCATTTATTAAACAGCTGATTTTCACATACAGAATGTTAAATGACTGGTAGGTTTTTTTTTAAAGGCGACACAGAATGGTTGAACGGGGTATTTATCCTTGTTCTGTGATGTGACATATAGACAACAAAATTTTGGTTGGGTCTGTAATGCATCACAAGCTTCATAAAAACCTCTCAAAAAGCTATGTTAGTGTAGGGGATTTTGAACAAGTTGTTTTGCACCTATTTGGCGACCTTTCGGGCTTAACTGGCAACCTCATTATGAAATGCAAGCACTTGACGCTGATTGGCTGGCTTTGCTGCGACTCAAAAGAATGTAACTTCGCCCACAGCTGTATGGAAAATAGAAAACACTCGCCGGCTTCGGAACACGGACAGACCAACTTTATGCAGCTATGGCATATTCAGAGATTCAGCCTTATATGTTTGAGCCCGAATCGGATGAGGACACTGAATAGGAGGAAGAACCAGTCCAGCAAAGGCTGGATTTAAACGTTTCTGAATAGTAAGTATTTTTGAATGTTTTTTTTTTTTTTTTTTCAAACGTAAGGCTTACTCATTCTGAGTGAGTCTCTCGCATTGACATTCCTGTGCCGTAGTCAGCAAGTATTCAATCAAAGCACACTGAAGAAATTCATTTGCGGAATTTAAGTCCTTGTGCAATAAGCCAATCCATTTCACGTGCATTACGGTGGACTTCCCCACTAGTGACACGGAAATCGATTATGACTCTGGAATTCTCACGCTTGTCTGTACTGAGGGATTGGAAGCAAAAGAATTGAATAAAGACGTGTATGCAAATTATTTTGAAGGGGAGGAAAAGGAATGAGAGTGGGGGGGGGGGCAGTGAGATACATGTTACATCATATGTATCTGTGGTTCAGATTGGCCCGTTTTCTGGCAGTCATTTTTAAAAGAGGAATTTCCATGAAACGGAGATGTTCAGAATGTCTAGCACTTTTCGTATGTTCTTGAATGTGGGTAGACTACCATTATTCAACATAGACAAGGTAAAAACGGTTTTTGATTCTATGTCACCTCTAAAAAATCTGCGAAAAACAGACAGTACTTCAGCACTTCTCTGTGCAGTGAAATGATCCAGTTTTATCATCCTTCTCGCCAGCGTATTTCAACGTAGCGAAAAGCTGTGTCTTGGCCCGCTACACTGTCTTTCAAGCTGCGTGATTGAAAAATTTGACACATTTTCCAGTAAAATATGTGCAAATTCTCTTAAACTCATTTCTTTACCGTCGTCTTCGCTACTAATGAATAGCGTATGGTTTGTTTAGACAGAAACAACCATGTGCACATCGTGATATGAGATTGTTTAGGAAAGAACGGGGGGTCGTATGTAGGCTAATTTATTTCTCCAGACTCATGCTACCATGTCAGCCGGTATCGGAGATTCTAACATTAGCAGGGCTCTCAAGTTTTGAATGCAGGCTAGACTGAGATTTTTTCCGGGGGGGGGGGCTCGTGCATGATACTCCCGTTTTCCATCATGGGTGAATGAATAATGCAGCTTTCAGAACGTTGTTGTTGCAGGATCACGTAAATAATTCCAGGATAGCTGTTTTTTTTTTTTTTTTCTTTCATTGGTTGTTGCCCTAAATCTTATCCAGACACGATAGTGCCATTATCTGATTTGCTATTGTGTAGCCCCTTTCCTTTTTTTTTTGATTGGCTGGCAGGTGGCAAGCTGCCACCGAGAACTCCAGGGGAGACGTGCTTGATTCCTGCCGGTTTCCCAGTTATAGCGGTGCTTCTGCGCATATAGGCCTACTGTTGGAAATTGTTTTCATTTTAATCTTTTTTTTTGCGTGAGAAATACTGTGTCAGGGTTCTCACCAGAAATTTTTGACAGCGTAGTGGGCGTACAGCATACAGTGTGTGACATCTGACTGAAATGATTAGCAATCACGCTCATTACATGAGACTTGAGAGTATAAGCATAACCCTGAATACAATGTCTCTGAATGATTTCCTTTTTGTTATGTAGTTGTGTACATAAATGATTATTGCATTTTTCAGTTTGTGTTTTCCTGTGTTCACATCAGAACCAAAGCCTTTGCAAGTTTACCTTTAGCTACAGTGGTCCCAGGTATTATTTCAAGAGATTATACATGCAAGATTTGTATTCTAGCTGAGTATATATATCCTTAAATTGGGCCATCAGACTGACAAATAGACCTCAAAAAAACCAAAAATTGCCAGAGCTTCTGGGGGGCTTTGGCCCCCCACCAGGGCTCTGCCCCTGGAGCCGTTGGGGCCTTGGCGGCCCCAAAACCCCCGGCCAGTTTGGGTGATGTCCCACCCCACTACGCTGTCAAAAATCTCTGGTGAGAAATCTGTTTATTGTCCCCTCAGCATGCGGTTTGGAGCTCAGCAGGCTGTGTGTTTTAATTCACAAGAATGGCAGAAATATCTTGTGCATATAATTCCTGAACAACATACTGCACTTGAGTGTTTGAATGGGGAAAAAAATGCAAAAAATTAAGACTTTGCATAGAAATGCTGTAAGAAATCGCCAAATGAAGAGATAACAATCAACTAATTTGTGATCATGCCTGCATGTATACCTCCAGTCTCTGAATTCTGCCACAATTACTTTCTTTGCCTGGAAAGCATATTTCTCATGTAGAATTAGTTACGGGCATGATATCAGACTAGAAATTCCAATGTAAATGCAGGGCTGAAACAAAGGGCCCTCACCAACAAACTAACACACCATTCAAAAAAAAAAAAAAAAAAAAAAAAAAGCCAAGGAGCTCCAAGCATTTAATCATCTCGTTACTCACTCATCAGCATTGAGGCAAAGCCCACAAAAGCAGCTCCAAAGCCATTTGTAAATTCCAATCTGACTATGATTAGCATTTTAGGCAAACAGGATAATTTACATCTCACTCACATGTCTAAATCAGTGCGTGGATGCAACGAAAGCTTAGCACTGCATTATACAGATAGAGTTTGGGATTTTAAAAAAATCACTTTAAGCCTTCTGAGATTTGACTACCTTACTCTTCATTTGAATTTTACTTAATTATAAATTTTACAGGGCATCTTTTGTTTAAAGTAAAGGAAATGGCACAGCACAGACAATTCAAAACACCGAAAAATCAAAACACAATATGGTGATTCATAAAAGACTGCTCACAGTCACAAAAGAAAGAAAATAAATACACACATACAGGATGGAAAGGCAGGAGACCAGTATTACCTGAGGTATGAAGTAGTACCTATATACATAGATGGATGCTAGCACCAAGCCAGACATGAAGACCACCAATCCAAAGGTCAGGCAACAAAGGCCATTTATAGGAGACTTCTTGGGATGGAGGGGAAGAACCAGCTCCTCCTCTTCTTCCTGTGGAAAGATGTGCAGTTCCCGTGTTTAGCCATGAAACAAATAAGGAGGCTGGGTGACTGCACTGCCTTACCGACTGAAACTCAAGCCAGATTGTGACGGGACACTTTTCAAACAACTTTGAATCTCTGCAAGCGCAAGGCAAGCTATAGAGTCAGACAGTCACAGCTTTTGTCTGGAAAAAAAAAAAAAAAAGATCAACAAATTTAAAAAGACCAGTTGTCAACGCAATTAAGAATATTACTTTTCAAACAAAATTTTTTTATTGTTGTCACCAGAGAATAAAATTTAAATCACCCCACACATCACTGATGAAATAAAATCCACCTAAAATCTGATACGTTCTACAAAGATTTTACAGGTTTCCATCCAATCCCACAATAATCCAAAATCTAAAGGAAATAATAAAAACAAGAATAGAAGTTCGCCAATACTTCCCTAAACACTCATTTCAGGATTCCCACATTTGCCCAAAACCTCATGGCTTGCGACGCAGCATGACAACAATTCAGCTAGACTTGAGAAACCACAAACAATATAAACGCTCAAATCAAACCAATAAAACGTACTGGATGCATGAAGAGTTAATACGGCCTCTACGGTGGGTATTGTATGGCCAAGCATCCGTAACCACGCACGCCAACGCAACTTTTCCCCAGCAGCTGCGCGAGACCTGAAGTGACTTGGCCGCCAAACTACCCCATAAAGCATCGGAAATGGGGCTTGACTGTAACATCCAGGCATTTTTTTTGTATTGGCGATCACTCAAATTGCATTTTTGCCATCTAGAATGAACATTGAGTATATGCAACAGAATTATTACTAGGAAAAACTCCGACTTCAGATATCTAAAATACACTTACTACTAACCATACTTTTAATATCAATATTTTTAATATAATATTTAATATAATATTTAATATTTAATATAAATTGAAAAAAAACCATAATTTAATTTTGAATATCCAAAATACATTGAGACTTGTAAAAATGCAATTTCAGATATCTACCTTTAGAGTTAAGACTAGAAGCAATGAAAAATGTACTGTGGATATCGGTTGACAAGTATTAGACGCTGTTATTACATAGTCATTTAAATTATGGCTTGTAATAATTTGATTGTAGATCTCTGAAATGGGGCGGCAGGGTAACCTGTTGGTAGGTTGCTTGACTGGTAACCGAAAAGTCAGTTTCATGCCCCCGGTAGGGCCTACAATTCAGACTTAATCTGGAGAAATTAAGTTGTGGAGATCTGTAGAGCTGGAGGGCTGTATCCCTCCCCACCTGCAGCTGTTCTCCCTCGATTTTCACCCAAGGCATCCTTAAAAAAATAGAAACGTTCTCAAGGGAATTTTCCTGGTTAAATAAAGGTTGTAAATGGGAATTTTTCTCAAGAATTCCACAGCAGATATCCAAAATCCTAGATATCAAAAATGCAACTAAGGATATCTGAAACTGAAAGGCGAATGCTCATGAATGGCAAAAGTCCGTCATTTACCCGAGGAAGAATGACAGGTGTGGATATCTGAAATGATAACCGAGGATAGGAAGAATGTGATTGTTGATAAGAAATGTCCTTTTGACGGTTCGGAAGAATTTAATCACAGATAGGCTATCTGCAATAGTTCTTGAAGAAAAATGACAGCTCTATGTGCGCAAAATACAAATGCACCGATTTAGCCTACAGTCAGTGAATTTTGTCGTTGTTCATCATAGGATGAACGCATGAAAAAAAAAAAATCCAGAGAAAAAACTGCCTATAAAGGCTTGTCTCCATGATTTAAATTATCACCGACAGAGGATGACACAATGGGGTCTCCTTCTCAACGACCAGCTCGAAACTGTATCCTGGCAGGCCAACTAGGCTACTCGCACTCTAATAAAGCTTCAGTGACCACGACAGATTCAAGATCAAGCGTTTAAAAATAACGATCGTCTAATTGGACAATAAATACAATTCCGCGGCAAACTATTTCCTTCAGAACAAATAGACATGTTGCTAAATAATGACAGGGTCATGTTTAATCCACGTTCATTGCCGCCCAATTTTTGAAACAACTTCGGTCGCATCTTGGACCATAACATTTAAGAGACCAACTGTGAATTGACAGTCTCCTAAAACCAGAGGCACTGGTGCAAAAGACACTATTAAGTCCGCTAATCTTTAAAGCGATGTTTCACTCCTAAATACAGCACCAGGATTATTTTCTGCTCATCAGCACCAACGTAGTGTCGCTTTGTGCCGTGTGACATCTGCACAGCTGCGAGCGAAAATAGGCCTGTTAAATGTGAATCTTATAGCCTTTTGTAACCCCCTAAAATCTGCCATTTTGTCAACACCGACTTTCTTTTAAGGCTCTCGCGACGCAACTGGGGGGCTTATAATCAATCAGTCGAGTTTATTTTTTTAAATTTATTTTTCAGCTTATCTGTCTTTTCAAAATTTCAACACAAGAAGTGGGAATGCTGCGGCGTTTAATTCCAAATCCAGTCAATGAAAGTGATTATGATTTAAGAGTGCCTTCATCGTACAGAGTAGCATTTATTTAGCTAAGATTAATCGGGAAACACGGCAGGCGATTTTCGTTCTGAGGAAACTGAACGGCTTCGTTTTCATTCGCTTGCCAATTTTGCAGAAAGCCGACGTGTGCACAATATTGTCCTGGCCAAATCAGATATTCAAAAAAAAAAAAACCTTTTAAAGAAACCTTTTATTGCATTAGAATCGTTTCCTTTTGTGCAGAATAATTCGAATCGTTAGTTGCAATACTTAGTAAGCCCAAGGAACAAAAGAATGGCAGACCAACATACATGTGTTTAAACTCACGTGCGGATGAGGTATAAGAATCTCCCTTTTATCTCCGTCATTTTCCTTCTCGGATTTTTGCCCTCCGACTGCGTGAAAAGTGATCTTCACCATATTTGCCTTCAGTGACAAAGAATCGGAACGTGCTCCTTGCTTCGCGAACGGCGGATTACCTCGCTACTTTTACGGTCACTGCATCAGCCGACAACAGTACAATGTTGATGTTGGCCAGGCTGATCTACCGGAAGTTTGTCGTTTTGTTTTTAAAAACCCCTCTTAAAGCTACAGACTGTCAAAATAATCCTAACTCGTTGAAATGGGTTTCACGAGTGTGGCTGGGTTCGGTGAAGTCACCTCAGATCGAAATTATTAAGGTGAACGTTTCAATCAATATAAAGCTTCTCAATGATTATTTCATCATTATTTGACCATATTTTGTGGGCATGAGCATTGCCTACTTCCTTAAGAGGGCGCTTGGTTCTCGGGCACAAATTTACCTTAGTCCTGGACTTAACTGAGTTTTATAAAGAATTAAAATACATATGTGAGTTTAAGGCAAGGCTCACTCTATCTATGAAACCTGCAATGCACTTTCCTTTTGTGAGATCATGGATGTCCCTTTCAATGTGTTTTTGTGGGTGGGTATTAGGACTCCGCACCGTATTGGTTTTAGTTATTGTTATACTATTGACATGAATTTCAGAAGAGCTACGGGTTTTATACAATAAGCACATTTACAACAAAATATTGTTGCGACTTGTCTGTGCTATATTTATGGGAGCCAACATTGCAGCTGTGCCTTGGAAGGATTAGAATCTGGCCCAAGGTAAGGAGGTACTATCACAACTATCACAACATGGGCATGCGCAAATCTTTGCTCCAATACTGAAATTGTAACCCTTACGTGTTCTCTCGGCCAGATACAAAGAATTTGGAGCATCTCCGTGTATCAAGTGCTATCATTGCGATTCTCGCACTCTAGAATATTTTAACTATTCTGTTGTTAAGATTGATTATTGATTTGTATTTTTGAGCTGATTGAGTCCAAATGAGTTTGTGAACTCTAATTCTTTGTATATAATTTTGCATTCTTGTGAGTTATTTTATCGGATGGAGAACTATTGCAAACAAGACTCAGCACCCCCATGTGCATTTAGGCGCCCTGTGTCTGCAAACTTTGAAACCTAGCGGTTTATAGAATATGTACTGAAATGTGCCAATGGCTCACCATAAACATACTCAGAAATCTTGCGAACATCTAAATTCAGGTGCTTTCCACAGTTAGTTGAATTTGAATATCCCCTACTTTTTGTGAGCAGTATATATTACTTTTCTGTAATTTTTTGGTGAAACTATATTGAAAAATACTGTCGAAGACAATAAGAACAAAAAAATCCCACAAGTATATTGAGGTAATAATATGGGTAATAAACAAACACACAGAAAACAGTGATTTTTTTTTTTTTTAATAACAATTGAAAGGTGTCGCATATTTTTTTTTTTTTTGGACCCTTGCATGGCCTGAATGCATGTTTGAAGGCTTATTCCATGATTATTGATGCAAAAAAAATTGTTCAAACTGGTTTAAGCCAACAATATTCTGCAAAATTACCTCTGATGGTCAGTTGTTCCAGTATATAAGGTGACAAGAACTTTGAGCAGTGTCACTGTTAAACACAATGGCACGACGGAAGGAGCTCTCGGAGATTGTTCATAGCCGCATTGTGGCCTTACGTGATGCTGAAGACATCAAATGCTGCCATGGCACTGTAAGAAACACCATCAACCATGTCAAAGAACCTTGTTCGCTGAGAGATAATGGTGATAGAAGTGCAAAACGGAAGTTCAGTGCCTCTGATGTTCTTTATCTGTGTATGACAAGTAAAAAAAAAAAAAGGCAGTTGACAACACGACAACTCCGTGATGATATTAATAGCTCCAGTACTGAAGAGATGAAAGTATATCTACTATTTCCAGACACCTGTGTGAAAGTGGTCTGATTGGTCATGTTGGTGCCAAGAGCTGGCAAAATCAAAAATAAAAAGACTTGAGTTTGCCTAGAAATTCAAGGACTGGACACCAATGGACTGGGAACAAGTCCTTTGGACCGATGAATCAAAATTCAAAATTTTCTCACCCAAATGCAAAAACGTATATACGCCATAGGGTGAGAAAAATGACTGTTTAACCCCTTCAGTAAAACATGGAAGTGGTACTATTATGGTTTGGGGTTCAGTCTGCTCGAAAGGAGCCAATGATCTCATAAAAATTGATGGAATAATGGATCAAAAGAAGTATCACAGCATCCTTGTGAAGTGCACATTGTCATCTAGAAAGAGACTGATTGGTCGGAGATTTTATTTTCAACAAGATAATGGCCCTAAACACACTTCTGAGCAGAGGCGTAGCCAGTGGGGGGGCACAGACACGTCACTTTAAGACAATAATTAGTCCTGGCTAGTTCTCAATCATTTTGCTTTATTGACGCGCATTTTCCAATTATCGAAATTTGCAACTGAAGACACGGTTTCTCTCCATATGCGATCTAACAGCGATTAAATCATGGGCTAAATTCAGTACAGTTGCGGAACAAGAACAGAGAATGGGTTGCACAAAACATGCATTTAAAACAATTGTTAATCCTGACCTGTTCTCAGTCATTTTTATAACAGAAGGTTCACTCCGAGAGCACTCCACACTTAATAGGTGCTGCTTGTTCTCCCCGATTAGGTAAGATGACAATCATTCATCTGGACGCGTATTTGCTGTATTTAAATCAACATTATTCAAAATTGCATAACTGTCGACTTTCACCCAAATAACTGGAGCTGCACGCTTTTTATAGCCTATTGAACTGCCGAGTGCCACTTTTTTTTATCAACCCACACAATACCGAGAGTGAAAGTCCGCGTTTCATTGGAATGCAGACCAGTTCAATCAACACGAAGCATTGGCCCATGAATAAGTAAATTATTTAGCCCATGATTTCATCGCTGTTAGATCGCATATGGAGAGAAACCGTGTCTTCAGTTGCCAATTACGATAATTGGAAAACGCGTCAATAAAGCAAAATGATGGAGAATTAGCCAGGACTAATTGCTGTCATAAAGGGACGTGTCTTTGCCCCCCCACTGGCTACGCCACTGCTTCTGAGTTGTGCAAGTTATCTCAGTTGGAAAGAAACATCTGGTGACATAAAAGTTATGACTTGGTGGGCTCCAAGTCCAGACCTTAATCCGTTTGAGCAAATCTGTTGTAACATCGAAAGAATCTCTTTGGAATTAACTTCAAACCATATGGAATGGTTTAGTGAGTGAGGAAATAAAAAAAATTGAAAACCATGCCTGAAAGATTGAATGCTGTTATCAAAGCAAAGGGTGGCCACACTAGATATTGAAAAGACATTATAATTTTTGTTTTAACGATATATTGTTATCTGTTTACTAATTTTCATCTATATGATCCAATATTACATAAAATACATTCTTGAATAGTGCTTGGTTTCTGATTTATCCTCACTTTGTTAAGTGTATAATCATCACTGCACACTGCTGTATAATGTCTAATCAATTAGGCTATATAAATGTAGCCAAGAGGCAATCACTTTGTCATCAGAATTTCCAAATCATTACAGGTTTGGTCTTGGTTTTTCAGTCAGTAAATTATTTGATTTTGATAAAGCGAACTGAAATGGGAACTGCTTGAAAGCAATCATGCAGTAAAGAGTGAGGTTACCGAAGGCCCTCTGATCATCTAACAGCGAGCCAATGCCGATTTCTGATATTTCATTGATCACCATCATTTGTCTGTATTTGTTGCTAGGCAGGTGTTCTTTGGTAGAATCATTTCAAAAATATATGTACTTGACAAAAAAGTTAAGGAACGCTCAATTTTGTCCCCAGTATGTGAAATGTAAAAACTGAATGTAAATCCCAAGAGTAGTTTACGTCCTTTGTGTTAATCCAAGACAAAAATGCATGAAAATATGTTAAATGTATAATCATCACTGCACACTACTGTATGACAAGAACATGGCTCCATAGTAAAAGAGTCTGGGCACGAGTCTGGCCTTCCTGCAGTCCAGACTTGTTACCCACTAAAAATATTGGACTCATTATGAAACAAAAAATATGACAAAAGAGGCACAAATTATTGAGCAGCTGAAATCCTACATCAAGCAAGAATGGAAAAACATTTTGTTTTCAAAACTACAGCAGTTGCTCACAGTATCTAAATGCTTACAGTGTGTTATTGTAGCCCCCGGACGAAGTCGGGCGGCTACTATGGATTCACGCATGTCGTGTCTGCCGCTGCCGCCGCCACATCCACATCTGTAGACACTTCCTTATGTTTGATCTACAGGCTGTAATTTTTTACTGATATCTTTCATATTTGGTATGGACATTTGTTATACTTCATTCATGACACCTATCAATTCTGGTTGCTAAGGCAACAGTATTGGCAGAATATTATGTAAATTAGTGTCAAAATATAGAGATTTCCTTGTGAATGCAGTATAGGCTGCAATTTTTGACCGATTACTTTCATATTTGGTATGGACATGTGTTATACTTCACTTATGACCAGTGTTGGGGTAGTTACTCTAAAAAAGTAATGCATTACACGTTGCTAGTTACTTTTTTTTTTAAAAAAAGTAATCCCTTACTTAATTACTCACTGCTGAAAGTAAATAGTTACACTACTTTTGGATTACTCAGCACCATCATCTGAAATTCACCATAACTTAATTAATCATATCATGTTAAAACCTGGCATATGCCAGATCAGCACAAATCTTTATTCTAGTAAGGAGGACACACACAAGATCTCTCTTTCATGCTCTTTAATACAGCAAAGCCAGCAGCGAAGTTGTAAAAATCAGCCCAAACAGCACTTCACAGAAAAGTGAGTCAAGTACAAGGCTACAGTACTGGCATAAACACGCATGAAAAAGGACATTTGATTTGTTGTTCTGTCCTCGGTCTCAATTGCCAATATACCCAAAAGGAGAAGGAGAAGAAGAAGAAGAATTATTATTATTTTTTTTTTTTCTGGCCTCCCGTCCCACCAATACTTGAATAATTTAAAGTAACGCAAGTAACTAGATAATTTATTTGTTAGTGACTGTTATGCGACTACTTGGGTTATCAAAGTAATGTGTTGCATTACTGCGTTACTGATAAATGTAATCTGATTACAGTGATTACTTACTTTGTAATGCATTACCCCCAACACACTTATCGATTTTCGTTGCCATGGCGATAGTATTGGCCGAATAATGCACAAAAAAAGAGGAGAGGCGGGCTTTTGGGGGCTACACCCATGCGGTTGCTGCCGACCAGACTGTCTAGTTAAAAGAAGAGGTGATGGAACTCAATGTTAAACATTGCCCTGTTCTAACTTAACTGAAACATGTTGCTGGCATCAAATTCAAAATGAGTGCATATTTTTCAAAAATAAAAATTTCAGTTCAAGCATCTGATATCTTGTCTTTGAACTATTTTCAATCAAATATCAAGTTAAAATGATTTGTAAATCATTGCATTCTGTTTTTATTTACATTACGCATAGCATCCCTACTTTTTTGGAAGTGGAGTTGTATTATTAGTAATATTTTTGGGCATGTAACCACTTCCATATACTTTCAGCGACATACTTCAAATTTCAGAATGATCAGCTGATGAGGGCATGCTGCCTTGCATTAATCTTACTGATATCTTTTCTACTTTTTCTAATATTTCACTTTTTATGGCCTTTTTTGCAATGAGAGTCTGTGAGAGGAATGTTCAAACTCAGCAAGTGTGTAACTTTTAATACTTTCAGCTGGAAACCTCATTCAAAATTTATAACTTTCAAGAGTGCCATGGTGAATATAGCAGGCCAAGCAAAAAAAGCAAAAGGACGAATGTTCAAATAGAAGAATTTCTTTAATAAAGCCGAAACATTTCAGAGGGGCGGCATGGTGGCATAGTGGTTAGCACTGTTGCCTCACAGCAAGAAGGTCCCCTCCTGGGGAGTTTGCATGGTCTCCCCCCCATTTGAGTGGGTTTTCTCCCGGTACTCCGGTTTCCTCCCACAGTCCAAAGACATGCATGTCAGGTTAATTGGAGACACTGAATTGCCCATAGGTATGAGTGTGAGGGTGAATGGTGAGAAGATTTGAATAGTGTCTTGTAATGAATTGTGGAGGGCACCATTAAGCTGTATGGCTTACAGCCTGCCGGAATCTCAGAAGAAGAAGATATTTGATAGACTATGCCAAAAATAAATCCTATTATGACAAAGTACGCAAAAAAAAAAAAAAAAAAAAAACTGGAAAAGAAATGTAACCATAAAAATTTCAACCATAACTAAATGGACTTCTCCCTCCAACTGAAAGACAAGGGAGTGATATAGGTGCATGGACCAGCCCTACACAGATATGGGAAAGATGACTAACAACAACATTAAACATCCTACAAACTAAAATATATCCATACATGAATAAACTATCAAAAGAAACTATCTACAAAGAAAAAAAACTAGCTTCCAGCAAATGGCAAATCTACACAAGAAAAGATTTTTAGGAAATCTACATAGGGATCTCCCCCTTTTTCCATCTCCCTGTCGGCTTTGTTGTGGAACCAAAAGATGAAGCCAATAGTCTTTTATCCATTTATTTTAATATTCAATTTGCATGGAAATAATTGTGCAACAGGTACAAGCAAAGAGACTGCTGATGTCTGTGGCCCCCCTGGTACCAGAAAAGTGAGCCTGGAATGGGCACTTTCACATTTTTTTCAAAATAAAGTGGGTTGTTCTTGTTGATTAGACATGAAAAATGAATGGAGGGAAAAACCAATTAACCCTCTCATGCATGAATTAAGATAAACTCAGTCAGGATTTTTTTTTACTAATATGCAGCAGTGCCCAAAGTTGCAGGCATATATAGAGAAAAAAACACTTTTAAACAGCTGTACACTGTAGTGACCTCCATGCATGAAAGGGTTAATGACCTACAGGGGGTCTTGAAGAGAAATTCAAATGATAACAATGGAAAGGGGTAGTGGGAGAACCCAGATACAGATACAAAAGTGGGGGATGAGGGAGATGAGAAATGCTTTCTTCCTACGGCTACGCAGCTTCTTCCTCGTGTGGGTTGCCCTAAAGGGGTAATCTCTCCCAGTCTTCAGGCCATTAGCCTGAGGAGCTCGGTAATATCAACCAAAGGTTAGTATTACTTGTATATTGAAAACCATGTGCTATACCCTCACCTAAATTGCGTGCACTAGTGATAGCAAAATGAAGCTTTCCATTCTAATACATTTGGTGATGGCAAAACATGGCCTTATGAAGCTTTGAACCTTTTCAATCCATTGTATTGGAAATTGGTTCGTTGCTCACTCAAACAGCTGACATCTGCAGGTGAAATGATGTTCTGCAGTCAAATGAAGCGGCACTCTCAAAGGTTTGTTTAAATGCACACGCTCCATAAATGTTTTTATGAATATGTCTACACATTGTAGTGGATAAAAGAGGTCGATTATCAGTCTAATGCCAATATATTTAGGTTATAAATTATGATATAAATTGAGTTCAGTGGACAACTGAGCAGAGGTATTCCTTGATGGCTCCATATTAACTCTCAAACGCAATGATTCACCACGTAATTACTACAATCAACAGCGTAAACTACGACAGACCGCAAGTAATGCAGCATTTCAGCCTCCTTATGTTGACTTTGTGACTTGAAGCTTCATACAGTATGATATACTGCACAGTGTCATCTGGTGGAGAAAAAATGTAGTGTGACTGAGCAGGACAGATACATTTAATTGTCGTGAAGGGACATGGTATATGTCAAAACCATTCTATTCATGTCCTTTTCATGATATATTACTGAAGTGTGAGGGTGAATATACCGTATGGCAGTTAAGCGGGCACTAATCTTCAGAAGATGTAAGAGGAAATGACATAAGAACGCTCCAGTGAACATGTCCTGGAACACCGCATGCAGTATACTCCACAAAACGGCCGTTCTTTTTATTTTACTCTATGTCAGTTGAGGGCGCTGACTCAGCATGGGTCATCTGTTAAGAGACAACTTTAAACCAGAACCCCATTAATCCCTTACTTACCCTATTAATCCAATAATCAAATACAAACACACGACGGCATAACAGCGATGCAATGACGGCGTTGTGATGAAGTATTTCCTCCCTTCCCGATTTCTGTTATTTTTGCTTATTTGTCATATTTAAATGCACCCCCTGCCTTTCCTGATTGTTCAATATTTGATCCATCAAAACTATTGAACTGCTTATAGAGAGCTGGGTGGATGTGGTGTTGGACTCAGGAAAAGATCAAATGTTGAACTGCGAAGCCCCACCCCCTTAGCTGATTGGCCAACATTTGATTCATTGTAACAACTGAACTGTTCGTCACAAGAGAGGTGGGGATGATTGTTGGACCCAGGAGAGCATCACATCTTAAATGGTGAAGTCCCCGCCCCCTTTCCTGATTGGTTAATATTCCATCCTTCAAAACTATTGAACCATTTTTTTAGGGAGTTGGGAATCAGTTGTTGGGACTCAGGAAAGGGTCATGTGTTAATTATCAAAGCAATGCCCCCATTCCCAATTGGCTTCTTTCATCCAACATAACTATTCAACCATTTACCATAGAGAGTTGGAGATTGGGTTGTTGGACTCAGGAAAGGATCACAAGTGAACTGAAAAAGTCTTGCCGTCTTGCCCCTTTCCTGATTGGATTATATTTCATCATTCACAACTTTTGAAATCTTTGCCAAGGTGCATTTGCAACTCCGACTGGCTATACAGACATCTGAATGAAACTTGTCGCGGGTATCTGGGGCAGATTCCAACCAGCAGTCATCAGGACTGACAATTTCTGCAAGTAGTGCTGCTTCAATGGTCACTTGACATTTACCATGGCAAATCGCGCAGCATTCGCCGCCTTCGTTTTAATTCACTCAGTGCTTCCAGCTAAAAAAAAAAAAAAAAAAAAACGCCTCTGGATAAGTAAAACCCTAGTCACAGAGGCGGAATGAGCCGGAATGCCGTCGGAATGAAAATTCTTTGTATATTCCTGGATATTCGAAGGTGCGTTCTAAAAATTCGAACTGCATTTTGAGTGCATTACAAATATTCAGGCCCGTTCTTAAGGCCGGCCCGAATGTTTTGCTTATCCTCAAAACTTTCCAGGTGCATTCGAAGTGGAGAAATATCGAACGGCATTAGAAGTGTATTCTAACTGCGCTCTGACAGCATTATAAATATTCTTACGGCATTCCAACAGCATTCAAAACATTCTGATCGCATTCGAGGGAGAATCGAAACGGAAAGCCACGTAAAATCCTGCCAGAATGCGCCTCTAATGAGCCAAAATGCACCTCGAATGCATTTCGATTGCTGAAGGAATCTATTTCGATATTAAAACAATTCAGCTGGAATGTGCTTCGAATGCCGTTGGAATCTTTCGATTGCCGCTGGCATCAGTGGCGGTTGGTGAACTGGCTTAAAAATAATGATTGGTTATGACCTGTTTTCAATCATACATTTAAATTACCATTACAGAAACTCCGAAAACTCTCAACATTATCAGGTGTGGCCAGTTTTCATTAATAACGCATACCTGTTAACTCTCATGCATTCGGCGTCAGTTTTAGTGGCATATTTACGTTCCCCTGCTGTAGTCAGCATACTCAATCAACTCATATGGGACACTCGTGTTACATTCTGAGTACATTCTGAGTATTCAAGCTGCATTCTGATTGAATTCTTGGACGTTCCAACCATATTCGGCGGCCATTCCGGGAGCGTTCTGACTGCATTCTAGGTGAATTCGTACAGCATTCGAGGCACCACCAGATTTCGGGTGGAGTTCAGGCAGCAATTGACCTATGGCTAAGCCCCGCCCCCTCCACTGACTCGGACAATCAATCAACATTTTAGAACAGGCGCTAATGGCTGGTATCACAGTCGGAGATATTTTTCAGGATGCTATCGATGATTTTTGGCGACAGAAGGCTCAAATATCATCAAGAAGTCAGCAAATAGGGTTACACTATGCATTGGAGGGATACATTAATGAATTTAGACTGGAGAAGGTCAATGAAAAGTTTAAATTAGAAGCTAAAATTTTCAGGTCTCAGTGCACACGCGATCAACCGCATTTTGTTTCTGTCACCCTCTCACACAACAAGACAGAAGATCAGCATTGTTCGTGCACCGAAGGTTAATAAATTTAATTTAAGTATTATTATTGCTAGCTACCGAAGTTAAGAAATCTAACCTGATGTGACTGAACTCCAAAGTAAACAAGGTGACATGGTGAACAACGCAGCCAGGAGCTCACGTTAAGCCAACGTCCGTCAGCACTGAAGTTAGCCATAGAGTTTACTAACTTGAGCTAACGTTAGCTAACGTAGCAAGGTAAAAGATAACTTTACATTAATCTCTAGCGAAGTGACAAGATGTCACCTTAAACACAATGTTGACTTAGCTTGGAACAAATGTAGAAATCCTTGTTGACCTTTGTTAGCTACGTTAAGCTGATAGTGGGGTCTTCCACTAAGTTTTAAGGGGTGATCTGGGGTTAAATGAAAAATGACACCAGGAAACAACTCATAATTAATCTAAAGAGATATATGTAATAAACACCAAAAAAGATACAAGTTGGCATTTCTCTGTTTATGCAGTTGCCATGGTAACCGAGCAAGCTCATTAAATATGCAGAAAACTTCTGGCACCAATTTCTCTTTAACTCTATGATAGAATTCAGTTTTTCTTTCATCATTTAAAAGCCACTGCTTGTCTAAATGCAATGACTTTGCCATTCTTTGCCCAATTTATCAGTTTTGTGATTTTGGGGCATTTTACTCAAATTTTGAAATTATTTTGCGCAGAATCTGATGAGTACTCAAAATATTCAAAGTATGTAACAGATAGGCAAAATTTATGTATGTCATTGCATTTCTAATGAAGTAAAATACCTGCAGCCCAAATTTCATTGATTTTCAATGATAAATGAAAAAGTTACGGCTGCCACAAACATGAGAAACGTGGAAAAAGTAATACCTTAGGAAATCAAAGGAAAATGCATTAGACCGCATTGAGAAGTGTAATTCAGTTTTTAATCCTTGTAGCAATTAGTGATTATTAAAGGTGGGTTAATATAGAATATTTTAATTAAAAAAATTTTTTTTTGAAAAATCAAATTTTGCCCATTTAACCCCAGATCACCCCTTAAGCTGCTTTCACACCGGACGCGAAACGAATTTTTCGCACGACAGATTACATTCAAAGTCAATGCAAATGCGCGTATTCGCGTCTTTGCAATGACTTTGAATGTAATCTGTAGTGCGAAAAATTAGTTTCGCGTCCGGTGTGAAAGCAGCTTTATCCAGAGGAGACACTTCTCTCGGCTATGATGTGGCTTTGGGAAGGGTATAAAATACACCCCATCGACCAGCCTCTCGGGATACCCCGTATCGGAGTAAAATTTACCCCAAGCACAGCGTTTGACCATTTTTTTAACTTAGAAACATTTTAAAACCCCATAAAAGCGAACGATTCAGAGTTTCCGTAATGCGTTTCAATGGAAGTTCAGGCTCAGAATGTCCGAGTGTATGGGGAGAGAATATGCACTGTGATTGGCTCATCGCATTTGAGGGCGGGGCTTAGCCATAGGTCAATTGAACCGCACTCGTACGGCATTATAAGTGTATTCTAAATATTCTGACTGCATTCTGACAGCATTCTAAATATTCCTACTGTGTTCCAACTACATTCAAGCTGCATTCGAGAGCTAATACACCCAGAATGTGCAAGAATCATTTGAGGCGGGTTCGAAGTGCATTCTAAGTATTCGAACGGCATTCTATCAAAGTTGTAAGAATTTTGGTCAATTTGAAATTCCTGCTGGAATGTTGCGCGAATTCTTCATTCCGGCTGGTTCTGCTTGATTCTTGCTGATTTTGAATAAGTGTGACGGGGGCTTTACATAAATTATACATTTGGATATTAAAGCATATAACTCTGAGCATCTAAATGACATCAAACATCTTTAGAAGATTGAAATGCTATTTTTCTAAATTAGATTTTGTGGGATACAATGCTCTACCAATGAGCGTGAACCCACATCAGCCCAACAGTCAGAATTGACTCCGAGGAGCTGTGCTCAACTAGCCTGACTCCGCCAGTATTCGTACTTCCGCTTAAAGGAGTAATATGTAAGTTTGTGGCAAAAATTGGTAGTGCAATCACATTCAAAATACTGCAGAGCGCAGTATCCCCTCCTCCTCTCCCCCAGACGAGAGGTTGCCAGCTAGGTTGCCGGATCCAGCAAGAACGTCTACTACACGGAGCTACCATGGCTACGTTTCAATATCACCAATGATTTGCTCTGACAGGGTTGTGTTCAGTTCAGTTCAGTTCAGAAAAGACCGAGACTAATGACTAACTAACTTTAGCAGTGGTCATATTGGTCAACTTGCTCGTCACTCTTCTGTGTGGATAGCCCACTAAAGTCCACACTGTAATATGCGTAAAGAATGAATGAGGACTCATTTGACCGATGCGCTGTCTCAATTACATTTCATATTGCCATAATGGCTGTGCTAATGTTGGAATGGTTTGCACAGCGTCTCAGCATAGTGCCAGAGAAACGGACTAATAATGCATTGCTAATGTTAGCAATGACGAGTCACGGTTCTTTTTTTTTCTCAAACAATTTGTTACCTAGTCAATTCGATGACCCACCTGCATACGCACTAACGTACCATGAACGAAGATACATGACGTTATTCCACTGTAGAGAATATTTGAAATGTCCGTGCCTATACTAAATAGAATTAAGTAAGCCAAACTTAGCTGAATCTTACCTGCCCAGGAGAAAATTAGCAACTTCGGCGTCGGTCTTCAAATTCTTCTCTGCTTTCAGCCGTCTCCATCTTTCAAAGGCATGTCCTATACAGATCCTTGTTTTGTTTCTGACTTTGTCACGTATTTCGGAATCATAACGAGGCCTTTTAGGTTTAGTAACGTCAGACATTTGCGCTCCGAAACGCTGGTAGCTGCAGCTCAGTGGTCACTGGCAACCTGGATGCCGAAATGCTACTGACTCCGTGATTGGGAGATAGGTGGAGGGCGGCGCAACAGGCCAAAACACAAAATGACAACATCATCATTAATTGTGGGCTGCAACTTCGCTTTTGTAATGAGAATATTCTGGCTGGACTACTGTTGTCAGTGATATAAGTATTTGAAATTAACATCATTCCTTAATGTCTGGTGATATATCAGGGCCATTTCATGATTAATCAACATACATTTCTTACATATTGCTCCTTTAATTTCATTTCGCTTCATTACTCAGTCTGGTCACTCGGAGCTCTGCCTCGTTTACCACGGCAGAAAATACGCCGGACCAACCAACGAACAGAAGGCGTGGCCGAGAGCCATGATGTAGCTGCTGCGTCGAGTTTGAAATTGTAGTCTCCAAAATCAACAATGGCGGCGGACATAGATAGACGGGAGGCCATTCGCTCTGTCGTGGAGAAAATCCCGGGTATCAGCGACTTATAGCCACAACAAGATGAATGTTTGGTAAGTTTTTTGAATGGAAACGATGTTGTTGCGCTACTCCCTACAGGATTCGAGAAAAGTTGTCAT
Source organism: Gymnothorax javanicus (assembly GCA_029692085.1). Classification (NCBI taxonomy): domain Eukaryota; kingdom Metazoa; phylum Chordata; class Actinopteri; order Anguilliformes; family Muraenidae; genus Gymnothorax; species Gymnothorax javanicus. Next base: position 26,391,246 of record CM056195.1, on the reverse strand, counting down.
ATCTACTTAATATCCATCATGAAACATATGAAATAGGCACCCTGTTCATCTCTATGAGAGACCGCCGAACCACCTCAGCTAGCTTGTAGCTTCTAGTGTTACATTGTCCGCGAATTTCACACTATTTAAGTTAGCAGCAAACTTTTTAAAAGCCGTGTTTTTCTTCATGTCACAAGACCTATTCGCTGCCTCAGTGTTATGTTGTCATTATCTATGAATTAAATGGCTCTATGAGACAGCCAAATGCTTAGAGCCAAACTGTGTTACTATATAGTTAGATAGCGAGCTCAGTATGGTGTCAGCGCAAGTATGGTTAACGGTTCAGTTTGTGTCTACGCAGATTTCGTCCTGATGTAAATAATGCGTTATTCTCGCCGATGGTTTCGGGTCTCTTAGGTTTTTTTAATAGCAGCAGTATCGGCAGGAGAAACGATAGCTCGACAGTTTGTTTCTTGTAAGGAGAAGAGAAAGGGCACCTTTGGTTCTTTTTAGTGAATGAGTGAAGGCTAAAATTTGGTAGATGGGCATATGTATGGGTGCAGTATTAACTTTAATGTACTGATCAGTTTGTTTTCACTGCATTTCTGGTATGAAGGACTGTGTTTACAGCAGAAGTACTAGGCAGCTGAGCCGGCGCCTAACATACGTCATCGGCAAACGTTAGTGATTAGTTTACGGGTACACCAATGATTTTAAACTTCAGACAAGCGCCCACCCACCAGGAAGTAAACACTTGTCAATGACGACTGTCCAGACTGTGTAGGAAGCAAAGCGAAGTAGCAGAGTATGGTTTTACCAGGCTACTGAAGGCTAGTCCCTTGTGCTGATTATCTTAGCATTTACCCATCTATTGAATGCTCTATCATAGACAGTTCGGGATTGGGTTGTTTGAAATGTCAGCATCATTCTAATGACAATGTTTGGCCAGGTCAGGCTAACTGCGAAGTTTGTTCACAAACTTTTCAGTCTAGTTGCATTTGGAAATTCAGTTTCTCCAAACCATAGTACAACAGTAATAGTAATGGAGTCATCAGATACGCACCAGGAAAGTAATAAGCAGATTTGACAGGATTCCCATTCAAACCATTCAAGTCCTTCCATTTTTATGGGAACTATTACAAGAGCATCAGTATTAAATCCTCCTCTATTGCACCAGGAATGATTAAAGCAGATTAGAAAATTCAAATTAAAGCTATTAAGAGTTACTGCAATTTTTAAAAATAGGACCAAGGGTCCTGTAGCTTACCGGCAAGTAATCTTATAGTGAGGATACAAGTTATGAAAATTTCATGTGAAGTTTGACATTTGAATCATTGAAAGTCAATGCAAAGGTCACTAAATAAAAGTTCACATACATTTATAAGACCTCCTGTTATATAATCCTAAACACTGAATCAGTTTTGGTGATACAAGTCATTGAAAATTCAATATGTCAACTGTGAACTTTAAAGGTCACAGAAGGTAAAGTCAGTAAATGGACTTCATATACGACTTTCTAAATGTCTCTACACAAACCTTGGCTCAATCTGTGACCATTTTCTTGATAAAAGTCATTGTAATTTCACTGTCGAGTTTGACCCTCAAAGGTCACTGACGGTCAAGTTGAATGTCACCAAATGAAAGTTCATATTTGACTTCCTATATGTCTCCAATACAAACCTACACTCTATCTGTAATGATTTTGCTGATATAAGTCATTGAAATTTCACTGTAAATTTCGGCCATTGAAGGTCACTGAAGGTCAAGTTCAAGGTCACCAAATAAAACTTCATACATGACTTTCTATATGCCCACAATACAAACCTAAGCTCTACCTATAATATTTTTGGTGATAGAAGTCATTGAAATTTTGCTATGTGAAGTTTGACCTTCAAGGGTCACCCAAGGTCAAGTTCAAGGCCATCAAAAGAAATTTAATATATGACTTCCTATAAGTGTTCAATACACATATGTTCCCAATCTTCAATATTTTCAATCCTAGAAGCCTTTGAAAATTCTAACATTTTGCTTTGACCTCAAGTTTGACCTTTCAAGGTCATCTGAGGTCAACTGTAACACAACCAAGGCCCAATCCCAAACCGGTCCCTATCCACTGGCCCTATCCACTACCCCCTCTGCCTGCGCATTCCCACGGAGGGTCCACCATATTGAGTGCCATCCCAAACCAATAAGTGCGGAGTGTAAGTGGCTCACTAAACCCTCCACAGCGAGTCTACGATGATGCAAGCTTACAAACCATCCTCCTTCCAAGTGCAGCGCTTATTTTGTGTCTGGGATGGAAGAAACGCTGCATATCTACAAATGTCAGTTCCATGCAGCTACTTCGGAAAGGTAAGTAAAACATAACCTAACCCCAAACGGACATTTGATTGACTATTTCATGTGCACATCACGGAACTAAAGGTTACATTGTATTTTGAAATGAACATGCAGATGAGCACCCGAGGAAACACTGAGAGAGTAGTTTTATACATTGAATCAATCATTGCTCTGATTCACAATATACCATTTCATGCACAAACACCTTCATCTTTATCAATGCTGTGTATTAAATATTTTACATATAAAATTTATTTAATTACATTCACCTGTCGAAATATTTTGGATAAGAAGTGTATCATTAGGGAACTAGACTGTCATATGCAGTGCAGTGCACCATCGGTAGGCATGGTGATGATTACCTCCGCTTCCCGTTGGATAAAGTGCAAGGGCATCCCAACGTTTCTACGTTTTTACACCCTCCCCCTTAATGAAGCTCCCTCGATAGTGGTGAGGGAGACTTCACATGGAGTGACACTCGGTAGTGAAGTGCTATTGGAAAGGGACCGGTTTGTGATTGGCCCCAAGATATAGGTCATGTATGACCTCCTGTATGTTTATAATAGAAACTTAATCTCGCTCTGCAACCATTTTGCTTCCACAGGCCATTTTGCCCATTCTCCGTAAGGCCCAATATTAAAGTACAGCGCCCCCACTAGACCCACTTCCATTCAATGAAAATGGCACTCGCACTATGCATAAAGTGTATCAAGATGAGTTGATTGCCAGATTTAGAAAAAAAGTTATCAGTTTTTGAGAGATAATTTTTTTAAATTTCAAGTCCTATCTTTTAACATTGTTAATATTTTCCTTGATCTCAAGTTTGACCTTTCAAAGTCATCTGAGGTCAACTTGAACATAGCCTATGTATAGGTCATATATGACTTCCTATATGTCGATAATACAAACTTAATCTCTATCTGCAACCATTTGGCCTCCACAGGCCATCTTGCATATTTATAAAGTACAGCGCCCCCACTAGACCCACTTCCGTCGATTCAATCAGAATGACGCTCGCACTGTACATTGACGGTACCAAGAGAAATTGATTGCCTGATTTAGAGAAAAATTTATCGCGCGGTTTTTGAGAAATAATTTTTTTTAATTTCTCAGTCCTATCTTTAACATTGGGGCCAAAATTTTAAGGGCCCATAAAATGGACAACACAGAATGCAATGCTAAAGTACCCTCGGCCGTATGGGCATAAGACAAGGAATTACAACATATGAAGGGTTTTTAATGTATGCCTATGTAACACAATGTGTTTAATACTATCGGGCTTGAGAGAAGTTTCAAGAGTCAAAAGGAAGACAGAGGTAATTGTCCAATTTCATCTAGGACCTGGCAGGTTATATGGAAAGTGTGGAACAGGACAGCTGGGACTTTACATCGTTTGGCATTCAGAATATGAAGTCTGACATGATGCGCAGTCATCAAAATTCAGTGTTATGTTGAAGTTGACTGAACAGTTTGGTTGATAATGTTGCTACATCAAAAATTGTTATTAGAAGGTATTTAAAGTAGGTGAAGGCCACGTAGCTTCCATGTCCTCCAACTTGATTATCCAGTGAGTACACCTTATGAATTTGACATAGCTACACCAAAGAATGTCATGGTAGTGCAAAGGCGTAATGAAAGTAACACTGTTTAGAAACAGTGTGACCTTTTGACCCCATTAACCAGGTGAAGGTCATCCACCTTTATTGTTCTGCAAGCTGATTATCCAGAACATACACGCTGTAAATTTTACGTGGCTACAACAAAAATAGTGGATGTAATCAAGGAAACAGTGTTTACAAAGAATGTGACCTTTTAACCCCTGAAAGTAGGTCAAGGTTACCCATCTTCAAACTTGTCCATGCTATATGTCCCAAGAACAGTCCCTGTGAATTTTATTACCCTGACATTAATAGGAAAGGAGTTATTGTGTACACAGACATACAGACAGACGGACGCAAGGTCTTCGCAACACCCGATGGCCATATTTTGGCCTCGGGTAAAAATGATTCAATCAAAAATCCAAAAAAAAAAAAAAAAAACGTCTGGAGATATGGTCTAGTAGTATTTTATGGCAAATTTACACAATAATTCATCAGGCCAAAAAAAAAGACAAAAAAAAATGTTCCGGACAACGGGCGCCACACCATGACAATAGCTTATCGGCCCATAGGGCCGGTAAGCAAAAAAAATCTAAAATTTGTCATAGGGTGATCAACATTAATAGCAGCCCTTTATGTCCTAGAAACAATTTTGAGGTGTGAAATGGTTCCAGTCAGAAAGTCACTGAGTAATTGCATTTGGAAATTTAATGTTTGACCCAGCGATGGAGCTCTGGGAAACAGTTGTAGGGTCACACAAACCAATTATGTTCATCCTCAGTGCTAAAGTAATGAGCGCAAGAAGTTTCAAGAGATTCCCATAAAGACTATTCTTGCCATCATTCCAACACACAATCTGCAGCAGCTTCCAAGGAGAATCCATAATCCAGGCAACGTCCATCGTCATCCAAACAAACTCAGAAATATTGGGCAACATTAGTATTAAAGAAAATGAGCCAATCTCATGTTTCAATTTATTCAAAATTTATTCTTTCTTGTCATTATTGTTGGGCCCAGGAGATTTATAACATGTTAAAAGCACACTTGTACCTCATGCTGGAACTATAAAGTAGACTTCAATTATGATTTTAACATGGCTGATATTTGTTTTGAAGTATTTTATCAGTATTTGACAAAAATTTCCAGTACAATGCCTTTAAGAATAGCATGCTGTAATTACTGGTTAAAAGGAACATGCTATTTAAATATCCCATAATAAGCCCTGGGTTCAGCATTCTATTCTTATGGTGAAATGAAATGCCAAGCATCAGGCCATTTTAAGTTATTTGTATTTTGATACTGCATTTCCACAGACCATTTTCTACCAATTCCCTCCTCAATCGCTTTCAGATCCCAAAGATATATCAAATGCTATTCATCAGTAACTTTTAGATAATTACAGGAAGTCTTGAATTAAAGCTGCATGTGCCACTTTCACTTTTTTTCAGACAAAGATATGGACCTCCAGATTCGCTTTTGATGGTCATGCTTATTATGAACACAATTTTTAATCTGGGGAATAATGCCATTGATTTTGATCAGTTGCTGTTCAGATCAAAAACTAGTCATATCCTTTTCAGTTAAGGTTTTCAGTGAAGTGCATCTTGGGAAGTGCACAAATAAGCAAGTACGCTGAATACACTTCACTCTGTTATTGTACTGGAATTTTCAGCCACTGATTGCTTTTCTCTTCTCCAGACAAAAAGCAGGTTAGCATTGTGATACGTATATGCCAAGACAGCATTAAATTTATTTTTCTCCCTCCCCCTGCCCCACAAGAAAGGCAGCAGAAATAAAACATGAGGCTTAATAGATCAACCTCATTCTGTTTAAAGCCTCAAAAGTCCAGTTTTTTATATTCAGGCAAATTGGCACCTTGCAAACTCATGTTTGTTGATAAGCCCTCAACTGAAAAAAGAGCATTTTTTTTTTTTGCAATATGCAAGGGACACTCCATTACATACAAGCAGTCACTTGCAGAAAAAAAGGGTTAAGAGCTACAATACCAAAACATTCCTCTGCTGTACAATTAATATCCTCCGAAGTAATGATAACCATTAAGCCCTGTACAAAGAAAAGGAGCAACTGTTCAACCATCTCAGAAAAGAAATGAAATGCCATTGCTCATTCTGTTTGCAAAACGTATTTAAAGTAAGGAGCAAAAAGAAAGATGCTTCGGGTTATAATATTAATATGTTATCTGAAACAAAGAAAAAAAAAAAAAAACTACAAATCAAAAAAAAAAATATGTACAAATTCACCTGTCACCTGCTTTTCCCCACCCATAAAACCCACGCAATTTATTCTCACTCATATTAGGCATTGTACCACACCATTTTGTTCAGTAAAACTTGCACTGTAATTTCATGTTGCCATCACATGAACAACACCATGCTTTAAACTGCAGCTATGGCAGTAATGCACGTGCAATTTATATCAGCACAGGTGGCACTGTGCTTAATACTCAGGCGAAGAATACGGCAGGCGCAAGTACACAGATGGTTCATCAGATTTTAAAAAGGCATGCAACCAGCAAAAAATTCACCTCGCCAGTACCTTGTGCCAATCCAGTGCTGAAGATCAAGCAGCACATGTGCATGTTTAATGGTGTGTCTGCTTGAGTGCATTTCATTTCATGAAGTCTACTACATAGCACTGAAAATGTAAAAGGTTTGTTTACGCAGTTCAATTTAGATGACTTTTTTTTTTGCCGAGGAATATATCCACATCATATGATAAATCGTATTAAAGCAGCATATTGTCTTTTTTAAGGAACATCAACATAAGTCAGAGGGGAGGGGAGAAAGACACATCCATCGAACAGCAGATTAGCAGAAGAATTCCTCATGAGTTGATAAGGGAGCTTCAATGTTCAATATTGGAACAGCAGCTACTGAAGGGTCTATAGTTCAGATGTTGCTCTGACATTCTGGACTTCGCTGTCAGGCCTCCTGTGGAGCTGGTCTCTTCAAATCCCTGATTTGTTTCACCAAGTAGGTCTTTTCATCGTTGAACTGTTCATCCTCTGTTCTGTCGTTCTGGAACTTGCCGAGGAACTCTATCAGTTTTGTTTGGTTCTTCAGCAATATGTCCAAGATGGGTTGCGTTTTGTTTGGATTGGCTACAAACACCTGCACACAATTATAATAAATGGTAAACTATTACAGGGGTGAAAAGTCGTAAAATGGGATCATTGTACAATCTCACTAATGGAAAGGCTTTAACAGAAACTACAGAAAAAGTCAGATTCATAAATATTTTGACATTGTGGAGGGAAAACAGAGCCTAAATGAGCCTAAATGATGAAAAATTGTGTCCATGTCCAAGTACCAATGAACCTGGCTGATTAAAAATGGCACAAGTGAACAATCTACAAAAGCAATGTTATTTTATGACACATTGATAAATTGATCCATTTCTACAGCAAGCCAATTTAAAAGGCCCAGTACACCGTCTTACAGTTCTTTGATTAGTTTAACTTTTTTACTTGCATATAATTTTAGTTTTAACTTGCTTTAAGGAAAGAAGCATCTATATAACATACAACCAGATACTTCTGTTCACAAAAGAGAGCAGAATCTATACTACTCAATAAATTGAAAGACCCCTGCAAGACCAGCCACAAGAACACTATTCTTGGTGTGCACATGACGTCATGCATAATTTCCAAACAGGAAGTCCGCCATGATGGATGACAACATCAACCAAGATAGCTGCCCTTCGCCATTGAGCTCCTGCAACGCTTTGTGATTTTCTTCGGATTTGCGCTTCCTTTTAAAAGAACACAATGCCTACTTTGTGTGCGGTTTTTAATTGTCGGCAATAATGCAACTCGTGATAAAGACGAGTTTCTTCAGAATCCAATTTCATTGAAATCAGTGTCGCTTACTGGCAAATACGGCACTTTGTTTACGTACGCTGGCAGCTTTTCCTTCAGTACATGTTCTCGAGTTCCCGATTCTATATCCAGCTTCAGTCGCAAAGAGCAAAGCTCCAATGTGGGAACAAGCCTCGCTTAATCCAGCCTTGCAATCACAATGTGCCAGGATCAAATCGCCATTCTTATTGCTCACAAACCACGGCTTGAGCGGTGTTTCTCGAGTTCTTTGAGAATGGTTTACCCGAGCATGAACCAGCATCCTGTTCATTTTCACTTCGTATTAGTGAGAAGAATACCAACCCAGAAAAGTTATACGCATCTAGACTCTTATAAGCCTTCATTTGTGCGTTGGTTGCCCATGAGGTTTGAATAACAAGATACTTTACGATATCGGAGTATTCAATCACTGGTAACGTTGCCAAATCCTCCATATAATTAGACGGCTTTAACATAATATGGGTCAAAACCACAAATTTCAACCTTTTATCTGTATCTTGACTTGGCAGAGGACTCCAGAGAGTCACAATTTTTTGAAAAATTTGGAGATGTATCACTGTTATTGTTGGCACGAGATGCCATTTTTGATTTGTATATCATCCAACATGGCGACGCGTGCCATTTAATCACGTGGATGCACACCAAGAATGCTCAAGAAGGAAAAAAAAAAAAAAAAAAAAAAACTTTATGCAATCACAAGTTAGCAACACAATATACCATTTCTTTTCTTAAATCCTTGTTACCTTGAATACATGGAAAGCTTCAAACTGGATATTGCGACTCTTGTCCCGTAGAAGATTCATCATTAACTTGAGATTTTCTGGTTTGCTGATGTATTTTGTCATGATGGTGAAGTTATGCCGATCCAATAGAAGTTCACCCAGCAACTGAACAGAATGGATATAATTCAGGATAAGTTAATAGCCAAACAAATCTGACAGACAAAGATGACATATGAAGTGAGATCCTTGTAAAAAATGCATTTTTAGCACGGTCCACAAATAACAATAATAGACCCAGAGAAAAACACCTTTTCTGAGAACAGCCCTGTGACTACTATCTGAAAGCACTGCTACCATTACAGTCACAGACACACAAAGCTATTGGTTACACAGGGACAACGAGAAAATCACTGATTCTGCGCAAGACATTACTCTAGCCACCAGGTGGTGCCCTAAACTGATTATTATAGATAATCTGTGAGAAATACTACACGGAAGTCCTATTTATAGCGCTCTAAAGGCTGCGCACAACCACTAAATCAATCTTCTGAAAAGTACACTGCCTTACCTTCAGAGACTGCCTTTTAGTCACATAGTTTTCTGAATGGAGCAACTTCTCATATTCACTAAAGAACTGTCAAAATAATACACAGTTAGATCCAAAGCTAGAATTTCATAATATTAGCGCCTTGCAGCATGCTTTCATCAAATGGCAAGGCAAACCTGCAATTATCCATCACTGAATGACATGTCAATTGTTGCCTAAAAATTAGCTGTGATCAGTGTATTTTTTTTGTTTTCTTTTTTTGTCTTTTTTTCCCAGCAAGCAGTTATGATTCACTCAGCCAGCTCAAATAGAAAAACACGTTCCTGAGAGAGCACTCACTTGCTTAAACAATAGCACAATCAATATGAATTGCATATGAATTATACGATTACGCCTTACTCTGTCGTAATCCTGCTCCAGAAAGTCGGCACTCAGAAGCTTGTGTCGCGTGAGCAAATCCTGGAGGGAAAGTAATGCAGACGAAAAAAAAATTAAATTAAAAAAAAAAAAAAATCTGCAGAAGAACATTAGATCTCTCATGTTTTTCCATGAGAACCAAGTCAACCAAAAATCCTTCAATTTGTTAGCCTCATTTTCCACACATTTGCTTCTCCAAAATTCAAGATCACATTTTAACCCCCTGACACCCAGCTTTTACTAAACCAAACATGACTGCTCTGCCCAAGATAACTAAGACCAGATATCAGATATGCTCCAAGTTTTTATTAAAGTCTGAGTTAAACATAGGCTTCATGGTATGAAATGGTAAAATTAAATGCTGCAAATACATTTCAGCACAAATTGGATGCATTCATGTACAGCAAAATGTAGCAGATTTTACATATAGAGAGCAAATATTCAGAGATGCATGATAAGGTTGAATTTTAATCTTTGCTGAAGACCTTGGTTAGTAGAAACTGCTTAGTTGGAATGAAAGCCTGCACCCACACCAGCCCCTTATGAATAAGACTGAGGACCCCAAGGCAATCAAAATTCAGGGAACACTCCATATTCGGGCAAAGGAGTCAATTAGAATTACAAAGAAATTTCTGTATGTGGGCGCAGAAGGGTTAAACATAATCCCAATCACAACATGGCAGGCTGAACTCATTACAACCATTGAGCCGTGATTTTGCAGACAATAGAACTGCTTGTTCTCAGTGACCAAACAGGACAAACTATAAAACGAACAGAAGAAGCCAGCCAGGGCATCAAAAGCAGAAGCATGTCACAGATGTGCCAAAGGTATCTGATGTCCAGAGCCAAAGGCCATGTCAGCATGCCAAGAGGAGGGAGAATGGACCAATCGAGAGACTCACTTTGAAAGTGGCGAAGGCATCCGAGGCAATGTCAAACGTTGACATCTCCACGTATCTGAAGAAGTCGTAGAACTGCTCAGACGACAGGATGATTTTGGCCAGCGGTTCGTGCCTGATGCATTCCCGAAGCATAATCCCGCAGTTTAGGGCTATTTCAGGAGATTCGTACCTGAACGAGGGAATAACACATGCATGGGACAGGCAGTTAGTCACAATAAAAACAGCAACACAGCCAAAATGCTCATCATATACATGAAGTAGAACAGGACAAAGCAGCAGTCACAAGTTTATACGCACCCCTTTAACAGCATAACCAATATAGTTTGCTGGGTACAGATGTATTCGACCGTGGGCGTCCGCGTCCCAATCTGCCTTCTGAGAATATTGTTGAAGATCTGAGCCACATCCTTTTTACCCTGTTTAACAACATCAAAAGAGAAGAAAAATGTTACAATTTAGCCAATGATCTACTTGAGATTTTACTTCTAACTTAATTTCAAACACTATTCAACCAGGGTTCCCATATGCATTTTTAAATACTTCATAAGTCTTTCTTGGTTCCCACTCAGATTTGCAGAACCATTATGACTTGAGGGAAGGCAATATCAAACATGCAATTCAGCCATGAGACTGGGTAAAGCCACCTGAGGATGGTGCCAATAATGCAGAAAAATGCCATGAAGGGAAGAGCTTTTTCACTCCAACACAAATCCCAGCCATTGAACAGAATATGTTTTACAAACACTGCATTACCAAGGGGCCAAGTCAAGCGGTAACAGAGTTACAAAATCGGTGTATTTTGTATCACTGCTCCAAAACTAAGCAAGATAGAGTTACGATTTAAATGGCTTGGCGTAGGTCTTCCCTAGTACTTCAAACAACAATATAGCTAATTTTGTTCATTTGATTCATTCTGGGTGAGAACAGCAAAAAAATGGTTTTTGCCATTTTCACCCAAAATAAATCAAATACACCAATTTTGTAACTCTGTTACCACGTGACCCGGCCCCTAGGCATTAAGCCAGACAATGAGACTGCTGAACACAAATCTCTTGAGGATGCAACAGAATTAGACCAATCGAGCACTTGGTTAAAAAATGCCCAGATAAGTTAAAATGCTTCACATTATATTTCTCAATTAGAGGAACACCAGGAATTTCAAAGAGTATGGGAACCCTATAAGGCGGTTGTACAAATTCATTTTTACCAACTCCACTGCAGATTCAAGCAACATGTTTACCTGTTCTGCTCGCAAAATTGCTTTCCTCAGAATGTCTTAATCCAGCAGCGCATATAAGAACAGCCCCCAAGTGAACAACCACAAGGAGCATTTTCTGACGTAAAGAAAAAACTTAATGATACTTAAAGGGTGAAGGCACATGAAAAGACCTCCCATGTCAAAATTACGAGGAGAGCTTTTCAAAATATGACATCAAGCGCTGAATAAATGCAACATAAGACGCAACCAGGCGGGCAGCGTCATGACTAACAAGTGGAAGATAAACAAGAAACAAACAGACGAGTGGATATTAAATAGTGACTCAGAGGCCAATGAAATCATAGCGCATCAATAAATGTAAATATCTGGCTGTCGTAAGCGTGTCATTTCGAAATTCTAACACTCTGCCCAAGAGCATATGTGCAGTTATATTTACGCTCATCAGCAGCATACAACACCCACGCTTCTTGCACCAAATCAAGCCTTCAGGCACAGTCACAAGCCCAAACACGACTTTGCTGGAACCAGCACCATGCACTACGTGGGCATACACTCGCGTACGTGCCTTCCCTCACAAGCGCCGTGGTTAACAGAGGTTCTCACCTCGAAGTCGATGAGCTGCAGGTCGGCTATCAGCGTGCTGAGGAGTCCGCTGTTGTAGAGCTCCTGAGCCAGCTGCGCCACGGCCTCCGTCTGTGGCTCCTTCTCGCTGGTGCCGTACAGGATCTCCTTCATAGCCAGCAGGTTTTTAGACACCTCCTCCGTAGCCTGCTCACACAGGGAATGCAACAGGGACTGCAGTGTACAGCACTCAAAGCCCCAAGATAATGTCCCATTCCGCAGCACCCAGCTAGCGTGCCCACCCCTGCACTACTAATGTGACCTCACATTTCCCCCAGAAATTTAACATAACATAACATGAATGGCGAGAACAGGCCGTTCAGCCCAACTACGCTCGCCAGTTTCTTTATACTATTGTGAATATATCCCTTCAGATTCTCAGTGGTATCTAGCTTTAAGTCAAGCCTACTCTTGAAAACCCCCAAGGTCTCTGCCTCAACAATATGGTCAGGCAAGCTATTCCACATCGAAATTACTCTTTGGGTGAAGAAATATTTCCGAATATCAGTGATAAATTTACCTTTGGTCAACTTCCATTTGTGACCCCAAGTTCTACTAACAACACTTGGTCGAAGGAATCCTAAATAATTCACTTTGTTAATCCCTTTAACATATTTAAAGACCTCAATCAAATCGCCCCTTAGTTTCCTTTTCCTAAGACTAAAGAGATTAAGGATCTTCAGCCTCTTCTCATAGCTTTCATGTTTTATACCTGGAATTAGCTTAGTGGCTCTTCTCTGAATTTCCTCTAGAGCCTCTATATCTTTCTTAAAGTATGGTCCCCAGAACTGTACACAATACTCCAGATATGGGCCCAACAAGCACCTCTATACAAAACATTTTACCCTTTGAACACAATATGCTTGACTTTCACTATATTCAATAACCACCAGTGCTGGCAACATCAGTCTCAGAATGTTCATTGAACACCATTATAATCACATTTGAGCTTTTACGCTCTAAATGGTAACACATCAAGGCATAATCTGCAAAAATGACAGTGCGCTTGCATAATAATCTAAATTCAATTCATCTTCAGTGATCAAGCCGATTGGAAATACCTGAAAAATTTAGCTGTGTCAAGATCAGAATGCAAACGTCCAAACGGCACGCGCAAGAGCAGCTGCCCCTATTATTTTCTCAACCCCACACTGGCAGTTGACGTACCGCCTCCGCAACCCTTCATGCCACCGTCTTATTTCCAGCCTCACTGCCCCCCAAAAATGCTCTTTTTTCCCCCCAGAGAAAAAGCTGTTTTCTATTTCAATACAATGTTGGCTCAACTACAGACAATTTACTAGTTCTGTCCTTGCTTATCAGTAGTCATAACCGTTACTTGTGCCTGCATCTACAAGGCAAAAATAAAATAAGAAGAGGAAGTGGCAGCTCCACTTCCTCTCCTTACATTTTGCGGTTGCCATCTTTCGTGTGGGTAAAACAATGGCTGAGGAGGGACTGATTCTTGAGGTTGAGAAAAATCCCCAGCAATACAACCAACAATCCCATCATTCCCATGGCATTTTGTTATCCCACGCTGCATGTGGACTTCAGTAACACGTTGTCAAAGGCACGTCAGTTTAGGCAGAATACTCAGCTTTAAACACTCCATTACTCTCAACCAGTCCCTGTTTATTTTGCTTGATTAACAATCACATTGTTGGACTTGACAACAATTTACAGAACTGACCAATTCACAGCTCCACAGCATTAACGCTCGTAACATCTTTAATTGAAATGCTTGCAAGAGAGATTTGCATGCATTTGCCAGCTACAAGCTTACAGAAGGCTAATGCCATTTAGAATGAACATTAAAACCTTTTTAATGTCACTTTCAATGCTTGATCACTACGTTTAAGATGTTTTCTACTTTGAATACATAATTTTTACTGCCAATTCAGAAAATCATGCAGTGTTTACTTTTGTTCAGCTTTCATGATCCGATGAACAAAAGGCTACAATGATACATGTATTTAGCAAGAAAGCGGAGACTGTTTTCAGATTAATTGCCAAGATTTCCATCCTTGGAACCCTGCACTGAACTTGAAAATTATTCAATCTCTTCATCAATATTGCACCTTAATCATTATAGACTACGCATTGAACGCGATTAATTGGTGAAGTAAATACTTCTATTGTGAATCACACAATGAGCAAAGTCACAGGTTAAAAATAGTCCTGGGACAGACGGTAAAGTCACTGCCAACCCAGATGACAAATTTCAGGTAGTCTTCTCGTTGACGCGCTGCAGTGCAACACCTCCGACTGGTGCTAGGGGCAGCATTCGAGCACTGTAGTGGCATTGCGTGTTGCACATCAGGTTTCAGAATGGAAAACCCACTGAAGCCCCACCATCAAAACTAAGAACTAATTTTCATAACTAAAGATAGTTTCAAGGGAAATAATTTATAGTCCATAATATAGGATGAAAAACTAACTTAAACCTAACTGAATTTTAGGCTTAGCATTCATGCTCAGGATCTTATTCATATCACACATCATTGACAAAGAATGCAAGTCATCCACTAAGGCCAGCAGCACATCAGTGATTTTGACGTACAAAGCAGCAAAAGAAAATGGTCTCGCAGAACAAGTTGACAAGAGGGACAACTGGTGCAAATCAAGCTCTTCAGTCCATTCCATTTTGAAAAAAAAAAAAAAAATACATCAAATGCCACCACCAAAGCTGGATTAAATGGGACCCTTCTGCTCACTGGGAATTTCACAGGACAGCCAAGAAAGCATTAGAGAGCATTATGGCTTGATCATATAGAATGACACACCATGGCTAGAGAAACATTACTGTGCACTACCTTTATAAATAGGGCTTACGTAACTGCACATTCTACAAACCATGTCATTCATCAACAGCTTTCATGGGCAGAACCTTTTATGAGCCTCAGAGCAAGTATGTAATTTCAGAAGCTGAAAGTTACTTGCATTTACTTTCATGTAAAATGTATAACAATTTGTTGAAAACCAAGACACCCACCAAGAGCCTTACAGCTGTTCAAATGAGCCTCAGTTCAGTTTAGAAAGTCTGTGGAATCTTGGTTTTTTCCTCACCAACACCAAATTTAATAGTAACTGACTACATGAGTCAATTTAGGACTTTAAAATGAAGTTACAAAAGCAGTTCTTTGGCAGGGCTCATTCCACATTTCAGAGGAAGGCCTAATGTATGCTGCATTTCATTCCTACATTCTGTGTTCCAGGTCTGAGGTGGCAACTCCAATTTGATAGAAAGAGCACCCACGTCATTTCCAGGCACTTTACCTTTTCTGCTTTTTTGTCAGAGATGTCTTGCTTCTCCAGCACAGACATGCTGTCCTTCAGGTTTTTCACTATGTCTGCTGGCGACTTGTGGGACTTGCCAAACGGGAAAGGCATTGTTGTAGGTTACACCTGCAGGGCCACTACACACCACCACAAACTGAAAAGAGAAGGAAAATCATTTCACACAAATGCACTTTTTTCTTCTAAAGCATTTTAACTTTCATCAAGATGCACTTTTCACTGCAATAAAAGGCATAAAAATTCTACACAGTTATAAGTATTGTCTGTGAATTTGCCAAATCCAGTTATAATGGCTGAAAAGAGCAAAAAGCCAAAACTGAGAAGGCGAAATATTACAATTAATAAGCAAGTAAATTGAGAGGGAACTGCACTGATGAATGTGAACACTGAGCAATTTTATGCTTTTCTATTATACCTTACATAAGACAAAGGCAATTTTACAAACTGAATTATGGATGAATAATATAATACTTGCAATATTTGGCACTTTACATTCAAACTAGCGGCCAACTAAAAACATTCAGAGTTAAAATCTTCACAGTCAAATTAAAGGTGCATGCAGCGATTTAGGCTGTTTTACCAACACCCTTTTGAGTGGCCAACAAGATGTTCACACCCCCATCCCTCCTCCCCTCCCTCTCAGCCCCATCCTGAGAATAATGTGCATTCTCACAAATGACACCGTACGAGTATTGATACATTGGCTCCTTCTCAAAAAGGTAAT
Source organism: Gymnothorax javanicus (assembly GCA_029692085.1). Classification (NCBI taxonomy): domain Eukaryota; kingdom Metazoa; phylum Chordata; class Actinopteri; order Anguilliformes; family Muraenidae; genus Gymnothorax; species Gymnothorax javanicus. The sequence continues at coordinate 26,375,006 of CM056195.1, read as the reverse complement.
AACCCAGAGAAATATAAAATCATCTTTTAAATAAAACTTCGGCAACGAACAAAGAAATTTATTGCCATCTCGTAGAGTACTATAGGTGATTTTAGCCGAGTAGTAACGAGAATGATATTGATAATTTGTATATCAGCAATAGCAAGCCAAAACTGATTAACAATAGCGCCTACATAAGATTTACCGGTAACATAACAGAGTTCATCTAATGCCAGTTGCCAGCCTCTACTCCAGACAAAAAAATCTCAACTATTTTGGGGGGGGGGGTTGTTGTTTCTGATGAAATTTGTTAGCTTAAGTTTGTCCAATTGCTCACTCATTTAGCCATGATGGTGGTTGTCCTGACAGGGTTTTTTAAGGAACGTGCGGCAATGTTGGCTAGCTTGCTTTGCTAACTAACCAACCAAAAACTCGCTGGTAACCCAATGTTACAAGCAAGCTAACCACAATACTTTCCTCCTCAATGCACCAGGTATGTTCAAAACACATTTGTCATGATAGCAATTAAAGCTGTTCATGTTCTGGCAATTCTTAAAAATTGAAGATCAGTTGTTGTGGCGGTGCTATAGCAAAGGTTGTAGGGTCACAAAACAATAGGGTTTGTCCTCAATGAACCAAGAATGAACTAAGGATGTTTCATGCAGTTCCAATAAAAATAGTCATGTTATTGCAATTTTTTTTAAAGTTTGGCCTGGCGAAGCCTCAACTGCAAAGGTCATTGAGTGACCATCATCAATAAGAAGCTTTGCCGTGCCAGTACTGATGAAAAGACGTGTGACATGATTCATATCAAAACTGCTAGAGTTATTGCATTTGGAAACCTACAGTTTGACCTAGCGGTAGTACTACATGAAAGGTCGCAAGGTCACAAAAAACTATTGTTCACCTGTTATGTTCCAGGGATGAACACAAAAGGTTTTGTGCGATACCCATTAAAACGGTTCAAGGTACTATGTCAACACAAAGAACCTGAAGCAGCAGCAGTGAAGACAACCGTAGCCAAGTGAATCCATAATATCCCCAAACACTGTGTTCTGGGTATATCAAACTTTATTTCCATACAAATCACATGATTAACCTAGATTCCTGATATCAAAATGTTTTGTATCCCCTTTCTTATAACCCATATGCTAGTTCCCCACCCACAACTTTATGGGTCAATGAGTTCATAAACAAGGGTTCAATATCAAGCGCTTCCCACAATAATACTGCCATGGTTCTCCAGAACAAGCCTAATGCTTACTAATGGATTCAGACAGAAGGACAGACCGCTTTCCTCATTTCATAGGAGGATATACATCCATTCCTGCCATGCAGAACTGCAATGCATTCCAAAAAAGATGGATTAGGGGCAATTCAGGACTAGTAATGAGGCAAAAAAAAAAAAAAAAATTGAGTCATGATGCAATTTGAAACCGTTGATGTCAGCAGGTGACTTCTGAGTAAATTAAAGCAGCATCTAGAAAAGGTCAAGTTCTTCAGGAGCAAATATGGGCCATGGACCCCCAATTTGCCAACAAACACGCCTGAGAACTGATAGTTTAAAAACAATATTTCCAAAAAGAAAGATAGGATGCATTTCAATATTTCACCCTCGGTGGTACTTAACATAATTCATTCAAGGAATATGGAGGAATTTCTGTGCGTAAAAGGGTCAAAGGGCACAAGCCCCAACTTCATACCCATGATCATCGATCACTCAGAAGGCATTGCATTGAGAGCCGAAACTTCTCTAAATAAGGGTACAGATATAACCACATAGGTTCAGAATTACTTTGGCAAACCTTTGTCAGGTACTACAATACATAGTTGCATTCAAAAATGTCAATTAAACCTTTACTGAGTGCAAAAGAAAGCCTTGAGTCCCCATAAGCGCCGTCGATTTCTCTGGGCACAAAAGCATCTATGATTGGCCATCACATAGTGAAACCTGTGTTACCAGACGAATCAATATTTCATGTCTTTTGTAGAAGAAACTGATGCCGTGTGCTCCAGAAAAAAAGGACCGTCCTGTAAATAGCAACAAGTGACAATAGCCATGCTCTATCATTGTTTGGGATTGTCTCAATGCCCTTGGCAAGGGCAACCTGCACGTCTGTGCAGACATCATTAATGCTGAAAAGTACATTGAGATTTTGGAGCAATATAAGCTGCCTTCAAGAGAATATCTTTTCCAGGGTCGCCAATACACATTCCAACGATACAAAGCAAACTTGTAGTCTGCATAAATTACAAAGGCATGGCTGTGTAAGACAAGGGCAGAAGTGCTGGACTGGCCTGCCTGCCGTCCCAACTTGTTCCCAATAAAGCACAATTTAAAACACAAAATGCACACAACAAAGATCAAGTACTTCTACACATCTTAAGACTTATTTGCAGGAAAAATGGGACAACATTACACCTGAAGCACAATCATTTTGTCTCTTCAGTCTCATGTTTATCAAGTGTTGTGAAAAAAGATAATATTCCAAAGTGGTAAATACTTGACCATCTCAACTTTTTTTGAAACATGATGCAAGACTTAAAACAAATGTTTTTATTTGGAAAAAATCTATAAAATTCAAGTGATGTAGCAAAAAAATAATGAGCTGAAGCACTGTTTTCAGCATTATAAAGATCAAAGTATATAAGAATCATTGCTTTCAGTTTGAATTTTAATTCAATATAACTTAAGAGCAAATCACCGCACTCACGACCAAAACTGCCAAGGTGCCAGAAAACCAAACAACTATTAGTAGAAAAAGACTATGCACACTTGGATCAATGCAAGTTTCTTTTAATGAACCAAGCTTTCGGTCAGAGAACCTTCATGATGAAGGTCCTTTGACCGAAAGCTTGGTTCATTAAAAGAAACTTGCATTGATCCAAGTTAGCAGACACTCTTTTTCTACTAATTCAACATAACTCCCCAATTTGGGGTTGTAGATGGATACAAATGAGTCATCCAAACTACGTAACGCTACCGAGTGACGAACCTAAAGGTGACGTTGACAGTTCTGCATAGTTATCCTTAAATCTCTGACTGTGGCCCTACGTACCTGAACAAAATGCAGACTACAATCAGGCACATACAATCATGACTGAAATAATTAGCCACACGGCTATCAGACACAATTAATGTCCTTGTGTAAACTATGAAACCCTCCGCTGCCCAAAGTGAAGCTCGTAACATGGAACAAAGCAGACGGGGATATCGCTAATAATAGTCTTGCTGACGTTTGCCAGCTACCCAGCCAACTTTCAGATGCATTAGCGCGCAGTCTAGATAAGTTAACCTGATATTGAATGATCCACCTTCATCTAGGACTGACTAACCATTCAAGTTCTGTGAACGTTAGCTACCTAGCTACATTATCCCAGTACAGTTCCGCTTCAAGGTATAGCCCAAGCATCATCGGGTAAAGTTGGCTAACCTTGATTTACAATTACGATAAAGACGATGAATAGCTAACGTCGCGTCAGTGAGACACAAAAATCTGCTATAATGTCGAGCGGGGAAATATTAACGTTAGGGAAATATACAGCTGGGAGTCCAAGAAGGAAGCAACTCGGCAGTAGGAAATGGCAAGTCACGATAAAGCCGCTTTCACACTGGACGCGAAACGAATTTTCCGCACGACAGATTACATTCAAAGTCTGTCTTTGCATTGACTTTGAATGTAATCTGTCGTGAGAAAAATTCGTTTCGCGTCCGGTGTGAAAGCAGCTAAAGAGGTCGCTAACGTTAACTAGCTAGCGTTAGCGAGCCCACAGTGCTGCCAAGTTAACTAGCTGGAGTAACCGCAGGATACAACCCCTGTTTAACGTTCGCCTGCAAACTAGTAGCAGGCTTGCCGAGCGGATTTCGCCAACTTGGTACTAGCTAGGCTAGCTCCTCTGAGATGTTAAGGACACGAACCATGCGAGGCACCCTTAGCTGGGTAGGGCTAATCTGCTGAAAACCTTCTGCTGAAAAACTACAACCATCTATACTTTAATAATTTCTTTATTTCTAAATATATTGTGATGAAATTTTCACCAGTTATTCTTGAGATGTACATCCATCAATATCCAGTTGGGTTGATGAAAAAAGAGAATGAGAGAATTTTCAGCAGAATGTTTTCAGCAGATTAGCCCTGCCCCAGTGTTCGCAACACCTCCAGTCGTAACACTGTAGCTGGAGTAGCGCTCCGCTGCTCACCGAAAACTGGCTTTCAGTAGCAGGCACTACATCAGCTAGCCATAGTATGAGTCGTTCAACAGGCCGCAGTCCAGCGGGCCTTATGAAAAAACATGACCATTTCCAACGTTAGCGTATGTAAAGCTGCTTTCATACCGGACGCGAAACGAATTTTTCGCACGACAGATTACATTCAAAGTCAACGCAAAGACGCGAATACACGCGAGACGCGTATATTCGTAATACACGTGTATTCGCGTCTTTGCCTTGACTTTGAATGTAATCTGTCGTGCGAAAAATTCGTTTCGCGTCCGGTGTGAAAGCGTCTTAAGTGTGGCTATGGAGTTGGACTGATCAGTCACGTATCAAACAAAGGAAACACCGCTTTATAAGAAGCTGTCCGACGCGCAGAAACTCTAAAAAGCTATGAGATAGCTAGCTACAACGTTACATCGAGGCACAATTCCGACGAAGTCTAAGTTAACGCAGCTCGGGGCTTCAGGAGAAATTTCACATTCTCTGCGGATTAACTGGCTAGCTATGTAGCTAATGTTAGTTTGCCAGCCCCGACAGGCCTCTAAAAACTTCCCTGCACGACTGTCCGGCTAGCTTCCACTAACATTAGCAAAAATCCCTAGTAAATCGTCGGTGCTACTGCGACTTCACCACAAACCTTGCAAACACGACGGACTCGCGTAACTCCAAGTGCTGTGGGATTGCCAAAGCAATCAAAAAGTCCCGCCAGGTTGAAATCTGATTCGTTTTTGCCAGTGTCTCCTCTCCGAGTCAATGCTTTCTGTTGTCCAGCTAGTTAGCAAGCGATATTTCCTACTTCTATGAGTATGGGGAGGGATTGATACTGCCGCGTCCGAAATTTTGTTAGCTTGTGCTGCCTATTTCCGCTCTGTAGTGACTGAGTGAGCAGCGAGGTCTCTATCGCCCCCATGTGGAGAGAGCTGCCACCACAACAACACGAGAGGGAGGTAACTCAAGTTTCCCAATACCTTTCTTAAAGGTCCCCTATTATGCTATATTTAGTTGTTTAAAATATGTCCAATGGGTCTTTAATGTTAAAAATTTAGTTACATAAAAAAAAAAAACCCACACACATCCAGGCTTAGTGAGACATCTTCCCTCTGTGCCGGCCTCTGTGTCTGTACCGGCCTGAAACACCAGCCGTTTTGAAATGGACGGGGGAGGCTATGCTAATAAGGCACTGCTCTGATTGGCTGCCTGGCCGCTTCGATTCCGGGGGAGGGTGCAGGCCGCTGCAGGGTGAAGTTGCCTTCAGACGTCGACTTCCAGGCTGCTCAGCCTGTCAGGCTGCGTAAACACCGCCCCCAACTACAACCAATCAGATCGTGAGCTAGAGTACAACCAATCCGCTCACGAGGCAGCCAATTCAATTCGGAAGCCTTTACTCGGTAAGTGGGCTTAAGAACATTAATATTTTTAAAAACGAATGCATTTAATCGTGAGATTTCTCATTAAAGAAACTGATTCGGGAGGTAACATTAGATATTTCGGCTATTTTGATTATAATAACCAATGCAAACAAGTGCTATTTTTTTGTCTTAAAGTGAACTTATAGACCTAATCTTAGCTAAACAGGTCATACTTGTTAACTTAAAAACTTCTACAATATAACTTTAAGTATAACTCTGAAACATAAAATTGGCCTACTTGTGAGTTTTTTTTCAATAAGCTGTCTAGTTGAGCTTCTTAAAAACTTCAACTGCAAGTTGCTGTAACGTTAACTGCCTTCAAGGCTGATTGTAGAGACTAGTGCCTTGCAGGCTGGTTAGAAGGCTAATAATCTTCAATAGTATTGCCTCAGATGCCTTCAAGGCTGATTGTAGAGCACTAGTGCCTTCAAGGCTGATTGTAGAGACTAGTGCCTTGCAGGCTGGTTAGAAGGCTAATGTTGATTTCATATTGTATAATCTTCAATAATATTTAATCAGATGCCTTCAAATCTGATTGTACAGACTAGTGCCTTCCAGCCTGACAGTAGAGACTAGTGCCTTGCAGGCTGGTTATAAGGCTAATATTGATTTGATATTGTATAATCTTCAATAATATTGCCTCAGATGCCTTCAAGGCTGATTGCAGAGCACTAGTGCCTTGCAGGCTGGTTAGAAGGCTAATGTTGATTTCATATTGTACAATCTTTGATAATATTCAGTCAGATGCCTTCAAGGCTGATTGTAGAGACTAGTGCCTTCCAGCCTGACAGTAGAGAGTAGTGCCTTGCAGGCTGGTTGGTAGGCTGATGATTTCATATATATATGTATGTGCGTGTTTACAATTCTGATGCCTTCAAGGCTGACAGTAGAGACTCCCTCAGCATTACCGAGGGGGTCTCTACTGGGAGTCTCTACTGAGTTGGAGCCTTCCAAGGCTAATTTAAAATCTTCTATTTTTCAGCCCATAGATTTATTACCGTTCGAAACCAACCACGTTACCTCAGAAAACTGACCGAGGTGTTGTTGCATATTGATGTTGTCTTTACTTTTTACACTCTTTTTAGGAGTTGAAACGATGTCTTGGCGCCATCGTGGAGCCCTATCTACCCGCCCCGCTAAAAAAGTAAAAAAAAAAAACAGCCTCCGTACCCACCCCAGGCCCTGATGCTCCTGCAGCAGGTCCCGCTCCGACAGCAGGTCCCACCCCAGCACCCACCCCGGGCCCTGATGCCTTAAAGGCATCTGACTGAATACTATTAAAGATTATACAATATGAAATCAACATTAGCCTTCTAACCAGCCTGCAAGGCACTAGTCTCTATGGTCAGCCTGGAAGGCACTAGTCTCTACAATCAGCCTTGAAGGCATCTGACTGAATACTTTTAAAGATTATACAATATGAAATCAACATTAGCCTTCAAACCAGCCTGCAAGGCACTAGTCTCTTCGGTCAGCCTGGAAGGCACTAGTCCCTACAATCAGCCTTAAAGGCATCTGAGGTAATACTATTGAAGATTATACAATATCAAATCAACATTAGCCTTCTAACCAGCCTGCAAGGCACTAGTCTCTACAATCAGCCTTGAAGGCACTGGTCTCTACAATCAGCCTTGAAGGCATCTGACTGAATACTATTAAAGATTACACAAGATGAAATCAACATTAGCCTTCTAACCAGCCTGCAAGGCACTAGTCTCTACAATCAGCCTTGAAGGCAGCTAACGTTACAGCAACTTGCAGTTGAAGTTTTTAAGAAGCTCAACTAAACCGCTTATTGAAGAAAATATCTCACAAGTAGGCCAATTTTATGTTTCAAACAGAGTTATACTTGAAGTTATATTGTAGAAGTGTTTAGGTTAACAAGTATGACCTGTTTAGCTTAGTTCAGGTCTATAAGTTAACTGTAAGACAAAAAAAAGCACTTCTTTGCATTGGTTAACATAATCAAAATAGCTGAAATATCTAACGTTACCTCCCGAATCAGTTTCTTTAATGAGAAAAACGATTAAATGCACTCGTCTTTAACAATATTGATGTTCTTAAGCCCGCTCCGCTTTGAGGAGAGGAAATTGAATTGAATTGGCTGCCTCGTGAGCGGATTGGTTGTACTCTAGCTCACGATCTGATTGGCTGTACTTGGGGGCGTTTACGAGCCTGATAGGCTGAGCAGCCTGGAAGTCGACGGCTGAAGGCAACTTCACCCTGCAGCGTGCAGGCCGCTGCAGGGAGAAGTTGCGCCTTCAGCCGTCGACTTCCAGGCTGCTCAGCCTATCAGTATCAGGCTCAAGGACTGTATTAAACATGGACAGCCGAACGTCTCCTGAAAAGTGAAGCCAAGACGTCTCGATCGCCAACTACTGGCAGGCTGCAGTACAAATTATAAGCCCGCCCCCTCCATGTCAATGCCACAGAGACAAAATTGCATACATGATAAATATTTTTTTTCTGAAGATGGTTTCTTCCTTTTTAAGAAGTTCTTACCATGCTGATCTATATTCTAGCGTCAATTTTTCTGATAAGTTTGCTGTAAACTTTTTATTTGATATTATGCAAAAGGGGCGTGTCGTCATAATAAACAGCAATGATTGATAACTGCAGTGCGTGGACGGAGTCCCGATAGCCCCTGCCCCCTGCGTATTTCGTTTCCTGAATAGTTATTTTACGTAGAGCTGGAGTAGGAACGTCGACAGGAGACTTAACATTATCTGAAATTATTCATAGGGCTAGCCGGCAGCGATTATGCTTCAAGCTGGTCAGGCTGCATAAATGCCCTCCGCAAATACACCCAATCAGATTGCGAGCTAGAGTACGACCAATCCGCTCACGAGGCAGCCAATTCAATTCGAATTCCTCTCCTCGAAGCGGAGTGGGCTTAAGAAGATCAATATTGTTAAAAACGAATGCATTTAATCGTGTTTTCTCATTAAAGAAACTGATTAGTGAGGTAACGTTAGATATTTCAGCTATTTTGATTATGTTAACCAATGCAAACAAGTGCTATTTTTTTTGTCTTACTGTTAACTTATAGACCTAACCTTAGCGTAACAGGTCATACTTGTTAACTTAAACACTTCTACAATGTGACTTCAAGTATAACTCTGTTTGAAACATAAAATTGGCCTACTTGTGAGATATTTTCTTCAATAAGCGGTTTAGTTGAGCTTCTTAAAAACTTCAACTGCAAGTTGCTGTAACCTTAGCTGCCTTCAAGGTTGATTGTAGAGACTAGTGCCTTACAGGCTGATTAGAAGGCTAATGTTGATTTCATATTGTATAATCTTTAATAGTATTCAGTCAGATGCCTTCAAGGCTGTTTGTAGAGACTAGTGCCTTGCAGGCCGGAAATCTACATTAGCCTTCTAACCAGCCTGCAAGGCACTAGTCTCTACGGTCAGCCTTGAAGGCATCTGACTGAATACTATTAAAGATTATACAATATGAAATCAACATTTGCCTTCTAACCAGCCTGCAAGGCACTAGTCTCAACGGTCAGCCTAGAAGGCACTGTTGTGGTTTCCCGACTAATTGTTTACATATTTTTGAGGTCCCCTTGTTCATGAATAATTGGAGAGAGACAAAATCTTCAGAAGCCATCTTTATTCCCAGCCTTGAATCGTGCAATAATCCAAACCCGGTGAGCAGTCCCTGGCCAAGAAGCGCTAACTCGGTATTCTTTACAGGGCAATATTTATGGGAAAAACTCATCCAACTTTGCTCCAATCAAAATACATGGGTTGTAACCATCTTATCTCTAACGTTTTTTTAACCAGCTTTGCTCCAATCACAATTCTTGGGTTATCTCTCAAGTTTTTTTCTTTCCCTTGGATTCTCTGAGAAATATTGGTGGCACACAGAAACATTAGTTTCATAAAAAATGAAAGAATATACACTTAAAAGGTGTGGAAAATTACAGTTTAAGAGTGGAAAAACACAGTCAGATGAATAGGATACAAGTAGATACATAATTGATTTAATTGACTATGTTTTCAGTAACAACTTATGATTTTACTGAACAAATATTGATTAAAGCCACAGAAATCAAATACATGATCTCATTATGTTTTCAAATCAACTAAACAGAAGCCTGCTTACTAATCAAAGCTACAGAAGCCTGCTGCTTATGAGTTTGAGCTGCTTATGCATGTGTGAATTGAATTGCTTGCGTGTGTGTGTGACTGTGTGTGAACTGCTTATATGTGTGTGTGTCTGTGTGTGTGAGCATGTGTACGTGTGCTGTGTGTGTATGTGTGTGTGCATGTGTCTGTGTGCACTGCTCGTGTGTGTGTGTGAACTGCTTGTATGTCTGTGTGTGTTTTATGTGTATGTGCCTGTGTGTGTATGTGCATGTGTACGTGTGTGTGTGCGTGTGCCTGTGTGTGTGTGTTTTATGTGTATGTGTGTGTGTGTGTGTGTGTGTGTTTGCACTGCTCATTCCCTCCCTTCCCGTATGTGAACTACTTGTATGTGTGTGTATTATGTTATGTGTGTGTGTTACTCCTGCTTACATAATATGGTTATTGATTATGATTATGGTTATTCAACATGGCAATTGATCTACTGATGAATATGATGAGAAATATTGAAATATAATCTTCAACATTCCTCCCGTTGAGGCCATCCCAATCATGGCCTCACATTAACCATGGTCGAAAAATGGCAGAGCATTGTCTACCCCTGGATGACCCCCATACTACACACGAGTGAATTTCTTATGAGCCGGAACATAAAATATGGCTGGTGGGCCCTTTCCGACTGTAACACTTTGAGTAAAAACAGTCTGTCTTGTACGCCAGCATGTGAACTCCCGATTGTTTTCGTGTCCAGGTTTCTCAAGGCCTTTCATTGCTCTGGTAAATAAAGTCCCAGTCTAATGTCCTACTTGAATCCAGTAATGTTGCTTATTGCAGGTAATCAGTCCAAAGTTAGTCCAATGTCCAAGTCCATATTCAACATTGATTTGCGATTTTTCCATCTGATTGTTTTGGTGAATGAGCCTTCATGACTGGAATTGCTGTCTCAGCATATTCGTTCAAAACTTCATGGAGGCTCCAGGAAGGAGCGGGCCTTGACCGGCTGGTACGCTAAACTGCCACTTGCCCGTCACTGGAGTGAGAAAATAAAAAACAAACACAGGCACAGACACAGGCACATGCAGATCCACTCTGCACTCGGCACATACAGAATGAGGGTCATCTACACCTGCATAATTTCACTTTAAGTCTTAGATGTACCAGATTTTACAATATTTACTTTTGCTGCAAAGACTGTGCAGACACTTTGGAGTCAGAACATTTTAAAAACAGTTTCATCCAGGCCTTCCCAAGGACTTACAATAGCGCCTCCATGCAATAGCCCATAATAATAATAATCCCAAAAGACTTTGATTTCAATTGCCACTTTATGCCAAAATACAGTACCGTGTCGCCTGGGGGTCGACTCACCCCTGCCTTAGGTTGTCTCCTCAATAGGAGATCTTATTGTCTCTGGAGTGAGTCACAACACACACGCAGGTGCTCTGCATTGAGCTCTGTACTCTGGAGGGGGTAGGTTTCCTCACCCCTCATAATGGGATAGTTATGAGATCATTCCAGTTGAACTGGGGCTATTGCTGCAGCTTTGTGGGAATAATAGATGAAACAGTTAAAGTTACAACTCATCAATAACAATTTGAAACAGATGCTGCAATTATAGTTCTGACACTTAGATTCTTCTTTAACCAGCCAAATTAGTCCCAATTCAAGAAATCTGTCTTGCGTATTTTGTCCCCTCGGTCTGAATGTGTTTCACAAAATCATTAATGTCACCTTAATTATTTGAAATACAATGAGTTGTCGACCACACTGCATGTGCCACCCTGATAAATTAATATTATTTAAAAATTCATAATTACCAAATTGCTCACCCTCACTACTGAGCTCCTGTCAATTTTAAATCAATATTTTTTGGCAGTGTGCTCATAATTTTGTGTTTCAGCATGTTCATATTCAAAAATGGGACAGTAACAATAATATCTTTTCAAAGTGTTTTTTTTTTTCAATGGATTTTGACTTAGCAACCCACCTCAATCTAGGGTTCCGCTAAGCGCATGGAGGAGATGCACAGTCAGGGCTTATTAGCCCCAGCCATGACGATTCCCCACATCATCAGCAGAACCGGGTGGAGTTGCTTTAGACCGTGTGTTACAATATGCAATTTTTTTTTTTTTGTTCAAAAACGTGGGCAAATATTCAACTGTGATACAGTTTTTTCATTGGGATCCCAGCACGTAAAGGTGAATAATCATTCCAAATTTGGTCAGCTCAGTCCGTTTCTGTTATTTGAACATTAAAGACTCAAGTTGCCCTCACTGTCACGCAAGTTGCTTCCCCCGTCACTGTCACAGTTCCCGTCTTTCTCACTACTAGTCTGGGGAAAATATTTTGTCAGCCTAATCAAAAACAAATTTAGAACGGGGAAAAAATAATATGTAATCACTTTATTAGTCGACTTTTTCAATTATATGGTGGTCACCTTTTGAATTTAGTCTTGTGTTAATACTCCGAATTGGATTCCCCCAAATCTATTTCAGAACTCCACAGCTGAATCTTAGCTGGCCAGCTTATCAATTTCACCCAAGGTTATTTTCATTTCTTATCTTCTGCAGTGAGTCCTCTGTGGGAAAGTTTCAGGGAATGAGTTAGGTGCCTACAACAAACAATGCATACATCAGACAAAAACTCAATCATCATAATTTTGCTGCTTTTCCTCTCGCTTGGATCTTTCCCTGTAAAAGTTTAAAAAATCAGAGAAAGGTTATTAGTCAATTCGTTTTCTTGAATTGTAGGCCGTCACTGGTTGACTCTTAGTTCCTGTTCAAAAACAGAGAAAAGATCTTTCAATGCTCAGTCAATGAATTTCTTTGGCCGGGAACACTTTCAGTCACCTTTTTAAAATCACAATGCCACTTGTTATAAAATTTGATCCTTCACATGACTTATTTTCTGGGCCTTGTCCTGCATCAAATGGTGCATTTTTGTTTTATTCCCAATCTTATATTTTGATCTCACCCATGTCCATTTTTTTTTTCTAATGTGTAGCTCTCAATACATGTAATCACTTTATTTTAAAGGACCCGGCAATGTATTTCTTTCTTATCTTAATTATTTTCCCCGATCTTCACTTTTTACTCAAAGCAATTCAATTAGCCACAACATTAGAAACACTTTCACTTAGATCCTTCGAACCTCCCTCTCCCAGGGCGCAGTTCCAGGCTAGATCCCTTTCCACAGAGATCTTCGCCCAGGCTCCCCCAGGTTGAGAACTCTGCCTTCTGCTTCCTGGCATCTTCTTTTCAAAGCCCACCGATCACAGAAGCACCACTCGCCTACTAAGGCATTCGCTTTTGGTTTATGGTGGCCTGACTGTACATTGAGCCGAGCGTGGCAGCCACCCCTGTGGTCTTACTGCCCTTTGCAACCCCGTCCGCCGGTGACCCAGTCGATAGCGATCCCGAATCCCGTAGTGGTTACCAGCCACCCAGGTGGGAACCGACGGTCTGATCCCTACCCCACTTCGCTATGGGTATAGAAACTTTGACCGTTTACACCAGCCTCGCCTGTTCACAGAGGTCGTCTCCAATGCCCCTCTGCTAGGTGTGGGCTGTCATCCACGTACCATGTGTTGCCCTCACTTACGACCCCAATTCCGAAATAGCAGGGACGAAGTGCAAACCGCAAACAAAACCAAAACGCAACAAACCCCAGACCACCCGAGCCAATAAGTAATAAACTACTGGCCGGTGCCATCCGAAAGCCACCACACCACGATTCCATCCACAACGCACAACCCATCCCAACCACCTCGGAACTGAGGCCGCACGTGTGACAAGCACGCCGACTAGACGGTACCACGGCAGTATGTCAATTCATACTTCACCAGACACAGGGGCCTTCAGTCCTCTCCCCTGTACTATAACACCTCTTTAACGTGCCCTCGGAACTTTGCAGTCCCGCCGCCGCCTGTTGTGGACAAGGTTCGGGGGGGCCTAATCCCCTCCCTAATCCACGTTTGTGTAATTGACATTCAATTGTTACTTCCTCTAAACTTCTCTCTGTTTATAGTTACTAATCATTCAAGAAGGGCATACGTTTATTTAGTCAATAAATAGGGACTTTTATTCAATTTTTCATAAGGAATAACTATTCTGTTCACTTCTGCAACTTTGTCCTTTTACAACTCCACAGCCATTAAAATGGCTAAACTCCTTTTTCCCTCTATAGCTTCTTGTTTTAAAGGATTTTACCGGATTTGCTGATAGCATTCTGCCACATATGTATCATGTTGAGACCACAGTTGTTCTGGTAATTTGTCTAATTTGTCTAATTCTGTCTTCATTTGTTCTCTAAGTTCGCGTTGATTCCTCAATAGGAATTTTCCATTGCTTTATTTTTCCTATCAATTGACAGTTAATAATAATCTTAATCATTGTTTCCTGTCCTGTTCCAAATCAACATTAAGGGCCCATTTTTTTTTCTCTAATTCTGGGTCCTGAGTAGGGTCGAATATCATTGTACAATGCAATTCAGCTTCTGGCCATGTAGTCTGGGGTATTAGGGCCTCTACACACAGTATTTTCCCCAGGTACTCCAAACTTGCTCTTTAATTTGGTCTACTATATCCCCCAACCGATAAACATTTGATAATTCACTTTTTTTTTAATTTGTGTACTATACATCCCCCGTAAATCCATTTCTTTTTCTGCACAATTCAAATTTAAACCTAAAGCCAAAACTGCATCCCTCCCAATAAACTTAAAGGGGTTCTTTTAACACACGCAATTTTGTTTCCTTACTCCCTACCCTTATAGCTATACAATTGGGTTTTCCAAATCTGATGTTACTGTATATTATTGGCTGCAGGTTTTTTCAGCTGCTGTCTCTCTCTCTGCTCCTGAATATGGGGAGGGCATACGATGGCGGGTTAAACAATTCATTGTCAGTAAGCTTTTCAGACGGCTTTGACTGAGATGCAGCTTCACTTTGCTTTGCAAAATATTTATCCTGATCTTAAATTTTTAGGATTCCCCTTTCTTTAAACAGTTCCAGAATTGCCAGCTCATTTTATTCTTTTTTCAACCCTTTTTTTTCCAACCCTTTTTGCCGATTTGTCCGCCAATGCATAATTTGTTATTATACCCATCATTTTTTTACATATTGCAAGATCAAACTTCCCCTCTTCTGGCCGCTTTGTTACTCTGTTTTTTTGTTAGTCCTTTTTGCCCACTTATTTGTCAATTTTTAATATCATCCTCAAAGGTAGGAAATTGCTCTCTTAATTCCTCCACAGGCATTTCCATTGTTATTTATCTATTAATTTAAATTTTATTACTTTAGCCAAATTATTTTTCCCCACGTATTAAATTGCAATATGTCTATTTTACCAGTTACACTGCTCAGTACGCTTAGTAAGCAGTTTATATTATAAACACGCTTATGTGATTTCTCCTCTTCCTTTTAGACAGATTGTATTTTGTTACGCATTCCTAAACCAGTGTTATGTTTAGTGTAAAACTATCTAGTTGTCTAATCAATGATATTTCTTGTTTAGTTCCATTTGCCTTTTTTTTTTTCCAAACATAGGAAGTTGCTTTTGCTTTTTTTTCTTGATCTCTTCCTTTTTTCCGCCATCTACCAGCTTTGCCATAATCATCATTGTTTATTTTTTAATCCAAATTTCATTTCTCGGCCAAATTGGTTTTTTTCTTCTTGTTGATGATAGTGCACCAATCAAAATAATGCTAAAATAATCATCTTTTAATGCATGCAATTTACTACTTCTTTTAATCTGCCAAATAGTAATGACCATTAATAATAATTTTAACTTATTGCATGTAAACTAGGGGTTATATATTTATATTTAGTGCACTCTTAACACTCCCAACTAATGCAATAAGCAACAAAACCACTGTTCACATCCACATCCAATCTACACCTACTCTACACTCATTCAAAAGGGCACCGCACCCCACAGTACAAACTTCCCGTCAACAACGTCTGTTCGGGACCCCGCAATTGTTATGATTCTCCCTTGCTTGACCATGTTCTGCCCATGATTCTGTCTGACCATGTTTTGATAATGATTCTGATTCCATGCCATGTTTTGTTCTTGCTTTGTCTGTATGTCTGCCATATTCCATTCCCTCAGTTAGATTCCGGTTCTTGTTTTGTTTCTTGCCATGCATTGCACTTTGTCTCCCCTGTCTGGCCTCATGTCATGTGACTGCTCTTTGCCCCAGTATTACGTGCCACACTTTCGAGTGATTTCATGGTTTCTGGGATTTCAATTATTCCTTTTAATCTCGTTTGCTTCCTTCGCCTTGCTGTTCTATCATTTCTAACAGTACTAACAGTTTGTTATTTTAGTTAAAGATACTAACCAAGACTAACAATGTTTATAGTACTAACTTACTAACGAGCACTAGGGATTGTATAGCTGCACTTTACTAATTGACTAACGAGCTCTCAGCATTCGCCCTATTCTAGTCTCTGCCCCTTGTCTTTACTCAATCTACTTTGCTGCGCTTCAGCGGATCCTCCGCACCTGTGAGACTCTGTTCTGCCTCTCATTATCTGTGCACGTTAGAACTCCTTAACCGGAGCCGTATGTTTGTCAATAGGCTGTCTGTGTGATTCCCGTCCGTGTCTTGGCTTTCGCCAATTTCCGTGGTTAGGGTTTCCCTCATGTGATTCCCCCATTGTAATTAGTCTGATCCAGCTCACCTGTTCCCTATCATAACATGTGACTTCCCCTACTTGTATTTTAGCAGTCATTTCACAACCAGACTCTGTCAGAACATTTCCCTTGGTTTGCCTGTGCTACGATCGTTTATGCCTTTTACTCTTTGTGATTCTTTTCTGACTGGACCGTCCCCATTTGTGATTTTGGCTCTGATTTGGATTTGTTTGCATCTGTATACCGAGCCTTTTTTGCCCGACCACGAGTTTTGTGTTTGCTGCCCTGTTTACAACTTGGATTATGTCCCTGGGATTCTGATTTTTGGATTGTGGACTTTGTACTGTTGCTTCCTGCTCTGCGGGGGTTCACCCCCATTCCTAATAAAACACAAGTTTTTTGGATTGCTTGGTTCTCGCGTCTGGTTCCGGAGTGTAACCTCACAGCAATCCTCACTACCAGTCAGTCCACCCTTAGGACCCAACAAACCTCACTTCCAGTCAATGTCCTTGCTAGACCCACTAATCAGCCAGCTCCATATGCCAAATGTGCTGCGCACCCTTTTTTAAAAAATAATAAACAACAAGACAAACAACACCATAAAGATAAAACAGATCCTGGTACCTCTCTTAGGTCATCCAGGCCCAACCTCAAAGAAAGAGAGCCTGCAGGTTAATTCCCTGCCATAGGGTCCCAGCACAGGCCTCACACATAACAGTCATACACCAAACCAATTACAGAACTCGCTCTGAGTTCCACACAATTACTCACAGTAAATTGTTGCGTGTGCAGTGTTGTCAGTGGTTAGTAGTTACATAACAATCCTGCAGATTCTGTCCCTCTCCTTTTAATTTCCCCAATTTTTTGTCTAGATTCTTTGAGCCGAAAGGTCACTTGTCTCCAGTGCTCCAGATCAGGGCTGAGACAACTCAAAACAACACCCCCACTTATGTATCTGAGCAAGATAATTAAAGCAAATTAATTAATTTATATTAAAATTAGTTTGATCTGAAACATTTAAGTGTGAAAAATGTGCAAAAAAGTAAGAAATCAGGAAGGGGGCAAATACTTTTTCACGGCACTGTATGTACTGAAAGTACTTCATGAAAAAGAAATCTTCAATAAACTCAAAAACATGAATAGCATGTGAAGCAGTTTGTCTGTGCCCTCTCCTCCATGTTGTTCTTGTATATAATCTCGACCATGGTTTGCTGTGCTGCGTGGGGGTGCTCCAATTCCTGGGAGGTTGAGTACAAATGTACGGTTTCTCCAATGACGTGAAGAAGAGAAAAAAAAATAGTAAATTGTTGGCTCAATTCAGCAGGAGAAATCAACAAACATTAAAAATTGCAACAATAAAAATGTGAGGTGATCGCATTCAAACACTGCATTTGCACTTTTTCACAACCAAAGACCACACAATTTGGTAGCTTATTGTCCAGTTTATTAAAAGTAAAGAACAGGGAAAGGCTCGCATAGCTTAGGGAGTTAAGACTCAGGGTGTAGGATGAGTGTCCTCTGTCTCATTGCAGGGAGGCTTTAATTGAATCGCCTGCAGCTCTTCAGCTGAAAGAGAGGGGGGGAGAGAAAGACAGGAGAAAGGGTTAGACACATCTATATAGGCTTGGATGGGAAATTGTGCTGAGAGATGAGGTGTGGTCTTTGTTTCCCTACTTAGGTTATGGAACTCAAGTAGCTGTGATCAACAGCTTTTGCTGCTGATGTTTAAGTATGGCAAATGGCATCAGTTACAGATGTGACAGGAATTAGCATAAAGTTGGGTCATGTTCTTTGCAGTCTTTCAGAAAAGAAATGCAGTACAGCTCAATATTTTTAGCATTCAGTATGATTCCCCACTTAGGCCAAACATTTTGGAAAAATAAGCATAGAAGGCTATTTGGCCAATACATTGTTTTCAATCTTCTATTAGGTCCTCCAGGCTCCCTCTCCCTTAATCATCAATCCAAAATTAGCTGAGCAGCAACATAATATTGACAGGTAATGGCAACAGAATCACAAATCCTAAAACACTCAAACAAGAGATCATGTCTAAGTTTACTGAATAGAAGTTAAAAAAGAAAAAAGCTCCCGCAATCAATATTAATAGCGATGTATCACAGCAAATGATAGCTCTTCTTTATTATTCTGTAACATTAACTTTATTACATCAGCTAACGTTAGCTACCTTGTTCTCAAAGAAAATCTCACTTCACCATATCCACTGCTATAACAAGTCTGATGGTATATTCGTTACTTCTCCAACATTTCCTCCCCCACCCCAAAAAAAAAAAAAAAAAAAAAAAAAATCACGTTTTAGAAGCATTTTCCCCTCTAATTTCGTGTCTTGGATGAAATGGCACTGACATGACGGAGTTTACAAGTGTGCTGCTGCTCATGGTTAGCGGTAGTAACTGTCGCTAACTGTACCTAGGTAGTATCGTAGCCCAATTTGTTGTCCGTAAACATTAAATATCTCTAGAATCGTGCAGGGAATAATCCAGTAAAACGCTTTACTGTACGTGTTATTTAATTCAGATGTGCTGACAATATTCAGTCTAATTCTTTAATCGTCTTACCTTTTTGGAAGATCATCACGCACGGTCCATTCCGCTTCAGCTCAGCTGCTGGACTAGTCTTGTCGCACTTCCGGTGAGATTTCAGTCAACTCTCGCACAGCGTACTTGAACTATTCGGATCTAGCTTCACCCACAATGGAGTTAACGGCGTGAATTCACAGGTTTGACGGTAGCTCCGCCCACTTTTAACTGGTAAATCACCGGTTACGAGTTGCCTGGAACGCACCCTAATATTGATGTTCTTAAGCCCGCTCCACTTCGAGTTCGAGGAGAGGAATGCGAATTGAATTGGCTGCCTCGTGAGCGGATTGGTTGTACTCTAGCTCGCGATCTGATTGGTTGTACTTGGGGAGGGCCTTTACGCAGCCTGACAGGCTGAGCAGCCTGGAAGTGATGGCTGAAGGCAACTTCAATGGAACGCCATTTGGGTCAATATTAAATAAATAAATAAATACATAAATACATAAATAAATACATATGCCTATGAATTAAATAAAAATAGCTATGAAATAAACCCTGAAATAAATAAATGAGCCAATAAGTATATAAATAGGTTTTTATTTCAAAATGTTGTTTTTCAAAGGACTACTTTTATTTATTTCATGTGACTTTTATTTCATAATTCCGCATTTATTTATTTCAAAGGACTTGTATTTCCGAATGCCACATTTATTTCCCAGCTCTTTTTATTTCCATCTGTTATATTCAAATGAATGGGCGTGGTTATCTCATGGTTTCAGACCAAAGCAACATCACCAGAACAGCGCTGAAACACGGGCGGTACGGTGGCATAGTGGGTAGCACTGTTGCCTCACAGCAAGAAGGTCGCGGGTTAGATTCCGGCCTGGGGCCTTTCTGTGTGGAGTTGGCATGTTCTCCCCGTGTTCGCGTGGGTTTTCTCCGGGTACTGGTTTCCTCCCACAGTCCATAGACATGCATGTTAGGTTAACTGGACACTAAATTCTACCATTCATTCCAGCGAATTCTGCATTTTGATAGGTTAACACCACTATCCTACGATAAATACCTCGTGTTCGAAAACTGTAGGTTTATCTCCTAATTGACCATAGGTATGAGCGTGAGAGCGAATGGTGAGAAGATTTGAATAGTGTCTTGTAATGAACTGTGGAGGGCAGCATTACGCCGTGCGGCTATAGCCTGCCGGAAATTCTAAAACAGCATCCGCTGATAAACCACATTGATCAATTTGATCTGCCAAGGATAGCATGGCATCTCGGAGCCTACCGATGTCGTCCATTTTGTCCACACAACAGTATATGTATCAGCAGGTGTTGTGATTGATTCGAATGTAAACCTGCATACTCTCCACCCTCCATGGCACGTGATTGGGCATCCCTGATGTATAACTTCAGTGCTGTTCTGGTGATGTTGCTTTGGTCTAATCTGATATAACCACGCCCATTCATTTGAATATAAGAAATGGAAATAAAAAGAGCTGGGAAATAAATGTGGCATTCGGAAATAAAAGTCCTTTGAAATAAATAAACGCGGTATTATGAAATAAAAGTCATATGAAATAAATAAATAAAAGTAGTCCTTTGAAAAACGTCATTTTGAAATAAAAACCTATTTATTTATTTATTGAACTTTATTGACTCATTTAAATATTTTTATTGACATTTATTTATATATTTATTGGCTCATTTAATTATTTCAGGATTCATTTTATAGCTGTTTTTATTTATTTCATAGGCACATGTACTTATTTATGTATGTATTTATTTATTTATTTAATATTGACGCAAATGGCGTTCCATAAACTTCACCCTCCAGCGTGCAGGCCCGAAAAAACCAATTAGTCTATATACACTCATTGGAAAAAAACCAGGAAACCAAGATGGCAGGTATTTCAGGACAGTAAGTGCATGTCGCCTGGTGCACTTTCACATGTTCGCAATAATAGTAATAATGAAAAAACGTAATTTATTCATCTAGTTTTCTATATCGCCTTGAATGTTACATTGTGGCTTGTTTGCTCCGCTTAGAAGCTCTAAAATCCAGAGCAACGTATTGTATTCTTAAGATAGGGTCTACCATAATTTTCCCAATGGATATTTACTAATTATCCCATAAATCCCTCGTAAGTACCTTGCCCAAGAGCTGGCCCACCGTAGCAAGAATGATTCAGCAGTATAGCACAAAATATACGTAAGATTATCTAACAATGACCTGATAGATCATAGGACTGGGTTATGCGTTTCCCGTTTCTGCACACGGGAGGTCGCCCAAGACAAGAAGTTGCGACGGAGTGAGTGAACCGATTTTAATGGTAGAATTCAAGGCAGCATTTGTTGAAGATTAATGTTTTGCTAACTGTTTAATCTTTTTATTCGCAGAACTGTAAGTTTCTAACTACTGGGTTTGTACTGGCTATAACGTGTTGTTGTTGTTGTTGTTGTTGACCATTCATTCATTCATTCATTCATTCATTCATACAGTGTTCGTTCGTTGTTTCCCACCCTTGTCAAACTATTGCGTAAAATAAATAAATAAATAAATAACATGAATATAAAGTTGTGTGTGCGCTTATGTGTGCTGGTCGAGGTGGCGATTGTGGGGTTGTTGTTGGTGGCACACGCACAGACGATAAGAGCCTTTGTTCTAGCACTCGATCACACCTGCAAAGCTTCAGCTCTAACTAGTGAGTAAACACGTGTGTGTGTGTGTGTGTGTTGGGTTGTTGGTGGTGGGATGGGTGGGGTGTGCTGGTCTATGGGGAAGTTTTCCATCTGCTGGTTGAGTACCGTGTAATATAATTTGACATTCCTTTCTTATAGTTGGTAATTTTTTTTGACCGGAAACTCCACCAATGGGTAAAATTTGAATATAAACTTTAAGAATCAATGAAAGTGTTCATAACTGAAGAAAGTTGTAATTCGCCAATTTTGCCCAGAATACAATTAGAGGGTTTAGCAAAAAGCATTAGCCTGAGACATATGCTTAAACTGGAAATTTGCCCATGAAGATGACTACATTCTGATTATTAAGCGCAGGCCTGTTGCACTAAGCTGGATAGCTTGGAGCTCAGTTGGAAACAAGTTTGGATTTGCAGGAGCACGGCAATGAGAGTTACACTGCAATGATAACTTAGACTGTGCTGGTAGCCAAAGCCATCTCTCTATAGCTCTGAAGCTAACGTGCTCCGGAGCTGATTATAAGCATAGCTAACAGCAGTCGGACCAATAAACAGTAAGTGATATCCATATACAATATAGTCCGTCATAACAAAAGGAGTTTCTTGACACTCGTCTATTTATGGATGTTTTATATCTATGCTTTTAACTCTGGGACAGTGAAAACATTGATTGACACTTACAGTAATCTTACAAAATTTGAGTGATATGGTCTGAAATGCTATTTCAAACCTTTAGTAAAAATAATTCAGAGGAAAAAAAAACCTTGGTTTAACAGCATTGTGGAGCAGATAAAACTTTCTTTAAAAATGTGATCCTGCCCGAAAATAAGGCGATTTATCAGAGACACAGACAGTAAGGATATGTCTGGGAATTCAAGATTATTAAAATTAACACTGTTATGGTCAGATAATCTTTCTTGCAGCATGAAGGATGGGGCTATTGTGACAACCTCACTTGGAGATATGAAATTAGGGAACCTTCATTGCTCTGAAAAAGGTGAAAACCTTCAGCACACAAAGACTTCCTCAAGACAAACTGAAGACCCCGTTGCCGAAAGTACTTCAGCCACAAAATGTCTATTTTGAGAAAACTGAGACTACAGCTATAACTATTACTGTAACAATGAATGACATTTTCTCATCCTTAGTTCATGGTGTGTGGAAACGAGAGTTAGGTAGCCTACTTTTTGCACTAGGCTCTTCAATTTAGCAGAAAACATTTTCAGCTGAAAATACATGGACTAATACATTAAAAAAGAGGGGCGGTGCAGTGGGTAGCACAGTTGCCTCTCAGCAAGAAGGTCATGTATTGGAATCGAGCCTGGACCTTTCTATGTGGAGTTTGCATTTTCTCCCCGTGTTTCGCGAGTTTCCGCTTGGTATCTCAGTTTCTTCCCACAAATGTTACAGCCAGGCGAATTGAAGACTCTAAATTGCCCATAGGCGTGAGTCAAAGGTGTATGCATAGTATGGATTGGCGAGCTGTCCATGGTGCTCACCTCCCTTTCAGCTATAGTTAGCTGGAATAGGCTCCAGGTCCCCCGCGACCCTAATGAGGAAGGAGCAGTTTAGGTAATGAACAGAAGGATCAGACACAAATCTGCACTTACGCATTGATGCAGTTGCAATTTTTGGCCAGCATACCTCACTCACTTGCCTACAGCTTTTCAATTTGTGACCAGTGATGACAAAATGAGTCTTAACCCATTTATGACCACTGTCCCATTTTTGGGATGCGGCACATTTTAACCTCTGTAACCCAAGTGAAGGCGTCACTGTGACTAAGCTGCTGTAGGTTAATCAAGGGAAGTGACTCGCATTCAGGAGAAGTGTTTATGAGAGTAGTCTCCCTTTACAGCAGCAGTGGGGGCTGCCATTAGCATGAATTTCTTGAATCTGTAACAGCACTATGCAACGCTCTAAAAGGTGAGTGTGCCTTTTTTTTTTCTGAGACACATACAGCACAAGAACAAAAATGGAAGATTATATCATTATCTAGATATGTATTTCTCAGAATTATGATTTTTTAAAATTCTTTTAACGATCTGTGTACATTTATAATGAGAAGTACATATTTGGGGTCCTCGATGACAAAATAATTATTTTTCACCAGAATTTAAGTGTTACACATTCATTGTTCACCATATCTGATAATAAAATGTAACTAAAAAATGTAAAGAAATTTGGTCATTAATGGGTTAATGACCAAAAATTCAAAATTGAGTTCACTATATCGTATAGATGACACTGTAAGCTTTGCAATGGTGCTTAGAGCAAATCCAGGATAGGGGGTCACGACCTTTAGCACAGCAACAAGGCTAAATTTGTTTACAACTTTTAATGGCTGCTATTGGCTACTGGTAATGTGTAATATTATAACTAGACAGTCCGGTTGGCCGCGACCGCATGGGTGTAGCCCCCGAAAGCCCGCTTCTCCCTTTTGTAGCGCATTATTTAACCAATACTGTTGTCATAGTAACCAAAATTGATAGGTGTCACAAGTGAAGTATAACACGTCCATACCAAATATGAAAGTAATCGGTTAAAAATTACAGCCTGTACAGTGTCCACAAGGAAGTGTCGATGGATGTGGATGCCGCGGCAGTGGAGACGACAAGCATGAATTCATAGTAGCCACCCAAACTATAAATAGAATATTTTTTACTCTTTATTGATGTTTTCATCAATGTGTGTACCAGGCACAATTTTTACATTATAAAGTGGCTGAAAATGGACAAAACACTCTTAAAAATTTATGCCCGTAGGCACTTATTTGGTATTCATTGGAAATGAATAGGCACAACATAAGACTCATTTTGCTGTCACGGGTCACATTTGTATAATTCATATTTTTCCATAATGATGCTGCTTCCCCATAGTGAAATTATTAGAGTCTAGTACTGGACTGAAGACACCTCCAACTCCTCCCACCACCGACTCCTTCCCATTTCAATCATCTCTAAGGAATGGTAATGACGGGCATTGCGCCTTCAAAAAGGAAAAACTTCCAAAAGGTTAGGTTAAGGTTAGGGTTCAGGGTCAGGGAAAGGTCATCATGGTTTTATAAAAGACAGTCAAACTTCAAAAAAGTTTTGACTCACGAAAGGTTAAGGTTAGGAAACGTTTAGGGTTGGGATTGCTTTTATGGAAGATAGTCGAGACTCACCATCAAAAACAAAAGGCTGGAAAAACATTGCAAGTTACTACTTCCGAAAGTTTAAGGTTAGGGTTCAGGGCTTAGGAAAAGCGTTTGTGGTTTTATTGAAGACATTTGAGCCTTTTAAAAGACAGTCGTGGCTCACACTAGTCTGTTGCCCAGCCCCAAATCTTGCACATTCATTACCCTCGTTATAGGGGGCAGGCAGGGGCTGTCGCCACGCTGACATCATGTGACCCCACTTCCCGCTGTTAGTTGTAACACGCTTGACTGCCCTCAGATTTTATTAAATTTGAACAGGTTTTTGTTGCCAATATCCAACTTGTGTGGTAAGCTATCGTAGCCAACTGTGGGGCTGTGGTCGAATAGTCTTTTTTGCTTAGGAAAGTTCCAAACTCCTGAAAAATTACAGAGAATGTTTTACATGCCAGTCAGGGTAAGAGCTGTTCAAATGTTCAGGAAAGGTGCTCCAACAATTCCTTACTTATCTCCTTCAGCATAGAATACACAGGACAATTTATTACAAAAAGAAAGGAGTTAAAGCCATTCTACAATTCCATGCAGCAGCAAAATAAAAAGCTACACATCATCCATCTGGATATTCATGAAAACAAAAGAACGAAACGGACAGGGTAAACATGATGTCATTGCCTAATGTAAGAGCAGTTGGTTTTTCTTACCATGTTGGTTGACTCTTCTTAAGTCCTCATGAATTCTTCTTCATACTTCCATTTAACCTCATGACCTTGCCCGTCGAGGTCAAAGGAAGGAGGTTAATAATTAGATGATAGGAAATCATTTTTGAGTATTCAACCACAGCCTTGGTGAAAGGCAGGGACGCACCCTGGGCAGCTCGGCAATCCATTACAGGGGACCGCACCATTCACTCATGCGCTGATACCAATGGGCAGATTTGAAGTTCGCAATTAGCCTAACATGGATTTCCTTGGACTGTGAGAAAAAGAAAACCTGTGTGAATACTGGGAAAACAAGGAAATACCACACAGAAAGGCCCCCAAGATAGATTTGAACCCACATCTTTCCTGCTCAGCAGTGCTACCCACTGTGCCATCATGCCATCATACCCAATGTGCCATTTTTGGCTTTTGGTATATTTGAGTATCTGCCTAATATTCTGGGCAGATACTCAAATATACCAAAAGCCAAAAATTTTCGTTGAGACGACCTGGTATCAAACTATCACAAATGAAAACAGTTGATACAGCCATGAGTATTTGGACTAAGACACAATGTTTTTTTTTACATTTTGACTCTGTACACCACCATAATGGATTTGAAACTAATCAATTCATACACACACAAAGTGTAGACATTCAGCTTTAATTTATGGGTTTCCAGCCATTTTATTCACAACCCTCAAATTTCAGGGGCTTAAAAGTAATTGGACAAACTGCCATATTTGTAAATTCAGCTTTCATTTGTAATATGTTTTCTCAGTGAAAACTATACCATCTAATGAGTGAAAATAACGATGTTTATTGAAGTATTGTTAGTGGTCGGTCGTTGATGGGACTGCCTTGTGGGAAAGACTTTGTTTAAAGGCCCATTTCCACCGAAGAAGTTCCTGGTAGTATTTGGGGGGCAGGAACTACTGCAGGAACGTCCTCTCGCTCGGCCCTCTCAGCTGCCGTGTCTCCACCGAGAGGGAGAAGCAGGAGGAAGGCTCCTGTAAAGTTGTGTGACGTCCTTTTAAAAATGCGACCCCTCGTCGTCGCTGAGTTTTAAAAATGCCTGCTATTTTGTCACTTTCTGTTGACGTCACATCCCGCCCTGAGGGGTTTTTCGAGGCCGTTCAGAGTACCTACTCCGAGGCAGGGACTTTTTTAGCCCCTGTAAAAGTTCCGGAACTCTGTCCTTCGGGGGTGGTTCTGGTGGTGGAGACACGCAACAATGGCCCCGGCCCTGTAAAATTACCCCGAAGTTCCTGCGGTGGAAACGGGCCTTAAGGTTTTGCTGTAGCTCCCAGGCACAGAGAACCTCCTTGCCCTGAATCCTAAGGTAGAGAGGCAGACTGACAGGAAACAAGGGGGGGGGGGAGCAATCTGAAGAGGAACAAACAAGAGTAGGGGGCATGGGGGGGCTATTGGACAAGAATGGAAAACATGCGGTCCCTCTCCTGAACTTCAGCTCGGTAGCTACATTACTTGGTAGCAAATACTTTGCAGTTAATGACTGCCTGATGTCTGGAAGACATCACCAGACATTGTTCCCTCCCCAGGAAAAGCTCTGCCAGGCCTGCACTGCAGTCCTCAGTTCCTGCTTTCTTTTGGGGTCTACCATCAGCTTTGCTTTCAATGACTAAAATGCATGCTTTTTTGGATTCAGGTTTTGTGATTGATGTGGCAGTTGCAGGACATTTCACTTCTTTGTTTTTGAATATGTTTGGGTTGCTTCCATAGTTTGGGTCCTTATCCATCTGCCCAAGTGCCGTCCATTGATTTTTGAAGCATTTGATTGAATTTGAGTCAACCAGAGAGTCCTACATACTTCAGAATTCATCTTGCTGTTTTTGTCAGCAGTCACATTTTCAATAAATTCAAGGGTTGTACTGGCAGCCATAGACCCATACTATTTTGCTTCCTCCACCTTGCTTACCAAATTAGGTGGCATTTTTTTGACCTTGAACAGTTCCTTCCCTTCTCTAAACTCAACCTATCATTCTGAAAAAAAGATAATCTGTCTAAATGATAGGCTTTTTTTTAACAATTTATGGCAAACTCTAATCTGATCCTCCAAATTTTGAGGCTGACTAATGATTTTGTATATACTCTGGTATATCTGTATATACTCTGGTGGTGAATTCTCTTGATTGATGTCTTCGGCAGAGATACAACTACCTTTTGGAGGGTGCTCTTGCTCTGGCTGTTATGACAGCGTTTTTCTTTCATCAGGGAAATAATCAGTTTAAATTGATGGAGCAGGTGGGGGATTTGCAAGCGGTGCAGGAGGAAGAGATTTTGGACCACTTTGTGTGCCCACCTTTCCATCTGCTCTTGACTGAAAATATCCATCGCACAAACAGGCCATTTCCAGTTTTCTTTCTCTCTCACTTTATCGCTCTTCCTCTTTACATCAGGGCCTTCAGAGTTCTCTCACCATTTCCTGATGATAGATTGGACCAAGATTCACCTGCATCAGAGTGATTTCAAAAGTACTGTTTGGAGGATTCTATGAATGGCTCATCTGCTTAAAATATGACAATGATCCCAAACGTACAATAAAAATACTTTACAATTCTTCCTCTGACAGGTTATTCACACAATATGGATCCAATTTTGCGGAACATTTGTTGGTAATGCTTGAACCAGAAAAAAGCAGGATTTGATAATGGTTGCAGAAATAGCCGGAGAGAAACTCATCTGAGGACATACACACCTCATTGTCATGCCTGTGTGTCACAGACTTGGAGTACTCTCTGTAATCAGAGTACAGAGTAATAATGCATTTGTGACTAAAGTACTCAACATAATATGCTGTATTTTATCTAAAATGAATATGCCCTAACTGGGCCTCAGGTTTTTATTTTACTATGTATGCAATAAACTTCAGATTGAGAATTTTAACCACATTAAAAAATGTGAGCAGACAAATAAAGAAAATAAATGTGGTTCTTCTAAATTTGGAGCTCACATTACATGTACCGTCAGTAATGTTCAGTGTTAAATCAGCTCTTTGTGCCATCTCCTTCACAATTATTGGCAGCCATGCTAAATGTGTGTCTAAAGGGTAATTATAACAAAAATATTTTTTTCATAATATAGCTTAGTTTCATCCCAAGTAAAGAGAAAAATACCACCTTCAACTGAAGTTAATTTAATTTAAAAAACCCTCTTCAAGCAAATAAATTTTGTAACAGAATGACGTTTCACGATTACTGGCACCCCTGAATTAATGCCCAGGTGGTAGATATGGGCATTTTCAGCCATTCCCTGACTGTGGTGAATACAATTTTCCATTATTTGATTTGTGTGTTCCCTTATCTTTCCCATGTTGAGGCGTGAATAAGGGAATTTTACCTCTGTGTCACCTCGTGGGTTATTTATGCCCTAGTGAAACAGGAAATCATGATTTACTGCTTGAAGGTTCCTAAGCACTCTAATCAACTCAAAAATGTAAGATATAAATGGAAAAAAATGATTCAGTAAAATTTGGTTCATCAGAATTTCTTGGGACGTCAATATTTATGGCACATGTAAATTTATTAAAAACGAATTATTTCTTGTTGAGGGATGTGTTTTTCCCGAGATTTACTTCAAATAATAAGTTATTTTTTTTTTTTTTGTAACGTGAGATCACGTTGAAATGTGAAATTTTATCACCCTTTCTCCTCATCTTTATTTGATTAATTAATTAGAACAATTGAGCGACAGCCTGCCTCACTTGTGGCTGTGCCAGCGCTGAGCAGCTTGTTCGGTGTGACTGTGGCTGGAGGCCTATTGACAGGAAGCAGTCGGTGATGTGTTCAATTCGTCTTCAAAAGAAGGCGGTTGACTGCACGTGGGTCGCGTGGCCAGATGTCTCATCGAGCATTGTACCCCAGGCACCCTTCTACCCCCGCCAGCTTCTCTGGGTCCTCAGACAATCCCCTCTATTTGGAGACTGCATTCATTGCTAAATGCGCTCACTGCGCGAGGACGGGCCATTATTCTACCTCAAATTCTAATCTACAGGCGTTTTTATAGAAAGGGGACTAATTTCCGCTGTATAAAAACATACTGCACATGAAATGTCGGCCACCCGCTTGCAACTCCGTATCGAGTTTTTTTTTTTTTTTTAACAATCGACTCGACTGGATTTCGTGTTATAGGCATGGACTGTTCTTGGAACTTATCGCCGACACACAACAAAATGATGGGGTTTAATCAACTTGCTCCAGAGCCTAAAGGGGGCATTAGAGTTGATTTTACAGAGGATTACAACTGGTTCAATGAATATAATAAATGCACAGCCCACAGATTTATGCGTACCTTCCTATCAAAGATGTAGCTACTACCTGTGAACTCTCAGTTCGCCGAAACGTGACAGTGTTTATTTATGATCATAAGGACAAACTAATTTATAGGCCTGTAAAAACGTACAATATACTTGTTGAATGTTTAAAGAGTGAAATTACGTCGACATTCGGCTATGATCTTGTTCTTAGGTCATGTACGAGCACTGAAAAAATTGAGACTGGATCGAAGTAAAAAAAAAATTGCGTCAACTTATTACAGCTAATTTTTTTTAGTTTTTCTCAACTGAAAAAAATTACCTTTGTAAAAATTTTTTCAATTGAGAAAAACTATAAAAATTAGCTGTAACAAGTCGACGCAATTTCTTTACTTTGATCCAAAGTCTCAATTTTTTAGTGAGTGATTACCACATGTATTATGATAGCCCATAATCATCTGCGCCCCTGTCGCCACACACCGACCACGTGCACCTGCCGTAACGCCCTTGGGACACTTTCTTCAAGAGCAGTTACAGAGCTACTTCTGGTCCTGCTGTCCATTTCTTCCCGGGGTTATGGCATTCTTCATGGTGATTAGGTTCAGATGAATACAGCCATTGTTCTTCGTAGTTTCCCACGTTCCAACATTCGCCTGGCAGTCGCGTGTCTGAAGTCAAACAGAGCCGCCGCCATGAATTCTAAAAGCGAGCCGGCGAGCGGGGCATCTGTCCGTGGCTATTCTAGCATCTGCCCCTCCATTTAAGGCGAAAAAAAGGTTTAGCCTATAACAGATGTTTCGTGTTTTCGAAGTTTTCACCGTCCTTCGGCGGGGAATCTGAATGAACCACGCGCGTCTCCGGAGAATACTAACTTGGTGGCTCTTCATAAGTTATGTTAATAATTTAATTGATTTAATATTTACTGATGTAAGTAAAAACGCGTCGGAAGTCGCGCTGTCCCTTAAAATGAATGGAGGAAAATGAGACTAGGTTTCGTTCGGATTTGGCTGTCGATGAAATTGATTTTTAAAGATTTCGTCATTCATGAGGGTGGATATTTTAACGCTTGTGAGAAAGGTTATGTATTCCGTGCTATGCTTATGCTGGAACAGGTGCAGTGTTTATGTTTGAGAATGAATAATGGAATAAATGGCGTAAGGAAAGATAGGGAGCTACTTTTCTTCTTCTAAATATGAACACTGACATGCTTATTTGGAAACATAGTGGAGTCAGAGTCGTTGCCTGATTAGAGATGTTAGATTTACAATCATACGTCATTTTTGCGTTTCGGCTATATTCTGTCATTTTAATGTGTTGCTTTTGAATGAGCAAATTGGGCAACATAGCCCGCACCGCATGATCAAAATGGACACCTCACGAATCAATATTGGTCTCTAGCTTGCCTCCGGGGGTCAATATGACCCTGGCAAAAAACTTGCATAAAACAACTGAATTTGAAAGTGTCATTCAAGTTTCTCTCTCAGCTATATTTGGCATTTCTACTGACCATCTTAACAGCCCAGTAAATAAAACATGACTCCCCCCATCCTCCCCTAATAATCAAGCATTGATTTTACTAATTAATGAGAATGAATGAGAAAGCAATGAGGAAGTTTCTGCAGTATTACTCAGAGCAACGAGAACCAGATCAAACTGATGGTTTTATATAACAGTATAGCTTGGGGTCAAAATGTCCCCAACAGCATAAATGTCTCCAACATGTGTAGAGAACAATTTTTTTGAGTTAATTGTCTTTCCCTTAAAGTTAGGGGAAAAAAAACTAGCTGAAAAAAAGTATGCTAACTAACCATGTCTTTAGACTCTATAAACATTGAATACGGTAAATTTGACCACAATAGAAAGGCTAGATGCTGTGCTGATATTGTAGTGATTTACTGCCATTTGAGGTGGAAAAACATTAGTGCTGGTCAGGTAATGTTAGACAATTAGGTCTTACTTGTCTTCTTTCCAGTTGATCCCAATGGTGTTTGATGGTCAGGGTTCTGTGCATACCAGTCAAGTTCTTATATGCGAATCTCAATGCATGGGGGCATTGTCATGCTTAAATAGCAAAGGGCCTCCCCTAAAATATTAGAACTACTGAATAATTTGGAATGTCACTGGATAGCTTCAAGATTTTCCATCATTGGAACAAGAGTCCTAGCCCAAACCAAGAAACACTGGCTCAGGCTAAGAGTGTCCACTTACTTTTTGGCCGTACAAGGTATTTGAAGATACAAATATGTCAAAGCTGTTTGTAAAAGTTTAATTATATTGTAAATAGTGACTAGTTAAGTGGGCTTACAGGCAGCTCCTTACTTCATTTTCTATTACATATGACCTAACTAAACTTCCATGCATCAAATTACATTTTATGTCATAATCCAGATGAATAATTTAGAGAATTAATCACATTCCAGTCTCGGATCGTTTATGTGTTGTATACAGGTCTTCATTTGACAAATTATCAACTTTTACAAACTTGTTTATGATATGATGCTGCACGAGATACACCGCAGCAGTGCAGCCCTCAAAGGAATTGTGACTGGCAAATTATATAGTTGGAAAGAATTTTTTCAGACCAGTTGGCCTACATTATCTAGGCTATGTGAGACATGCTCAGAGACAGACTTTAAAGGAATTGTCATTACACGCAAAGGACAATGGAAACATGCGTGTAACCTCTCTTTATGTCTCTTTTCTTCAGTTGGGTATTAATGTTCATCCGCTTTACTGCTGTTTAATGACTTGATCTTTTCAGATTGTGTCGAACAAAAACAGTGGCAGTGAATGGACAAGGATAATGCATCCCCATAACATATCTTACTGGTTTGAAAGATCAGCAGAAGGAAACCATCACAGCAATTAATGTAGTCTGCTCCCACTTAATTACCGCACCAACCTGAACATGTCTCCAAGGAGGAGCATTCTGGAAATAATGGGTCACAGAACAAAGGATAGTATGGTTTCTATTCTTTACGACGCTGGGGATAGGTTTCACGTGTTCTCAGGTAATGTTGTCCTAGTTCATTCTGAATAATAGAGCTGATCCCCAGAGAAGCCTAACTGCAGTAATAGCAGCCTCTTGTTCCTCCCTGGGAATGCTAAGCCAGAGTTCCGCGCGCTGAGCCACACGTGACGAGCTCTGATTGAGAAAACCGAGTGTTTCGCTAGGGGTGCACATTTCCAGGCTGGACATCTGTCGCTTGTTTTTGGGCGGGGAACTCAGCCATTGAAAAGAAGCAGTGACCTGTCAGTCTTGACTGATGGGAGCGGGCCGCTGGGATCGACCCCATGTGTGGGAAAATACCTCAGCCAAAAAGCTCGCTCATTCACATGCTAATTCTGCTCTATAAATAAGAGGAGTGCGCAGCGCGGAGGCCTTAAAGACTACGCAGATTTCACACGAGAAAGCACGAGGGAAATCGTCGCTTACACCTACCAAAACGTAGGGACATGACCGCCACTACCATGGCACACAACGTGGGGAAACTATCGAACGCCAAGGAGGATAGAAAGGTACTATACCATCCTTTCCCCTGACAAAAAGTGAAATAGGCTTCAGATTATACATTTGCTGATGTATGTATGTTTGTATGTGCGGTTGATGAATATGTGATGGTCTGACAAATTGCTGGTTTGTACATCTAACAGTCAAGCTATTTTCACAACTGAATTTGATTTGTTCGTTTGTTTCCAGCTGAGGAAACCGCTAATTGAAAGAAAAAGACGCGAAAGGATCAATAATTGCTTGGATCAACTGAAAGAAACTGTAGTTGGCGCTTTTCGTCTTGATGTAAGTAGGCCTTCACACAGTAACCGTTAAAATCGCACTGTTGCTAAATGCTCGAAGGATATTTGGTATTACCTATAGTATTTTATTTTGTATAATCACTGCCTATTGCTCACTTCAACGTTATTCTCTTTAACAGCAATCTAAATTGGAGAAAGCCGACATTCTTGAGATGACAGTTAAGCACTTGCAAAATATACAAAGCAATAAATATGCCGGTAAGTAGCCTCAGATTTTTTTATATTATTATGAGCTTTGTTGTGTCTTCATATAAATCAAATTACGAATTTAGTGTTTATCTTTGAGTAGTTTCGGTGTACATGCGATTTCCCACTGCGGCCTCTAGAGGACAGTATCAGCTAAGGGAATAGCGAGGGAAGGCTTCGTTGTGTGGGATATCGTAGTATTGTCAGCTCCGTAAAAACTCCTGACAGGGGAAATACTTTGTTTGTTAAACAGTTTCCATACAATACCACTTTTTATTCTCTTTGAAGAGAATGAGACTGAAGACTGTAGCTTTTCGTACATCCCCAGGCCCTGTGGCAGCCTACATTAATATTCAGCCCAATGTAATACATCCATACTCTGACAGATGGCACTGTGATAGATATGTGAGCATTTCTTTTTTGTGTTCCAGCTGATCCTACCCTAGGACTAGAAGCCCAGCAGAAGTATAGTACGGGCTACATTCAGTGTATGCACGAGGTTCATAATCTGCTGCTTACTTGCGAGTGGATGGACAAGACTCTGGGGTCGCGCCTGCTCAACCACCTGCTGAAGTCCCTTCCACGGTCCACTGAAGATGGCTCCCAGCCTGCAGCCGGGTCCATTAACCCCATCCCCCTCCACACGCTTGGGACCTCAAGACAAGACACCCCCCTGTCATCAAATAGGGCCTTTAGCAGTGGCAATGTTAAGCCTGGGAGAGAGGTCAAAGCGGAGAACACCCAGTATTTAGCCAGCCCCCGTGATAGGGTACTTCTGCTACCAGGAAATCGGTTACTTAACAATCCACATATCACCTCACTTGACATGTGGAGGCCCTGGTGAATTTAAGGAACTCAAACTCTACTTTGATCAATGCTTAGACTCTTCTCCTTATGTATCTTATAGATATGCTTCTCAGAACACTTGTGGGGCAGTACTGTTCCAGAATAGGTGTGTTACAGACACGGGTACTTCCGGCAGAAGTAAACTTCTTGTAGCCTGCATTGTAGAAGGCTATTATTTCTCTATTTATTGTATTAACTCAATTTATTTAATAAGATAAACTTGCTTTTAGGTTTATTCATTACAGAATGTAGTCTGTGCTTTCCTTTTCTTTGTATCTAATGTGAATGTATTAACCCAGTATTAATAAAATATTTTCCACAATGCAAAGTGTGTAACCTCATTAAAAATCACAAAAAACATTTCTCATTCCACAAAAACATCTTCAATTTTATAGGGCTTTCATCAAACTTCAATATACCTCTGTGGCTGGGAAGCACTGAATTAAAGAGCTTACATGTTCACTTGTTCACCAAGGTTTTTCCACAAACAGTTGGCACGCACATTTTTTCAGAGTTGCCTCCACCAAACACTCCAGCAGTACACTTAATTCTCACTGCTGGTTTCACAGAGGTCGATTTCATATTCTTGCTGCTTTCCAAAGCATAAGGATGGAATTCAGGGTTCAACAACTGATTCTGGATAAGCACAGCCATTCACGTTTGTTATTGAAAGTATATTTGAAACGAGGAATGAACAAGAATGTACAGGCATAATAATTTAGCCAACAGTTATGTCTTGTGATGTCTTGCAGTGTAATTGCGCAATACCCGATGGAAGGTTGTTGGGAGAAAAAAAAAATCAGCTCCTTCTGCTCTTGCTTAAAGCTAAATTTATATTATTGCAGTAACACTCAGAAAATAGGCTGAAAAATCTCTCAAGTGTCTCTAATTTCAAACAGAAATTTGTACCCCCTCAACCAAAAATTCATCATTAATTTCCAAATTTTTGGTCCCTAAGGATAATTGCTTCCACATTCGACAGTATTATGCTTTCACGGTAAATTTGTGAAATGAATTCTATAAAGAGCCAAAATATACTGCACTGAAGCCTCATTTCAGATTTTGTTCAGATATCAATTTTAAGACAACTTATTTTCCAGATATTTGCTCAATGTGTGAGAATGCATTCAGAATGTACCAATACAAACCAAAACAATCCATCAAATTAAAAAAAAAAAAAACTCCATGAAGCCAACTCAGTCACCGTGAGGCCGTAAGCAACTCAATATGCAGACATATCTAATTTACTTCACCAGCAATACATATCACATTTGCAGAAACTGGTTACATTTCAGACTGACGGCAAATGTCAACAGGGAGGCCAAACAGTAGTATTCATCATTTAATGAAGCATCCAGTATAGGCATCCCTTTATTATATTAAAAAGCTTAATAAGATTTACCACTGTGAGGGCCAGATTCACCAAGACCTTCTGCAGGTGCAAAAACTTTTTACCCTTGCAAAACCAGTAACATTGCCGACGATTGGTACAAAATGTGCCTTCGCTAATCACTTACCATGTTATTTCTTTTGCAAGCCTGAAAAGATGTTGCATGTCCGAAAGGTCCATGGATTCTGGCCCTGAGAAACCAAAATTGGTAAAATGGTGAATTGTAGAATAAGACCGTAAAAAGTATGGCATATTCTAAACGGTTCAAACTGAAGACCCAAGAATGAGCAAGCACACCTATTGTGATTCCCCCACCCCACCCCCAGAAGTTTCTTTCAGCCTACCACGTAATCATCCTCTGATCTAACTGGCTATGCAATTTGTCCCCTCCCTCTCGTCAACCTCAACCCCCAGGGCTCCCTTGAAAAAGAGATTTTGATCTCAAAGGAACTTCCCTGGAGATTTTTCGCAAAAAAAAAAGAGATCTAATTCTTAAAACCATCAAACTAACCAGCATTTGCTGTCATATTTGCAGAGCATACTCGCATTTTTTTTTTTTTTTTTACTAGAGCAGTTATATAGCTATAATGAGTTTGCTGCTGAGCAGCCGTCTAAGTTCCCAAAAATGCGCTGCACTTGTGGTTTGCTTTTCATCGACTTTTTTGCCAAATAAATTCCAAAACAGCTTGTCTTTAATTAGGCCGTTGGAAAATGGAAAGAGCTTGTTTGTCTGCTTACTTTGCAAAATATGGCTTCTTTGAGAATTCTAAAATTTTGAACACTATTCAAACAAGTGAATTATTCGCTTTTAACTTCTAACTGTTTACCTCTTACCAGATTCCATTTGAGATTATATAGAAAAGTTCAGCTGGTTAAATTTCTCTAAAAACAGAGTGCTGTGACATTAGCAAAGTGTGTCCAAACTTTTGACTGGTACTATATACAGTATCTCACCAAAGTGAGTACACCCCTCACACTTCGACAATTAATTTATTATATCTTTTCAAGGGGCAACATTACAGAAATGAAACCTGAATATATTCTACAGTAGTCATTGTACAATATGTGTAGCAGTGTAGATTTATTGCACTGTCCAAATAACTGAACAAACAGTCACTATTTCCAAAATGGGTGGCAACAAAAGTGAGTACACCTCACCGTCAACATGCCAAATTGTGTCCATAGTATCCATATTTAGTGTGACCACCATTGTTGTCCAGCACTGCCTTGCTTCTCCTAGGCATGGAATTTACCAGAGCTGCACAGGTTGTTGCTGGGATCCTCCTCCACTCCTCCATGACAACTTCACGGTGCTGGTGGATGTTGGAGACCTGCTGCTGCTCCGATACCTTCCTCTTGAGGATGCCCCACAGGTACTCAATGGGATTCAGGTCTGGAGACATACTTGGTCACGCCATCACCTTCACCTTCAGCTTGTTCAGGAAGGTAGTTGTCATCTTGGAGGTGTGTTTCGGGTCGTTATCATGTTGGAAAACTGCCGTTTCTGAAGGAAGAGCATCATGTTCTGCTTCAGAATGTCACAGTACATGTTGGAATCCATTATTCCATCAATGAAGTGCAGCTCCCCAGGCCCAGAAGCACTCATGCAGCCCCAGACCATGATGCTGCCACCACCATGTTTGACTGCAGGCAATACACACTTGTCTTGGTACTCCTGCAGGGCGCCGCCACACATGCTGAACACCATCTGAGCCAAAATAGTTTATCTTGGTCTCATCAGACAACAGAATATGGTTCCAGTGTTTCATGTTCTTGGACTGGTTGTCTTCAGCAAACTGTTTTGGGCTTTCTTGTGGGCTAGCTTCAGAAGAGGCTTCCGTCTTGGCTGACGGCCATGCAGACCGACTTGGTGCAGTGCACGGTGTATGGTCTGAGCACTGACAGGCTGTTCTCCCACTGCTGCAACCTCGTTAGCAATGCTGCCAGCACTCCTGCGTCTGTTTTCTGAAGCCAAATTGTGCACCTGACACAGAGCACGCGGACTCAACCTCTTCGGTCGACCCTGACGAGGCCTGTTCCAAGTAGAACCCGTCTGGGAAAACCGCTGAATAACCCTGGCCACCCTGCTGCTGCTCAGTTTCATGGTTTCACAGATCTTCTTGTAGCTTAGACCATCTTTGTGGAGAGCAACAATTCTCTTTTTCAGATCCTCAGAGAGTTCTTTCCCATGAGGTGGCATGTTGACCATCCAGTGACCAGAATGAGAGCATTGCACCCAGAGCACCACAGTTTAAACCTTCAATAAGTTACACAACCTCATATGGCCCAGTCGAACAGATAAAAGCATGAACATGATGAATTAGACACGTTTCATTGCTTGGTTGACCATTACCAATTGGGGTGTGTACTCACTTTTATTGCTACCCATTTTGGAAATAATGACTGTTTGTTCAGTTATTTGGACAGTGCAGTAAATCTACACTGCTACACATATTTTACAATCACTAGAATATATTCAAGTTTCATTTCTGTAACGTTGTCCCTTGAAAAGATACAATCAATTAATTATCAAAATATGAGGGGTGTACTCACTTTTGTGAGATACCGTATATAGGGGAGACTGTGGTCCGATGAGTCATGGGGATAAATGAGCCATATCACTATTTTGCCCATTTTAAACACTTTTGGCATCGATTGATCGCAAAATAGTGATACGGCTCATTGGTCCCCATGGCTCATCGGACCCCAGTCTCCCCTATATATATATACATATATATATAACTGGTTAAGTATGTTATTGCTCACATACAGTAAAAACGGCCTGCCAATATATCCTGTATTGGCCAACCTGTATTGGCCGACCTTAAGCTGTATTGGCCGAGTTCAGCACGTGCACAAGTAACCATTGACACCTGTGGCATTCGCTCTCTTCAAAGAAGCAGACGACAGTCGCGGACCTAGCATTTAGCTCTTTAATGAGTCTTGAAGTTGCGTATAATTCAGAAGTCATAGTCATAATATTGTCATGATAGCACAACATACTTAACCAATTAATAAAAATATTACAAATTGCTTATTTTTGCTTTGCCTTGGTATTGGCCTTTGGGTCGCGGTAACTGTGGCATTCGCTCTCTTCAAAGAAGCAGACAGTCACGGATCTAGCATTTAGCTCTTTAATGAGTCTTGAAGTCACGTACTTCAGAAGTCATAGTCATAATATTGTCATGATAGCGCAACATACTTAACCAATCAATAAAAATATTATAAATTGCTTATTTTCGCATTGCCTTGGTATTGGCCTTTGGGTCGCAATACGGCGACCCTCAGGCCAATACTGAGGCAATACTGAGGCAATACGGAAATAAGCAATTAATAACATTTTTATATATATATATATATATATATACACATGCATACATACACACATTGTGTACTATATATATATATATATATATATATACACACACACACACACACACACACACACACTGTATACTATATGTATACAAACACACATATATATATGCATATATGCATACACACACACACACACACACAGAGAGCGGGGAAAATACGTATTAAATGCATCAAAATTTTCAGTAAAAATATTTCTAATGGGCCTATTGACATGAAATTTTCACCAGATGTCGGCAACAAACCAAGTAATCCACACATAAAAAGAAATCAAAACAAATAAGTCCATAAATTAAGTTATGTGTAATAAAGTGGAATAACACAGGGAATAAACGTTGAACAAATGAAGAAATGGAGGTGCAAAAAGGCTTGGAAAGCCAAGAAACCAGCTGAAATTTGTCAGTATTTAGAAAGCAATCCTGCCCCCTATCAGTGCAAATTAATATCAGCTGGTTTAGTCCAAATTTCTGGCCTATAAAAACGTTTCTCATTACCAAGGTGTCACACAAGAAGCATCTCATGATGGGTAGAAGCAAAGATCTCTCTCAAGACCTTTGCAACCTTATTTTTCCAAAACATACTGATGGCATTCGTAACAGACGTATTTCTAAACTTCTGAATGTTCCAGTGAGCACTGTTGGGGCCATAATCTGGAAGCGGAAAGAACATCATTTCACCATAAACCAGCCATGACCAGGTGCTCCTTGCAAGACTTCTGACAGATGAGTCAAAAGAATAAGAAATAGAGTTGTCCAAGAGTCAAGGACCACTCCTTAAGAGCTTCAGAAAGACCTGGAATTAGCAGGTACAGTTGTTTCAAAGAAAACAATAAGCAATGCACTCAACTGCCATGGCCTCTAAGCACACTCATCATGCAAGACTTTATTGCTGAAGAAAAAGCATGTTGAAGCTCGTTTAAAGTTTTCTGCACACCATTTGGACAAGCCTATGAAATACTGGGAGAATATAGTCGGGTCAGATGAGACCAAAACTGAACTCTTTGAATGTCATAGCACACACCATTTTTGGAGGACAAATGGCACTGCACATCACCCCCAAAACACCATACCAACAGTGAAGTTTGGAAGTGAGAACATCTTCGTGTGGGGCTGTTTTTCAGCATATGGTACTGGCAGACTTCATATAACTGAAGGAAGGATGAATGGAGAAATATACCGAGACATTCTTGATAAGAATCTGCAACCATCTACCAGGAAGCTGAAGATGAAACTGTTGTGGTTTTCATTCAGACATATTTTCATATCATGAGGTTCCCCCATCCTCAAGCAATTGGAGACAGATTCTTCAGACAATTACGCTTTATTGTGGCATGTTGATGAATATAAAGCCAAGTTCTTTTTGTGCAAGAAGAACTCACATCTTGCCTTTCACACCCAGTTTTTATACCTTCATCATAGGAAATATCTTCCAAATATGGTCTTTCTGCTTTCTTGCCTTTCACACTCAGTTTTTATACCTTCATCATAGGAAATATCTTCCAAATATGGTCTTTCCGCTTTCTCATTCTCACGCTACAACAGGACAGGAAAACCAAAACACTGCCCACTAACCTTCAGAACTTCAAGCAAAGATAAGGATGCACATCACTACAAAGGACTGGAAAATTACAGTCAAGAGAGGAAAAATACAGCCAGATGAATAAGATACAAGTAGATACATGAATGATTCAATTGATTATGTTTTCAGTAACAACTTATGATTTTACTGAACAAATATTGATCAAAGCTACAAAAATCAAATACATCATCTGATTATGTTTTCAAATCAACTAAACAGAAGCCTGCTTACTAATCAAAGCTACAGAAGCGCGCTGCTTATGTGTGTGTGAGCTGCTCATGCATGTGTGAATTGAATTGCTTGTATGTGTGTGTGTCTGTGTGTGAACTGCTTGTATGTATGTTGTCTGTGTGCGTGTGTGTGCATGTGTACGTGAGCTGCCTGTGTATGTGTGTGTGCATGTGTCTGTGTGCACTGCTCATGTGTGTGTGAACTGCTTGTATATGTGTGTGTGTGTGTTTTATGTGTATGTGTCTGTGTGTGTATGTGCATGTGTCTGTGTGTTTGCACTGCTCATCCCCTCCTTACGCGTATGTGAACTACTTGTATGTGTGTGTGTGTGTGTGTGTTACTGCTGCTTACATAATATGGTTATTGATTATGATTATTGATTATGGTTATTCAACATTGCAATTGATCTACTGATGAATATGATGAGAAATATTGAAATATAATCTTCAACAAAACGAGGGTAGAAATGTCAGCAAGACAATGATCCCACACACACGGCCATGGAAACTCTAAATTGGTTTCAGAGAAAGAAAATAAAACTACTAGAATGGCCCTGTCAATCACCCGACTTGCATCCAATTGAAAATCTATAGAAAGAACTGAAGATCAGAGTTCACAGAAGAGGCCCCCACAACCTTCAAGATTTGAAGTCAGTTTGTGTGAAGGAATGGGCCAAAATCACACCTGAGCAATGCATGCGACTAGTTTCTCCATACAGGAGGCGTCTTGAAGCTGGCATTGCCAACAGAGGCTTTTCTACTACGTACTAAATAAATTTCAGTAAGCATGTTCAATACTTATTCTCTGTGTCATTCCCCTTTATTACACATAACTTAATTTATGGACTTATTACTTATTTATTCTGATTTCTTTGTATGTGTGGATTACTTGGGTTGTTACTGACATCAGGTGAAAATCTCATGTCAATAGCCCCATTAGAAATATATTTACTGAGAAAAAATGTTGATGCGTTCAATACTTATTTTCCCCGCTGTATATATATATATATATATATATATATATATATATATGTGTGTGTGTGTGTGTGTGTGTGTGTGTGTGTGTGCGCGAGACAGAGAGAGAAACTGTCTTACAACATGGGATAAAAATTTCAACAAATATGGCAACCCAATCCAATATTTCCAGAGGCAAGCATGAAATGAATCAATATATGGAATATATTTTTCCTATGGCAAAATATATCTTCAAACATGTTGTTACCCAATGACATCATGTTAAATGCACAATGGTGTGAAGATGGCAGGGGGTCCTAAAGGTTCTGCACAGAAATTTCAGAGGAAATAAGTGATGACATCAATGTCATCATTATCAATGTAAAATTTTGTAAATGTGTTTTTAAGAAACTAAGGGGACAAGAATCTGCCTGAATGCTGAAAATACTTGAATAATTGAAATCATTATCTGTGAACCATTGTTTTAAATGACAAATATATAACACCTGATGCATATTGAGCAGATTTTATCATCTGATGATCTGATTTCCTCTTGTACATAAAATTTGTGATTGAGAAACAACAGACTCCATTTTTACTTGAGACAACAGTGCTTGAGTGTCATAGAAAATCCTAGTGCGTCTAATTTTGGTGGAAACTAAGTTCGGACCATTTTTGTACTTCCTAGGTTTTGCCTCCTCATATAAAGTAAGATACATGAAAAATAATCATTGATTTCCCATGTTTTGCAATGGCAAAACCTAGCAAGTCCTTGGTCTTTAATCAGTTGAGAAGTAAAAACCTAGCAAGTTGATCTTCCTTGGTTCTTCCACATAAAATTTTTTTTTTTTTTTTTTTGTTATGATAAAACCTGGCAAGTTGAATAAGCCATTTATTAAGCAGCATGCCTATTATATGATCAGTCAGGTCAGTCCCCTTGCAGAGCACTGGATGTGCGCGACATTAGGCCTAATGGTCAGATTTCATAATTCACGCAATTCACGCGCTAATAAAGACTGAAAAATGGCTTCAAGAGGGAAGCAGATGGTGGAGTTAGCAGTGAAAATTTGTCAAATGCCACTGCAAAGTGCATAATCTTTAGGTTTTTGTCCATCATTTTAAGAAATGACATTTTACATTTTCAGATGGGAAAATTTCGTAAATCATACTGCCATGGATACTGGCATACTGATAAACAAGAGAAACATTTCATCCATAAATATCTATTATTATGTATAATGAACAAATCTGCCAAGTCAGTTTCATTGTCGGTCAAGAGCTTAACCCCAGAGGGATACAGTATTTTTCTCAGAGTCTGCTTTTTATTAGCCTACTTACTAGGTTTTCCATAACACTCAAGATTGCCTTTCTAATAGTCCCCGATATTTCAAATATCAGCTCACTGAAAATTGGACATATTGTGCTCGATTCATTTTCTATGTTGCAACAGACCCGAGGCTATGGTGGCTCTGCTGCGCGCTTTCGAACAATAGCGCACGACAGCTGCTAGGTCGACGGAGAGGACTGTTAAAGGAAAGCTACAGCGACACATGGGGATGGCAGTGTGCCAAAAGACCTCCACTTCAAAGCCAAGAAATAGTGCCTTCATGTGTTGGGCTATTTTATTGCTCTCTTATTGCCAATTGCATTGAACCGAGCTTCAATGTATGAACTCAGATGCTCTTGTTAGTGAACCAGTGCGAGTGTTGTTATAATATATTCGCGAACATACCCAAATAAACACGTCCCTCTAATTGTTGCATTTTGCATTACAAAACGCCTTCCTGAAGAACAGTCATCATAGGCCAACATGCAAGAGCGGTTTTGTAGAGGTAATAAACTATTGTTTACAGACACGCGATCCCTCTCTCATCTTCAGAGCTCCTTTGTCGTTTATTTTCGAGTCACTTCATTCAACTGATTTAACGCAGATACGCTTAACAATTAATAATGATTAATTTTGTGTTTGCGCCACAGATGTCATACAGTAGCCTATTCCTCCAATAAAATAAGCCCATGCGCGAATATATGTCATCAGTATAAAATCGTAAATGGAACAGCTAAATAACAATCACAAGAGATGTGTTCTGCCTGTAAAGAAGGATAAATCGCGTCGCACTTTGATACGTGATTTCAGATATGGTGAAATACAGGCAATTCAAAACTTCACTGTGAAGTTTTTAAGATAGGATGCATCCAAAGGACTGAGGCCACAAAACAACAGAGAACAAATGAGGCGCAAGCGAACACCTGTCGTTTTCTTTGAGGACGGGCCCTTAATTCCCCGACTTGATTCATTTCGTCCGAGGCTTGCAGTCTGCAGCTGCCAACTGTCGGCATCGCGTTACATTCATGAGGCCACACAGGAAAGCGCTCCGTGACAGGGAAATTAAACTGCGGAAACAGAAGAGGACGGGCACAAAAAATTTACAGACGATTTTTAGACACTGCAAGGTCAAGCTATAGGCCGACATTTATGCCCCAATTTGATATGGTTGACTCATATTTTCTAAACGGATTCAATATTAATTTGAATTTAAAAAATTATATACAGTACCT
This sequence comes from Gymnothorax javanicus, assembly GCA_029692085.1. Taxonomy (NCBI): domain Eukaryota; kingdom Metazoa; phylum Chordata; class Actinopteri; order Anguilliformes; family Muraenidae; genus Gymnothorax; species Gymnothorax javanicus. Next base: position 26,330,401 of record CM056195.1, on the reverse strand, counting down.
GGTGTCATAGTAGGCTACTCAGGGAAATTAAGTGGTTTAACTAATGAAGACTACATGATCTGAAATGGCATATGGTGAGAGGTAGACAGACATGTAGTAGTAGTAGTATAATAATAATAATAATAATAATAATAATAATAATCATCATCATCATCATAATCAATCATTTACATCACATTATTTGGCAAATAAACGGATTTTATATCCATTTTCTTTCTGATGAATTGAGTTGAAGTTGCTTCGGGGTATATTGGACAAAACAGTAAAGGAGGAGCAAAAACAGTTTTCTGAACGACAGAAAGAACTTGGTAACATGCTTGTAACTATACTATCTGGATTGACAGCCTTTCAATCTGACCGTCCATTTTCATTCATATTTCCAACACATTAGTTTCGATATATGAAAAATATAATCCGGCGGGTACGATAACCAAATTATATTTCTGTGCTGAAATCCAGGCAGTGCAGCCGGACCTGCGGGAGACAAAGGGCTGCGTGTTGATTGGTTGGAATAGGGTGCGCTCCTAGGTTTTCTGGCTAGTGAAGTCGATTCTCTTATTCATATGTAAATTGTACCCTATAAATACCTACTACAGCAACGTAGTGCCAGCAGCGCATCTCGTTAAGCATTCACAACAAACACAGGGCTTTTAGCCATTCGTGTATAGCTTTTCAGAGATCCGCCTGCCAGCTGCCTCTCTCAAGGACTGAACGTAAGACTGGATTACAAGTAGCGCCTTCTCCATTGCTTGGGTTGAAACCAACATGGCCCCGTCGTCTCGACCTAGCAAAAATGGATTTTGTACAGATGAGGAGGAATACTATGGTATTAAAGGGGACCGGAAGGTAGGCAAAAATAAAATGTCTTGATTCTTGCATCACTGAGGTCTGTTTTATTTGAAGATGACCTAATGGGCATATGTATGATCTGAATTTGTCAGACACGAAAGCCATTGGTAGAGAAAAAGAGACGAGCCCGTATCAATGAAAGTTTACATGAGCTCCGGGCACTCCTGGCTGACTCAGACGTAAGTGTCCGCTTCAATACTCTTGTCTTTTCCTCTGGTTCACTTGTGCCAAGAATTCGTATATGAAGGTGGTGATTTAGTTATCAATTCCTTTGACAATAATAATGAAATATCTTGTTTGCACTTTTCTGGAGTTCCAGTCAAAGATGGAGAATGCTGAAGTCCTTGAACTTACCGTGAAACGAGTTGAACATGTTCTCCGAAACCGATCTCGTGGTAGGCAAAACGTTCCGATACGGATTTTAAAACTGCAGTAGACGTATTTGTTGATCGATGCAGTGCTTATTCACCAGTGGAACTAGTCTAATTTTATTCCTTGTTTGTGTATTTGAAGAAGCTGACACCATGAACCGGGAAGCGAGTGAGAGGTTTGCGGCTGGCTACATTCAATGTATGCATGAGGTGCACATGTTCGTGTCAAACTGCCCGGGGATAGACGCCACGGTGGCCGCAGAACTTCTCAACCATCTCCTGGAATGTATGCCTCTGAACGAAGATCACTTCCAAGACATGCTTGTAGATTTACTGTCGGACACTTCCAGCAATAGCAGCACTTGGCCAAGTAGTGAAGGGATTTGCGCTGCCTTGGCTTCTCCTGGGAGCAGAAGTATGTCAACCGTCTCCTCTGCCCTCTCCCCGGCCCCGTCTACTACAACCAGTGAGGACCTCTGTTCGGATCTGGACGAGACGGACAGTGAGCATAATCAAAGTTCTCCTGATACTACGGATAACTTGGAGGTCCAAAACGTGCCCATTACCACCTATTCCAAGTCCATGTGGAGGCCTTGGTAAAACTAATTCTGGCTATTTTCTTGTAAATGATTAGGAAATAGAACTGCAAAGAGTCCTACTTCGATTTTGGGTAGATTAGTGTAAATCATTCCTCTTTACATTGATTGAAGCAGTGCGGAACATGGTTGCAGAGCTGTTCCAATCTGCACTGTTATTGTGGACATGTTATTATAGCGGGGGAATTAGAATGAAGCTCTTTGACATTAATGGTAATGCCTTAATTTCAGCTGATTTCATTGAGCATATGAATTTGTTCATTCTAAGTATAAAAGTGTATGTATAGAATCTGTTTTAGATGCACATATTTTTTTTTTTTTCTTCATCCTTGGCATGGCATTTGCCATGGACGATTTTTGAATAGACAGGCATGCGTATCTACCTTCAGTGAAGGGAGGAGAAACTGAACATAAAATTATTAGATGAAATGATTCATTGGTTGTATGGTGGGTAGCATTGGGGGGTAGGGGGTTGTAATATATCATGTCTGGTCAGCGTATCTACGGACATTGGCTTATTTGTATAGAATAATTCCATTCAAATTTTATTTGTTTGAATCATGTAGATAATCATGGTTATTGTGTTTGTCTTTTGCTTAAAACTACTGTTTGTATGCTACTGCTATATACTTCCACTGCATACATCTTGACATTGTCTCTGCTTACCTGTGTAATGTTACTTGAACTTATTTCATTGTTGTATAAATATATAATTATTTCCCCAAAACTATTCTGGTCAATTGTATTTCTCACAGGATGATCAAATTACTGAAGTTGACATTGAACAAAATAAGCAGTGGAAGGATGGTAATTTGTGTCCTAGCCAAATCCAAGCTGGCACTGCATGTTTCACAAGTTTACAGGACACCAAGTCTACATGTGTTGAAATATAACCAAGGAACACAATTACAACTGTGTGCAAAACTGAAATTTTCTGGATTAATTTGTCTACAAAGGTTTGCTCTGAGGAATTGCCCAGAAAAAAAAATTCTATTTTCTAACTGCTGTCTCACAGTGTAGGCAGGTGACAATTCGCTCTCATTGAACCAGATAAGGATACAAGTGCAGTACTTCGCAGTGAGTCTCATCTGTCAAAACTGATGAGGAAAGTGGGTCTATGTTAATGGTACACTGTGAGCATTATGTGCAATTAACTAGATCTCAAAATGCTCCCATGCAATTGTGGAGTAAACTTTTTTTGTACAGACTAACAGACAACCACTATGACCCTAATGAATGTGAAAACAACGTGGAGTTCTCAAAGGCCTACAGACCATAAACAGTTTTGGCATCACAGACATTTCCCAACACCTCAGACGTGTTGGGGCTTTATCATCTGTGAATATGTTGCTTTAGAACCTTCTTTTTAAGAATTAACTGCTTGTTTTCACACCTCGTCTTCAAAGCCATGTAAGCCTCAAAAGCTTTGTTTTCATCTAGCCTATGTCCCCTCTTAATGGTGAAGACAAGGTGTCAGGTTTTGAAGTTTCTGAAGTTTAACAAGCATTCAGAACTAACTGAACTGGCAAAAATGAGGGAGACTTGCTTACAAGCACAGCCTGCTAAATGCCTGAGCAATATTTGTTGCCTTAATGTCTTATGATTGGAAGGTGGGCTATTTATGATTCAGAGGTAGTGTGGTTGATTTTCTTCATACATTGGCCTAGCTAAAACGTGTTTGTAGCTATTTTATAGGCTGTACGAAATAATAAACAATTGTCTCCTCATACTCATAGCCTACTGAATGTAATTGACATTTTTGCGTCCCTTTTACTTTCAACTTGCAAGTAGCGACAGGGGGTGTGGGGTCATGAACGAGTCACGGTGGGTTCTTGTCAAAGCTGCTCAGTGCCGCCGTGTGCAGGCCAATCAAAGTGTTGCGGCGGCTGCCGCGGTATATACCATGAACACTCACCTGAAATGGGATCGCGACAAGAGGGTGTAAATACGACATAGCGTCTCGTAAACGGTTGCTTTAGCATGTCGATAAACGTTAAATCCTGTTTGTAGGCATAATCTCAAGGCCCATTTTCTAAAAAAAAAGATTTAAGTTCATGATTATGGGCCAAAATATGTCCGAGGAAGCAAATAGGCCAAAGCAGTGTTACTATTTTGTGCCTTTAGGCCTACGCACCGCGCGCACACACACACACACACACACACACACACACACACACACACACACACACACACACACAAATAGGCTATATGAATCTCTAATCCTATTGACTGCGATCAGGAGACCCCAGAAATAATCCTTTTCAATAGTAAAATGTCTTGCAATGAGCCCCCGACACCAAACGCATGCAAGGTCCTTGGTAACTTTGTGGTTCTCAAATACCTCGGTCAGCAACATAAACGAATGGTTAGTCCTCTCGTTCAGGCCAATATTTACAAAGCCTATAGGCTTTATTATTAAAAAGAATTCCATAGGCCACTGACAGTGACAGCCGAAGTTGCCAAAAATCCTTTGATGAGTAATTCAGCGGCAAGTGGACAAATGTTGGTATTGGACGACTAATTTCAAATTGTAACATGGCTAGAAAAAAAATCTTATTAACTGCTCATTTGTTAAAGCTCCTGAGCCTATGAAAAGACTTAAATTTACTATTGCACAATTTGAGCGAAGTGAACAAGGACAGGAGCTGGTCTGTATGGGTTCGTACTGCGACCCTATTATGGGGGAGTTGTGAATGTGATCATAACCCTTTGACAGTATGGCGTCAAATCGGGATGTTAAAACCTAGATTCATTAGAAATAGCCAATGCATCTTATAATCAATGCACTTTTGCGACGATTTAAAATTGAAACTATGCCTCTAGCCCCTTTAATGCCTAAGATCTTGTAGGGAAGTAATAAGTGTGATACGGCTAACTTTGATGTTACTTTGAACAGACCCATGTCTTTAAACTGGGCATTTAGTATCTGTTCATCTACTGCGGCGTGGTTGGCCGGCGCTGGCAAGCGTCATTTCAATTAAAAAGCACGAAAACCGTTTGTGTCATCAACATATGGCCTTGTAGGCTAACGTACCCCATGGGATTTATGTCCACACGCGTCCCAACTGCCTCTGTCGCGCAACCCATTGAAGAGCAGAACCAGCAGATGCTACGGCCGAAGCAGGGCGGGTAAAATAATGTAGCTTATATTTCTTCAAATCGCGATGTCGGATCCTTTCACTGTGCTTTTTAATTAATTCAATGCAACATTACAACATTGCTCTGAGCTATGATTTGTGCTTTGAATATTAATGTCGGCGATCAATGTGTTCAAGCAATGCGGCATTAACGTTAATACCCTGCGGTCAACAAACATAAAAGATCTGTTTCCTATATGAATATTGTGAGAGCCGCATAGGCCTGATAGAAGAATTGCAGTGTAGGCCTAAAAGGAATAGGCTATGTCTTAATGCGTTTAGTAGTGGTCTGTCTGGTTTTTTTCATTTGATGGAAAAGTTTTCTGCGTAAGCATTTCTGCTCAGCAAACTTTTAGTGGGCTATAAAAAGTAATTCGGCAACTTGGCAAGAAAAAGTAATTCAGTCAGAGCACCAAATGCGAGAAATATTGCGTGACGTTTCAGCTCTCCTTTGCTTGCATATAGCCAGCCAAACTAATACGTGTGCAGGACTAGGAAAAGGGGTCACTTGGGACTTTTTTCCATTCTGAGATTAACGGGGTCAAAGTTAAACCTGTGCTATTTAACCGAAAATGCATATGCAAAGCTAGAGTTTCAAACTACTGTACTGTCAATTTACAACACTTAGCTGTGAAAAACTCTTTAGTTTTTGTTGGAAAATCTCAATTTTCATAAAATGACCCAAGTGACCCCTTTTCCTAGTCCTGCGCAAATCTCAAGCAGAGGGAGAGACTGCTACAAACCACGTGAGCAGCAGAACCCTCAGATGGATACAGGGGAGAGTGCTCCAGACGTTTCTGGAGGCCAGAAGTGGGAAGGCAAGGTACGTCATGAGGGGGCATTAGCAAAATGTGAACTGTCACAGCAGCAGAAAAGAAATACAGATATAAGACAGGTGATGTTTGGGTGTAGGCAGTATGTGAGCTTAGAGAATTCTGTGCTTCTTATTTGTAGGCCTGAACTAGCTCTGCAGGCCTTGAATCATCTTTTTGCTGGTGTTTTGTGATGATTCTTCAGGTGCTCCGAGCGGTCTATGCTTTACAACCTCTCAACAAAATGAATACTTCGCCATTTCAATACATTTCCTTAAATGGTTGAGTGATTGCAACCTTACAATCAGGGGCCCCAAAAGTAATTTTGAGCACCATGGCACAATATCCTGCTGAGCCACACTATCATTGAACAAAATTATGCAGTGTATAATCAAATCATTTCCTTTCGCAATTCCACACTTGCTTTTATTGTAGCACAAGGCTTAAGGCATCCTGAGAAGAGCCCATTCAGAAGGCTTCAGATTTACTGGCACCCCTAACTGGTAAAGCACTAATTTTACTATAACAAAAATATTACTTAAAGAAAATACTATGACAAAACGAGAGAATCCAACCCCTGTAAAGAAGCTTGGTTTCAGAGTCAGAGCTGCATGTAGAGGTGAATCTGACTGTATCTAGCCAGCACCGCTCAACCTCCTGCACAAGCTACGGCTCCTTCCCCATCAGTGTGGTGACAATCCAAGTCCCAAGAACCAGTTTCCATAACCGGGGCCCAGAACGCTAGGGTCTTTGCCCCCGTCTGCCATCCTGCCCACAATGCACCAGACTTCTACTCCTCTCCTCCAGGTTGGTGGGGAGATGAGCCAAGATGGCTCCCCTTAGCCCTTTTGGGCTGTCCGACTGGGTCCCGGGAGAAACCTGGCAACCAGGCACTCACCTACAAGCTCTCCTCCCAGGTCTGACTCCAGGGGGGGGCCCCCTTATCCCTATTCTGGGCAAGGTTCTCTCGTTTTCGCAGGGCCAGGTCATACATAGGTGGCTAGGGAATCACATTTTGTTTGGCCCCTCAACTGGGACCAATTTGCCATGTGAAACCCTACCAGAAGCAAAAACTCCAGGCAACATAGCTCCTAAGATCCCAGAGGCATGCAAACTCCTCCATCATGATAAGGCAGAGATTCTTGGAGGAGTTTATAACTTATAATTATATTAAATTTTGCTTGGGAGATCAATATTTCTAAGTGCATAAAACTGTGTAGAACTATGCTCCTACGTAAAAATCTGTGCAGGGGCATTCAATAAAAATAAAATACAGTTTCCTAAAATTTTTTCACTTCAACACATTTTCCATCCCAGACATTTGGTCTAAAAGTAATTTACAAAATATAACATCATTAACATACTTTTACACTGTTCAGGTGAGATGAACGGAAACTAGAATATAAGCATATCCAGCAGCTTACAGCGTAAGGTCACAACATCCTCTCCCATTACACAACAGCACCACAGCTTCTGTTTTTATTAAAAATTCTTTATTACATTAAACCTTTTCTATTCTCACAATTTTAAGTTAAAAAAATAAACATTGCTAACACACCATGCTAACGCACCACAAGGTTTTACATCTGCATACACAACATCAGAAAAATATAAACACGGACAGCTTCAGGAGGGCACAGGAATATCTTGCTGCACCAGGTGATAACTTCAGATTATTTTCCGTGCCAGTGTGTACAAACATTAATTTAACTATCGTCCAATTCACTGACCTTTACATGATGACAGAACAATTAAGACAATACTGCGGCATGAGTGCTGGGAATCAACCCCATACCTTACACTCAAAATCAGGGAATCCTGCACAGCTGCAGAGTGAAGGTACAGCGCAGTTCACAGGCAATGAGGAGAGTCTCTAGTGACCAGTGTTGCAGGAGAGGTCACATTAAGACATATACTCTTCATACTGACAATCAGCAAATAAATCTGGAAATACGTGAATGAAGATACTATCTCCTGGTCCTGGCAGTTTTACTTAAATAAATAAATTTATATATTTATTTATTTATTTATTTATTAAAAAAGTATGTTGTAAACCTTTATAACTCTATAAGGGGTACAAATGAAAATTGTAATCCCCATCCTGATACCGAAATACTAACAGCAATATATCTGATTCTTTCAGGTAGTGCTTATTCACACAGTACTTGTTACCTTAAAGTTGCAATGTTTGCAGCTAATAATCCAATTTTAAAATGTTCCCAACTCCCTAAAAAATCGTTTACATGTAAAATCTTAAATATACAGTAGAACCTCAAAGATGGGAACTCCACACACAAGCAATGCTAGACAACTGGCCGTCAACTGTGCATGGTTTCGTCAGTCAGCAGTAATAATATTAATTCTATATATTTACACCTTCTTACACTAGCCATCAATGAATTTCTTGAGCCATAAACAAAACTGAGATATCCCTCTGACCACAGAGCACAGTGTGGCTCCCCATGATGTCATCTGTTCGAATGAGATCCTAATTTCTGCTGACCAACTTACACTGTTAGGTTTTACTTCCACAACTACTGTGCAAAATGAATAGCCCACTTTAAAACCAACCATACTGCTCGTGCACTCCTTCAGAAGGATTCAGATTTTTAAAACCAGTCATTTCATGGTGCTTCCTGAGTTAAACACTCAAGGAATTCATAGCTACGAGGTTCCAAGTCGTGAAAAAATATACTTTGTGCAGTGCTCTAATAGTACTTTCAAGCTGCTCAATAAAGATTTTTATCTCAAATTACAAAAATAATAAAGATCTCAAAAAATGGGGGAATTACCACAATCAATGCAAATTATCTGTGGGTGATTTACAAGTACACAGTGTTTCTGACAGTGGGGGGATTGATTGGTCCAAGGCTTGGATTATGGCGTGACATCAGGTGGTTTGATGGGGGTACTGCTTGCAGGATCAACCAACCAGCTTTCTTCGAGAGCACAAGCTGCACGCATGTCCGCACCAGTACCAGCTCTCTGAAAGGCTCCCGATGGAGGATTGAACAGCAGACCACAGAAGTCTATAGACACACTGAAACAGGAGGGTCTCACTGGTGTCCACAGATATAGGCCGGCAGAATTCCTCACAGTCAGCTCCTGAGAGCATGCAGATGAACCTGAACATTCTTACTTTCTGAACAAGGAGTGCAGGCATTGCCGCTGGGATTGTCACTATTCAGTCTTATTGTATATGCATTAGGATAAGCTCTCCTGAGCCAAGTTTTGATGTAACTGCAATGATAATGGTAAAGATAGATCAGTCTTAGGCATCTGGGTGGCAGGCTCTATAGGACGGGGCCCAGGCTGGGAAAGCACTCTGCCGGCAGGAGCTCCTCACTGTCTTTCTGGATGGGGTCATCCTCGCCCACGTCCCCCAGGGCACCCAGCTCCACGTCCGGCAGGTCCTCCTTTACCACAGCCGAGGGGTCGTCCTTGCAGCACAAACACTCCTGTGAAAACACAAGTCTTTATTCAACTCACATTCAACTCCTACTGCCAACCACCCCATTTCGGTTAAGGGAAAGTAAATCAAGACCTTTCTGGAAGCTGAACTTTAGTAGCAGGTGATCAAAATGCCCCCAGATACAATCACAGTTGATGATTCTTTGACACTAACAGAACTGCACTGAAAAAAATTCTTGACCTTGCTGATTGATTGACTCGGTACATTATAACCTTCTTATATATCATTCAGAAGAGCCTGGCTGAGGATTCCCACACCTTTTTACAAATTCAGGCGCTTTTTCCAACTTTTCCAGCATCTTACAGCAGTGGGATATTACATATTTATGAAATACACAGTCAGATCGTGATTTGTTACGAACGCAATAGAATTTATGTAATAATTTCAGTTGCTTTGAAGCACTTCATTGAAAATCCTAGCGGTTTTTCGGACTTTAAAAACACCACATGTTCAACGGTTTCCAGCACCTATAGGAGCCCTGCTGGCAGCTTCATGGGATCTCACCTTGACATCGAGGACTTTGGGGAGGCCCCCTCTCCTCATCCAGGGGTGCACCTCACAGAGCTCCTTCTTCTGCTCCTCGCTGAAGCGTGGCTGGCTCTTCTGCATCTGTCGCAGCCTCTCCCGGTCCTCCTTCAGGACCGCCTTCGCATCCCTGCGAAGGGAGAGCCAAGACCATCAATACCCAAAACTGGCCTAGGTTTTACCAAATTAATTTCCAATCACTGCAAATATTCCATTGTAAAAAAACCTGCTCCAGCCCGAGCAGTGAACAATTGGAATTGCGGCATCTTTCAGTATTTAGTGCCCCCTGGCGGACAAAATAACTAACTACATCACTAAACTAACAACGGTATGTTTAGAAGATTAACCCGTCTGCTGAGCCGAGCAGAGCAGAGCAGTGCTTCTTACACACAAATAATAGGCAAGGAAGAGTCGCCAGAGAAAAAGTCATCCTGTGATCTTATCACAAAGGTTAATGTCTCAAGTATACAAGTTAGGACTCTCATTTTTTGTTACAGAAGCAGTTGTGTTACATTATTTTCACAGAGAGAATTAAGAAAATATGCAATTTAATCTGGTAAGCCCATATTTTTTTTCATTCCACCGAACGTTTTGACTGGCCCCGATATGTATTGCATAAGCCACAAGTTATTCAGAGAATTAACAAATAATCATCTTTACAGCAGCTGGTACGGGGACATTCTGATGTCACAGTTATAAACATTCATCAGCAAAGCAGGGTATAAAGTAATGTCATGTATCCAGCAGCTCCCTATGAACACAGCAAACATTTTTTTAAAAAATGAACATAGCTGTACACGACTAACATTTTATGCTGCTCGATTATATCTTTGTATGCAGTGGTCAAGTTTTCAGGTGCCACAGAAATTGTAATTAACCAGAATTAAAATTTAACTCATGCTTTGAAAGAATAATGGGGAAGGGTGCACAAACCATTAAGACACAGGTGGCAAAACATAACTGCACCAAATACGTTGGAAATACTTGACTAACACTTTCTTCTATTGCACCATGGATATCAATGCGGCCAAAGTGAAGCTGTAACAATGTAACATACCCTTCCCTATGCAGAAAAAAGTTTGAGCCAACAGCAAGCATACTTAAACTCAAACAGCATGAATAACAGTGCAGCGCTCCTTCAGTGTGCGTGCTGCGGTCACTCACCGTGAGGGCAGCTGGTAGGTCATGAGCACGGAATCGTCTGCGTTGGCCATGAGCAGCCAGATGGGCTCCTGAAGCACGTACTTGAAGTGCTTGTTCTCCTCCACTTTGGTGTCCGAATGCGCCTTGGCCTTGTGGTTGTTCTCCGAGGAATCAATGCTCCCAAAGTATTTACTGGTGTTGCTGGTTAGGCAGCTCCCTGAGGAGTAAGAGGACAGGAAGGTGAATGGGAGAGTCGGTAGGAAATTTGTGTGCGAGTCACAAATCATTAGCGTCAGACAGGAGGGAGAAGAAGACAGAACATGACACAAGCACTATGAGATCAGGAGAATTACTGAAGAGACACAATCCACCGTGTGGGCTGTGGTATGCGGTAGTAAGAAATGTACAAAGTCTGTGCAGTGGAGTTAGAGCGCTGGAGCCCCACTGTAGTGTGGTCGGTCGGTACAGTCAATGATACAGTCAGTATTAACACATCCGGAGAGTGAGCGATACAGTGCTGAAGCAGTGTTAACAGGTCTGCAGAGTGAGTGATACGGTGCTGAAGCAGTGTTAACAGGTCTGCAGAGTGAGTGATACAGTGTTGAAGGAGAGTTAAAAGTTCTGTAGAGTGAGTGATACAGTGCTGAAGCAGTGTTAACAGATCTGTAGAGTGAGTATTGCAGTGCTGAAGCAGTATTTACAGGTCTGTAGGGAAAGTGCAGTGTACCATGGCTCTGTATCCCAGCATGGCGAGTGTACTGACCCACGCCGCTGGCTGAGGTGCCGCTAGCAGAGGTGCTGCAGCCGTTGGACCCGGAGCCCAGGGAGCCGGAGGTGGCCGAGCCCGTGCCGGAGCGAGAGTCCTCCTGCAGCAGGATGTCCAGCAGGTCGCTGGAGGATGAGTGAGCGTCGCTGTTCAGACCTTCGCCTGGGGAGCCCACCTGAAACACAGGTCAGTGAACAGGACGCCCCGGTGAGTGCAAGCCATCTATTCCTCCCTCTAACACATCTTCTTCTTCCTGTCTTTCACCTGCCCACCCTTTCAGAGTCTGCAACCACATTGTCATTCCTCTCAAAAACACTTGGTGGCACTGGTTGCTTATTTTCCCCACATATAGAAGCTACAGCCAAGCTGTACGCAGCAAAAATCAAGGAGGATTATTCAACAATAGCCTTTGCATTATACAAAAACCATTTGATAAAAGACTGTCAAGTAGCAATTATTGGATACAAATGAAAGTCTTTATTTTCTAGAAAAATCTAAGATTGAAGGGGATACCACCTCACCAATTAGGGAACATTTCAGGATTTACAGTAAACTGGAAAGGACTAATTAGTGGACTGGGATGACTTGGTACACAGCTGGGGCGGGAGCAGAGCCAGAGACCCTGAGGGCCATTCGACCGGTTAAATAAGTCACACGTGTTCAGCTTCAGGCCACCGTGGCATCAGCTCTTACCTGCTGGAGCTCTTTGCTGGGTTTGGCAGGACCTCCCGCACCGCCCTTCTCCCCAGTGCTGTTCCCTGCGGCTCCAGTAGGGGGCGCCGAGCTGTCCTGTCTCTCTGCCGCGCGCGGCGTCTCCTCCAGCTGTAAGAGGTTGAGCTGCAGCGGTGAGGAGCAGCGCGACTCGAAGAGCGGAGGCGAGGCCCTGTCCCTGACACCCCCGGAGAGGGGCGTGGAGGAGCGGGACGGGCCCTCCCGGGTTTCCCCAAAGGTCTCGGGGAACGTCTCCGCTGGGAGCGGGGCCTGGGGCGCAAACTGGTCCGGCACGGGGTAGGGGGTCCGCGCAGGGAACGGAGGCTGGGCGGGGAAGGCCGTCTGAGGGGGGAAGGACGCAGTCTGCGGAGAAAACGAGGCCTGCTCTGGGTAGAAGGGCTGTCGGGGAACAGTCCCCATGTGGGGGAACATGTAGTTGGGCAGAAGAAAGGCCACCATGGGTGTCATCAACGGGGCAGAGTAAGGGGCCGCCTGAGCCCCCTGCCCGTCTACAAAACCCGGCAGACCTGCTCCTGCCCTGGGAGGCATCGCCCCCGACCCAGGGTACACAGGAAGCGGGTACGCCGGTACCATTACCGGGTACGGCATGGGGAAGGTGGACTGCGAGGTGTCTGAGGGCGACCAGGACGTCTGGTTGAGGCCTTGCAGGGGCGGGCGCTGGGGCGGAGTCCTGTGGGAGGCGGTGCTGTCCGAGGACTCGAGCTGCTTCATGCGCGCCTTCTTCGCCTTCTTGCTGCGGCCGCCCCTCTTGGCGGTGGGCTCTGCTCTGCTGCCCCTCGGCTTGGGCTCTCGAGCGACGGGAGGAGCTGTGGCCAGTGAAGGAAGAACACGGTCAATAAGGAAACACAATATGCGCACATTCACTAACTCAGATGGAACAAGTGAAAAAGTAAGCAGAGCTTAATAATACCCCCGACGTCTCCAATCATGCTTTTTCCATTGGTGATTATAGAAATGATCACGTTCCGAAAATCAATTTTGACAAAAATAACAACACATTAATGACACTTAGCACTGCAGCTCTCCATATGTTAGAAACTATGTGTGGCAAATTTGAAAAGAATCTATTAAATAATATTTGCGATATCTATCGGACAAATTGACATTGAACCCACTTGAAAATTTCGAAGTCCAAAAACATGAAAACAGTGATATTTTTGTGAAAAATCATCCCAGATGGCAGACACTTTGCACTGCACCTCTCCCTGTGGTAGAGAATATGTGTGCCAAATTTGAAAAGAATGCAATGTATAATATTTGCGATATTGATCGGACGAATTGACATTGAACCCACTTGAAAATTTCTAAGTCCAAAAACAGGAAAATGGCGATATATTTGTGAAAAATCATCCCAGATGGCAGACACTTTGCACTGCACCTCTCCCTGTGGTAGAGAAAATGTGTGCCAAATTTGAAAAGAATGCAATGTATAATATTTGCGATATCTATCGGACAAATTGACATTGAACCCACTTGAAAATTTCTATGTCCAAAAACAGGAAAACGGCGATATTTTTGTGAAAAATCATCCCAGATGGCCGACACTTTGCACTGCACCTCTCCCTGTGGTAGAGAAAATGTGTGCCAAATTTGAAAAGAATGCAATGTATAATATTTGCGATATCTATCGGACAAATTGACATTGAACCCACTTGAAAATTTCCAAGTCCAAAAACAGGAAAACGGCGATATTTTTTGTGAAAAATCATCCCAGATGGCAGACACTTTGCACTGCCCCTCTCCCTGTGGTAGAGAATATGTGTGCCAAATTTGAGAAGAATCCATTGAATAGTATTCGAGATATCGATCGGACAAATAATGTCTTCGGACGGAATGACGGACAGACGGACGGAATTCTTGGTATATAACTCTATACCCCCCAGGGCTGTACAGTGCGACATATATGTCGCACGTGCAACATGAAAATTGGTCCGTGCGATGAATGAACGAACTGTTGTAGCACCGGGGCGATGAGAGACAGCAGCGTTGTGTATGTGCCGTTTTATACAGTCAATGGTGTGTGCGAGAGAGCAAGAGAGCGGGACGTGAAACAATGCCACCTCGCTAATGTACTTGCGAGTTGTAGTCTGTCATATGATTAAGAGACACGATCTCACCTGCCTATCCAACACCATTTCCCACAATTCCTCCACTGGACACAGTCATATGAATACACCAGTGACGTGCGGTCGGAGGTTAGTTAAGTGAGGCAGAATACTCACCGTAAAGCGAATGATTACTCCCCTTTGCTTGATTAGCAATCAGACAATTAACTAATTTAGTAAGACTATTCGGCAGAATGACGGGCTAGTTTAAGTTTCCGCGGCGTTATTACTCAGTACATTGAACCTGAAATGCTCATGAAACTGCAGATTTGCGCGTACTTGCTTTCAGAAAACCGAAGCAAGCAATGCCATTCAGTTCTTATGCCGAGTTCAATGCTTGATCAGTATGCAATATCTTCCCATTTAAATATGCATTTTTTTAACCCCAATCAAAAAAATGGGGCATTTATTTTCAGTCTTCTTTCATAATCCGATGAACAAAAGGTTAAAACAATACACGAAATTATCCAGAGCTGAGATCTTTTTCTATTGATTAAACGTATTTCCATCCCTGCTGTCTTGAATCGAAGCGTATACGTCAATGAATCTTTTTGTCGTCATCACCTATCAGTATACAGGCTTCCTATAGGCTTGGATTTAATAGTTTTGATCGTCAATCAGGTATAGTACGCGGGAACAGGTTGACAAAATCCAGCCATAAAAGGTTAGGCCACTTCCTCACATCACCGCACGCCTCAGGAATACACTAATAAATAACAGCATGTATAAACACGATTACAGTATGTTTATATAAACAGTATGCACAGAATGCATAAATACTTAAATAAGTAGTATAAATATCAAATAGTGGGGAGGTCTGTTTAATGTTAATGCAAATTACTTGAAATTGTATGAATTTAAAGAATTCCGAGACCTTGAAAGTACTTCAATTTACAAAGAGGTTATTAATATTTCAAATGTCTTTAAATAATAAACTGCACTATTTGTGGTTGGTTTTAGAGATGTAACAGATTCTTTGGCTGTGCTACAAGTTTTTGTCTTGTGCTACAAGAGTATGAACCTCTGTAGCACCAGTGCTATGAGCAGAAAAAGTTAACGTGCAGCCCTGCCCCCGACATTTCGTTGTCGAGGGTATAAAAATGTAACGGACCAAAACGTGGAGGAACAGCTCTATACACTGTACTGAAAAATACAAGGAATATATTATCACCAGTGAAATAATTTTTCAATACTCATCAACACTACAAAAGAATCTTACTCCTTTTTCCAAGTGATTGAACAGCCATAAAAGTGTGCATTAGGCGCAAGTGAGGCCACAATGTGCTGTATTTCAGATTCTAAGCCATCATATTTCTGGTCACAAGTTAACAGCTGATACCAATCAAAACTATTTTAAGCATTGTACTGCTTCATTCATATAAATACTTGCATTAGAACAGCAGATATTCCTCATGGTGATGTTAACATGAGTTAACATGAGTATGTGCATGTGTGTACCCAGGTGTAAATGTCAGCCTGGTGTGCGGCAGACGCTTGGGGAGTATTTTAGCTGCATGTAGCATGTGCAGCACGTTTGATTAGCGTGTGTGTGTGTGTGTGCACGAAGTAGGGCGTGTGCATGATAGAAACACAGAGGTAGCGACACGGTACCTTGAGCAGCAGGTGCATTGCGGTGCCGGCCCAGGTACTGCGCGCAGTCGGCCTGGAACGCCTGAACGTGGCGCTGTTCTCGGCAGCGGCTCAGGAAGGCCTGCTCCTCCTTCTGCGTGTGCGCCGCCAGCACCTGCTTGGTGAGACCCAGCTTCTTATAGGCCTCCTTCTCCTGGCTGGGCGGGGAGACAGCGCTAGGGGTCGGGGCCGAGGGAGCCAGGATCTCTGCCCCATCCTCAATGATCTCTGCAACACAGCCCAGAGCTTCACTACAACCCAGTCCAACCGCTGGCCGAGCTGATTGAGAAAGAAACTTTCCATTCACCTTCCAACACACATCACTGTCACAAATAAAGCTCCATCAAAATGTGAAACCGTATGGACGCACTTTCCCAAAGTTCTATAATAAATACAATCAAAGAAGCTCCTGACCTTTATCTGCATGATCTTATGAATTGCATTGCCACCCTATGATTGGCTGATCAGAACATTTCATGAATATGCTGGAATACAGGTGTTCTATTAAGCAATGATACATAGAACACCAGTATTTTCTCCATTTCATTCAGAGCGCCAGAGAAGCTGCATGAATGAATTGGCATGTGTACCTGAATCTGGTTGGGGTTTCTTGTCTCCGACATGGACGATGGTGCTGCTGTAACTGCACTGGCTGGTGATCGACACCACGCTCTCCGCCTTGCTGGGCAGCGTCAGGGGTGCAAGGGAGGCGCCCACCACTGCTGCGCCCCCTGGCTTCTTGGAGGCCTTCATAGAGGGCAGGTCAGGCAGGCTTTCTGAAAGGAGGGGTCCTGCCAGGGAAGAGATGCAGAGTGATGATGTCACAGGCACACAGAGCAAGTGTGGAATTTCAAGTGTCTAACATCCAGTTACAAACTTCTAATCAATTCCTGCCTACTACTACTGCCCCTTAAACAACTAAGAGAGTACTGAGGTGACAGTTTAGCTTTTGGTGTTGCAAGTAAAATTCCTATAGAATTATTTTAATGGGCTTTGGACACTTTCCAGCATTGCTCAAATTCAGATTAATTTTATGAGCCGCTTCGCTCTGCGATTAGCCAACGGGATATATGGATCAAATTCGTAGTTTATTGCCGTAAATGTTATGCTTTTGCATTTGTGGTCCAGTTCGTAGACCACTTTTGTGAACAACATACACTAACACGCAAGTATACATTGGTTTGTTCCCGGCATAAGAGGTACCTCAGTTTCCGCAAATGTTCACAGCATAACTTAATGGAAGCCTATAGGTGACATAAACTGCCGCTGGCTATCTCCTAAAAACCGATAAACCTGCTACCAAACAAAGTTATTACACAGCGGGCTACTATTAGCTAGCTTGATGCATACAAATCAATAGCGATTTTTACGCCATTTACCTCGCTAGCTAGCATTAATATGCACCAAATATGACTAAGCCAGCAAAGGAGCTGGCTAGTAAGCTAGTTGGCTGGCCTGGGTAGCCAGCCAGCTAGTTCACAGGCTCAGCGAGCTATATCTGGTGCACAAGTCAATAGTAAACAATGAATAGCCATTATTTCACTGCTTGGCAAAATTTGGACCGCAAGTTGAGATTTTTCAGCTAGCTAGCATTTATATACACCAAATATTGCCGACTACCAAAGCCAGCAAACTAGCCAGCTGGCTAGCAAGTTCGCAGACTTAGCTTGCTAGCTAGTTAGTTTGATGGCACGGCTAGCTATATTTGGGGTTTATAAATCAGTAAAAACAGTGAATAGTGATTATTTTGCAACTTATCAAGGACAGAGAATAAGAGGAGGTGTGGGAATACCATCGGCCTGCTGCATGCTATTCTCCGCCTCCTTCTGCTTGTCCTCATCAGAGTTGGAGGAAGTGGTGTTGGAGGAGGACTGGTATTTCCTCTTCACTGTGATGGGGATGTTACAGCTCTCCAGGTACCTACCAAACCAGCAGAGAAATTAATACTGGCACGCACACACAAACACCTGTAAACATACAGTACATGTGTGTAGATGCATACATACATATAAGCCCAGATAAGAGACCACCCACAGACTTTGTGAAGATGAATCAAGTGTAAATCAGAAAATACTGATTGCGAGACCTTCTCAGGCAAAGATTTAGTAAATAAAGGCATTTTACTCAGCTTTCATTATTCAATATAGCAGGGCACTATCATTTTGACCGGTGAACTATAAACCAGAAATCCTCAATTTTTTTACGAAGCTTTTCAATTTACACACACACACACAGGAAAACTCATACAATGACATGTAGGCACACACACTCACAGGCACGTAGACCAACACCTGCATACACACAAACACACATTGCAAACACGAACAGAGGTCTGCGCGCACACACATGCACGCACACACACACACACACACACACACACACACACACACACACACACACGCACGCACGCACTCACTAGGCTGTGGTGCCATTCTTTCCTGGAATGCCATGAGATGCCACTCCAGCCACAATAGTGGGTAGAGCTGTAGAAAGGTTATAGAGGAAACATCCAGTATGGGCGCATGTGAGAGCTTCACACACTTCCCAATTTAGCACCTGCAGCCAAACTCAAGAGCTTCTTCAGTTTAAGAGAGAGGATTGCGACGGAGCATGAATGAGTCTATAGCTCTCAACCACCGAACAAGCTCTCTACTGCAGCTGTCTCCACTGCTCTCAGGCCACGTGACCAGCAGCTAAAAACCTCTCCATTTCCTCCCTGCACAAAGGGTTTACTATCCATGTTCTTTCTTTGAGGGCCTATTTGCGTAAGTGCTAAAAATGTGAGCGCGTCTGGAGCAGGGACGGGACTGTTCACTCAAGTAAACAAGTACCTGTACTGGCCCTCAGATTATTCAAAACTGAGAATGTACTAAAAAAACCTGTAATTATCATTACTATTAACAGCCCAAGCACAAAAATAACAGCTGAAATGAAAACACTGTGTAGCACGTAGGTTTTCATGTACTATTTGTCGACTCAGAAACAATATTCCCTCATTTCTCAGCGTTGTAATGAAGGTATATTCATACATTAAACAGCAGGTAAGATTCAGGCACTAGATCTGGGTTCTTCGGTTTGCGTTCAAAGCACTGGAGAAACCAACATGCCAGCCTGGATCTCTGGTTTCGTCCTTCTTATTATAATCAAGATACTTACATTCTACAATTCCAGGTGTAGGCAAAATGGGTCATCCAAAGTTTTAGAGGAAAAAGTCGAATTTTGGCTGTATATGCCGTTTAGGAGAGGTACCTATAAGTCCAACACACAGAATCCCTGCAGTTCAGACGAGTGTTGAACACTTGTGCAATGACAGCCAGCGATCAGATGGGAGCTGATGGATGGTATAATTGACATCACCTTCTGGCCCCAGGGGTTGTGAGGGAGTTGAGGCTGAGACTAACCTGATAACGCTGTCCAGGCAGCTGATCTGCTGGTAGGAGTAGACGGTCTGGCCCTTGTACTCCAGCTCCTCCTGTGCTGTGCTCCTATCCTCTACGCTGGCCACCATCTCCCGCCCCACCACAGGGGGCGCCGAGCCTTTAAGCCGGACTGCCGAACTCCTCTGCTGCACCTCTGCTGGGGGAAGAAGATGATTAGCCTGAGATAACATGAGCTTAGGCTGCTTAAACAAGCACGCACATACAGTCACACAATGGAGCCACCATCTCACTCACAGACACTTACACTTAAATACGAACACACGCATACCGTGTGTGAACCATCAAACACACAGCTGCTTAAACTAAAAAACTTCCACACATGCGCGATACACACAGAAACTGCACCCACACATGCCCGTATGCAAGCACACAACCATAAACTTTGATTTGATGGAGGTGTGGCTGCCCCTCCCCTCCCCGGGTCAGTGTGAACCTGATGTGAACGTCAGTGGTATCACAATAAGAACTGGGTCCTGCTTACTATCAGAAGTCCTCCTGGGTTCAGGCCTGGCTGCAGAGGCCATGTAAACCTGCTGGCCCTGAGTTTTCAGCATGTGCACTCCTTTGCAGATCTCCTGGAATGTTCTCTGCAGGACATCAGGTTGGCACATGCAGATTAGGTCAGAATAAATACATGCGCAATTTAGTAACCTGCTCAACACAGTACGTCTGACACGAGTTATCACTATTGACACGAGGATATGCCCCGCTCAATAATTTTAATGAGGACAACTTACTTTCTATTTTTTTTATTATATGTGACATAATTAAAATTTGTACATACAGAGTGCCCTCCAGTAATTTTGGATCCCTGAAAAAATAATAGCAAAACAGGCTATGAAAAAATGTGGCTTCAATCTTCACCTCATAAGAATGTTTGAAGGAAAAAAAAATTATTTTCCTCTTTCATTGGCATTTGCAGTATTCTTTAGAGAAAAATCTAATTTGGGTACATTTCCATTCATATTTTACTTTTGCAAGTTCACCATAATGATTAAGAAAACTCAAACAGTCACCCACGACATACTGTTTCCCTGAGGTAAAGATACAGGGTGACTCACAGGCCCCTTTCTACGAGTCATCCATCACCGTGGTAACAACACAAGAATACATCAATGATGCGCAACAGAAAAATTTTAAGTCTCACAAAGGTGCAAATTGCAATGAGATGATGGCTACAAAAGTTGACAATACCCACTTCAAAACAGGAGGGTTATAAATTAGAAGTTTCAGGAATATGCAATGTTAGAAAGAGGACATGTGCCTATTCTGAATGCACACAATGAGATAATTGAGGGGCGGAAGTTACTGAGAAATACATCATTTTCATAATTTTTTTTTTATTCCAGTCATAGCATTTCAATTGAAGATGATATTTTTGTGAATGTTTTGAGTTCAATATATAGAGGACAAATAAAAACGCGCATTAATTCATAACTGCTTTTGCTCATATTTACCAAGGGTGCCAATATTAGTGGAGGGCACTGTACGTTGCCTGGCTTTCATGCAGAAAGTGATATCAAATATGAGCACAGGAATAGCTGCATCACCCACCGGCTTGGCCTTATGTGCCTCAGCGTTGGCGTTGCTGGTGCCATTGCTGTCGCTGGATGAGGCGACGCTCATGAGCTGCTCGTGAGAGCCGTTGCTTCCCAGGCTGCCGTAACCACTGGACCCAATACTGTGAACCGGCTGATACAGAAAATAAGCAAATTAGTATCTGCGTTCCCCATTCTCCTCAGAAGGGCATGCTATTTCTAAATCTGCCATGCTACACTTGTACTTTAAAGGGCTCAGCAAGTTTGCTATTCCAATGTGCTACTGAAGTTGAGCCAGTTGTACTCAGGAGGGCTGGGCACATTAGCATTGCACATTGTATATTACACTAAAGAACTAGAAACAAACATTGATACTTCCATAAACTAAGCAAAGTATTCAACTCATAAGAAGGATTAAAATGTGTGGATAGGCAAACAATGTCTACACAAGGCTAAGGCCCCCATCAGCATTTCCTTTCATTCATATTCCACACATTACATTTAGTACTTGAGTTCTGTGGCAGTGTGTCGGTGAGGGGGCAGACCTGCAGCAGGAGCTTGTGAATCTGTTCTGTGAGCTCCAGGATGTCTGAGTCTATGATCTTCCCTCCTGTGAATGCAGGGGCTGCAAAAACGTCCTCATTAACAGGCCCCCTGTGTACGAGAACAACCCTCAATGTTACTCTTTCCATATAAACTATTACCCAAGTGGCAGCACTTTAGCATGTCATTGTACACTGCATAGCACAGAGGAAGAGGAGGATGACCGTCTCACTCACATGCGGACTTTGTGTCTGCCGATGACGAAAGACACCTTGCGGCTCCAGGGGTTGACGAAGCTCGACCAGCTGGTGTCGATGGTGACGTACTCTCCATTTCGGGCGCAGAAGCGGATGGAGGAATGGTCGAACGGCTGGCCCATATACTGCAGGACTGTTGAGGGGGACAGAGGAGACCATAATGAGCTACAGCGGGACAGGGTGATGGACGGAGGCCCATTATAAACGAAGGACTGATAGTAACAAAGTTCTTTGAGGGCCTGACTCACTCTTCCTGTGCACGGCCAGCATGAGGGGGCGGTCACTGGGATGTAGATGCAGCAACACTGGTGTACCAATCAGGTCCTGAGGCAGGTAACCCAACAGAGGGACCGCCCTGTGAAAGAGAGAGGGTCGTCAGGGCACGACGCATCGAGCATTACTGAGCGTACAGCTAAGGACACAGGGAGCCAACCGAGAGTCAGAAGAAAGTACTGAGGGACAGCAATGCTTTGGGATACTGGGACTCCAGCAAGCATGGAACATGGCAGCGGTTCTCAACGTCAGGTCTGACGACGCACTGTGCAAGCTGGTTTCCGTTTCAACCACAATTGCAGGATTTTAATGAGCTGTTAATGAGTCTCAATTAGTCGCACTCAGAGTTTACACCACTTGAGTCACATTCAGACAGAAATATCCATATTTGCCAGCACACACTGTGGGCTCCAGGCCAAAAAGTGAGAATCACTGGAATAAAGTTATAGACTCTCAGGCAGGTTAACAGCCACATACCTCTCGTCCACATCCTGGAACACACAGTTGGGTGTGTGTGTGGTGGTGAAGATGCGTTTGTCCGTAGGGATTCTTGGAGCTATAGGGAACACAAATCAGGATGTCCACAGTGAACACCTTTGCCCTCTTACACTAGTATCTCTCCAAAGAGAAAAACTCAATGCATAAATACATTTGAAAAGAATTCAGCAGCAATGCGAACAGAAGACCTGATGCACCTCCGCTGTTCGGAAAATGACGCTTCCTAACCAAAGATGTTTCCCATTTTCTTGCATGCTTGTGCACATCTCTGCAAGCGTATCTGTTTGAATGCCTAAGTCAGATAGTGAGACTTGGTGTTCTGCTCGCTGAGATGCGTTATCCCTGCTGCACACACCTTCGTATCCGGAGTGCACCCTCTCGGCCAGCAGGAGGCAGCAGAACTGGTCCTCAGGCAGCTCGGTGTCCTGCACCTTCATCAGGTATGGCGTCATACGGAACGGGAAATACTGCAGATCCCCCTCATGCTCGCGGCCCCCACTGGAGACAGAGAGAAACAACATGTCTTAACACCTCGTGCTAGACCAGCTGCTCCCAGCCCTCTTCCTGAACATACATTCAACGAATGAAATACTCTCGCCACGGTATGGCTGATATCTGGCCAGGAAACAAAATGCAGAGGAGGAACGAACAGAGGGACAGAAGGAAGTATGACAAGGCACATCTACACAATAGGATGTTTCAATGCATTAAATTTTACTGGGGAACATTGAACAGTTTAAGAGTTCTGGCCCAGAAAAAAACTGACCAATGACTAATGGACAGATAGAAGGAGAACACTCATTCCTTTATCCCCATCCATTTTGTGGCGGGGATAACAAATAGGGCCTAATTCAACAACTAGAGGTCCAGTAGAGCTCAAGTTGACTCAGATGAGGGGTAGATAAGCAGGAACAAGGTTGGGAACCACTGAGCCATAATAATCATATACAACAATACAGGATCTGTTCTTCTACTCTTCTTTAACACTCCATTTAGCAAGTAAAAGGCTTTTCCCTACACGTCCGTCATTTGAGCCAAATCAGGGCTGTGACTGTCAATACACTGTAAATGGGGCCAGAAATAAGCTTTCAGCCACAGTGGATGCACATACAGTATGTAACTAACTGAACTTTCTACACAAATTTCACATCAAAGGTAGCTGGCTGTTGTCTAAACAAGTTTAGAAATGGGGACCGTTCAGCGACAGTGAGGTGCAGATACAACGCATTAAGTCCCCCTAACATACAATTGAGTGAAATCCACATTCAACTTCGATCAACTCAAGCTCTTAATTCGGAGGAGGCTACAGCCAGTGCAATGACCAGTGTTTAAGGGTGACAAGTTGTCATAGCAAAAATGTCCTTAGGGGGCCAGTCTAAGCTATGAGCTCCCAGAGCCGTATATAGAGAGAGTCTGGCCAACTCAGGGTTCGAACGTCTGAGCTATCCCGCTATGCTGATTGGTTCTGAGCTGGTCACGTGTTTTATGGATGCCATGTTTGCTACCATTAATCAATATTCATCCAGCGATCCCCATAGCGAAGTGTCGAATATGAGGTAATTAAATTCAATAAGTTATTCAGTTATACAATTATTTGTACATATATTTAATTATTTATTTATTCTGGTTTCTAAAATAAGGATATGATGTTTACATGCACAAACGCAAAAATGGGATTCTCCAAAAACCCGATCATACCCGGGATACTGAAGTCCATGTAACTAAACGCACTCGATAGAGAATACATTGCAAATGCTCATTTACTGTAACGCTAGCGGCACTGAGATCTTCCTAGAGTGGACATGTCATATGAAAGTTAAAGCTCGCAACAAACGTAAAATTTACTCAACTCGTTTCATAAATTTCTTGTAATTTCTTGTACACCAAGAGTGTAAGGTTCTGTTTATCACATATCAGAGAGGCATAATTTAATAGAAGACAAATGTAATTTCCGTCAGCGCCTCGATGGACATGTTAGTTAATTCGCAGGCATTGTACCATTGCGCTAACTCCATTACACTTGGTATTCAGTATAGCTACATATTAATAGCGTGACGAAACGCAGAGCGGTTTTTTTTTATCAAGTACTAGAGCTATGTGATTGAAGCTGCTTGCACACTGGACACGAAATGAATTTTTCGCACGACAGATTACATTCAAAGTCAATGCGAAGACGCGAATACAAGCGACCTTTCTTCAATTGGCGTTCGAATGGGAGCGCTCGGGCACTGCTATGATCACATCAAGATCAACCACCAAGACTCGACACAACATGAAACTTTGCTCGTAGTATCACCAGGCTCTCTACACATGAACTCGAGCATTGCAAACATTGTTTGTGTACAAGGAGTTTACTTAAATACCACTTTTAACAGTGGACTTATCTAAGGCAACAACCCAGAAGACAACGCGAGGTAGGTCCTGTGCTAACAAAAACGTCTTTTTAGCAAACTCTTTGTATACGAACAATGTTCGAGTTCATGTGTAGGGACCCTGATAATACTACAAGCAAAGTGTCATGTTTTTGATGCGACCATAGTATCTGGCCCATAGGGTTAAGCCGTAGAATCATCTGCCGTTGGTAGCAAACATGGCGCCCATGATTCGAGTTGGCCAGACTCTCTCCATATACAGCTCTGTGAGCTCTACAGCCAATCATTCTCTATTCAAACAAACTGCTGGAGACCCACAGCAGACATAAAATGCTCACCTGATGCGGCAGAAGAATGATTTCTCTTGCATGCAGTCAGATGGAGAAGATTCTGTGTATAAAGAAGAGCAAAGGCAAATGAAATCAATGACAGATAACGGTTCATTAAAACGGTTCATTAAAATTAACACTTGCATAGATCACTGGTTGTCTGTCGGGGCAAACCCTCTGGGCACTGCTTTATTTTAAACCCTATTGCCATGTCAACTAGCTAATATTGTGAAATACGTATTCAACTACTTTCAACAATAACATGAAAGAGCTGAAGGAGCATTAAAATACATTAATATGCAGCCACATTTACGAAGACCTTTAGCACACACAAAACCAGTACCATGACGTATTGACCATAGTATCGGTTTTGTGCCATACTTTGTGTTCATAGTTTTGCATCAGCTAAAATGTCTTGCTCAGGCCCTTAGATCGCAGGCGATCTCTCAGATGCTTCTCCATACCTGCGCCCGTGCACATTCTCCAGGAGGGCAGGCGGTAGAGCGTGGTGAAGCTGTAGAAGACACTGACGTCCTGCGGGGACAGGAATTCCACAAACTTGGCGTTCTTGAAGACATCCCGTTTGCAGCTGAGGATTGAGGCAGCCTGGTCCGAGATGTATACAATCTTCCCGGTAATTAGCGAGACGGCCACTGCAAACGTGTCCTGCTGTGCGGAGAGTCATCCTCATTACTAACAAATGCAGTCCTAACAGCCAAAAGCAGGCCAAGTTATTTTACTTTTACGGGAAACAATATGCTCTGTGCCCTCTGTTCTTTTACCAAAGCAAAATACCCTTTTGCTAAAAACAGAGCAGAACTTTATAGAGCTGGTTTTCATAACCAGTTCATTTTTTATGTCTGTACCGTTTCTTCAAGTACTATGAGATAAAGAGATGCATAAGTAGATACAATTTTACATTTTGAACTCAATCATCTCTTAATCACCAAATTGATCATTTAAACTCGTGATCTAGTTCTCCAACCGTGGCCTGATCACCTTAAACTACTGAAAGGCGAACTGATGTACTCTCGAGCATAATGGCTGACAACCGTCACCAGAATAGGCATACGTACACTTGAGTAAAACTCATGCCCCCCTCTGCAATTACCAGTTACCCCACATCACCGTCCTCACCTAGCACAGCAAGAATGAACTGCATGACACTCAACGCCCTGATGCTGGCCAGTACTCACAGTGTTCTTGAAGGTGTACTCTGAGGTTATGCCATCGATCTCCCGGATGGTGTACGATGAAACGTCTAGCCCTGGTGGCTGGCTATCATTGATCATGAGCATCTGGTAGTACTCCTCATTGGCTAGAAAAACACAAGCGGTTCACTCATTAGGCTTCTACATCACTTGCGTCCCTCTATTTTTCACATGGCCCTGGTTCCTCACTGTTTTGATGTCTTACGACAAACAGGCCAACAGCCAAACAGGAACACAGCTAACGATGGAGCAGCTTGCTAAGTAGTGTCCATCTTCATCAATCCATAATTTTTATTTCATGCCATTTTGCATTTATTATGGCTATTCAATCCTATGCAGGGATACACCTCTCCTTGCACCAAAAGTGTTTTCTTTTCAATGTCATCGTACAACAATAACAATGATAAAAATATAAACCAGTTGCATATTACACCACACATCAAAGTTCAGGTAGCTTACACACACTTACATGCGCTTTAATTTGTTCAGAGATCATTGTATTGCACTCTTCCCAATACAGGTTAATCCCTCACCCTGCATACATTGTGTACAAAACTCCACTTGTTCCTTATGACAGCCAGCAATTCATTGACTGTGCAATGAAAGTTACCCAATAAAAGCTGCCCACAGCTCACCTTTTCTTCAGGTATTGCCCATCCACAACTAATTGGAGTTTCAAGCTTCCAATTATGCCAACCAACTTTATACCCTTTATACTGTTTCGAGAATAATGGTTCCTCCCATTATTTTTTGCATAGAAAATAGAGAAATAGCCCATGATTGCAAATGAATCTGATATCAAAAAAAGTAATAGGATAAAAAAAAATAAAAAACATTTCAGGGACAACCATCTAAAATGTTGTTTGCTGGGTATTTCCTGGCTGCTGACTGCGATCTTGTCAACACTAGTAAACTGGAAGTAAGTTTTAAACAGCTCTTGTTGGTAACGATAGCCAGCTTGCTATTCAGTATTTAATTGAAATATCATCAGCCTAATGATCCATTTTCCGTGAGAAACCCAGAGCAATAGCTCGAAATATATCAATAACTAGCCATAACATAGCAAGTGACAACAAATAAGTACAAGTGTCATTCCATTGCAGAGGAAACATAAACAATGAGGTAAACGCACCTATTTTTATGCATCTACAAAATATCGCCAACACTGTGCTACAGGAATCTCATGCCCCGCCCTCAGCCATGTGCACCTCACAACCCACTCACAGGATCACTCAGTATGAATGCAGGGTTAAGGATTATACGAGTAGTACAAGTACGTTTCAACAACAAATTAACAAACACAGAAAAAAAAAAAACAAGAAGAATTTGTCATCATGGTGGGGGATGTTGAGGACTCAAGACAGAAAATCGGTCTTGAGCATTGTCAAATAAATATCTTCGCCTGCGCAAAATTAGAAAAAATTCCTGTAATAATTGTCGCTTCCAGAGCCCTGAACAGAAAATCTCTGCGGTTGTGGTGGCGGCGGTGGCCCCGGAACTAAACCATAGTATCTCCCGACTATTGTCGTTGGAGAGATACAATAAACAATGATAAAAACCAAGTGGCAGGCAGGCCGTGGGGCTCACCTTTGACCTGCTTGACGCAGCGCAGGGCATACTTCAGGGTGTTGAGTGTGCTGGACTTGCCCTTATTCCTCTTCTCAGCAGGCAGGTGCAGCTTCAGGTCCTTCAGCGTCTTCAGGAGCTCCTTCTGCGTCTTGGCCTTGGCCGACTGCTCGCTGCTGCATGGGTGCGCGAGACAGGCGCAGAACAGAGGCGCGTCAGCAGCTACACCCTCAACATCCCCGCCATTACGGTTCAACCCAACGCTCCAGTCTGCCCTCACCAGAGCAGTGAATGGAAGGGGCCATTATACCACACATCATCAAATAGGGTATTAACCAATTTCTGCAACATGAAAAGCACTGCTGACAAAACCTGGATTTATATACAACTGATGAGGAAGCGCTTCAGGCTGAATTGAGCGGTGGGGCGTCGGCCGGATATGGGGGCAGCGTTCAGGACAGTGTACTGACCTGCAGCCGCTGGTGGAGGGGTTGTCCTGCTCAGAACTGGCGCTCAGCAGGCTGAAGGCGTTGGAGCTGCTGGGGGGAGAGGGGCTGTGGGCATTGGAGCTGCAGGAAACAGACAGAACAAAAGAGCAGGTAAGAAAACAGCAGATCTGCCCAGTCATTGAAGCATTCGGCAGAAAGGGGAAAAATAAGTGGATCTGACACAGGCAGAATTACGACTCGTTACCATTGTTCACCTTCTCTTTCAGAGGCACTCAACCAATGTTCAACTGGAAGGTTAATGCGGGATCACACAATTGGAAAATTAGATTTCAGAGTCACAGGCTAAAGTAAATTAGCCCAGTATTTATTCATTAAAAAAATTTCTTCTTGTGTATTTCTTCTGATAAGAAAGAAAACCTATTTTTAAGGGGGACTGTTTTTCTGCACCTTTATTAACTGAATCATGCTAATCATACCTACTGCCTTAGAGGAACCATTATTACCGCCGCCAACGAGTTGGGATGGATGTTGTCTTCGCCACCATTTGTTTTTCTGTCAGTCCATTTGTAAGACAGATTATAGAAAAAGTTCCAGACCGATTTTGATGAAACCTTGTGGGAAAGTTATTGATGAGCCAGAACACTAAACCCACTCATAGCTGAAGCTAGCAAAGGCATTTAACAACAACATTTGTCATAGTCAGCAGACAGACCTTAGACAGTGAGAAAAAAAAGTTATTGTAGTCCATGTGTTGGACGTAGGAGAAATTAGATTTTAACAACTTTGACAAGGGCCAAATGGTAATGGCCAGAGGAGTGGGCCAGAGTATCTCTCAAGCAGCAAGGTTTGTTAGGCGTTCCCATCACCAGTGGTGAGTATCTACCAGCAGTGGCCAGTGAGGACAAACCTTGTACTTGCAGCAGGTGTTGGGCATCCAAGGGTCATCAATGCACAAGGGCAAAGACAGCTAACCTGTCCGGTCAAAATCTACAGTGGGGTAACTGTGGCACAGGTCTCAGAGAATTTTCATGTGAGGAATGTGCTAGAACACACTGTGCATCGAACCCTGCAGCATACTGTGCATCGTTGTTGCAGACCATTTGGAGTGCCCATTATAACCCCAGTTCATCGTCAATGGCGCCAGCAATGGGCATGCAAGTGTCAAAATTAGACCTTGGAGCAACTGAAGAAGGTTGCCAGATCTAGTGAGTCCCATTTTCTTTTACATCATGAGCATCAGCGAGGTACATCAGCACCATTTACCTGGGGAAGAAGATTGCACCAGGATGCACTATGGGAAGATAACAATCTGGTGCAGGGAGTGTGATACAAAGGGAGATATTCTGCTGGGAAACTGTGGGACTGGGAATTCAAGTGGATGGCAGTTAGACAGAGCCGTTTGGGTTGCACTAGGGGGACCTACAACATGTCAGGCAGGTGGTTTTAAAGCTGTGGCTGATTAGTGTATATGACAACAGTAAGAGGTGATTTGATTCTGGGAAAGGCCAAGATTGGCCTGATAAATTTTACCCAGTCTGAGCCACTGCTTAAGCTGCTAAGATTAGCTCCATAGCACCTTAAAGGCTACAAAGACCCATTCTTAATGTGACAGGTCCTTAATTTGCAATGGGAAGAGGATAAATATAGCCTATAAAGAAGCTTAATTTAGAAAGCGCCTTCAGAAATAACCATCTCCAAAATAGCACCAGAAAGATTTGAGCACAGTGCTTGATAATGGGACCTAACACAAGTCAGTGAAAGTCAACAATATAAAATTACAAGGTGCTCTTCGCTTGGGCATTGATAACTGAACAGAGAAATAAAACCTTTGCGTCACAGCTTCCAATAATAGACCCTTATGTGAGTTCTATACAAAGTCTAGTATTCATCAAAGTGCAATATTATAGCTGTCATCCCATCGAAAAAAAAACATTTCTTTTGGGGAATTGGATTTAAAATCATACCGGAAGGTTGTGGGGGCCATGTTCTTAACAAGTATCAGCACTGGAACATGGAAAACTGATTATTGGAAAAGTTAAATTAAGATACTAAAATGGGATTCACATATGAAATTTACCTGCACCTTTAAAAGAACCAAAAAAGAGCAGTATTATGGCCGCCTCCCCCAGACAAGAGCAGTTTTTAGCACATGATCCGGCTAAAACAGTTCGATAAAACATCCGGTTCCCAGAGCTCTCTCATGCGCCACTTCTTTGCAACACTCAGCCACTTTGGCATGAAATGAGCCAAATCCAGTAAGATTTCTCAGCCAAGCTGCTATAATAAGTCACAAGGTGTTTATCTGTGTTTTTCTGGTTTGCCTGTGTGGTGCTTTCATGGTTTTTTTTTTTTTTTTGACTGCACTGACCAGCTCTGCTGAGCAAGTGTTGGTGCTCATAGCTCCATTGAGAACGGGGTTACAGGCGGACCCTTTTAATTTCTCATCAGTTTCCCATTCCAGGAGGCCAAGCATTAAAATGACAGCTGTATATGTGCTCTCCATCTACAGCCTGCAAACACGCCAATGTCTTCCAGGAATCAGAAAAAAGAGCAGTGCTTAAATGGCAGATAGCAGTTGGTATTGAGGTGCCTCATATTTTGAAGCACCTTTTGTTGCGTCAGGGTAGCTGTGTGATTGTGGAGGCTCCATAAAATGAGGAAATAACTAGCGGTGACACTCTGTGAACCCTTTATCTTTTGTGGGCCTTTGACGTCATTCGCTGCCAGGCTCACAACCCCAAACACAAGAGCGGTTTTACCAGAGATGACAGAGAATGGACACACTGAGGCACGAAGGACTGCTGTGGCGCCCAAAGAAAAACTGTGGTGCGCAGTTTCATTCATCACACCAGGAAAAAATTAATTAAAAAAAAATAAGTATAATAATAAGTTAAGATACTGAAATCTGGCGGTGAGGTGAGAGGATCTGAATTTAAGTTTTTTTTAATCTAATCACAGACTAATTTAGGACCACAGGATGGAGGAAACTGTCCATACTCTGACATTAATGAAATAATAAAATGCAGAAAGAAGACTGTTCAGATGACTGGTAGCTAAGTTCATATTCCATAATGGATGGATGAAGGAAGCATTCCACAATAACTTGCTGTGTGAGTAGAAGGGTGGGTGGCAAGAGAGAAGAATAATCGCATAGACACAGCCATTTTTTCACTAACCGGAGGCAACATAAAGTGCTCTACAACGATGAGTACTGTGGGCACTGATGATAAGTACTATTCATTTGACAACAAACAAACAGAAAAAAAAGGTTGCATCATTAAGTATTTTCCCTCTCTCCATTTTCCTTATTTTTAAAAGACAAAATAAAAAGCATGAAATACTCAGATCCCCCACCACAGAATGGCTGATTTCTGGCATGGAAACAAAACTCGTTGGAGGGACAGACAAACTGACAGGTGGACAGACAGACGTATGAAAAAGCATATCTACACAATAAGATGCATCCATATATAAAACTTTGTTGAGAAATATTGAACGGTTTATGAGTTCTGAATCAGAAAAATCCTGACAGCTGATATGTGGCCTAGAAACAAAATGTGGTGGCGGGATGGACAGACTTACAGACTGACAGGAGGACGGATGGAAGTATGAAAAGGCACGCATGAGCAAAAAGATGTATCCCTATTTTAAATTTCGTTGAGAAATATTGAACGGTTGAGGAGTTCTGGCCCAGAAAAGAAGGGAGATGGACAGGTGGACAAACAGACACGTGGAAGTCAACACTCATTCCTGTATCCCCATACACTTTGTGGCGAGGGATAACAAGTAATAAATTTTGCCCCCATTTTGGAGCTGGACATCCAGCTGCGAGCAAAATTTTAATTTAGGGTGTGCGAGGTTTGTGGAGCCGCCTAATTGAATTGAATCAGTCAAGGTCTGGACTCAAGACACCACAGATTATGGGTCTCACCCACGAGGCTCATCCAAGGGAGCTGGCGAAAGAGCCATCCCCCAGCTCTCTGCAGTCATGACAGAGAGGACAACACATAACACTCACACCCGCTCACTACGCTCCAGGCCTCTAACGGCACTAACCTCTTGTTGCTTCCGGATGACTCCATCAGCGCCGAGTCCTTGCCGTTGCCGCTGGAGCTGGCCAGAGACTCGTTGCCATTGGAGTCGTTACCGTGGGACTCATTGCCGTGGGATTCGGTCCCACTGCCGCTGGAGCCGCTACCATTCATCTCGGTGTCCTCGTGGAGCGAGTGCGCCATCTTTCTCTCGCTGGACGGGGAGGCGGGCGGGTCCTGGCTGCTGTCGCTTCCCTCGGAGGCCAGCCCCAGCTCCGCCCCACCCCGCCCCCGGCTCATGCGGTGCAGTTGGACTGCCGCCTCCTCGCCGAACGAATCCCGCTCCTCCAGGGTGGGGTACAGGTAGCGCTTCGAGTCTGAGTCTTCAGACATCAATCAACACAGGGGCAATGGGTCAGCGAAGAATCACCCAATCTTCCACATCGTGTTGCCGTTGGGAACTTTGCAAAACAAAACTGCGCAGGGATGTTGTAAGCAGCTGTCGACTCCTGTAAAAACACACAGTGTGAGAGACTGATGAATGCAGAGAACAGTATTAAAATGTACAATGCACACAGACACGCACTGCCTGCAGAAAAACAACCCCCCAGCCCACGCCCTAAATACCTGTAATGGAGACGTTATCAAGTCGCAGCTCATTCATTGCAATTGCTGAGTTTAAGAGGCAGGGATAGTAGATTAGATATTTAACTGTGCCATAACAGGGGTCAAACCAAACAACTCCCAAGTGCCTCAGGACTATAAAGGAATAGTCAATAGATGTGACATTCAGCAATTTCCTAAAGCTCTATTAGGAACAACAAAATACCCTAACCTTTCAGGTTAAACTTTCAGACCCGTTAGCCTAGTATCCTGCTGCGCATCAAGCCACACAGCCCAGAAGAGCACAACTTCAAACAGCCTCACACAAGGCTTCAAAGACAGCCTGGCTGCCCTTTCTCTTAACAGGCTAGACCAGAAGCGTACACTCTACACTTATGAACAGGGATATCGAGAAACAAAAGTCAGGCCCTGTGTGTAAATGGAGCCACATAGTCAAATAACAAGCGAGAGATATGATGCCTCATGTAACCATATTAGATTTTAACCCTTAAAGTGCATAATTTTTATTTACCAAATCCCTCTAAAAGTTAACCATTCTGTAGTTGAAAAATGACCTTCAAAGGGACTCACAGGTACATGTGAACCTTTCTGAACGTCATTACAGACTAAAAATTTACAAAACTGTTGACCTATTGAGGGCTGAAATCTGAAATTTTGCTTCGTATATTTTGTGACTATAGCAGTGATTAGCACTTTAAGGGTTAACATAATTTAAATACAAAGAAGAATATGATTGGTGATATTTTGCCAAATTACAAAAACAGGGGATGGCACTTTGGGTATCATTTTAGAAGAGCATTTGTACTTCTAGCACAATTTTTAAGGTTTCATCAAGCAGTCAGCACTGCGTCGCAATTTAACAGCTGCCCACTCCACGCAGGCCTGAGCAGAGCACATCCACAAGTACAATACAACTGCTATGTGCCATAGCAGAGCGGTGTAACACTGTCTGATTATAGTACGATAACAGTTAAAAGGACCAACCGATCATCAGTCAAGTAGGATGTGTACAACTTTAGCTGCCACAAATGACTTTTCCTGACACCAGCAAAGTAAGTCAAATGCAGGTTTCATCTATCCCGACTGCCTAGAAGGAGTGCGACTACGCAACTAAGAGACGTAATTTCATACAAGCGCAAATGTTTTGGTGGTCAGCAAGCGCTGGTTGTCACGCGACTCGGGCGATTTTTGAAGTCTCACTTTGTCTCAGTTGGCTCAGCCAGAACAACCATAAACTACACAAGAATGTTTCGGAGAGCAAATGTGGCTTTGCAACACAACTCGCTATTTGTGTCGTTAACAAGACCACCATCTGCATTTCAAGCAACTGTGTCGTTGCACATGTGAACCTATCACTTAATGTGCCATAACCCAACAGGGTTATATCCACAAGCAATCGAAGAGGCTAAGGTGTCCCAACCTCAGAGAACGCGAATACATCGAGTGCAGATGAATCACCAATTAGTGCAAATATCTACTTCCGAAGAGGAAGCCATCAAGTACCACTGATAATGAAGTGAGCACCTATAGAATAGTCTCACCAAATTCTCAAAGCTCCTGCTTTTGTCTTATCCTGTTTTTCTGCACACATCCTCCCCGCTTCCTCATCTCTGCCCTGCCTTTCTAACACCCATCCTTAACCTTGTTCATGGTCTTTCATTCATTCTCTTTTTGTCTCCATTTCCATCTCAGGGGTCACATGTTTGTGTGTCCAGCAGAAGGCCGTCACCCACAGTGAGATGATGGGAGAGGGATTAGCCCCCCTCCAGGACGAGACGAGGGACACCAGAGAGTTGCCGGGATACTGTCCCAAAACAGCCTGATAAGCCCCAGCAGTCCGTCGCTGCCTGAGTACCCTGCTGCTCCACCGTACCCGATATAGACCACAGAGTGTGCCTCAACTGTGAGCCTCAATCGATAGCCCTCATGGATTCTAAATACTGCGTCCAACCAATGGAGCTTCTGAGTGGGACCTGGGGAAAGCCCATTTCCTGTGGAGCCAAGCAATTCAGCTGCCTCCAAGCACGCATGTTAAATGTTGTCAGGGACAGCATCCAAGTCCTCACAGTAAATACAATTGGGCCCATCTGTCTTATTTAGGCCACCAATAAAACTACTCAAGGAGTCCGGTCTTTCAGTTGTTTCCATTCCATTATGCAGTACAGCGCATGTTAATATTTCATTAATCCTTTTGCACAGATGTAGATGCCCGCGTCCGTAAATTTCAAAATTTAATTCCTGAATAAGTCAGTAATTGAATTTCCAAGTGTCTTGCTTCACTGGAATAATTTTCCAGAGTCTCTGTGACACAAATACTGAGTTATAAAGCCTAAATAGGCTCATGCCTAACATGAAAAATTGGCATTATTTGTATACTGCGCAAAGGGGTTAACCATTTAAAGTTAATAGGCAACAATTCGCCAAAGAAATCTATAGATATTTGGACAGAAACACAATTTTCATCAGTTTGGCTCAGTGCATCACCATCATAGATTTGAATGGAAAAAATCTAAATGTGCTTGAAGGATAGACTTTCAGGTTGAATTAAAGGGATTTTCCAAAAATATTCCACCATATAGGAAATACAACCATTATACATAACCTACCAATTTTGGGGCTGAAAACTAACTGGACAAACATGGACAATCATAAATCAAATCGTCATTTTTAATACTCGGTTGCAAATCATTTTGCTGACTGCCTGATGTCGGGATCCCGTAGACATCATCAGATGCTGCCAGGTGTCTTCCCTGATTCTACTCTGTCAGGCCATCACTGCAGCAGTCTTCAGATTTGCTTGTTTCATGTGCACTTTCCTTCATGTTTGCCTTCTAAAAAGTAGCTCAGGTGATTGACGGGGCCATTTAGAACATTCCACCTCTTTGCCTTGAAAGCGTTTAAGGTTGCTTTCACAATTTTCTCAGGGTCATTACCCATTTGCACTATGAAGCACTGACTAATGTTTTTTTGAACCATTTGGCTTTAATCTAAGTGGATCGTATAACCCTGCTTTCTTGTAAATGGAACGAGACAAATGGTGTCAGTGGACGACAGCAGGGTATATTCCAGCAACAAGAGCATTCTCCCCATAGGCACAGTTTCACTGAGAATCAAGTCACACTTCATATGATCATTTCAGGTGCATGGAGAAGCCCTGTTAATGACATTGGTCACCTTATAACCTTTGCTACAGCTCCACCACCAGGCCAAACTTTTCATTTTAAGAAACTGAAATAACTTGATAGTTTTTGTGGAAATGCAGTGAAATGTCTTGTGTTCATGCCTGGTGCCTAGAGGATTAATCCCATTACTTCGTGTGACCCAAAGACCTTTCCTGCAGTGCAGCCATCACTGGGTCAAACTATGTACAAATGCAATTGACTCACACAGTCTTGATGGGAATCATATCACAGTTCTTGTGACCGTTTCTGGTGCGGAGAGAGGACTTATTTGCAGATGTTGTCTATCCTATGACCTTTGTTGCAGTGCTACCACCAGGCCAAACTTTTCTATTATGAAACTTGGAATAACTGGATAGTTTTTTATGAGAACAGCATGAAACTCCTTGCGT
This sequence comes from Gymnothorax javanicus, assembly GCA_029692085.1. NCBI lineage: Eukaryota > Metazoa > Chordata > Actinopteri > Anguilliformes > Muraenidae > Gymnothorax > Gymnothorax javanicus. Next base: position 26,293,562 of record CM056195.1, on the reverse strand, counting down.
TCATTTCTGGTGTGTACAGGATAATACCAATTATTTTGGCGACCCTACAGCCTTTCCCATCATATCATCACCAGGTCCAACTTCACATTTTCAAACGTGATAACTCAACCAGTTTTGATGGAAATCAAGTCACCCTTCTTGAAATGGTTTCTGTTGATCGTTTCTCCTCCCAAGATAAGACCAAGATTCACAATTTTGTATAGGTTGCAGCTACTTCTAAGGTGATGTGTAACATCATATCAGCTACCAATGCCAGTTAATTTCCCCAAATTCATCCCTGTTGTCTGTTCAAGGAAACACCCATTAAGGGTAGGCCAGCACCAGGACCCGATCTTAAACTTTATGTTATGTACAGATAGCAGGGACAAACAGATCTATCAGTTTCATTAGAACTCAAATTAAAGACTAAAATTTGCCATTTAAACTAATATTCAACGATGAATTTCAACCTCAATAGGCCACTGTAGACAGAAAAAAGAATACAGGTTACAAATTATCCGAAGGGTCTTGTGGATGTTCAGTGCAGATTTCAACCCAACCCACTGAAAAATAAGCAGCTGGTGAGGCTGACAATGAACTATAGGGTGATTCTCGCATTATGTGTGTGACATTTGGAAGGTATTCTTGAAATTTTTCAATGCACTATACTATAATTGGGTTGCATATGGGGATCAATATAGGACAACCGCAAGATACCTGGGCTTAACTATCAATGTGGTACATCAACTTAGTATTTGCCTAAAACATCGGAAACACAGGACCAGAAAGAGGCTGCGTTACGTGTGTGACACAGAAAATGGGTCAATCGCTACATTTAATTTACATTCCAAAAGTTCTGTGATTTGAATGAAGATGAAGACACTTTGGCTTCATCAACTTTAGCAATAGTTATTCCTGTTTGCATTAAATAAAACTTTAATAAAAATACCTTGCTCATTTGTATACTACAACCTCATTTGCATGTGTTACCGGTGTGACGCCTCTGTTACGTGTGTGACCGCGTGCAAATCCTGCAATGCTTAAGTCCTATTCATTTAAATAAAATCATATCTCTGGCTATTGTAGGTGCTTGTAAGTAAGCATGGAGGTGTTTAACATACATCCTTTGTACTAGCCAGTGTTCCTGATCAAAATATTGGGTTTGGCAGTATTAACATGGTGGACAGAAGTGAACAACATAAACATTTCACAGGTTAATTTTAGTCACCTTCAAATTGGAATTGTAAACAGCAAGCTTTCCGTCTGAGTGAACACTCTGACTGTAAAATAAGCAGTTCCTTTAATGAGTAAGTGTGCTTGCTGATGCGGCTTTGTAGAAAAATGGATGAACTCTGAACTTTATCATGGAGAAAAGGCATGCTTTTGGTTTGGAGAGGGTACTGATGATCATTGATGTCCAGCTGTGCGTATATTGATAAACTCTTGCTAAATTAAACCAGAAAATCATTCATTCGTATTGAATTTCATGCATCAAAAGTTGATTTGTGTTAAAAATATGATTATTCTTTGATTTGACAGTGTGCCATTTAGAGGGCTGTCTCTCCAGCTAGAGAGCCGTCTCATTTGGCATCCTCTTTCGAAGCCAAATAAGATTTTATGCTCAGATGAAGCATTCTTGTGGTCTCAGAGTTAAAGATCCCCAAAATGTATTGTTTTAACCCCCAGCCATTTTTCAATCCTCTGTATTTTTTATTAAATAATTTCAATGCAGAATTTTCATGAAGGTTTTTTATGTTTGCAGCCCCGTTTCTCTACCACAGCATTTCCCAAACCTCTGCTGGCGTACCCCTCATGCTGCATGCTTTAGATCAGTGTTTCCCAAACCTCTCCTGGCGTACCCCTTGTGCTGCATGCTTTAGATCAGCGTTTCTCAAACCTCTCCTGGCGTACCCTTTGTCCTGCATGCCTTAGAACTCTCCCTGCTACAGCACAGGTGATTCAAATGATCAAGTCCTAATTAACCCAAGAAACTGCTTGATAATAAGCAAATCATTTGAATCACCTGGGCTGTAGCAGGGAGAGATCTAAAGCATGCAGGACAAGGGGTACACCAGGAGAGGCTTGGGAAACACCGCTCTAACAAAATCATGAAAATAAACTGAAATACAATGGAATACTGAATGCTGCAAGTGTATTATCTCAGTTGAGCCATATTCCCCCTCTCCAAGAAGTTTAAATCTTGAATTATAAAGCATTAAATACAGTAATGCATATATAGCCATATTTGGCTTCTGCGCAAAGGGGTTAATTTAATCCAACTAACAGCATTTTCACATTACTTTCTGAACATTACATATTCCACGATATCACATCTAAATTCTTTCCTGCTTTGTACATAGGTATAGACATCATAGTTGCAAAAATCTGGCAAAATATTTAGGTCAAATGATGGGGTGGCGGACCTTCATGTTGAAGGCTTTAGTCGTTGAGACAGAAGTGTGAACTAAACCTTTATTAGTCTAAAGATAAAAGGAAATGGGTCATTAATGTCCTGTCATAGCATAGGCTTTGCACTTTGGTCACGTCAAAAGGCACACACGTAACGCCGCGTTACGTGTGTGACAGGTACATTTTTGGCTATAAAACAGATTCTATTTGTGGGACTGAGGAGGTTATGCCCTCCAAGCATGGACGGTATGGTATTAATTTATAATCTCAGGTTTTTCAAATTTTCCCTTGGATTTGTTAATTTTATAAAAACTTTTGTTGCTATGCGTTACGTGTGTGACGTCATTCACCACCATATATTTTGACCCCCTTAAAGAGGGCAACTTTTAAGTCTGCAGGGACTTTTGTTGCAAAAGTTGAAAAATAACAACCTCAACAATAAATTATTTCTGCAGCTGAGTTTGACACTCATCTAAATCACAAAAAGATGACCTTAATTTCAGGAATGACCCTTATCTCAAAAAATTGTGAAAAACTAAAGGACTTTGAAGTTGGGAAATTTTGCCCTAAAATGCAATTTTTCTGAAATTGTCATTTGCCATCCTAAACTAGAATAATAGTAGTTAGAAACACATGCACTAGTTATTCGATGGAGCTTATTTGAAAATTTGCCCTTCCAGGCTCATATTTCAGAGAATGGCCAAAAAAGAATTTTGCCAAAATTATGAACTTTAGCTCTGGGGGCCAGATTTCAAAAATTCATAACAAAAGAAGAATTTGGAGAAGTGCTATATAGGACTTAAGGGGACATAAGGGGTAAATGACAACTTTTTAAAGCATTCATAGTAATAGACACAATTCATTTACCAGTCAAGTATATACATTCTCTGGATAAGAATGGAAAATGAATCACTTGTGTAAATTTGCCCGTTGCCATGGAAATGGCAGCCATGTTGAATTTTCACTAGTTTTAGTTTTTCCCAGATTTCTTGGTAAATATACATGTTAGCATGGTGGAATTTGTTTTATTTGAAGCTTTCGACATAGTCAAAAAGCTTAACATCCCTGGATTTAATTTCTTTCAGTGGAGAATTCACCCAGAATGATAAAAGGATTTTTTTCGGTGGATTTGACACCACATATCATGGGCTATACACTTAAGTTGAAAAAACTCTCGGTTAAACTGTTATACTAATTACACAGAAAAACTTGTGAAAATTTCATGAGGTTCAGATGGTTAGTTATGGGAAAATCTGGGTGCAAAGGGGCAAAAATGTCATTTTTCAGGAATGGCTGCCAAAGGCAAAGGAACCATTTGTCATATGTCAAACCATTTTGACAACCATTTAGAGGGTAAATGGTTGTCAATATGTATTTACCATAGCTTCAAGTACTCAAATCTCATAAAATGAGAAAAATGCAAAAATTGTAATTTTTTCATGTTATTTACCCTTGATGCCCCCTTAACCCAGTCCCATTAAGTTTTTATATGATTTATCTACCCCTAAGAAAATCCAATAAATGAACAGGAAAAAGTACTCCGGGTGAGTAGGCACTGAATGGTCCAACAGCAACATCAGCAAAGACTGAGGACGATCTGGAATTAAATTCAGCATCAGAATAGGTTGCGATTTCAGGGTGAAGTTGTAATTATACCTATATAATTAAACCTCCAAAGTAACGTGCCCCAGGAACACATGAACCAGCTTGCAGCTACTGCATCTGCTTCTATCCATCCCATTCAGCTCCTCCTGAGCGCATTCAGATATTAATGGAAGTGTGTGTGGGGGAACAGGAGAGAAAGTGGATGCAATACGACAGCACTGAGTCCCAATGAGGCTCCACAGCCTGCGTCACTCGTATCGCAGCATCCACAAAACCCGACAGCCAGAGCTGAGCTGCCAGACGCCGAAAACAAACCTCCTGTTTCAGTCACCACCCAACCCACTCAATTCAGTCACCCAGAAACTGAGAAACGCCACAATCCATTTAACACTCTGCAGGAGATGCAAAATAAAGCCCTTATTCAGGAGAGTGCCTTTCCTTCCCAAACCAGCCAGATCCTGAATCATAACTGGTGCTATCTGGATTTCAAGTGCACATATGCAGTAGACCCTAAATCTAAAAGCTAATTAAAGTAGCAGGTCTTAAGAAATATCTGTAAATATTCTCCATTGAAAGAACTCAAGAAACATCAGAGACACTAAAATAAAACTGAGATGAAAATGCTAAAGACATAAACCATCTCTTTATGGACACTTGTAAATGCACAAAAAATATTTGTAATAATAAAAATTATTATTATTTTTTATCAATTTTATTTTTAATTATCAGATTATTCATTATTCATTCAGATTCCATCTAACTCTGCTACCCATAAAAATTTCATTTAAAGACTGAGACTGCAATTCTTTAGGTTAAATCTCTTAATGAACAGGTCTGCTATGGTTTTGAATTCTGAGTTATAGTAGTCCATCTTAACACTTTAAAAAGGCAATTCACAGAGACATACAGAATTATTAGGATTATCAGGTCAGGATTATTAAGCAAAAATAAGCATCAACCATTGGTATATTCACTCCCACAGTATACTAATAAAGCGGTTATTTGGGTTCGAGAATGTATGCAGAAATAAATACACAGTTGACAGTCAAAACTATATTTCCTGCAGCCTCTGAAAAACACTCATGAATTTTCATTTGTGCATGTCACATTGGGGTCAAGCAGTATTTTTGTGCCATAAAAATTTAAAACTGAGCAAAAGTTACTCACTGAGCAAAAACTGAATCAATGGGCAGGCAAAGCAACCACTAAACACAAAACTTCACGCCTTATCAAAGATAAAAAGCCAAAAATATCATACTGAACAGGATACAGCTATCATGGAACAGAAGACCGATCACTTACTCTCAGCAATCAATATCAGCACAGACACAGATGTGCTGATCATCAGGCCGCTTATAAATGGAACATTACCCATCACCCATCTGGACACGTGTGCAGTGTACTGGCCGACACCAAGAAAATGCCCATTCCACACCCCCATCAAGATAAATACTATGCAAAAGGACAATCAGGTGGACCCAAAATCTGTTTACAAAAGATACATGGGATGAAACAAGGCACAATAACAACTCTACCAATTAGGCCTAAATAGGCAGGATGCAAAACAACCTCTTGAAATGGCCTGTGTAGCCATCTTCTTTTGTGGCCACATTATGTTTGCGACAGTGGTCAGAAACTCTATGCGAATGACAAATCAAATGATAGCAGTAATCGCACCGGTGATGACTCAGATCCTCTCTTCCGTACCCCACGATAAATGCCTAAAAGATGGCCATTGAAAAGTATTCAGTTCCTCCAAACTTATGTTGAAACAAGACCATTATTTTTGCAATATAGGGCTGTGACTGTTATTGATCTGACACATGTAAAGCACTTCGTGATTAAGTCTTTTTTGTTGAAAGTGCTACACAAATAAAATTGAATAGTAATTCCAACACAATGATGTAAACACCCTGCAGAGTGTAGACTGTCAGTTTCAATTTGGGGCCATTTTCATTAGTATTGAGTGAACTCTTAAAGATTTACAGCTCGTTACATTTATGGCTCAGTGCAAGTATTCACTGCCTTCGCATTACTTCTGCCAGTTGGATAAAACGTGAAACAAACATATAGACAGCCTGGTGTAATGTGATGTTGTATATGGTTGGCAAGGGGGCAGCAGAGAGGAGAGCAATATAGCTTCTTACAAAAAAAGGATCCGGATTCAGTACCAGCCAGATCCAGTCTCTGCAATGTTTGAATTCATCTTCTAATATGCAAGGCCTAATACCCATTATGGCAAATTTAACCCTTTGAGTGCCGAATACATTTTTAAGGAATTAAAAATGTAGTTATCCTGAGCCGTTGAAACCTATCATGTGCAACTTGTTTAAAAGAGCTCCCCTGTGGGAGCTCTTTTAAACAAGTTGCCACATGATAGGTTTTCAACAGCATCTGACTTTGATATCTGACATCATTGGGCAACTATAGTTGCCCACGGTGCTGAAAGGGTTAAACAAACCATTTTCGGTTCATTATGACCAAGCTTGCTAGTTTTCAAACCACAAAAATGTATGGGGACTGCCATATTGTTTACATTTGTTGTGCATGTCAATAACACACTTCCACTTCCTATATGGGTCCCCATGGCTGATCTAAATAGAGTGACTGGATTGCTGGGGCAGTACTAAGCAGTGTTGGGAGGCTGAAGCCAGAGAAATTCTGCTGGAAAAAAAAACAGCACCAACCAGTATGAATTCATGATGGTTGGTGCTGGTTTTTTCAGCAGAGAAGAGGCTGAGCAGCCATATTGTCAGGCCCAGTCATTAGTCATTAGCAATTTGTTCACACTGTATCCAGGTCAGTTGAGATTTCAGGTGACATGGCAAGCCAATCCTCATACTGCTGTTAAGACAAAATAGTTCTTCAAAATCATGCCTAGTTGCCATTTTAAAACAAATCCTGTGGAGCTCACTGCGGTAGCATGATTAAGGGAGTTTTTGAAACTATGCCACGGCGTTACATGGCTACTCACGGCATAGCGAATATCTATGTTCTTGAAATCAGAAAATGTGCACAAAGTGACATGGGCCTTTACATAAGAGTACATTATACATTACCAATGTGCAGTCAGCATACAGAGAAAACATTGTGCAGAAAAGGGTTACTGATGCCTCAGATTTAGGAGGTTCTGCAATTTTCTTGTCAGTAAATTTTAGTCAACAAGTGTATACATCTTTGCACACTCTTGAAGAGTCTGTGCCTCAATGCAAATTTAGTGGGCGTAGCCCCTAAGTTAAGGAACTACGGGCATCTGCTTAAATACCACTCGGAACTTCTCGGCAGATTCTGCTACTCTTCATCAAGCCTCGGATGTGTGACAGAAATTTGATATGTTGCTCCGCCTGACATTTCTTTGCCGGAAGACCGATTTACACAGTTGTCTAAATCCGTGCACTACATCGCCACCTAAAAATGGAGGCAAAACTCACCTTCGCAAAATCTGTGTCGACGCTTCTTCGCGTCTTGACACAAGAGGCAACATGTCTTCACCAATTTGACATTGAAAAAGTCAGACTAAGGCAACGTTGCTAGCGAACTGAAGACTCCCAGTGCCATCAAGGAAAGATGTACGGTCGCAATCACTCATAAAGTAATTCATTAGCAGAAAACAAGCATTTTATGGGAAAAATCACCTTCCAAGTGAGAAAAATGAAAGGATACTGGTGTTTTTTATTTCAATTCTGATATATAATTGATACCATTTTTGCCAAAGCCAAATAAAATGTTGGCTTTTTTGTGTAAAGCCAGGTGTAAATAAGTATTTTAGCCATTTAGCTCCATTCACTCCCATTCACGGAGGACTCTCGCAAGCGCATCCAGGTGAATTGCAGCCAACTTTGGTGAAATGGCATTTGGGAGTGGACAGGCTTTTGGTACAAGGGCTCTGGTAGTAGCCCATTGCAATAGCCTACTGTAATAGCCAAGAGCAGAGTGATGTGAATTTGTATGTGGCTCAGTAAACAGTTTTTATTTTATTGTTATTTTTTTTTTTTTTTTTTTTTTCTTGCTCCATGATCCAGTGTCTATGTGATAAATGGTCAGCAAAAATAAGGTCCAATAATTAAATTAAGGCTAGGAACCCTGTTGTTTATTGTGATAATGTGGTTGAATACTCTAAACTTTCATCAAAAATTAAAGACTTTGAGACCCTAAAAGCAGAATATTGCTATAGACAGACTAAGGTTGAGCTAAGGGAATACATCACACACTACATCATGATCAAAAGTCCAGTAAGACGATAGAGGTAGGCGTCTGCTTACAGATTGTTGGCAACAATCGCACTTTATGGGCAAGGATTATTCTATTTTCACATGGTTGGAGAAATGCGCAGGCTATATCATGTCCAAAAAAAACATAGCCCTACACCTTCTCTAGCAACACTTCTAGTCATGGACCTTTTTTTTTTTTTTTTGGCAGACTTTCAAAACCCAATTCCTTTCTTGAACCGGAGTGATGGAACAGAAGGGGGTGGGGAACCTTGGTCCTCGAGAGCCATATCCCTGCATATTTTATATGTCTCTCCGCTCCAACACATCTGATTCAAATTATTGCCATGTTACTAAGCCCTTGACGAGCTGCTGTCACTAAAATCAGGTGTCTTAGAGCAGAGAGTAAAACATTCAGGGCTATAGCTCTCTAGGAGCAGGGTTCCTTAACTTTGCTCGATAGCATACTTACTGCAGGCGTAACTTGCTCAGCGGAAGTAAAATGTAAGGCATTCAAAACAGGACTAATAACAAGGCCACCCTGGCTATAGGAGTCACTTGTCTGTATCCGCGAACATGTTGGTTCAAGCGCAGGCCACATTGGATCCCATTAAATAGTCATATTATAGACACAAAAAGAGTTTACAGCGAGTAAGTAAGCTTATCAAGAAATGTACCTTAACGTGAATCTAAGTGCTGACTTCTGTCATTACGAGGCTTCATACCCCTACTAAGTGCAACAGCCTAGACTGAGGATGCATCCTTCCTCGGCTGCAGCCCAGGCTTTGGCTGCATCCAAATTCTCTAGGTTGCAGCAAAATTCTCTGAACAGCAAGGAACCTTCCTCGCAAAACGGAACATGATCTGGAAATAGTTTGGCAGGTTGCCACGACATCGAGCGACGAACAGTCCATTTCGTGTAGGAAAGGAGGCAGTTGGCTCCTTAATTACATCCTTCCAGCAAGGAAACATTGAACCAACCTTAAAGTCAAAGAAAGATCAAAAATGGACCACAATCCTTCACAGCTGTAGCGACTGGAAACTTCATTCGGTCCTGAAATTTTCCGATAAATTGCTAAAGCTGTCTTCACCATCGAGCTCCTGAACTACTGCGGAAAAGGACATCCAAATTTTTCTCAAGAAGTCCCAAGGTACCTTTGAAATCTTCCTGCAACTTTCCCTTGACCAAGGTGATGTTTTATAGGTCAAGGAAAAGTGGAGAGAAAAGGGAAAAGGCCGTCTACTTAAGAGAATTCGGATGCAGCATTTGAGAAGCAGCTCATATTCACCGGTGAGGACGCGCGGTTATCTCAGCTGGACAGGGCGTTGTCATTTGCCTTCACGCACTAGCATGGACTTCAAATACATCCATTGTTAGGCATATTCAAAAAAATACAACCCCAATTCCAAAATAGTTGGGACAAAGAGCAAATTGTGAATAAAATCAATATGCAATGACTTTCAGATCACATGAGCCAATATGTTATTTACAATAGAACATAGATAACATTTCAAATATTGAAACTGAGACATTTTACATTTTTATCCACGAAATGAGCTCATTTCAAATTTTCTGGCTGCAACAGGTCTCAAAAAAGTTGGGACACAGGCAAAAAAGGGCTGAAAAAGCAATTAATATATAAGCCAATCAGCTGAAAGAACATTTAGCAAGTAATTAAGTTAACTGGCATCAGGTGAGTAACATGATTGGCTATAAAAGGGATGTCTTAGAGAGGCTGAGTCTCTCAGAAGTAAAGATGGCCAGAGGATCTCTAACCTGTGAAGGCTTGCGTGAAAAAAATTGTGGAATACTTTAAAAACAATGTTCCTCAACGTCAAATTGCAAAGGCTTTGAAGGTCTCATCATCGACAGTGCATAGCATCATCAAAAGATTCAGAGAAATTGGAAAAATCGCTGTGCGTAAGGGACAAGGCCGAAGACCTTTACTGGATGTTGATGATCTTTGGGCCCTCTGACACCACTGCATCACTCACCGGCATGATTCTATCATTGACATTACTAAATGGGCCCAGGAATTAAAGAAACCACTGTCTGTAAACACAGTCCGCCGTGCCATCCACAGATGCCACCTAGAACTCTATCATGCAAAAAGGAAGCCATTGCTGAGCATGATCCAGAAGCGCCGCCATGTTCTGTGGGCCAAGGCTCATTTAAAATGGACTGTAGCAAAGTGGCAAAGTGTCCTGTGGTCAGACAAGTCCACATTTAACATTCTTGTTGGAAATCATGGGCTTCGTGTCCTCCGGGCTAAAGAGGAGAAAGACCACCCATCCTATTATCACCATTCAGTTCAAAAGCCAGCATCTCCGATGGTATGGGGATGCATTAGTGCATATGGTGAGGGACATTTGCATGTTTTAAAAAGAACTATGAATGCTGAAAGGTATATAAAGGTTTTAGAGCAACATATGCTCCCCTCCAAATGACATCTATTCCAAGGAAGGCCTTGTGTATTTCAGCAGGACAAGGCAAAACCACATATTGCAGCTATTACAACAGCATGGCTTCATAGTAGAAGAGTCCGTGTGCTGAACCGGCCTGCCTGCAGTCCTGATCTTTCACCGATTGAGAACATTTGGCGCATAATTAAATGAAAAGTCAGTCAAAGGAGACCCAAAACTCTCCAGCAGCTGGAAGCCTGTATTAAACAAGAGTGGGATCAAATTCCAATGGCTAAACTCAAGAAACTGGTCTCCTTAATGCCCAGACGCCTCCACTCTGTGTTAAAAAGAAGAGGGGATGCTACACCATGGTAAACAGGCCCCTGTCCCAACTTTTTTGAGACCTGTAGCAGCCATCAAATTTGAAATGAGCTCATTTTGTGGAAAAAATAGTGAAATTTCCCAGTTTCAACATTTGCTATGTTATCTCTGTTCTATTGTGAATAAAATACTGGCTGGTGTGATTTGAAAGTCATTGTGTTTTGATTTTATTCCCAATCTACACTTTGTCCCAACTATTTCGGAATTGGGGCTGTAAAACACGCATCATTAAATAGCCAACTTTGACTACAGCTTAGCCAATAACAGCAAGCTAGACATAGTTGATAAAGAGCGGAATTTTAACAGTAAGATCGCCAAAATATTACTTGCTTATTTGATTGATATGGCATGTGCATGACAGTTATGTAAACCTAAAGCCACTAATCAACCTCTAAAGGCCAGTTCTTCTCCGAAGACGAAATTATTCGGATATATCACGTCGCCGGTTACAAATATATACATCGCTGAACACATAAAAGTAAAACCGAACGGCAACAAAGTCGCATTGAATTAAATAGCATCACCCCGCTGCTTCGGTAGCCAGCGATTGAATGGGCAGAAAATGCACATGCGCACTGCCTATAAGTTACACAACAAATTTACTTCAGCAATAGTTAGCGATAAAGAAGTAAAGTAGAGCAAACCTGAACATTCAAGTGCGATCCTGAACACTTTTCTACTTCCAGATAAATCCTTAAGTTGTTCTTGTAAGGATATGAAGCAATTAATGAGGAAGTAATGACAGCGATTGGACGTACTATCTATCGCACACCATGTAGAAAATCCAGCCTCACTGACACACTGCACTAGGTTCTGATCTGCTTCTCCAACGCTGTCCTACTCTCCACTCCTCAAGCGTCAAACGTGACCCCAATATGGACTCCACCCCTCCTGCCTCCTCATTGGTCATCGTAATTGGTGTCGCCATGGAGATATCTAGATATGACATCAATGTTTGCCTATTGGTGGAGGACCCCGCCAGTCTCTTTACATAAATGTGTCAGATACCTCACGTGGAAATCCATGTTGCATTGCCGTCAGACAATTCCGACGAATCCGTAGTAGCTGGGGTTGCTAACATAAATACAGTTGGATAAGGGAAGCAGTGGCAAAACGTGGTTGGTCCTGAGCAGTTTACTGTTATCTAAAGCAGTTATACAACGGCGTGTACAGTCAATGTGGTGGGTTAGTAAGTGAACGAAATCAATTAAATTTAAAATAAATTGATAGGGCCAGAAGAGTTCTTGGTGCGTTAGTATCATAGTTTCATTCATTTATAAAGAATCCGTTTACTTCGGTTTCGAGACAAGTTGGTGTCTTCTCAGAATGTAAAGGGTGACAGTTCCACTTTGAAAACAATATTCTATTCCAGCGAATCTGTAACAGTACGCCTCTTGAAATGTGGGATACCAGTAACGCACCTAGATGATATGGAGGGTGAATTCCTTAAGTCATTTTCATAACACCATTACGAAACTTATATCGATGTACCTGTTAGACTGGAGTCTACAATATAAACATTTATCCCAAAATAATGTTAGAATATGGGTCTACTCTACGTGGATGCCGTGCAGCGTTAACATTTGCTCTATTATGAAAACGAGCGCTGTTGTGTTTTCATAAATAAGAACTAGTCCCTGAATTGCGGAACGGTATAGGTCCTAGGTTGACCCTTGTTCTTCGAACAGATGCAGAGCACTGCCCTAAACCCTCTGAAGCAGGCAACAAAACGTTGTCGGTCTTTTCAGTGCGAATGCAGCGCTGGCTCCTCACTGACGCGGCGCAAGGTTGAGGCGAATGAGTCACAAAGAATAACTCGTTTGGCGAAAATCATGATAGGCTAGTCTGAGTTGTAGATTATACAACCGAAAGTATCACATTTTTATTACATAAGACTGCAATGCAGTGGAAATGCGGGTCTCATTCAATATTGGATTGTGTCCTTATACTGAGTGGACTGGGCTACTGGACGATCACTCTCGTAATCTGATCTGCTGACTACCGGGTGGTTCATGCAGTAATATAATGACGTTACTCAATAATAGACGCTTCCTATTCGTTGAATTAAATCTGATTGTCGTACACATGGTGTTTCAACCCTTCTGTAAGCATTAGATCTTTTGTAAATGTGGTAAACGTGGTCACACATACTGTGTGTCTGTGTGTGTGTGTGTGTGTGTGTGCGCGCGCACGTGTGTGTGTGTGTGTGTGTGTGTGTGAAAAACGCTTTCATTTTCAATTTAATTTTTATTGGAAACCAGTTTTTTGGCTGAAGACATTTATGTTTGCGCTTCAGGGAAGGAATGATGTTGAGTAAGTTGGCAATAAAACAGTCATTAGTCTTAAAAACTAGAAGGTTTAGAAAGATAAGTTGGAGTTTATTTGAAAGACAGCCTACGATAGAATCTAACATGTTACATGAGGTCAGACAGTGAGATGACATGATGGTGCAGTGGGCAGTGTTCCGTTACACGAGGGAGGTACCTGCTTTGAGTCTCGGCCTACTGGATCCCCACGGTTCTCAGCTTATTATTTTTTTTTGTTTTTGTTTTCTGATTGTTCCTTGCTCTGAGAACTGCAGAACAATTTGATCTGTGGAAGTATGTACTTTTCTGACAAACTCTGGGAAGTGGTGGCCAGTGGATCACTGCAGGGTTTTAGGTGCCAGAAGGAAAATAAGTGTGATACCATTCAGACCTTTGGCATGTAATGTGAATGCATCCCACAAAATGTCAATGGCTGAGTGAGTTGTTCACTGAGAAAGTATTACTGAGTGATATGCACGGCTAGACTGCATCTTGGCGGTCAACATTATCTGTCAAAGGGGCCATATGTACCTCAGAGTCCCCCCCTCCTGCTGCCTCACATGCTCATGTGCACCCAAATGTTTGCGCAGCTATACTTGTGGGGACATTGTTTTGATAATGGACTTGTTCTGTACAGCCTTTCCCAAAGCCTAACCATTACCAAGTTATGCCCAACCCTAATCCTAACCCTTACCGTATCCTAACCGTAAGTGTAACCAATCATCTAAAATCCTCTGTAATCCTCCATGAGACTCACCCTCAACGTCCTCACAACCCCTGTTGTCCTCACAAAATCTGCGGTTTCTTAAGATTTGGTTTTCAAATGTATAGCTATACAGACATCCCCTCACACACACACACACACACACACACACACACACATTTTATTTGGCGGAGTTTTTTGGATTATGATTTGGAACCATATTCCACCCTCTCTGTTTTTCATTCTTTGCCTGTGTAGCGATTATGATACTGTTATGTGATTTGGTAACACATTCTGCAGCCGGGTTTCTAACCCAGTCTGTAAGACTTCGAGTGTCACATACTGTAAATGTTGGTTACTTTTTTGACCTGCTGTCTGCAACTGAGTCTCTGGTTTCACCTGGCAAGTTCCTGGGAGTGACATTAATGAAACATAGCTAGAGAGAGCTCTCATAACTTACAATTTTCTTCCAATATGCAGAAAATCCTATCATGTCTATAAAAATTTCCTTCAAATCAAATGGAAAGAGAAAGGTCCAAAATTAAAAAAAAATATTGATACTTTCACTCTACTTGGCGGGCATAATAATGTATGATGTCACATCCTCTCAGATTCTCACCAGGCAACACCACGCAATATGCAATAATAATTGGAGAAGCTTCCCTGAGAGCGCTCATTATGTATTAACCATGCGTTTAAGAGTATGGCAAAGAATAAGAGCAGATGGGGACAGAATTGCACCAACCAAGCCAAAACAGCTGACTGCCAAAGGCCAGTGCCAGCTCCATTAATATGGCTGGCCACACTTTCTTAATGGAGCCAGAGCACTGGGGACTGCAGACTGTGTTGCGTTGTAGTAATGGAGGCCCCAGCAGTGACTGTTGACTACACACAGTGGACATGGCCTCTGACCCTTGAGAGGTTGAAAATGTTGCAAGAGTGTGGGCAGCAAACAGATGTGCTCTGGACACAAATACTCTTTCAAGCTGCGCTGACATTTTACTGCATGAACAGGGAGCGCAGACCAATTGAGCCTTTTAAAACGAAAGTGGTCTAACTACAGTTTTTGTCTTTTGTTGGATGATTGCTCTCAAGTCAAACATACAGTACATGAAAAATCAGTTTGCAATATATTACTTTTTTTGTAGGCATATAATTGCGTTGAATCTGTTTTATCCATGCAGAGAAAGGGTTTTATTTTCAATGCCTCATTTTATGAATTTTATGAAGGTGCAAAGAGAATAGAAAATGTAACCAAGACATTGACAAGGTTATAAATTATGATTTCTCTTCTAATAACAGTTTTGTTCTTCAAACTTTGCTTTCATCTAAGAATCTTTCATTTGTAGCAATTACACCCCAGCAGACCATAGACATATTAGTTATCAATTTGTTAAGGTACCCCCCACAGAAGTTTCAGCCCACGGTTCCTGAAGCACCTCCCACAGTTTGGATCGGCTTGACAGGCTCTGTTTTGAACCATATGGTCAAGCTGCTCCTTCAACTGCTCAAGAGGGCTGAGATCCAGTGGCTGTGCTGGCAAATAAATCACAGGCAGAATACTAGCTGACTGCTTATTTTCAGAATAGGTCCTTCGTCTTTTAGAGCAGTGTTTTGGATTATTGTCCTGTTACAGGATGAATTTGACTCCAAGCAATCTCTATCTACATAGTATGGCAAAATGGACTGATAGCCTTCCTTGTTTTTGACTCCTTTTACACTTGACTAAGTTCCCAGTTTAACAGCACTACAGCATCCCTAGACCATCGCATTTCCTCTGCCATACTTAGCAGATGGAGTTAAACACTCCTCCAGCATCTTCTCATTTGTCCTACGCATCATAAATGTTCTTCTCAGCAAACACTTCAAACATAGATCCATGACACTTTTTTCCAGTCATCCTCCATCCAAAGCCTGCGTTCTTTTGCTCATCTTTTCCTATTGTTGGCCAGTCTCAACTATGGCTTTTTTTGAATTGCCTGGAAGGTCAAGGTATTGGAGTCGCCTCTTTGCTTTTGAAAATGACGCTGGTGTTTTGTTGGTACCATTTTCTTAAGTTGCCAGCTGAGGAACTGT
Source organism: Gymnothorax javanicus (assembly GCA_029692085.1). Lineage (NCBI taxonomy): Eukaryota > Metazoa > Chordata > Actinopteri > Anguilliformes > Muraenidae > Gymnothorax > Gymnothorax javanicus. The sequence goes on along the minus strand of CM056195.1, from coordinate 26,277,492 downwards.
GAGGGGTCTGTCTCCCAAACTGGACACTCTAATGTTTTTATCTTCCTTCACAGTTGTGCAATGGGACCTTTCTCTTTCTGTCCAGGTTAGAGTCAGTTTGTGCTGTTAGGTGAAGGAAATCATGCACACCTTTGCTTCATGGCAATTTCTCACATGGAGCACTCTTCATTTCTCAAAACAACTAAAGAACTTTCATTCTACCCAGTTTGAGACCATTGTCTAACCCAAAAATGCTGATGCCCTGATGCTCAAGTAACCCAAAGAAGTTCAGTTTTAAAGGAGCACTGTCACCGTCGCATGTGTGAACCTTGATAAAATGCAAAGATTTGCAAAAGTCACTAACTTACCGCAAGAATATTTTGGTTATTTTGAACTTTGTATTTGAAAGGATTTTTGAAGTGATTTGCAGTCCAACTTTTACTAAGTATAATAATGATAAGACAACCATGCAGATTTACTTTGAACTAATGGCAGCAAATGATGAGACGATTTGACAGGAGAGGTAACTCAGGTAAAGTTCTTTTCATTGCTGAAATATTTGCTTTTATAGCTTACTTCCTTGCAAAACTAAAACTAACAATAATATTTTTCCATAGAGAACTCATCTCTGGCCAGTGTGAGAGCACTTGCTCCATAAAAAGAACAGGACAAAGCCATCGGAGGTGTAAAGGAAGAAATCTTGAGTGTTGCTCTCTTTACCGTTGTGGTACCACATATAAACTGCGCTAAAAATAACAAAGACTCAAACCAGCTGAGTCTTGTTTGAGATAATTCTCCATCTGATAAATGAACTTAACAAGAATGCAATGAACTCAACAAGTTCACAAACACATAAAGACTTAGAAAAAAATAAAAGTTAGAAAAATTGAAACAATCAATCTAAATGATCAAACAGCCGAAATATTTCATAATAAGGAGTGCAATAATGACACTTGAAACTTGTAGAACTTCAAAATTCTTCTCGTTTCTTGAAAACCATAGACTGTTGAAAACGTGAGGGTAAGCATTTCCAGATTGTAGCAAAGATTCTTGCCTGCACATGACATCACATGATAGTGTCCCTTTAATGCTTCCTTAAACAACACAATGGTTTTCGACTGTGCTAACATAATTGCTCAAGGGCTTTCTAATGATGAATAAGCCTTCTAACATGGTAAATTGGGATTAGCTTATACAAGCTGTCATTGGAACACAAGAGTGATGCTTGCTGGAAATAGGCTTTTATTTTGCCTATTTAGATATTCTATTAAAATCAGCCTTTTCCAATTATAGTAATCAATTACAACTTTAATAGTGTCTAGACTGTATTACTGATCAATGTAATATTTTATAATCAATTAAACAATTGTGATTTTCTTTTACAACCAAGGACATTTATCAGTTATTTCAAACTTGTGAACGGTACTGTATATAATGTACACATTTAAAGTATATATGGGTTAGATTTAATGACCATGCAAAGTGTTTAGCATATATTTGCTTAACACAGGCGAATCAGCTCTTACATCATCAATTTATGAATCATATGTCACATTAACTAATTGAATTGTCTCATCTTCTTTTGCAGATTGGGGATGCTTCCGGCTAGAATAATCCAACAGTTCTGGTGCTGTTTATGACTCATGCGCAGGAAGAGAATACACCCGAAACTGTCCTGCGGGGGGTAATCATGTTTGTATTTGATCACTCAACCAGTCTGACTGACAGAATCCTGTGCTGCGGCAAACACCAGTCAAATTCAGTTACACTGAAGGGAATTAGCTATCATATCAAAACAGCCAGGTGCAAGAATTGTGATCTTGCTAAATTCAATTGGTTTGGTATATGAAATATTTTAGAAGTTAAACATTAAAGTAGGGTTAAATACCAAGGAAGCCATTCTCATTCAGATGGTGATGCAAGGCAAAAGCTAAATTCAGGAATTATGCCATTTTAATAATGTCCATCTATTCTCTTTTGGCACGTAACATCACAAGTAATAATGAGCTATAAAAGTGGAAGGCGGCTATCTTAGTGGTCTACTTCTGGAGCATAAGTCGAAGGTCAAAAGTTTCTTGCAGTGCTTCTGGTTATTTGTTTTTTTTTCTTTCTTTCTTACTAACTCATGTGTTTGCAGCAATAATTCCAGGTGAACAAATATTGAGATTTTTTTTTTTTTAAAAACTGCTTTGAAATAATACTCGCATTTTGAGTATTATAGTTGGGTTGCTTGATACAAGGATATGATTATTTATGCATTAAATTCCATGCCATCTTGGGGACCAACTAATCTCATCAATCATACGAATCCTGACTGGGCACATACACAAAATTAGGTCTTAATAAAGTTAAAAGCAAAAGCTCAGCAATTTGATTTGGCAGAAACAAAAACTTGATGATGTCGGCCATCGCATACCTTTGACCTCCAGAGCCATAGTGACAACTCAAGATTGGCAACTACATAGATTGGCCAAGAATTCCAAAATCTACTCAGTGAAATCTCAGGTACTAGCAAAAACATAATTGGATAGGAGTTGCAAAAGCGCAGTTCTCTAGGTTTGAGAGCTGCTGGTTTTCCACCCTTCCTTTATGATGGAGTCAGCTGTGATAACTGACTGGCCAATATGAAGCACAAATTGTTCAATAAATTATCCAGAAGAGAAGAAAAATCAGGTATGGTTTTGGACTTTAAGTCCAACTTTAATGATCCCTGTAATAGCCAAGTAAAAATTTCAACCATTTAATTTTTGCGAGGTTACCACTTTTTGTTAACACAGTTCAAGCATGTTGAATGTGTTGAGTACTAATGTAAATTGAAATAAGAACTTACAATCTATGGCCTTGACATGATGAGCTATTTTCCTATATAAATCTTTGTTAAATGATTATCGCTTAATTAAATCCTCATATCATGAACATAAAAGGAAGAGTATAACAACAATATTGTTCATCTTCCTGATGGTGATTCTGAATAGTTGATTGGCTGCATCTGTCTGATGTCACTACAGCTGATCTGACTTATACATGTTTTATTCACAATGCCACATAAGAGATATTTATCTTGAATAATAAAATATTTAACGAACATATTTCGGAGAAAGGATTTTGTAGGAATGGTTAAAAAGACAAAGTTTTCACTGGCCTATCAAATTTGTACTTTTGCTTTTTATTTGATCACCCTCATGCTGTAGATACTTGTACTGGGCTTCTCAGCTTGCTCTCACAATTTCAAGAAGTGCTTTTGACAGATGGATTCAGGTTAAAAATAAAGTTTTAGATTTTATTTATTTTTGAGCACGACATCAAGAACTGAGGAAACCTATGTTCTCATTTAAAAAAAAAAAAAAAAAACTTTTGAAGACATGCAGCTGCTGTCCTTACTGTTTTGCAATATTTATAGAACAGCCAACTAGCTTTATTTCTTATGCAGTGGCATTAAAATAAACAACAATAAAAATCACAACATGGTTAAGATTTTAAAAGGTATCACTCCTCAGGGTGTGTGATCATTTGCATCTAAATCTTGGGGAGGAAGAGTCAGTGACAAGTATCTTACTAAAAATGGCACTTTTACAAAGGCTACTCCCAGGAGATGAGGTACCCTCTGACTGTGGGTTTCTTTGGGATAAATTTCCAAACATATAAAAGATTTACATTCAATGTGTTCAGTGTATATTTACACAGTAGGTCTACAGTGATGTGGTAAACAGTCGATGATCATGAAATTTTATTTTAATTTGGTGGCAATTATTTCTTAATGATACTTACACACAATAAAAATTTGTTGAGAGGACAGATCTGGTGCTATTGGCCATGATCCTGTCTCAACTGGTGCATCGTGAGATCTTTCTGAGTCTGCCACTCATGCAAAAACTACAACGTTATCTAGATCTAGTAGATGTTTGGACATCAAGTCTTTCACCCAACCAGAAACAGAAAAACTGTACAAGTCGTTAGACTATGCCATTCTTTGACTACCAGTAGCCCATGGTGATTAGAAGTGGTCGATAAAAGCACCTGATTATGTGTCCCCCTCTGTTGGGACTGTACAGTATTGCATGTCTCAGTGATGGGAACTGCAGCAACACAAGCCAAGAGAGTGAGGGGAAAAATTATGAATAACTATAGGTCCGTCGGTGCATCATAGTGATAATCAAAGATTACTGTATTAGAATGCATTCTGACTGAAGCAGCTTCACCCAAGCAAAGTAATGGAAGATACAAAAAACAACACTAACCCCTTTACTGTTAGGTGTAGATGGTGGATGGAAATTTGAAAATTGTTGCCACGATCTGTCTTGGTTTGAAAGGCACAAACAACCAGTTATTTCAAATGACTACAAATCTTACATCTAGTGGCATTGTCACTCATGTCTACAAAGCAATAAGCATAGAAAAGCCATTTTCTAAGGTGTGACGTCAATAAGCCGGCAGTAGGAAAACAGGGATTCAGGGATCTACTTATAAAGTGTTTCCCAGCCCTCTGCATTGCAACAATGTCTGTTCTCTGTGTTTTGTTGAGGTGATGATTGTACCCCTCAGAAAGTCTCTCGCTTCTTTTCCTTAACTGAAAATTGGATGGCAAAGACAAATCACCGATCATGAAATTGCCTTAGCATAACCACCATTTCATACAGCTGCCTAATTAAATAAAAAAAATTATGTAAAATACAAAATTACAAAGTGAAACATTTTCTTCTTCCAACCCACTTCTACATAACAAACAGGTAACAGTGCACCTCCCCCCTCACAGCCAACAGTGACACCTGAAAGCCAGCTGTGAGTCCTTCAGAATACAAGCCGGCCTGCTGGCATCACACTGCTGTGTACATACAAAATGGCTGCAGTCAGGCCATTGAACCAGGCAAGATTGAACATTTATTACAGCCGCAGGTGAATTTTTGGCAAGTTTTCATTATGTTTGTCAATGATTGTATAAAATAAAAAACCAAATGTTTTAGTCTTACATTTTAAGTCTCATTTCTATCACATTTTGGTGAAAAAATTTTGTCTATGAGCTGAGCAATTTAATATACAACCATTTCTTATTTACACACTCGCGCACACACACACACACACACACACACACACACACATTTTGTCATTGAAACACTTAACATTTTTCTTTGGAATTAATATGTTCATACATCAAGCACTGAAAATTCTGTTTGCACAAAGTTGAGCAAACTGGTTTCCAGGCAACCTGAAATTGTGACACATGGGAAACATCCATCCATATGTAATGGACAAGCTAAGAAAAAGAAAACACAAGGTGTGTGGATGACATAGTGAATGATTTGAATATGAGTGGCAATGTCTAATTATGTTTCTTATCTTGCACACAATCCTGCAGCTATTAGTTTGTTTTTTAATGAATTATCCTCACTCAAAGTTGCACTCATTTTAGACACATAACACATCCCAAATAATAAATGGTCACAGGTATAATAAATGGCCACAATTAATCATGACACAAACCCAAGTGCTGTTGCTTTCCTCACTGCACTGAATTCCTCTTAAGGATTCTTTTCACGTTGCCCCTGTCAGTTTCCCTTGTAATTGTTGTCTCAGCCTGCTTTTGTGACAATTTATTGTGGCAATGTAAGTTTTTGTATGCTGTGAAATGAATCACAACAAATGAGGAGCTGAATTGTGTGTATAAATACACTTTTACTAAATTTCATTTTATTTGAAAACCCATGCAATCTAAATTGGGACTTGTTTTCTGTTTCTTTGCAGTGTCCTCAAATCAATGGCAAGGAATAAATAATAAAAAGTAAAATAAATAAATAAATAAATGATAAAACCTAAAAAAACTGAGATGGGCAGTTATGCTATGATGCTAACGATATTACAGGACAGTGTCACTACATATTCTGTATCTGCTGGTTACAGCACTTCACTGAAGCTACATGAGGCAGATATTGAAATACTCAAACCTAGGACACCTTGTTTTTATGGCTACAGCATTACATCAAATGAATAATATCCTGGGATGTGTTTCCCAAAAGCGTAGTTGCTAACTATGTTAGCAACTTACATAGTTTGCCATTCACAGTTAGTGGTTCCAACTATGTAAGTTAGCATCTGTGCTTAGCTTTCGGGAAACACACCCTAGATCTTGTACATCATTTTATACACATTTCCCTGTAATTCAACAAGACATTCTATTCATTGGAAATCTTTGAATCTCCACTCAAATTTAAAATAGGCCTGAGGTTGCAAAAATTTGAATATAGCTGCTGCATTTGACAAACTCATTTTTATAGGGTTAAATGAGCATCTTCACATAAAGATAGCACTGTGAGAGTATGATGTAGACCAGCGCAAGCACTTAAGAGAATTTCCTGTTTTTTTCATGATGTGTTCTTCTGACCACAGAATTTTCTTTTAGTGGTTAGTATAATACATACACTGTGCGCTGAATACCAAATCATCTTGCGCGTCAAAGCCAACTGAGGTGTTGAAAGTGGAACACCGTGTTTTTCTGCCCTCACTGTATACACCCCAGGCAGTTGTGTAATAATCTGCAAATGCCAATAGCTACTCCATGATCTCTCTTTCTCAGTTTAAAAGTTGCCCCAATTTTCATGCTCAAGCACTTCAAGATGATGGTTACCGCAGAGTAGAATATCTCCATGAGGATGTGTGTGGAAATGGAGGTGGAGACAGGTAGCACTGCCCCTCCCACCCTCCGGCATTGCGATGCAATCGTCCCTCACACCCTTCTCCATAGACCTGAAGAGCCACAACGGAGTATCGACAAAGCTGTGTCAGAACACCAATGCTTGGTTCACAAGGAACCTGAAAGCTCCTGGGCCGTCAGTGCTCCAGGAAAGCTCCTATTTGAACGTGGTGATCTATGGGCTGAACCAGTGTGCAGTGGTCGCTCGATGGAGTGATTTCAGCGAGGCGCTCATGCGTGTCAGGTCAGGCGTGGGACAGAGTACTGGTGCGTGGCTCCTGACTGGAGCCTGTCTGAGCAGTGAGGGGTGATTCCCGCAGAATCAGCCCACACACACCCTCGCCCGAGATGAGTCACTGGATGGCATGGTAATGGCACATAATTAGAAGCACAGAGTGATGGTCCCGGCGTGTGTGTGCGCATACAGGTTAGCAATAAGGCATGTTGGGCAGGGGGGAGGAGGAAAGAGGGTCTTGGGGAAATGAAAAGATGGAAGACTCCTTTCAGAGAATTCACTGACACTGCAACATTACAGAAGCAAACCTGCCGTGTGGCTCACTATCATTCAGCCATTTGGGCTTTTCTGTTACTGCTGAATCAGCATTAATGTGCTGAATTTATTGGTGAAATATAAAATTTTGACTTGAAATTTTGCTCCCGATACACTCGTCAGTTACCCCCACGCATGCATGCACGCACACACACACACACACCACACACACACACACACACACACACACACACACATATATATAGGTCAATCCAAGAAATGATGTTTGGGCCTATTTTAGGGTCGTTTTGACATCAGAGAGCTATAGAAAAAAAAAAATGCACCATTCTTCCTGTTTCTAGTCTCATTTGAAAGAAAACATCCAGGGCTTCAAAAGAAGGCAAATTTGCATATGTCGGCCCATTATTTCAAGAGTTATTGAACCCCAAAGTCAAAAAATTGCCCAAAATTGCCATTTTTGGGCCATTTTCACCGCATTCCAAGCCATGTATCGTCAAGCCAAATAGTGCTAGACCACCATGAACTTATTTTTTCTTTAGTGCGGGGTCATATCTAACATTTCCATGTGGTTTAGCCATTTCATGACCTACATTTTTTTTTCCTATATCTTTTAATTGGAATTTCAACTCGTTGAAATGCGAATTAATGAAACTTTTAGACCATCAACTAGCATACTAAGAAGGCAGTCCCACTGTTCATATTACATCCAGCCAAGAGGGTCCCTATAAGGGTTATGTTTATAGTAATATTTTTTACATACAATGACCTAAGCCTGTGCCAGCTTGAAAAAACTATTTTTCAACACCGGCCTCGTCACTCACGTTTCACTGACATTTACCCATATATAGAGCAAACTACTGCTAATTTCTTTACTTCCTACCATCCAAACAAAGTTATAGGGTATATGTAGCAACCCTAAACATAAAATAATAAAGAAAATTAATTCAGGCTGGCTCTATGGGGCGTTGCTTGGTGAGTGAAACGCGAGTGATCATCCGGCGCGAAAAATGTCGCGAGAAGAGGAAAGCGACTTCCTGTTAACCTGCGAAAGTAAACTACATCCGGGGTCCTTCGTAAACAACTCGGAGGATCTCAAGCTTTGATTGAGGCAAGCTTACAGCAGATTTTACTGCAAAATACAAGAGAAATTCTTCAGAAAGGTAAGGAATTTGGATGAAATTCTTACAAAATATTGTTGAGGGGGTGTCTGGGTGTATGGAGATGTCTCAATTTGTACCAAAACAATGTATTTTGGGTTTTATGGGTTAAAACAGATTGGCGAGTGAAATTTCTGAGCCAGTACGGCCATTGGTTTGCGTGTATGGAGCCATTTGCCGTGCCTGGTGTGGGTTTGGGGAAAAGTGATCCGTGAGTGACCGGCCAGCTACCTTGCCGAAAATGGCCACTGTGGCTTGAATTCCTGTATACTTGGCTGTAAATCCATGATAATTCTGTAGAATGAGGTGCCCCACGTGTGTTACTACCTTTTTAGGCCATGTTTGGGCATTTTTAGGCGACCCCCCCACCCCAAAGAAGGGCGGAATGGCAAAATTTTGTCAGAATTTTCACTTTTTGGCCCCCCAAACGGCCTAATTTCGCTAGATTACATGCTTTTTCCATGTTATATTCCTTACCAGACCTACTCTTAATCGTTTTAGTGTGTTCAACCTATCCTGGGTAGTATAATAGTGCCACAGTGCAGGCCTAAAGGTATTTGGCTACGCCACGTCACTCACGTTTCACGTACTACAATTATGGCCGCCACACACCTCTATATGCACAGCCCGGGAATTTACACTTGTTAGTATTTTAGATAGGCCTCTTCTCCAATATCCTGACCAGAAGTAATGAACATTGTGCAATACCTTCACTGCTTTTAGGTACATTTTCCCATCGTCACTCGCGTTTCAATTTCTATTTTTTTGTCAGAAAGGGCACCTCCACCCCATCCAACCTATTCATATTTCACCAGAAGATGGCCCTATGGTACCCCTAACTTACAAAACAGCCAATATGTAGATACTGCATACTCTTTTTTAAATCAAAAATTTCTGGGGGCTGTATTTTGGGTTTTGACTGGATATTTGGTCGCTATCAGTCACGGCTCGTGAAGTGCCAACAGCAGAGGCTCAAACAATCCCTTAAAAAGAATGATTAGTCATGACCTGTTTTCAAGCGGTCATTTAAATGACCATTACAGAAACTCTGAAAACTCTCAGCATTATCAGGTGTGGCCAGTTTTCATTTATAACGCATACCTGTCAACTCTCACGCTTTCGGTGTTAGTTTAAGTGGCATATTTTCGTTCCTCTGCTGTAGTCAGCAATTATTCAATCAACGAGTTTGTAGATTCTGGCGCGGAACTGAAGTCCTTGTGCACGGAGGAGTTGGAAGCAATGGAATTACATAAAGACGTTTCAAATTATCTTATTTCATTTAAACGATCGCAAAACACATTGCTTCCAACCACTGAATAAAGAAAAGCGTATGAAGTCCGGATTCGTAATCGGTATGCGTTGTAAATGAAAACTGACCACACTTGTTAATGTTAACATCAGGCCCGCGTGGAGTCACTGATGTCGCGAAAAAGAGTTACATTTTATTTTCAAAGGCATGGTAGAAACCCTAGATGGGCCAGATATGTGTATTTATGCCCTTAATTTAATAGTAGAACATGTTTTGTGTATGTAGGAGTGATATGGATACAATCCAATGATGTATAGTGGTGCTGAGGTGGACTTTAGAATATGTTGTCAGAGGTGAAACACGAGTCACGAACGAGAGGTTTTCCGTGGGTCAATGCAGGGCCTGACTGAGCTGTTTCAGTAATTTTTGGATGGCAAAGGGTAACTGTTTTGTGTAACAGACACACTGTAGGCAAGGTACAATGATTTTGAAGAGTATCTGATGAGTTTTGTGGAAATGAGGGTAAAGTTAAGAATGTGAGTCAATTTTTTCCAACTTTTACCTTTTGCACTATATATTTGATGACTCGTAATTCTATAAATTTTCAACCCGTTTTTGATTTTTTGTACACTTAAAGTAACATATTGTAGTAGTTTGTAAACAAAATTTGGTGTAGATATGACAATTATTAATTGTACTTTTGATGTTGCATTTAATTTCATCACTCATGTTTCACGCGTTTCGGAAGGTTTTACAGCGCATGCGATAAAAAATGACCCGTTAGGAGTTGGTGACTTGAATGAACCATTCCATAAAGCCAAGTTACAGGGCTATCAATAAAATAAAGTGTTATTAAGTAATACTGAGTTTGTTATTTTCATCCCCCTGAGCATCATTTCTTGGATTGACCCATATATATAGATCACATCCTTATACTCACGTTCATCATGAGGTCAGCATTGTCATGTGTCCGTGATCTCTGCAGTTATTTCTTTCAGTTAACAGTTCCTTCACCCGATTGTTAACTTATATACAAGTTGACAAAATATGCCAATACATCCAGTTGTTGTAATAGTTGTGAACTCTGGACAGCCATTGACTAGCACATGTTGAGTGACAAGCATATATTGAAAAACAAGCATCAAAATATATGTGATCAGGTGACCACTTCTTATCCCGCCTAATACTGTCAAATGAGCCGTGTCAGCAGCTGTGCTACATGACTGTACTAGACTGAAGGTCAGACACTGACCAGAGAGGCCAGTTTGGAGCGAATAGGAAAGAGATACCTTGATAAATACAACCCTCGGTCCCTGACCGACTGATTGAGTGCCAGAATAGATTTGCTGTAGACCACACTGGCACAGCTCTGATTGGGTTTGGGCCTTAGCATGCAGCACCAACCCATTACAACCCATACAGTGATGTATGCAAGTATTCGGCCAGTAACATGACTGACAAAGGGGGACAATTCCTATATGGTTTAAATGATATGGGTATGTGTACCCCCAAATTACTGCTAAAAGCCAGAACGATATATCTGCGAACTATGCTTGCATTATATTTACCCCACGCAGGCATGCGCACACGCACACCATGGAAAAACATTATAGCAGCCAGTTCAAGCAGTGATGCAACTGCTTCAGCACAAAGGTATATGTATACATCTCCTTATGCCAACAATACTTAAGACTTGAAAACCAGTGTGGGTCGTTGTCCTCGTTTCGGCCATTTAAATGCCAAGAACATAATAATCTAAAGCAGTGCGCTGCATGTTCTCTCCCTGTTCCAGGACAGAGCAAATGGAGGTGAATCATTTCCTGTCCCTTCCCTTAATCAAAACACTGCTGATAGAAATAAAATGCTTTTCCATCAGGGAAAACAAACACTGATGCAGTCATAGACGAGTAAGTTGCAGGTAAAAGCCTTACCACAATCATATTCGATGGCTAAGTGGAACAGAGAAATAAAACAAAGTGTCAAAGCCTATATGAAGTCGGTCTAATCGTATGTGAGGCTCAAATTCGCAAACATAGACATGAATGAATCAGATAGATGGCCCACTATTGAGAGAGATGTATAGCGGAACCAACACATGCATCAGTGAGGGCAAAAAAGCAACTCTGATTGCTATTCTCAAATGAACTTATTTTAATTTCAACCTCTAGCGTTTTCTGAGGGAAGCTGTCAGAGCACATGCTAAACAAGAGAAAATACTGTATATCTGTCTAAATCTACCATAAATTGAGGAAACTCTGTCCGTCAGTCCAACTGTCTGGCTTCATTTTTCTCCGCAATTTTTTGGCTAATCAATCTGAAACTGCTCATGGGCTTTGAGCACTGGCAAAGACAGGGAATAGCGGAGCTCTTTTGTCCATTCACCCAAGTTTCAGCTCATTACAAGCAACTTTAACATGTAAATGAGCATTTTTAGCAAGACAGCGCTGAGTTGTGGCATCCACAGCTCCGGGTGTGGATTAGTGAAGTATGACTGAAACAGAAGTAAAACCAAAGGCGGTGAGTGGGAGCTGGAAATGTTCTCCTAAATGAGATTCTGCTGCCTCCATCAATGATGCTGTGACACAATATAAATCAGTTTTCAGACTGACCTTAACACGCCTAAAAATTTCAGTATGTGGGTGACCAGCAGTTATCATACCGTGGAATGACTTAACCATTAGTAACGTATTGGAGTCCATAGCCTGTTTAGCAATTCTGACCGTGCACTTTCACACCTAATTCAATGCCAAAAACATAATCGAACTTAAATAAAAAGGTAATAAACACAAGCAGGGTCTCGAATATTTTCCAGCTATTTCTTTGATATTATTACACATGAAAATACAGCATAGTTGTAAAGCAATAGTTTGAAACTAACTAGTGGCTGCGAAGAACTTGGTAAAGACACAACCTTAATCATGGACTTATAGATAACTGGAGCAACCCAGTGCAGGTCTTAATTGGGAAAAAAAATTCCTCAGTGCAAAAGTATCAAGAAAGTTGTCCTCTTGGATGGGCAAAGTAAATAGATCAGTGTACAAGATTTATGGCCTGATGACTGGCTTCCTGCCAATATGACTCTGGTACCTGAAAAAAAAGCAGTTTCAAAAGACTAGAAAACAGCTTCAAATGAAATATCAGCGTATAGGAGAATGTGCCTGTAGGCACTGGCCAATCCTGGAACAGATCATGAGAACGAGAATATAGTCCAGGGGTCTTTTATTTATTTCTCAGAGATAATGTTTAAAATGATGTTTGATGTAATGATGAGTGACCACACTAGTCTCTGACTGGTGAACTGTAGGGGACTAATTATACTCCAAACACTAAGCTGCTGGCTAACAATGTCTGCTTACATCACTGATGGAAAACCTCAGGGGTCTCCGTTACGCGCTTTCAGTTGGAAAGATTAGCGTGAGCTCGCTAAAATAATCTGGATGCCCAGTGAGCGGAGAAGCGAGGTCAGACGTATGGCAGCTAAGATATACGTACGAACTCCTACAGAGAATTATGCAGTTCTTAATTTTCTAATGCCTAATATTCCCCATTGTGCATCAAAAGTCAGAGAGAAGTACGTGGACACATCCGTATTGCATCATTGTTATTATGGTCACTATTTTGCCCAAAAATACAGATGTGGGAATATATTCAAAACACCATTGAACCTTTGACAAAGAAGGCATGCATTGTTCCAATAACATGGATTTTTAGCTGAAAGATAACATACTGTGAGGGAGCCAAATACTGGAACGTACATGCTGGTCTGGTAAGCGCACGTCTCGTAAGTGACCTGGACGAGAGCACTAGGCTGCAAACACTGCAGCCTCCTCAGAAAAGGCTGCCCGCGGTGATAATATGTTGCCAGGGGACTTTGATACGCAGAGAAGCACATTGCGTCTTCTTCATTTTTATCAATGCTTGTTTCACAGAGGCGTACTCTGGCAGTAAAGCTCCTGGAACAAACAGAATAGGCCAGAAGGGACAGATTCTGCATATAATGGGGAGAGTAAGCATGAAAGGCAGTTAATACCTCCCCCATACGCTGTGGGTGAACCACATGCCGCAGGCCCGCAGCCCCACAGAACTCATGGATGAGGGATTTCGGAACCCCACACAGCCCCGGTTATTCTGCTCCGAGCCATCTTTCCAGAACCAGACCTTGTGGTCTACTTGTGTAGGTGCCCCCCTGGCATCAGTGCTGCTGGAGTGGCCACATAAGAACAGCCTTCCCTTTAAGGCTCAAAGACCTGGGGTGCGTTTCCCGAAATCACATTTGCCAATTTACATAGTTGGACCCACCGACTGTGAATGGATGAACGATGCAAAGTTGCGAATTTAGTTAGCAACTATGCTTTTGGGAAACGCACCCCTGGGCGATAAATACAAAAGTACCTGTCAAGAGTGTACATGGAGGCAGAAGCCTGTGTGATTGATAATTATCAACACACTGGCACACCTCCAACCCCTCAGCCTCTATGCAAATACACTGTGTTCCTCAGTCTGTGTATATTAAAGTGTGCAGCGCAAAAGCCATTTCAGTAGTCGGTCAGATTATGTGAATAATTCCCTCTTTAATCGAAGTATAGTGCGACGTGGCATTAATGGGTTTTTGAATGAAGTCCCACCTCACACCAGCGAGACGAACAGAAATGGAGGATTCTCATGGGGCTGAAAGCTGAAAAGGGGTCACATGGGTAGCGTGGTGACATTGGTTCGGTGGCAGAGATACGGCGCAGGGGTCTGGCAGAATCTCAGGCACGCGGGACCCAACCAGCGCACCAAGCTCACCGAGCCTCCTGCTTTATTCTCCACTGCCTCTGCGGCTACATGGCAGCAGTTTACTGGCGGGCGACATCAACAGCTCCTCCATCTTACAGTTGGGACAACATAAAATGACCAGTGAAAATAAAAAAAAATTGTAAAAAATAAGTAAAATGTAAAATAACTTTAATAAAACTTCCTATGAAAAAACATCTAACAAACAAAGCCTGTACAATTTGAAAATATTCAGTGTCTACAATAATTCAAGGCTACCGGTGCAAAGTACAGCAGCATCACATAGGAACCCATTGAAATTTACATCACAAGCAGACTCTGGGAGCCTAAGGTCTTATATGTGTGGGTGTGTGTGTGTGTGTGTGTGTGTGTGTGTGTGTGTGTGTGTGTTGAGAATGTATACATTTACATACGTATATTGCACAAAATCAAATGCAGATGTCGGAGAGCACCTTGTAAATTTACAAGTAGCTTTGAAACATTCAACTAAACGGTCAATAATGCTCTCTGGCTGGCAGTTCTACCCAGTGGGTTGCTTTTGCCCACACAGTGCCACCCCCACATCTGCTGATATAAAACATACAATTTAAAATCACATATTCCTCATTTTAAAACATACATTCCCCTTTAAATAAAAAACACAGTAAAATAAAGGTGACTGGTCTGGTTTCATTTTGGTCCAGGAATAAAGTCATTTGTGTTACTCCATTTCGTATGTTTGTAGAATTGTCATTGAGTTTGTGTATGGCAATCGTGTTAAGCAAATGGAATTAAATATATTCCTATTTGAAACTGAGGACCATGAGAGAATGGGAGAGCTGCGTTACACAGAACTTCAGGTACTTAGACACTGATCTGAAGCTGTGTGACCTTCCCAGACTCGAACCCCTGCCATACAAACCTTAGACCCTCAGAATGAGATGCCCTCTCCACACTCATCACCGACACAGGGAATTTATGCATCTCCAAACTCAGAAAGGTGCTTTTTGCCCCAGAAAGTCTTTTCATATGAAATGATTTTAAAAATCTTCACTGAAAAGTAGAAGTGAATCACACATTCTTCTTCCAGCGGAATTCCGGAAAGCAGTCTCGAAGCATCCCCGTGTAGTAATTTTCCAGTGTTTAGCGGTCCAAAAATGGGAGGCGGAAATCTGAACCTGGAGCAGGGCTCAAAGCTCAAGGCTCTGTTCACAGTTCTGAAGTAGTCTGGCACATAGACGTTAAAAAAAAAAAAGAAGCATAAAAACAAACAAAAAAATTTAAAATCCCCACAGTTTGAGGCACGCGTTTGAAATCTTCCCCACAGGAGGCATTACGATAAACCGTCACGAAATGCACTTTGCTCAGGCGCGTACGTTTTGGTGTCGTTCAAGACGCGGGTAAAGGCCGCTTTTTCCGTGTCCATTGACTGTGCTGGTCATCAGCCTTTCGGAAGCGGAGGGACCGTCTCTGCAGACCTCAGGGGAAAAAGACTTAAATATTTAGCATGGAGGCCTGGTGATGTTTGTCCTCATTCCCCTTTCATCAAGGCTAAACAGAACTGGAGCTTCTGCCTAGACGTATAATCTCATTTTCCCTGTTACTTCAGGTGAAATAAAGCCTTAAACTCTCAGGTCATGGCTACATAAGGTAAAGTGGCTACTATAAGATGGAAGCAGAACCTCTCCCACCTCAGCTGGTCCATTGCAACTCAACACGGGGGTAACTAGGCCCAGCGGCACCCCCTCTTAACGTGCAAATGCCGCAACGTGTGATTACCATCAACACACATATGTCACAGAATGAAGGGAACCAAAGGGATGGACGAACATTGTCCCTGTGAAGGTCCATGAGAAGGCAGAATAGCTTAGAGTGCAGAGTTTTTTTTTTAAAGGGGAGGGGCGTGTCACTGGTAAGAAGCCCCACCCCTGTCACATGATACTCCACCCCACAGTTCCCTTCTTCAGTGCCCTGATTGGTCAGTGGTCTGCAGCCTGGCTCTAGGACCGGTTGTCTTTGGCCACGTTGTGCGCCATCCAGTTCACTTTGGTGGTCCAGCTCTCTCGAAGAGCCCCGTCAAACTTCTGGCGGAACTGCTTCAGAGCTTCCTCATCCGTCTTCCCCAGGGCCAGCGAGTCCTGCCATCCATTCAAAAAGCCTTTAGTACAGCATCGAGCCCAGTGCCATCTCCGCAGGAACTGGTCATACTCCGTAAATGGCAACTATGGCTAAATGCACGCTAATACACTGTCAGGTAAAAACTACGATTTTAAACAAAAATGATCTAAATTGACAATAAAACGTAGTCCCGGCATTTTCAAACTAAAACAGTATCAGTGACTCTTTCAAAAGTTTCCGTTTTAGGAGTTTGAAAACACTGGAGTGGTGTGAACACTAGGTTAAAACATAGCAAAAGTTCAGCGTTTTAAAATGAAAACGTATTGGCGTGGATGTAGCCGTTTCTCCAGAGTATGCTGCCCTTTCCCCAGCTGTTAGTGCTACCAGGCCTCTCCTGCTAAGTGCAGTCTGATCACCAAGCCCCAGCGCCGACAGCCCACCATCTTATCAATCCTCCAAACCTCCATTTTCTCCAGCCTAACCTCACTATTCAACACCCTAACCTTCTGTCAATCCCCACCTCTCTGACCGTTATGGAACCCTACTCTTCCCTACCCAATACTCCAACCTTCTCTCCATCCAACACCCCTCTACTCTGTCCTCATACCCTTTAGGAGCATGGCTCCTTACCTTTAGATACTGAATGTCTTTGACAGAGGTGAGCTCCGGTAGTCCGGCTGTCAGCATCAGGGCGAAAAGGGTGATGAACAGGTTCCCGTTCCTCCGAAGGATCAGGTACGCGTCCTCACAGTACTGCCGGAAACTGCCAGAACAAAAACAGAACAGATGGTAACCTCGCTCCCTCATGAACAGCTGAGAAGCACAGAGTCGCAGCAGGATCTACGACCAGGGAAGAGGGCGCACCTGCCAAATTTTTCCGTGTTCCCCGTCTTGCCCTCCTGGATGACGTGGATGAAATCATGGGTAAGGATGAAAGGAACCCTCTCCCTTTTGATTCCAAATTTGGACTTGAAGTTCCCCAGGATATGTCCAAAGTCAATGTGAAAGAGCTGAAACGCATATTGAAGCACATGAAGAAATTCCCGTTAAGACAGTTGCCTCTCGTCTCTGCATCTGGGCGAAACAGGGAAGGGTTGGCCAGTCTTGTGACTGAAAAGCTCACCTGCCCTGTGCTGCGGACCATGATGTTGTCGCTGTGTCGGTCGCCGATGCCCAGTACATAAGTGGCTACACAGTAGCCAGCACAGGACAGGGTGAACTCCTCGATGGCACGGTCCAGGGCATCTCTGAAACACCATAGTACAGAACCACATTAATATTTATTTGCTACTTACATACCAACACATATTTGCATCTACCTGCCAAAGTACCCCTGCCTTACCCTCGAACACCGCACATACATACATTACATTAAGCAGCTTTCAGTGAGAAGCATTTCATGGTTCAGGTCGAGGCCATTTTACCCTCCTCAAATCTGGCTGAAATGGCATGTTTAAAGAGGACCCATTATGTTGTTTTCTTCAAGTTATTATATTCATGCATGTCCAAAAGAGAAGTTTATACTTTTAAAAAAAGTTTAACTTTTTAACAAAAATAAAAATTCCTCTGCATTTTTTTCTTGTCATTCCTAACCCTCTGAAAAACAAAACAAGCAGATCTGAGTGGGTGTCCCTGCCATGGAAAGAGCTCTCTTCTAATTAGCAAGGGAAAAGAGTCACCGTGTCAATGAAGAGAGACAATGTCATAAGACCCCAGGGACTAGCAGGTCTCTAAATTCAGATCACTGAATAAGCAGTAAGCAAGCTAGATATTAAACTTCGCAATGAGTATTGAAAGGTATTGTCTGCAGGCTAAAAAAGTAAGGGCATTACATTCACAGAGAAGTGCGACATACAGTCACTGTAATAATTAAGCAGCATTTGTAATTAGGTCTTTAACGTGAAGCGTAATCTGTTGCTAATATCTACACAGTAGCACCAGTTGGCTAACATTCCATTTCCTCTGCTAAGTTAAGTCCATTAAAGCAGACTGAATTCCACTAAAAATAGTCCCCCATTCCATTTGTTCCCATCAATGAGTCTCATACATTTTTCTGACTGAATTAGCAACAGTTTCCAAATTCACAATCAATTTAGTAGCCAGCTAGCTAGCCAATAAGCCACACAATGATTATAGAAAGGTAAAGCGCAAATGCTAGCCAAGTTAGTTAGTTTTAAGAGTGGCAGATAGCTACCAAGATAGTTATGTTTATTAAGAACCAAGCCATACAAATTACACTAAGATTACAGTTAGACTGAATTCCAAATGTAAACAGAATTGGAAATGCTTACCTGGCTAGCCAGCTACAGATTCTCATTGAAAACAAATCAAAACTACCACTTCTTTGTTTCTCCCAAAAAGCATAATAGGCCCTCTTTAATATATATTTTGCTGCCAGTCTTGTGTTGTACTGATTCAGGTTAGTAGTATAAAGCTGTCAGACAAAAAGCGGATAGCACGCTTACAGGCTACAGCCTTTTGCTGATTGAACTTGGGATGTCATCATAAAAAATTCGCCGTGGGTGGAGATATTCAGATGAGGGGTGGAATAATTTTCATGAGCTTGAACTTGATGGAAGGGGAGCCAAATCTGAATGGAAAACCAACTGCCGTGTTTTATGAAAAAGGCAGCCCGCAAGAAAATTGACTGGGCTGTCTAATTGCACAGTCAGTGGATTGGTAGATACTCCAGATACTGAAATGTATGTGCAAAAGAACTGACAGGGGAGTTTTTCATAATATGTCCATATATTCCTAGCATATTAGTACCCTTGAGCTTGTTAAAATCTTGTGGTCAGAGGGTGAAACCGCAGGCGTACATCTGCCAGGCTGGGTAGCAATTTACATAATCTTTGCGTTGGTCGCAGCAATGGGCCAATTGGGGTTTCTCGGCACTGTTCGGTGCACGATGTGGGTTCGGTACCTGTTCTTATAATTAGATCATGGATTTCCAAATCAAAAACGCGGTTTCTCATCATGATTATGAATTGGAAAGGGGAAGTTTTCGTTACAGGACAATAGTTGAAGCGTGTTCTAAGTTGCAGGTGTGTACCTTGTGTGGTTATTAAGATTTTCGTGGAAGTCTGTTCCTTAAGTAGTATAGATTCTAATTTCAATATGCTATTTCCTGTCCAACAATATGTCCTTCTCTGCTGCATGTTAAATTGTAAATTATGTGCCTGTTCTGTTCATCTCCTGCATTATTGGTTTTTCTGAAATTGAATTTTATGTAACCTTTCCTGTATGCCGTGGCTATGAGTATACATTTCCATGCACCTACTTGGGAAAAAGGATTTCCTCATTGAGGACAAATGATCTATCTATCTGTCTATCCATCCATCCATCATCTATCTGAAGAACTTTTCCTTTGCACTCATCTTCAGTTGCAACCAGTGAATTGGAGCGCAAATATTTCCAAAAGCAAATAAAGCCAATGATAGGGAGTCACACACACAACAAATAGTTTACAATCTCATTTCAAGCCATGATTACAAGGCTGGTCTGCGTGCAGCAACCGTATTACCAAAAGAAACGATGCACCGAGTAACTAGCCTTAAATTCAACTTAATTTTCAGCTTGATGAATATAAACTGATGCCCTGGAATTCAGCACATATTTTGTTCAGGAAACAGAAATGAGAACATATCGTCTTCGAAATAAACAAAAGCATTATTAGACAACAATTAGGTTACTTACATTCTTGTTGGTGAAATTCATCAATTCCAATTCAGCTAAGTTAATATTTCATGTTTACCACGGAAATGGAAATAACAATGGCATTATTATTAAGCACCTTTCGTCTCTTGTGGTCTGTACAACAAAGTGCTGTGAGCACTTTCCACAGCGCACTGCAAGTACTTTAACAGTGCTCCGCTAACACTTCAACAGACTTCTGACCATTTACCCAGAGTTCTTCTCCTTGAGCCAGTTAAGGAGGGCGTCCTTGTTGAATGCCGCAGCTGCTGCCACGTTGCTGCTGGTCAGCTGGATGTTTGCGATGGTCTCTGAAGCAGAAACCACCTCAATCAGTCCAGACCGGTCTCCCGTCGCTAGGCATCCGTAAGGCACAATTCTGCAAGGACAGAGATTCAGGAATAGCACCAAGGACAATTTTCAATATTTCCCTTTTGAATTATCAGCATCAGCAGCCTTGGGCCAAATGATTATGGGCTCAAGTACATTTTTTTTTTTTTTTTTTAAACCATAAAATGGCCAATTTTATTTTACGCCTCAAAAAGAAAATAAAAACAATGAACTGAACTGACTTATTGCCAAGCTGAATTTATTTCAACAACAAAACAGCGGCAAATGGATATAAGATACGAAGAGCACTGCTTAAACAGTTTCTCCATTTTTTTTTTTTTTTTACTCGGGATTGGTGTCCATGCATGCACTGCAATGATCCACTAGAGGGAGCTCTATACCTAGGAAATTTCACTGTGAATTTCCGGGCGCTTATATTGCTAATGAGTACCAAACCTGCCCATGGTAGGACTAAGCAGCAGGGAGACTGGATTAAACGTGTGAGTCATGAACATGTGCAGTTCGCTTAGGAAAAAAAAAAAAAAAACACTTTGAAAAGCATGTGTGCTCGATTAATGCAGGAGACCTGATCGCCGAATCCCACATTCTGGACACACGTCACCAAAGATGGAGAATGGAGATCATTAGTGAAGTAATAAAAAGCAAAGATTAGAGGAGAGGATGTGACCAAAACACCCACCCTGCCCCCCGCCCCACACTTTGCTCTCTCAACACCCCGGGTCCAACTTTTGCACGATTGAGCCACGTTTCGCAAAACAACACTGCAGGAGCCCCACTGTCAAAACAGGCCGCATCTCATCCGCCCAGCTCCAGATGTGGAGGGCCAGTACAAAGGCAACCGACTGTTTACAAACTGCGAGACCTTTCGGGACACAGCAAACACTTCCTGTGACGGGGGTGGAGAGCCACCTCCCTTCCCCAGCCCCCCCGTGAAGGAGAGGAGTGCTGGTCCTCGTTTGGGAAAAGGACCCCAGGCCCCGTCACAGCTCATTAGAGCAGCAGAGCAGAGCTGGGTGCAGCGTCGGGCCACGGAGGGGAGGGGGGGGAGAACGGGATACGTGTGGAGTCAGGAATGGATCTGATTAAGGGGAGAGGTGTCCCGCGCTTGTGGAGAGAGCTGGCTGACTGTGTGGCCACGTTTCCGCGGCGGCGCCTGGTGTGTGGTTTCATATGTGTGTACGTGCGCGCGTGTGCGTGTGTGTTTCCGAGCGGGTGTGCGTGTGGGGGGTGGGGGGGTCAGAGGTATGACAGCTATCCCAGTCTCCCCTCCTTCCCTGCAGGAGAGGATGAAAGCCCCAGAGCTCCAGCAGGAACAAATATCACAGCTGGACTGCCCCTCGCGCGAGTCAGCCCGAGGGCATGTCCTGCAGACCACCTCTCTCTCCTTCTCCCTCTCTCTTCACCTCTGTCCTTCGGTCAGCCTCTTTCATACTCTCCCTCTGGCACCACCCCTGCTGTTCCTTCTTAAATCCTATCCCCTTCCATAATGCCGCTTCACGTGCCCATTTTTAACCATTCCATAGTTTCCTGTCTTCCTTCGGCCTCCAGTTGAACTCAGTGGCTCCTGGGCAGCCAGTACTGCTGACGGGCCTGTGGGCTTTGCTGCTGCGCTAACCACCTTCTTCCTTCCTCCTTTCAACACAGCCCCGCCGCACGACCCAGCTGGAAGCACGGAGAGACGGCGGACGGCAATAAAAACAACGAACAGACAGCAGGGAGAAGGAAGAGGCAGCAGATAAAGGACCGCAGGGGACGGACAGACAGACAGACCGACCGACCGATGCACAGCTGAGAGGGCGTACAGCTGGAGACGAACAGCGGAAAACGTTTAAAGCAGAGCAAGAACACCAAAGAATGACTGCCACTGAGCTTCCACAATGTTACACAGGAACTCTGAACCCTGTGTAGCAATTTGATTTCACCGTGTGCCGTTCATCAGCCAGCATACAAATGACATGAGATGCAGACCGAAATGACAGAAAAAACTACTAGAGGATGTGTGGTGTTCAGAGATGCCTGCAGCCAACGGGACTGAAGCTGAGGGGTGTGTGTGTATGTGCCGATTGATTTATGGCCTGGGTGCTACCGTACCGAAGGTCCAGGTTGGCCTCCTTCCAAAGCAGGTCCATCAAGCCCAGGATCTGCAAGGTGAGCATATCCTGACGCAGATCTGTGGATGAGAGAGAGAGGGAACATAAAAATCGGCCATTTAATGACTTGTCAGTCCACCAGCATATGCTCTGTGCTCATCGCTCTAGGCTGCTACCCTCGATCTCCATCTTACCGTCTCCGTTCTTGAAGATGATGCCCAGCGTGTCACCCCCCAGGAGCTTGTTGTTGTACACAATCCACAAAGGCTTCATCTTAGAGTCCATGTATCTGCACTTTTCCACACTGCCACAGGGAGAGGATAGAGAGAGGAAGCGAGAAGGAGAGAGAGAAGAGGGGAAAGCAGGAAGAGGAGAACAGAGCAGGAAGGGGAGGAAAGAAAAAACCAGGTCAAGCCTCTGTTTTTGTAATATTCGCAGTCTGATGTGAACTAATTCGAGGGTGATTTCAGGGTATTTATCCTTTTGAATAGAATGGGATGGAGGAAGTGAGAGCCACTTGGCGAGGACGCTGGATGTGGGTCATCCATGGACCTGTCCTGAACCCTCACAGTGCTTGGCCTCAGTGCAGAGGTCCTGAAAGCAGCAGTGCCCAGGACACACCACACACAACTGCTGCGTGACCGAGATAAGCCTCGGGGACATTAGCACATCACGTGAACCAACCCTAATAGCACAACACTGGCTGCATGACAGACAGTGGAACAGACTTCACGCCAAAGCACAGAGGATGGTATGAAGTCATCAGGGGTTCAAGGCTGGAGGGACCAGAGAATGAGCTCAGAAAAACTTGCCTCGCAAATTGAAGCTACTCCTAGCCTGCACTGGGATGGTTACAAGTGTCGTGAGGGGAAAATCGCATCATATTTTAAAGACTTTCATCTCCGTGCCCACCTCTCCCCCCACATAATCTCCAGCACCCCAGAACACATTCCTGGGATATTACACAAAGCGGCTGCAGTTAGCATTTGAAAACGGATCCACGCATAGAATAAAACAAAGCTTTCATCCAATAACGTTAGCATCACAGTCCAAAATCTGAAGGCAGATTTGGAACATTACCTCAGGACTGTGCAACAGCCGATAGACCTGGGGTGTTAAAGTTCATAATAATTTTTTTTTTTAAAAGATAATTTTTTTGGGGGGATTTTCACCTTTATTTGCCAGTCGCAGAGTAGAGAGAGAGACAGGAAGGTTGGGGAGAAGAATGGGGAAGACATGCGGCAAATGACCCGAGCCGGAATCGAACCCGGGTCGCTGCGGTAAGAACACAGCCTTTATGGTGCGCGCGCTTAGACCGATGAGCCACCGGGGCGCTAAAGTTCATAATTATTTGAGGTACAGTTCACTGGGTACACTAGGACGGTCCAGACACTCAGTCTTCGGGTAAGCACAAAGTTATTTAGCCATCGCTTCCTTGGTGCCTTGGTTTATGTAACGTAGTCAGATAATGGCTATGCAACATAAAAGCCCCTCTTCTTCTATAGATTACACTCAAAGGCACCAGTCTCACTGTCAGACAAAGACCCGCAGCAAGCAGGAACATGCACTTCTAGTACATACTGACCTACATTCAGGGCATTCCAATACCCCACGCCTAAACTACATCTGAAAACCCTCTCCTCAAACCCATTTCCTAAGTGAAGCACTCAAAACCCACTTAAGTTCCCACCATAAGTTCCTACAATTAATTTTACTCTGTAAATTATATATTAACTATGGGCTGTGACCCTAATGCATCGGTTCCTCATAGTCCAAAACTTCCTGTATGCAATGTCGTCCCTCAGGATCAGAACTGCTAAATGCATAAAATGCATCTTAATGTGTGTCTATGGAAGCGATTCCATTAGCTGGGGAAATCACGCGGGACATTTACATCCTGTGGATAACAGGAAGCACAGAACGCGGCGGGCGCACCGGCGACCTGACCCCTGACCCTGCTGGCCTTACTTGATCCCTGAGAGGATGATGCTGGGGTTGAGAGGGGAGTGGAGGTCGGACAGCGTCTCGGCGTAGCCCGTCTGTCTCAGGCACGTCATCATGGCTTCTTTGGTCAGCATGGCCTCCTTGGTCTTGTTGCGGGCGTTTTTGATGGTGCCCAGCTTGATCAACTCGTTGACGGACTTCAGCTTGCTCAAGGCCTCCACCTGAGAGCAACGGGGAACAAGTGAGGCACTGCAGCCAGCTAGCAATACGTGATGCTGTCAGTTAGCGGCGCTTCGGCTCAGGAAATGCACTAATCCCTAGAGGGGAAGCCAAACAGCTGGGAGTGGCTAAGGTGACTCTAAAGGTCAGATGTTTGAGCCCAAAGGTCAGGCTTCTGTCATTTAGACCTCTGATCCACAATTGTTTTGGGGTTAGAAAATGCAGTTTTAAACTGCTATCCATCACCTCAGGTTTCAATTAGAAAACGCCTTCAGAATTAGATCACATACAAATACACCAAAGTCACAGGGCAAGAGAATTGCACGTTACAAATCAGGAAATAAGTATAGTGATGACAAGCAGTACTCCATCAAGTTCAGTGATGACAAAAGAATGCGGAATAAGCACAGTGATGACACGAGTATTAAATATGGGTAATTGTGATATCTGAGTACTGAATTATGGTAGTGATGACTGCAGAGTTATGAGTCAGGGCAGTCGTGAGATTGGAGAGCAGCTGAACAGCAGAAACCGGTCCTACCTGTTTCTTTAGGACCTCAATGTGAGGGATACTCCCACGGCAGTAGGCCTCCAGGATGAGGGCGAACTGCACTGAGACGGCGGGCATGTGGATCTCTGACCTGCGGGGCGCAGGGGAAAGCCACCTTCAGCCATGAAAAATAAACGGAGCTGCCTGCTGACGGAGGAGCCCTGCAGGTCTCTCTTAACACATCCGCCTGACCTGGGACCAGCCAGGGGACCCCCACCCCCTGCCCTCCATCCCCTGCTCCAGGACACGGGAAACACAGGCAGGCGGGACGGGGAGCCGGTGTTTGTGTGTTCTACACACCCCACCGGTGTTGTTTTACACAGCATAAGGACCCCCCCTAGTTCACAGACAGACACAAGCCCATACAAGCTCAGGAGGCAAGAAACAGGCACACATATACACACACACACACACACACACACACACACACACACACACCCCCACACACCCCAGATACCAGAACCACACAGACACACAAAGACACAAGCACACACATGCATCAGATTCCATCCCCTGCCACACACAAACAGTGCGCACACACACACACAGACACACTCATTTACGCACCTCAAGTGCCAGAAAAGGAAGTGTCCGATCTTGCGGTTGTTCTGAGCGCGCTCCAGAAGGAAGCGAGTCAGGGCGCAGTCGTAGTACGGTTCATATCGCAGCACCTGCACCAGCTGCAGGAGGTACTGGGACAGCTCCTCGTCACTGTGGCCAAGAGGACAACAACAGGCGCACTCATACAGAGGCAGAGAGTCCAGCCGTCAGAGACTCCTTACATCTGCTCATCAATTACGCACACGCACACTCACACGCACTCACACTCGCACTCAGCTAACTGATATTACCAATTACTTCAACCAGCTAGCTGAAGAATTATGGCATTAAGTAAATCAGACCAAAATACTGGGAGGTCTTTTATTTTTGGAAGCAGGATTTTCCACCTCTACACAGGGGCCAGATATGAGACTCCACCACAATGGTGGAAAGAAGAGCGGTATCTGACTGTGGAGGGAGTGCTTTACCAAACCTGCTCCATCAATATGCATTCTACTCATTGAAGCTGACAGTGAACCCAGGTGGATGCTGCCAAGTCCAAGATGGCTTAACACAGAGCCAGATAAAACTGTAACGGGACACTGATGTAAAAAGGCTGTGCTGCCTTTGCCCCGACAGAAGAGGGCTCAGAGGCGCTCAGTTTGAGGAGCGCAGTTAACGCACTTTACCTCATCAGCCTCAGGCAGCCGACGGCGTACTCGCGCACGTACTGGTCGGGGTAGTTAAAGTCCAGCAGCTCCAGTGCGTCTCGAGGGCTCAGCTTGGGCCAGATCTGCAGCAGGGCCTGCAGCTGGAAGGAGGAGAGAGAGATCAAGAGGCCAAGTCATTAAAGAGAGACATAAAAAACAGAGGCCGTATCATAAGGGAAATAAATGTTTTGAAAAATAAGTTCCTCGTCATAATGACAGCAGAATACATGGGTAACCATCTGCTGAAGTCAAAGTTGAAATTGACAACTGCTGTCGCATCAAGTGACAGTTTAACCGTTTTCCCCATAATGATTACATATGATGCCTTAACTCTTTTCCCCATAATGACTACATGTGACGCCTTCATGTATATCACTGGACCTTTTCCCTAGCCTCCTCACTGATTGAAAACGGGGGTATCCCCAAGGCATCAAATGTAGTCTTCATTAATATGGCCAGGGTCGTCATTTGTAGTCATTATGGGGAAAGAGAGGGGGAAGTGTATGCAAAAAAGGAGTTAAATGGAATTCAAAACAGTCTGAAGCCTTTTCCTACATTAATTTAACAGTATATAATAATCATCTCATGGAGCATTGTGAGGCAGTGCATAAGATTAAAATGAAATTCAACGGAGGGGGCGGGGGTTACACTAACATTATGACACAACCAATTAATTTCTGTTAATCCTGGCATTTCATATAAAAACAACTGGAATAATCCATTACTATAACCTATAAATGGAGAGATCAGGCTCCTATATAAAATGTAGAGTACAGGCCATTCGGAGTCCGAGTGGTTTTAAATCGATTACAGCCGCAGGAAATTCCTCTTTAATAGCTTGTGAAGCCACACTGACTTCTTACAACAGTCTATAAACTTACTGTTAACACATAGCACAGTACGGCAGGGAAGTCAGCCTGCAGAAAGGTTGTGGCCTTTAACTGCATCTTGGACAAAATATTCTTTTTTGAGCGTCCCTTACTACTAGCAGGTTACCCACTTTATTCAAACAGCAGCCCTAATAGCATGACTATCTTTCTCTAATCGCATTTACTTTCGCTACAGTCTGGTTTCGTTCTGTCCGGTAATTCCATTCTTCACAGTAATATCTTAGCAGAGATAGACATGCTGAGGCGAATTTTCAGCTCTGCAAGCAAGTCGGCACACTTCCCAAACCGCAGGCAGGTAGCCTCGGCATGCTGCTCGTCTGAATTACGCCGGGATATCGGACACCGCCCGTGCAGTGGAGAGCCTGGGATAATGAGCCCTAACTGCCTTCATTAGTCCTGTTACGGTAATCTATCCCCACATCGGGAAAACAAGACCTTCATTCTCCAGCTGTTCCTGAACAATGGCCGAAACCTTGGCCACTCTCAGCCAAATGGCTTCATTAAAAATAACATGCTTCACAAAGCGTCTTTAGATAATACAAAGTTGAAATCAATATTTCATGTCAGAGCAATATTCTACACAATGATTACATTAACCGTGTGGGAGGAGGAACCAGATTAAACTGAATAGCTGGTTGTATATCCAGGCCTTGAGACACCTACATGTTTCTTTCCGAACAAGGAATGCAAGAAGCAGGTATTAACAGGGTGGTCGTTATGCCAACAAAGCAGCTCCCCCCCCCCAAAATCCAAGGGGAGTTATCAACCAATCACATATTTTCAGCTCCTCCCACAGTACTTCCAGTCAGAAGAATGGCCTATCACACACTTATTACCATCCAGACTTAGTGTAGAGTCCCTTCATGCAGAAAGTAGTGACAACTCAAGATTTGATGCCATTTTGATTCCTTTGTGCAAAACTGCTTGACCAAAGCCGGCCGTGCGTTGAGCCACAGCCATGTGTACAGGGTGTATTGCACATGGCAGCAAATCCTGGCGGGATATTTTTCATTCATACAAAGAGGAAAATCATGTGACATTTACAATCTATTCTCTTTTTTATAATGGGGAAGGGAAACTTTTTTTAGGAGAAAAAAAACAAGAATCCAGCTAGCAATGGAATCAATAATTTGAAGAGGGGAAAATGTTCAGACACATGAAAAGAGAAAATGGAAAAACAGATCGATGAGCAGAAGTGATGTGATACATTTCGCTCTTTCTTCTTTAAAAGAAGCCTCTTGTATTTAAGGCAGTTTCTCTCCATGTGAAAGGAGGAACCCTTAACACACAGTTTGCTCTGCCCTTGTTTCCAAATATTTAGTTTGTTTTATGGTAATCTTTTAGTTCACTACACTCATTTGCCAAACAACTTTTACAAAGCTGTCCATTTCATAACATCATGCATCCTGCATACTTTTATAAGGAGATTTCTATGTTTACCAGAACTATCAATTACATTTAATTATCCAATCTGCAGAGCAACTAAGAAAAGATGCATCTCGTTAGCAACAGCGCCTGATAAAGTGATAGCTCCATATGTCATGTGACCAGATTTTTCAGGTGGGGGGTCTCATGTCACAACTCTCTCTATCAAGGGACTCTACATTAGAGCACACTGCAGGTCACCCTGTGGCCAGGCTGTTAAGTGATTGGGGAGTGTGTGTGTGGGGGGTGCGCGTAACAAGGATACTTGGCTTCGTTTGACAAGCAGGTTGCGGTTTCTGGATTAATCGCTGATAGGCCTGGAAAGGTAATGGGGTCATTCAGAACCCATTACAATTTGATGACTAGCTGTGGCTCTTCTCTTTCCGCAGACTAAACCCTGACCTGCAGTACTGACGCGCGTCACAGACAGAGACTGCGGGAGGCAAGAAGAAGAACAGAGGTAATGAGATAATGGCATACAAAGATGAAAGGGAGATAGACCTTCGAGACGATAGAGAACTGATGAGATGAGGCAAGTGACAGGGCAGGGAAACAGTGTTGTTAAGGAGGGAGCGAGGTGCTTCGCCATTTTTAATTCTTTCAAAATACTTTCCCTGCACGTAGTAACATAAACATGACACAAAACCGGTTTCACTCTATTGTCTGCCATCTTATTAAGCGTTTAAGTTTCACAATCATGCCTCCGTGGTCTCACCATTCAGGATCCTTTCATTTGATTGGATAAATTATTTTCCCGCTTTTTTAGCAGTTGTTGCCAATATGTCAAGATGTGGATATGGAATTATCATACTACATGGTACGCATGCATATTTCAGTGCAGTCCGTGGCTTAACCCATGCAGACTTAAAGTGCCCTGTCAAAACACATTCTAAAATTGAAGGCATTGTTTGACAACAAGCAGCTAACACCTGAGGGTTTTCTGAATAACTTGATAGGATTGTTAACATTCACAACAACCCTTATTTTTCAGCCTCTGTAGCAGGAAGCAAAATGAAATAAAAACCAGATGAGAGCTTACAGCTAGGCTTCCACTCCAAATTAATGCTATTGCTCTAATATTCATTAACAGTTTAAAAAAAAAGAATAAATATTGATTTGTTCACATGTGGCAGAGTACAAAACAATGTGGCATTGTAAGGAAAAGTCGATGTCACTCCCCTCGTGCAGCCAATGACATTGAGTGAAGAGCAGCTTTAGAAAATTTTTCTTTGTTGTCCACATAAAGGCTAATAAATGTAAAAATACAAATCCCATAATAAATTTTGCTATCGCTAATTATATTTTAGCAATTCATGATGCACTTCAATGGTTATGTTTCTTAAAAACAATGGCATCATCTAAAACGCGCTCACGTCGCATCAGACCTTAACCCGATAAAACCTACGGACCCATTTATGGACTATATTCAAACCTGTGGATCTTGAGGCCCATTTTAAAACCCAGCAGAGATCACAAGGTTTCCAACGATCCCAAACATGCCTTACTGACTTGTAGGAAAATGCATATACAATAATGCACAAGATCTAGATATTTTTCACTAAATGTAATGCTGTGGCCAGAAAAACATGGCATCCTGAGTTTGAATTTATGTCTCAGTGTAAGTGTGATGCAGCCTCAGTGAGGCGCTGCAACAAGCGGATACAGAATACGAATGTGACATTTTCATGCAATATGACAAAAATGCTTTTTAAGTATTAAATCTACTTCAAGGCAAATTTAAGTGGAAAAAGTCAAGAGTTTAAAGAACTCCATGACCTCTGACTTTTTCAACTTAAATAGTGTCCAGTATATCACATCTGGTCTTAAAGGGGTAGGAGGAGGATAAGTAAATGCTCCAAGCATGAAATGAACCCAATTAAGGCAAATTAGCAGCTTTTCAAGGTCTTTTAAATTGCTACCGTGGCAAGAACAAACCACAGCATACACATGCAGGCGCCAGGACCAACTTTGAGAATCACTGATTAAATACATTTGTCAAACCACCAGCCTAAGCTAATTCTGCACATCCCAGACGACTGCCTGACATACGATACCTGTGCCATGTCCTCATGTTTACTCCATTTGACGGACAGCAGCAGTTTAGGCAGGGATTGAGGGAAGTTCTCCCGGCAGTCGTAGCGTAGTGTCCAGATGAGGTCTTTCTCGTTCTCACACAGCTGAGACAGAGGGTCTCTCTCCATGATCTCCTTTAGCTCGATGTGAAACTTCTTACCTCCACGGCCCTGCGCACAAACAGTTATAAGAGATCGCCACCAGGTGGCGACATTGCGCAGGAATTCATATCCCAGTCTCAGAGGCAAGTTCCGGCATGTTGCCGCATTCACGTAAGATTATATGACCTGTCACATTTCTGCGTATGCTGCACAAGGAACAGCACGTCTATGTCAAGCCAATTTTGCACACCATTGCAATTTAAGTCCAGCTCAGAAAGTTAACAGAAGACACAATTTAATTTGGCAACAAACGCCCCCTCAAGTAAACATTGCCAGCGCAGTTGCGAGAAAAAAAAAAACTAGACCAACACTCACCACCATCGGCAAGCAGTCACTGCCACGGGCAATCTCTGCAGCTTTTTCCAAAATCTGTGTGGAGGTAATGAACAAAAAAAAAAAGAATGAAATAAAAAATAAATAAATAAAATGAAAATAAATCAGCTGGAACTCATCACTGCTGGAACAGAGGTGTGACAAGCAGTTTCCTGCAGAGTACTGAAAACAAAATCAATTCTTACTGCAACAAGAGCAACCCTCCAAAAAAGCAGGAACAGATTTATTTCCTCTCATCTGGGGGCAAAGGTCAGAGCAGTAAAAAGTGCTGGGACTCTAAATTTCAGGTCAGCAGTGTGTAACCACTAAGTTCAACATTAGAGGTGAACGCGTTGGCAAAAACCATGCATTGTACGACAGCTAACAGTATAAACACTGGGTTAGGTCAGACAGCAAGAGTGGAGTTGCAGCTTATAGTCAAACGGTGATCCCAAGCTTACCTTGTCAAAAGGAGGAAAGACGACAGGCGTGGGGGAGTATTCAGGGAAGTGAATGTGCAAAGCAGTAGCATTTTCAGTGTATGGGTTGGTCTGTATTGTGCCAATGGGATTCAACATCTCTTCAAGTTCATCTGAGGGACAAAAACACAAATTATAGACACTGAGCCACTAGTGTAACAAGAGCCTTCAGAAGATAGCATATCCCCCAGCCCCCACAGAAAGTGAAATGTGAGAAATTCCAAAATGACAGAAGTTAGTACTTCTTTCACAAATCCAAATTATCTCGTGAAGTTTCATGATGATACACGATCGCTCAATGAACAGAAGTGATGGTGAAATTTGATTGGCTTGTTGGAGCAATCACCATGTACAAACCCTTAACCATATGATGAATGCAAAATTCTAAGTGGATTGGGCCAGTGGTTTTGGAGTTGACAATTAGTTTGCAATAGCGTTACCAATGGACGGATTTGCACAAAATTTGTTAGGCTTGAGTCAAATGGTCCGTCGATGAGGGGTCTAAAGTTTGGTGATGATTAGACATTGCACTCAGGAGTTAGAAGGCATTACAGCAATATAGGCCACACCCACAAAATTCATTGGCTTAGTGCAGCCATATGTTTTAACGTAACAACTTTATGTGAAAAAATGTAAAGATCTTAGTCTGACCAAATTTCACGCAAATTGGGCTCTCCATTAGGAAGAGTCAAAGTTTAAACATCTTACAAAAATTCAAAATGGCACAAAATCCACCCATTCAGAAATGGGCGTGGTTTATATGGATAGATTTGTGTGGACCCAAAGAGACCAGAAAACAAAAACAATGTGCTTCTGGAGGTA
Organism: Gymnothorax javanicus; assembly: GCA_029692085.1. Taxonomy (NCBI): domain Eukaryota; kingdom Metazoa; phylum Chordata; class Actinopteri; order Anguilliformes; family Muraenidae; genus Gymnothorax; species Gymnothorax javanicus. The sequence goes on along the minus strand of CM056195.1, from coordinate 26,244,779 downwards.
CCGGAGTTACAGACAATATGCAAAGTCTGTTAAAACACCTTGCAAGCAACTGACAAAATCCCAAAATAGTAAAAGGCATTACGCCAACACATGGTTGATGCGTGACCCACGTTTTATGGGAAAACTGAAATCTTTTTGAAATTATGCTCCAGACCAGACAAAAACATGTTTAGAGACAGACAAACAAACAAAAAGACAGAGTGACGGCTATATCCCCCACATTATATACCATGGGATAAAAATTGAGACATAAATGTTTGAAAATCTAAGGGTACCATGTAAACGTAGTGCGTGTCAATCGCACAGTAAGGTTTGGTTGTACTCATTTTTAGAGGGCAAATAAGGCAGTTCACTGGTGAAGTGTTCATCTTCAATCAATCAATTACACCGAAACACAGGCCAAAATAGACGATCAGTGGCCCAACGTCATATCAAGTGACAGAAAATTGGTGTTTCGATGGCTTTGTGTACATCAGTTGAAAGACCGGCCATTTTTCCCAGTTGCTTTGAGGTGTGTCAAGATGTGTGTGCGAGTAGTGCAGGCTTCAGCAATCACATGCACATTCTCACCAGGAAAGGAAGACCAGCTGTGAAGAATGATGTCTCCCGTCTTTAGTTGTCCTTTGTAGTCAAACACCATGGTGTTGACCCAGGCAATGGGATAGTGCTGCCAAAAAGAGGAGTGAAAATACAATATAGTCATATGCGCAAACTGCAGTCCTCAAAATGTCCCTTTCTAAATCTTGTGCAAACCCAAATCCGCAGTAGATTGCCAGACTGGACAGAAATATGCAAGGCGGGGCTGGACTCTGAGGACTGCATTAGTGATTAATTGGGTATAAAATGAAAAGGTCTGCTATGGAAGCACCCTATTCTGACGCACATGCACAGGGAAAAATGCAGAGCACCATGTCAAACACGACCTGCGATATACTTAAACCACAGATTTCCCTCTGCAGGTGAGTGCACCCGTGGGACCAGGTAGATGCCAACCTTCTGGGTTTGCTAAAGGATTATTATGGGTCACATATCACGATGACAGTTGCAACGAAATGTAAGGCAATCCTCGCACTCCATCAATTAGGGAGACCTAATGAAAATCGCCACGATACAGAATGTGCTGATGTCATTTAAATAGCTGGCAGGTATCGCAGTCTCCTGTCTGAAGGGGAAGCGTACCCTTCAAGGACGGGGCAGAAGTAAAATGGTACTGTAAACTGATGCCAAAGGCAGAGGAGAGGGGAGGACAAATGTAATGCTGGATGCTAGTTTGAGTATGCTACAAGACCGAGGGTAAACCACAAACAGCCCTGAGCGCGAAAGGCGTTAGAGAGAAGAAACTGAAGTGTTCACCACTTTTCCAGCCTTGCGGATGGTCTGGTACTTCTGGATGTGGGCGTTTTTGGTGGACTTCTGCTTCTTGACCTTGTCCATGACTGCGTAGATGGCAAAGCAGAGGCGGGTCATGCGCGGCAGGTCGCTGACGGCGATGTCGAAGTCCAGCGTGCGGTTCCACACGTGCTCGTTCCGCCCGCTGCTCTCGCTGCTCACCGCTGGCTTACACAGCAGCTCTGTGCCATGGAAGAGCCCAGCCCGCACATGCACCTGCCAGAGAGGGCGAACCCAGGTCATGCTGCCGTTTTGTCTCAATGATGTTTGTGGTGCTCCTGCGAGCTGTTGCGATGTAATATACATTGCAGTGGCGAAGTAGCACTCCAGCGCATTGGATTTAAAAACAATGACCATGAGCCATAAGTGCAGAGTGTCAGCTTTAACTGTAGGATGTTTACATCCATACAGTCTAAAATCATGAAGACCAAGCTTTTTATACGGTCAGTTTCCAATTCTGATGAACTGCTCCGTAGGTTTAGAATTTTGAAGAGAACAGGTAGTGAGAACAGAGTTTGTGAGCAAAGCATTTTTTTTTGCCATGTACTACAAACACCAGAGTGAGTAACGGGAGGAAATGGGCCTTGCGATGACCCGGATATTACAACATTGCACCTAGTCACATGTTCGAAACTTCTCCATCCTGCCTAGAGAATGCCTTGGTTGACAGTGCGAATAAGAGTGTAGTGAAAGAGGGCTGTAGTCAACAGCAACAGTGTAGAACAACGGAGGAGTATCAGCATAAATGGGACAAGCGACAGTGCCAAGGAGAACAAGTAAACAGTTAGGGCTGTTAACATTATATAATAGAAAAACAGTCCAATAGGGTCTCAATGCAACAATATACAGGTTATGTTTGTTACAGTGATAGTGGTGTATCGTGACTGAAGTCTTACTGGGCTACAGTGTAAAGGTCAGAGTGTAACAGATGAGAAGTGTAACACTGACAGGACTGCAGTGTAACAGTAGAGTAGTCTGACTGGACTAGAGCAAGCGACAACAATGAAATTTAATTTTTGAGGCACATTTTTCAGGTCTCTTGAGGAGATTTTGCACTCTTGCTCCTACCAGGCTGTCTCCAGTGTAGGTAAAAAATCCCATTCTCTAGTTAAGTCAATGGTAACCTAAAAATACAAAGTCTACCAGGCCCACAATTACAAGGCCTCAGTGTTACAGAAAAGTAGTCTAACATGCCAGAAGTGACAAGGTCATAGAGCAGCCTATAGCCCCATTTCCACCAAACAGTTTCAGTATAGTACTCTTTAAACTGGCGCGTAACCTGTACAGACAGGTACCTAAACCCTAAATCTGGTTTGTGTTTCCACCACAGACAATACTCAAATGTAGGTGGGGTAGAAAGAAAAGATAAAACACAGGCTTGAAGGGTAACAGTAAACAGTGGTAGCCTGGGAGTTAAAGATTGAGGAGGCACAGAATATCCCACTTCTTTATATTAACACTACATAAACTCCAAAGACACTTGACATTATCAGGTGTGGTCAGTTTTCTTCATTGAGGTAACAGAAGAAATAAAACGTGCCATATTGACACAAAATTGCATTTAAGCCAAGGTTATTGAGTTGTGGATACTTGTTGTGAACCTTCATTTTCATTGATGCAATTATAAAATGAGGTTGTGAAGGTTAGATAGTGCAGGATGAGCAAAAAGCAAATATGGAAGCTAACATAGTAGTTTATCTTTTTTGAAAAGGGAATGAAACATATTTTCTATTTATTCGCTGTAGCACTGCATTAAGAAGGAATCTGAGTGTTTAACTGCCAATGAATAATTATAATCACTGGAAAACTTGTAAGTCAAGGAAAAGGATTGATAACACATGCGCAGTTCAAGCATTTGTCAGCCATGCACTGAGAAACAAGCTGGAACATTCCCCATTTCTGACAGCTCCATTCCACGCTTGAGTTTCTCTTGACCAATCAAAGGACTGCAGTGTTTCTAGCTCCACCTTCTAGTTTTAGTATTGGTTCAATGTGCTAGATACCCCAAATTGCGGACAACAGGACGTTTTGGAACGGTTCTTTTGGCATCATCCACACGTTTCGACAACGGAAATGCCAAAATAATCACTAAATAGTGTAAAAGACTGAACTAAACCGGACTTCTTGATGGAAACGGGGCTTAACACAGCTTAAGTGGGAGGACTGCATTGTAACAGAAGAATGTTCCAGAGGTGTTTTCAGATAATGCCTCTCACCTTGGCAGTCTCCTCAGCATTGACTTTGCTCCCTTTGACCAGGACGATTTTGAACTGTGCCTGGACATCCCAAACACAGGTCTGCACTTGCTGGAGAAACAGAGAGGGGAGGAGAGAGAAGCTGAATGAACAAGAATCTGAGACCGTCCTTCAGTAAACACAAATTCCCAGGCAATGTCGAGTGGATCAAATGAATGGGGAGAGAAGTCGATATAGTAAAGGTCATTGAGCACTACTGGGGGAATAACACACACATACGCAAAATCACATGACTCCTCCCTCAGCCCCGCTGCCGATAACCAAACCCACACTGTGAATCAGACGCTTAGTTCCTGGAACTTTTGAGGTCTGAGATGCACATTTCTGCGATTCGCTGGTGTGTGTGACGACGGAGTCATGTGGTGCCTAGAGCCTCAGGCAGCGGCCTCATTAACATTCCATTCTTGCCAGCGAACGGGCCGGCAAACACATGACACTACTGGGTGAGCAGTCACACAAATACGAGAGCTCGTAGGTACTAATAGCTGGGCTGAACTGGAACAACAGCCATAAAAAATATTAGATTTAGGGAAATATTAAATTTTACGCTAGTTTGGTGTGGCCTAAACAAGTCACCACATCTAGACCCGTCTCCACCATCTCATTCAAGTAGAGAAAAGAGGCGGTTTTTCATATAAGTAAGCTAATTTTGCATATATATTCTGCCCTACTGCCACCCAGTAAAGGGTCTTTGGGACAGTTCTTTGGTAAAAAGCGCTATAAAAATAAAAATGAATAGCAATTATTATAAATATTCATAACATTTGCACATCACCTTAGTCTTTACTAAGATGGAGGAAAGCAGGTAGGATGATTGATAAGGGTGGGAAGCTACAGCAAAGTGCCATAAAGGGGAAGTGTTACGGCTGACAGAAGGCCTCCCTCCACAGTCCAACCGTCCAACAGTTACTCAACAGCCCAAATCTTCAGGAAAAATATGAAGTTTGTGCACTGCTCGAAAATAACAATGAATTCAGTTATTTACTGTCAGTCACGACAACCCTCACTTCTTTGGCCCAACTCCTACTGTCACATAAAATCGACATAAAAATTCCATTCAGTCAAACAAAATAAATAAATGAAGTAATCGAAGTCTGAAATGCCAAACTGAGAGAAGCTTTAGTTTGCTAACAAGATGAGAACCAAGTATGAACTTAAATGAATATCCAGGCCGGGACCCATCAGATATTGCTCCAGTAAGTGGCTCACTCCTGCACTGTGTATAGAGTGGACTGAAATGGGGATTAGCTGGTCTGATTGCTTTCCCTCTAAGCATCGCCCAGGAGATGAAACAGGCAGGATGAGAGGTCCCCATTAATGAGCCCGGTGTTATTTACACACTTATGGCCCTGCTGGGAAACAAACCCCATCAACTCATTTACCTCCAATTAAAGATCCGGCTGACCTTTCAAAAAGGGAGCAAACAAGCATGAATACATCAAAAGGCAGAAATGCTCTCTGTCAAAACAACAGCTGCATTTCTCACTGGAGGAAGATACACCAGAGACGGCACAACTCCTGACACAGATGGCTGTGCTCGCCAGTAATGCTAATGGGGGTTAAAGTAGTCTATTACTGGTGACCCTGAACATACAATCAGTGTTTAAAGGAAATAATGCAGACAACAAGAACACAGAGACAACACATATAATGTGTCACTCAGACACAGTAGAACACGAAGAATGAATCCTCAGTGGAAGTGATGCAGCGCTACAACAGCCACAATAGAACACTCAGAGGCCAGATATCACATTGGAAGCACTAACATCCAGTGGAACACTGAGACAATAAAAATGGGACACAGACACACTGATATAGGACACACTGAGCACTTACAGTAGGGCCTCTTCTCTTGGGTGGCAGGGGCAATGGAAGGCTGCTGGTCTTGTGGTTGAGCACGGCTCCAATGATGGAGATCTCCTTCTGGAAGAGCTCCTTGACAGTGCTGCTGTGCACCAAGGTGAGGTGTGGGCAGTCCTTTGCCATTACACAGGCCTTCACGTACTGGAAAACAGAGGGACACCAGGTGAGGAAAACAGACACTGCACAGGAAGATGGGCACTCACAAAAGCTGTACTCACCTCGAGACTTAACAACACCCATCTGCTGAAATCTTCACCAGATGCCGGCAGTGCATGGTGTACCCCATCATCATGCCAACTACTGGTCTAATTGATTAACCCCATAAAACCTACAGACCCATATAGGCATCCGTCAAATGCAGCAGCCATATTCAAACCTGTGGAACTTCAGGCCAATTCTAAATTCCAGTGGAGATCCCAAGGTTTCCGATGATCCCAAATATGTCCAACTGAATTAGAGGTAAATGCATATAAAATGATGTATAGGATCTAGATATTTTCCATTTGATCTGTTGCAGTGTCCTGGGTTTGAATATTTCTCGCAGTATAAGGGCCAGGTCATGCGGTAACGGAGTTGCAAAATTAGTGTATTTTGTATCATAGCTCCAAAACTAAATAAGATAGAGCTACAATTTAAATGGCTTTGTGTAGGTCTTCCCTAGTACTTCAAACAACAAAATAGCTAATTTTGTTCATCTGACTTATTTTGGGTGAAAACGGCAAAAAACTGGTCGGTAACGAAGTTACAAATTTGTAACTCCATCACCGACCATTTTTTTGCCGTTTTCAATTTTGTTACTCTGTTACCGTGTGACCTGGCCTATAAATGTAGCGTAGTGTCAGTAAAGCTGTGTAACCAGCAGATACTGAATATGAATGTGACATTGTCCTACAATATGAAAAAATGCTTTAATGTTGATTCTACTTTAGGGACCACTGAAGTGGAAAAAGTCAGAGTCAAAGGGGTTAATTTAGCCCTAAAATTTAACTGTTATTGTAGAGCCATTTATTGATAAGCAAAGAAAAAAAGAGTGAGGACTGTTGTTGGGTCCTCATATTCTAAACATTTTATGATTATATAATTAACACTGACCACTGAGTGAATCTTTTAGAGACCACAGCCAGTAGACTCATCTAGCCAAGGTAACTGGTAGAAAGAGAATTCTGCATTTACAGTGGAGATCGAAGACTGAAACTGCCCATCCCAGTCCTAAAACCAGGCGACATTCTCCTAAGAGCAGAGAACCATACATGGGGAACTAGTCTGATGTCATGGACACCAACTGCTTCTTCCCCTTGTCAGGTTGGAGCTTCCTGAGAAAGGTCAGGCCTCCACTTAAGACTCGTCTTGAAAGCAATATGGATAGACGTCACTCAGCACGCAACACTGGGCAGGGGGTGAGCTTGAGTGAGCTTACTGCTCGCTAATAATTAATGTGAGGGGCAGGGAGGTGGCTATTAATGTGGTCACCTGATACTCAGGAAGAGAGGACGATATGTCCTGCAAGGAGGCATTCCAAAAGTGCATTTCTATTAAAGAACAAAACGATCAAGCCCAGTTTACCAAAGCTAGCCTTCAACTTGACTTTGCATGAATGTTAGTTTTCCCCCCAGTCAAAGCATAGGTTACCTTAAGATCCATTCGCCATCGCTTTTCAAAGCTCTCAGAGTTGGGAGTATACAAGGTTCACTAAAGTTTCAAGAGAATTTGATGTTTCATGCAAAGGATGCTCTTGTAGAGGTACAGGTGCATGGGTTAGGACATTTCACAGTGGAATCAGGCTTAACGTGACTATGCTAGCCTGCATTCATAAGCATGCCTGAGTAATAAGTCAATTAGCAACAGTCTAGTATAAGCTGGCCCGCTCCAGACTCCAGGAAAATAATGACTCACCTTTAACCCTTTTCCCCATAATGACGACATATGACACCAAAATCTTTTCCCCATAATGACCTACATGTGACGCCTATATGTATATCAGTGGACCATTTCCCTAGCCTCCCCACTGATTGAAAACAAGGATACCCCAAAGGCGTTAAATGTCTTCTTCATTCATATGGCCAGGGTCGTCATTTGTAGTCATTTTGGGGAATGGGGGGGCTATGGGTTAAAAAAAACAAACAAACAAAAAACGTTAAGCTATGTAGCAAACGACATGTTTCTGACTGGACATTCCATCCCAGGGTAACAATACAGCCGCATGTACTGCAAGTTTCATGAGTATACAAACAATGACTCAAAAAGGAAACCAACACATTTCACATGGATGTAAAAACCCTGAAAAACCTGAGCCCCTCAGCACTTTTAAGGGTGAGGGGTTTTACTTGAATATAGAATAAGCCTAACCGGAATAACAGCCTTTACTCATACACCTCACAGCTGTCAGGAGTAGCCTACAGGCATAGAGAGGATTTAACTTTGGGGGGAGGGTTACGTTTATTACGATGTCAAAAACAAGTACTTTAGCAGAATCATTGACTCAACCTTCCTCAATTCCTATAAAAGAAAAACAACCTAACCTGCTGATCAAGAATGTACCTTTCTTGTATGAATCATTGTGCAACTCACTTTCAGTACTGCTATGATATAACAGCTATGTGCAGCCTGCAATATCTGACAGGACAGTGCATGAGCACAGGTGAGTCAGCTCTGCGTACGAAAACGCTTCATGTTCAGCTACATTTCCATAGATACACTAAGGCTTTGCCAGAGCACGACTCTGCCAGATCCCGTGCGGCAGCCTCACCCCTTTAAGTACACTGATTTACGGTGTTTTTTTTTTGCGCCAAACCACTCTTGATTTCTCAGCAGGAATGTGCTCTCTTTGGATGAGGGTTTAGCGGATGGGGCAGGGTGACAATGTACCGGGGGGGTTCACCTTGTGTCACATGGGGGGGGGGGGATCACCTTGTGTCAGATGAGGGGGAAAGGAGGGCACGTTGTGTCAGATGGGGGGGGGGGGGGCACGTTGTATTGGGGGGGGGGGTTGTCGCCTTGAATTGCATGGGGGACAGTCACCTTTTATTAGATGGGCCAGTTCACCTTATAACGGATGGGGGATTGGAGGCTGGAGTCCCGTGACTCGGGGGCAGTTCACCTTGTCTTGGATAAGTGGGCGTTCACCTTGAGTTTTAGAGGAGGGGCTGCTTACCGGGTAGCAGATGAGGGGCTGATCTCCCACCAGGAACTCCAGCCTGCCGCTGACGCGCAGCACATAGTCACTCCAGCTGATACTCTCCTCCTCGGGCCCGTGAGTGCTGAGCCACTTCCGCACCGCCTGCTCCATCAGCTCGTTGGGCGTGGTGCTTGGCGCCACCTTCAGGCTGACCGTGTCCTGGCAGAGGGAAACACACATGAGCACTGCTCTTACCTCACGCGAAAGGGTGGAGAGGAGAACAGAAATGCAGTATTACACCGTACTGCGTCATTCGCCAGGCAGCCGGGAAAACCGATTGATTACGCAAGTAATGTACAAATACACCATCTGCATCCTGTACAGACAAGGCCCTGCATGCATGCACTCTCACCTTGAGTCACGCTTTGGTATCCATACAAACAAGGACAGCACAACAGTACAAATGCTGGGTATCTAGTATACACTGAATACCCAGCAGTGATCCAAACAGGGACAGCACTGCAGTACAAGTGCTGGGTACAAATACTCTGAATACCCAGCAGTGATCCAAACATGGAAAGCACTGCAGTATAGATGCTGGGTATCTATACGCTGAATACCCAGCAGTGATCCAAACATGGAAAGCACTGCAGTATGAATGCTGGGTACCTGGACTCTGAATACCCAGCAGTGATCCACACCGGGACAGCACAGCAGAACAAGCGCTGGGTACCTATGCTCTGAATACCCAGCAGCGATCGTAACCAGGCTAGTGCTGCAGAAGGGGTCAGTATCTCTGCACACACCATGTGGGGTCCCATCCCGGATGAATGGGGTTGGTGGGCCCTACATAGATTTACGTCTGGGGCCCAGACGGCGACGGACACGGTCGAGCACCCTGTCGCGTGTCGTTTCACACACCGAGAGGAAACGGGATAAATCAGATCTGGTTTCCGACTGGCAGACGGGAGCGAGTGCTGCCACGGCGGTCGCAACCGATTTCCGACACTCTGCTGGGGGGTGTTCGTCATGCCTTTCAGGAACTTTTAGCGCCACTTCCCCCTCTCACAGCTGAATGGAGCTGTGTGTCGAGAGAGGAGCAGCCACTTCTGCCTTATTGTTGAGGGCGAGTATCGTTTCCCCTGGCACAAACCGTTCTCATGGGAGCTGGAACACCCGCCTGTCTGACGCTTGATTAATGAACACGGTAAACAAATGAGAGTCCTGCTCCCCATTGGCCCTGGAGCCTGGCAGGCACTCGCATGAGCCTCGGAGACTGTGACTGAGAGTCTCCATAGACAAGCTATTGGTGTGAAAACAGTTCCGACAGACAGGGTACATTTTATGATAATATAGCACTGCTAACCCAGCGGGGAATCACTCCTGCTCCTAACAGAAGTAACACTGAATTATTTGCAGCGTGATGCAATGGGACCCAATGGGCATTTGCCACAGGGTAGCAGAGTGACCTGCACGTGAGAGTGTGAGCCCCAGGAGCACCTAAACTTCAGCAGAAATTCTCCCCACATTGCTTCAGTAGTCTTAGAGTTGTTGCAGATTCTCTACACAATAGGCCACATCCAAAATCTGGCATAGCGAAAGGCGTTCTCCACAGGTTTTATAATTCAACAGCATAGCAAGAAAAAAAAATGCTAGAAGAAATTCATAAAGGGCAAATATCAAATCATATTCCACATGCCGTACAAACAGCACAATACAAGTAAAATTAATTGCGCAGGTACTTAAAGGCCACAAATTGCTAGCAGTTGGGTGTGCACAGGTCTTTCATCCTGACTGGCCTAAATTCGATCGGCAGATGCAACAGATTTTCAACCTCATGCCAGCGCTTGATCACCACTTAACACAGATGATCCATTGGTGTTACTTGATTACTGGCATTTCCCTGCTGCCACTTTGAGACAACAATTCCCATCAAGTCCATGTTTTCAATAATGCATTCTAAAAAACAGGAGAAAGTAATTATATTAATCCCTTGACAGAAGTGACAAAACCAGGACCCAGTCATATCCTCTGTATAACCTGCTCACAGTGTATTCAGGGTACATTTACATCCACGGATGAGATGCAGTCCTCAGCAGAGCAGATCAGTTCAGACGAATAACGGTTGGAGCATGATGGTGAAGAGAAAAGACAGCGTGCCTACAGACCCTGGCCAGACGTGTGCTGCCCTCTTCACAGATTTGCCTTGTTAATTGGGCGTCAGGCAGCTCCACTTCCTGTTCCCTGCCTGCAGCGCCCCGGTGGGTCGGCATGGTCAGCCCAACCGGCCCGGCAGTTAGAAATATTTACAGCTCCTTGTATTTACTGCTGTCCTCTGACTGAAAAAGCAGCACAGAGGTCCTCTGTCACATGTAGGGGCCCAGGCAAACAGCCCAGCGCTGTCTGTGCATCAGTGCCGGGGTCTGTGGCGCATACATAAAGCACTTATTCTGCAGGCCCGGCCCGCACAGAGCTGCCGGTCCCTGGGTGAGGACCGCTCTGTCTCCCGGACATTTAGCTTAACAAAACAACACCGCTCTCCGACTACTGCCAAGTCACTGCGCAGCTGCTTGACTCAAACTGTAAAGTAAACAGCAATGACATCACTCATAATGAGCGCTTGAGTATAGTCATCGCTAAATGACACCATTGTGGGAAATGGCCATTATGCATTATGGATTGAGTCTGGTGGCTGTTTTTTTTTAAACTCAGAAATAGATGAAGGAAGCCATTTCAGTGAATGACACTTTCTAAACAAACAGGAATAGATTGGGGAGGGGTTAATTTGATCCTGGATCACACAAGGTTGGAGGTAAAATGTCCGGGAATGCTGTCCACAAAGGAAGTTTGTCGGTTCCTAGGAATTGATCCATTGATGCTGTGCACGGTCTGAACAGCAAGCGGAAGTGCACGCCTGTCTCATTAAAGCATGATGGTGAGTTGCACTGCTCCAGTAAGTGGTTTGGCTTGTCAAGCAGGCCTTGTTCATGGAGGATTACTGTTTCCTGGATAACTGTACCAACAAAAATGCAGAAACTTAAAAATACTGAAATGGGAACTGAAGTAAATGGAGATATTGAGTGTTTTAACCAGCATCGTTATCCATCTAACTCAGTCCTGCTCCAAGTCAAACACTGGGGTAGGTGAGCATCCACAGCTTTAAAGTACTGACTCTCACATCACAAAACATCATCTGAAAGGAGTCAAATGTCTTGATAAGAAAGAAGAAAAATACTAAAACAGGACCATATTAGAGTGTTTGAGTGAAAGCAGGTTAATTTCTCTGCACAAATAAGCTTGTCATTTAAAGCAAAACATACAGTGGGCTCCAAAATTACAGGCACCCCTGACTGGCAATGCAGAAACAATACTTCAAAAAATTTCTAAAAAAATATCTTTATGGAGAAACTCTGAATAACATGCAAGAAATACTGAACAATATTCATGTTCCAACAGAGCCAACCAAAATCATTCACGGATTTAATTTTTAAAAAATCTATTTCCTCCGAATCAATGTTCCACAATTAATGGAACCCTTAAAGATTATCGTAAATAACATCTACCAAAATTAAACCAGGTATTAGATTTCGATAAAACTTGAATAAGTGGAATTTAAGTGTTAAGGAACCATACTGAGCCATTACATCACTTCCTGTTTCACTAGGGTATAAAAATGAGGTCCCACATGCAATATCCCTTTGTCATCCAACACCATAAAGAAAACAAAACAACTGCCAGTTCAAGAGAGGCAGATAGTCATAGACCTTCATAAATGTGCTAATAACTCCAGAAGATTCACAAATGATCAAATATGCCACTGAGCACTATCAGGGCAATTATTAAAAAAATCCCAAGCTATGGAACGGTTGAAAACTTCAAGGATAGAGGACGCAACTGCATTTTGCCCCACAGGAAACTGAAGAGGATGGCAAGAGAAGCAACAAAATCACCAAGAATCACTGTGAAGGAATTGAAGGCCTTGGGGCCTCTTGGGGTCACCAGGTTTCGAAAAGCACCAACAGGCGCCACCTCCACAACCACCAGCTCTTTGGAAGGGTTGCCAGAAGAAAGCCTAAATACTGCATTCTGGTTGGCTCTTGGTGTGTGCAGACTTCCTGCTATCAGATAAAAGCAACCATAATCTTGCAGTTTTCAGAGCACCGCAAGTTTGCACAGTTAGCTAGCCTAAGATTACTGAACTTTAGTCCTGCACATGGCCGCAGGGTGCAATGTTTCTGAACTGAAGAGAGAAAAAGAAAATGATGGCCCAGGCTTGGGTGAGACACATTTGGTGCTCAGCTCAGTGTTCACTAAATGGAGGTATGCAGTAGACTGCAGCGTTAGTTAGTATTGTTAACTTTAACTTGGCCCTGCCTATGCATGTTCAAAGCCATAAGGCAGAGTTTAAGCTGTGTATACTGATAGACTACAGTCAGCATGAGGAGATAAAGTTTGCAGATAATGTCAGTATCATATTTCGACAGACAAGCGAGAAGGCAGTGGCATGCATCCAACAGCTGGAGAGACTGGGAGAACAGCGAGACATGATTGCACACGACAGCCATCATGGAACCGAATGAAGAAGCCAACAGACTTTCACCATATTTTATATGTTCATTCTGTGGTCAAATTGTGCGGAAATACTTATGTGACGGTTACAAACAAAAAAGACAGCTGATACCTGTGGCCCCCGTAGTACCAGAATGGACTCTTGCAAATTTATAACACAACAAAGTAGGCCGTTTTTCACAGAACAGAGTTCATGTTGATTGGACACAAAAAAATAAATGGAGGGGAAAACCAATGAATGACCTACAGGGTGTTTTGGAGGGGAATTCAAATGGTAACAATGGAAGGAGGTGGTGGATAAAGCCAGGTACAGATAAAGAAGGAGGGGGGAGGAGAGGTAGAGAATGGTTCCTACTGGCTCCATCTCGCACATACACACACACACACACACACACACACACACACCAAATGTTAAATGTTCATTGGAACTCAAGTTTCCATTAATTAATCACCGTTGGTCTTTTTTTGTATGAACGAAGGCCAAATAGCTGTCACTGAATTGGGGCAATGAAAACGAGGCTCGGCGAAAGTTCACTCACTGCAAAGGCGGCGCGATCCCAGTCAATATGACCCAGTTAACACTATCAGAATGCCAGTTTGCTTTAGTGCAGCGACATGGCTGGCACTGTTCGATAAAAAGTCAATAAAAAGGAGATAAGAGACAGAAGACTTTAAGAGACCAAACTGTAGCGGATGACCAGTTTCCTTCCTGCCACCTCTTGCTCTGCGCTCCCATCTGTCACAAACGACCGCAGTCACCCCTGACGGCATGGCTCCCCCACACTATCCAAGGCCCGTAACCCAGGGAGGGTAATATTCCCTTAAAGAGGGCCTCTCATAATCCATGTGCTACGGGGTTTGCATCAGGGATTATGCGCAAGAATGTCAATGTGCGATTTCCTGGAGAACCTGTCTCTGGTACGAGTGAGGCACTCGTTCACAGGAGAGCAATAAGGGAGCGAGCATACGTGTGTGTGTGTGTGTGTGTGTGTGTGTGTGTGTGTGTGTGTGTGTGTGCGCGTGCGTGCGTGCGTGCGTGTCCATGTGCGCATCTGCACTTGTCAAAGTGTTTTTACAAGTTTGCAGTGGAGAAACTGGGAAAAATACAAAAAAAAAAAAAAAAATGCATTTAATAAAACCTCAACACTTGGATCTGAAACTTGGGTATCAATCGTTTGCCTCCTTGTGAGGGCAAGAGTGTGTGTGATCCTCTCTACTACACTTACAAGGCCATGATTCAAGAGCCAAGGTGAAGAAGCGTGACAGCAGTAAGACAGAGGCAAAAAAAAAAAAAAAAGTGTTGGGGCCAGGAGAGAGGAGAGGGAAAGACGTGTGTGTGTGTGTGTGTGTGTGTGTGTGTGTGTGTGTGTGTGTGTGTGTGTGTGTGTGTGTGTGTGTGTATATATATATATATATATAGGGAGAGAGAGAGAGAAAGAGCAGGGGCATCGCTAGGCCTATTTTAGGGGGGCTATAATAGTCCACCTATAATGATGCGTAGCCCCCCTCTAATAATGTAGACTTTAATTTACATCATTAAAGCTGGGGGAAAACATGCCAAACCAGACTCCAAGTAGAAGCTTAGTCCCCCTTTGATAAATCTCCAGAGACGTCCCTGGCAGAGAGTGTAAGAAAGTGGAGGATATATGGAAAAACGAACATGAGGTAAGGAGAGAAAGAGAGTGGGGAAACAGGGAGAGACCGAGAGAGCAGAGAAACAGATGAGTGGAGAGAGGGAGACCGATACGGGATAAGGTTGGACAGATGTAGTGGATGTCACGTTTACCTGCGACAGATCAAAGTGCATGGTGATCTTCAGGGTCCCCTCGTACAGCCTTTCCTGCAGCCCCTCGGCGCCTGCCGTCTCCAGCCTGGGGGCGAAGCTGCTGTGCAGCCACTCCATCCAGCTCATCATCTGCAGCCTCTGCATCTTCTCCTCGCTGATGCGCAACATCTTGGAGCGGAAGTCCTTCACCTCCTGGTCCTGGAGAGCGTCCAGCTCATGGAGACCTGTAAGCAAATGGCCAAGTCAGGCAATCAGCACAAAACCGCTGAAGGTCTTACTAACACCAGCCTTCTATCATTCAAACAAACAGTACCTACTAAGGACAGCATTAGTGCTCCCATCATTTGGTTGTTTCAATCATCCAATATAGAACGTCTGACAGGGCTCGAAATAGCGGGTGTATAGGTGCACGTATGCATCCGGTTTTCGGCAGGTGCACCCAAAATTTAAAGTCAGATGCACCGCGTGCACCTAGTAAAAATCTGCCCCCGAAATAAATCCTCTTTCTACAAATGCGCTCATCCTTTCCTGGAATGATAAATTTTATCGGTAAGGGACGAGAATTAATGACAAAATCGATGGGACTACAAGACTGTAGAACACGTTTGGTCTGAGGCCGCGTTTGTGTTAACACTGGCTGATCGCGTAATGTACATTTCTCATCAAAGACTTTCCCTGATCCAGGATCAGGGAGTTTGTGGGATATCTGCCCTCCGCGGCACCAGGGGGCGCCGCCAACACAGACCACGACTTAACCACTAGGACTGCGTCTTAACGGGAGAAATAAATGACGTTTTACACTGATTGGGTGGACACTTGAAATTACGCACGCGCATACTCGGGTAGACACTTGGGAAGTTGTAATTGAGATTAATGTTTGAAGATCCATTCTCGTTGGTTGATGTATGCACTCACTCGTTGGATGTAAGGTAAGCGGCTGCTGGGTGATTAATAAAATCTTACAAAAAAAAAAAAAAAACTTCTAGATTAAATATAATCTAGGAGGAGAGGTTCTTAATTATGGAGTTATGAAGAATGCAAAATATAGAAACAGCAAAATGCAGCACTGTTGCTGCTATTGAGGCCAGAGAGGTCCTATGATGGAGTTGTGGAAAATTACTTTAGTTTCTCGGCCAAGTCAAACAAAGTGAAATTAAATTATGGATTGAATATTATCTGACTGTGATAAATAACAATAGTACACTCAGTTTTACCGATTTCTTCGGTTTTTTTTTTTTTGTATTTTTTCCATTATTTTTCTTATATACAGCATGATTTTAATAAAATCTTATACCACCAATAATCCTGACCTGTTGCACCACTGCAAATTTACACTAGTTCTATGGCATATCAAAGAATCTGAGTTTAAGAATATTTGTTTATTCATTTTGTTCTGCTGCCAAGCAGCTTTTTTTATTGAATTAAGCAGGTTTTAGAGTGTGCACCTAAACACGCACGAGTGCGCCCATTTTCAAAATCTGGGTGCACCATGCGCACCCAGTCAAAAAAATCCTAATTCGAGCCCTGCGTCTGGCCAAAAGAGTCGCTTAATGGTCCACAAAAATGCACTGCTCATTAGAGCACACCATTCTGAGGTTATTTGCAGCAAGTATTATGTGTGGTACAGTTTCTGGACGGTGGTGGTGAACAATCCGGGTTTGAAAAAGACAAGAGCTCCCCAGCACTTAGTTGAAATCCAAGCATTTGTCTAACAGCTCAATTCTCCAACCAGGAGGCATAACTAATTGGGGAAATCAGCAGAAGAGTTAATTGGGGAAAGACAATCATTGCAGGACATTTACTTTGACTTCTGCCAAGAGTCACACAGAGACCACACAGAGTCACGGACAAAATGTGAAGGTATCCTCTCCTGTAGGGGTCTTTCATTCAAATCGATCGCTCCCTTTTTGATTCCAGTAACCATGGAGATGGATACAGGTCCAGCAGCGGTCTCCATGGGAGCTGGCTTCATCCAGACCCCGGAGCATTCCGTGCACACAGCGGGGTGATCTCTCCCGCTCAGCGCGAGACGGCTAATTGGCTTAGGCATCAATAAGCACACCTGACAGCTGCAATGAGACGATGGATATGAAATTGATCTGATCAATCTCCTCTGATTAGTCTCAGCCATGGAGGCAGGCAAGCATGACTGGTATGGTCATCCAGCAGGGTTCAGTGACTGCCCCACCACTCTCCTCCAGGGCGCTTCTACGGCAGCACTATCCACACGCATTCAGTCTCAAAAACCAAACTAGGAAGTTCAGACAGCTGCAACTGCATAGGTGTGGCCCCTGAAAGCCCGCTTCTCCTCTTTTTTGCGCATTATTCGGCCAATAATGTTGCAATGGCAACCAAAATTGATAGGAGTTATTAGTGAAGTATATCACACATCCATACCAAATATGAAAGTAATCGGTCCAAAATTGTAGCCTTTACTGCGTCCACAAGGAAATCTCTGTTTTGTAAGTAATGCGCGTATTATTCAGCCAATACTGTCGTCATGGCGACCGAAACCGACAAGTGTCATGACTGAAGTATAACACATGTCCATACCAAATATGAAAGTAATTGGTCAAAAATTACGGCCTGTACAGCATCCACAAGGAAGTGTGAATGTTTCAGCACAAATTTGCACATTATTCGGGCAATACTGTTGCCATGGAAACAAAAATTAAAAGATGTCATGAGTGAAGTGTAACACATGTCCATACCAAATATGACAGTGATTGGTCAAAAATTGCAGCCTGTAATGCGTCCACAAGGAGATCTCTATGTTTTACCACTAATTTGCATATTATTCGGCCAATATGGTTGCCATGGCAACCAAAATTGCTAGGTGTCATAAGTGAGGTACAACACATGTGAATACCAAATATGAAAGAAATCGGTGAAAAATTACAGCCTGTAGAGCGTCCACAAGAAAGTGTCTACGGACGCGGCGGCGGAGACGACACACGTGAATCCACAGTAACCGCCCGACTTCGTCTGGGGGCCACAATAAGCACTAGCATTCAACAGGCTGGTATTATACGGCCGTGAGTTCCATATAAGAGTAGTGTTGTCCTCCAGAAATGTTCTCACTGACATCTCAGTCTCCACCACAGACTATTTGATCTGGGAGTCAGGTAGAGAATATGCCACGATATTATCAGTCCTCATCATTGACGACAACTCATAAAAAATACGATTCGAATAGATCATTTCAAAAGAGTTGTGAAGTCAGGAATAAATCTTGTCAGCTATCTGGGACAACAGGAACTTCAGCGAACCCAAGAATCTTTCTTCGGTATTAAAGGCAGGTGACAAACTTAAATGCTTGACTTGGAAGGCAGCCGAGAAGCCAGAATCTTCCTCACTGATATTGAGACTATAGCAGTACTGACGGAAAATGAAGCTGGTGTGAGGCCTGTGGGCAGGGGTCGGGGGTCAGGGTTGACGGCACAGTGCAGAGGGACGGCGGTTACCTTTGCCGATGAGCACGCCGATCTTGGAGTCGAGCAGGCGCTCGGCCCTCCCGCAGTTGCGGGTCACCAGCTTCAGAACGGGCAGGAAGGGCCGCACGTCGCACAGCCGCCGCGTCTCGTCCTCCAGCTCCTCGTGGACGGCAGACTGGTTGACGCACTCGAACATGTGCGACTCCATCTCCCCGAGGAAGCTGAACATGGGGTACGCCTGAGCCTGCTTCCATAGGAGCTGTGGAGAAACAAGACATCTTCAGCACACACACACACACACACACACACACACACACACACACACACAAGTCCCCAGGAAAGCTGGCTGAAGCTGTAACAATCAATTTCAGACCAAAAAAAAAAAATTCTCTAAAAACTCTGCTTCCTCTGTCTAACCACAGCTGACAGGGCTAAAAAAAAAAAAAAAAAAAAAAAAAAAAAAAGACATCACAAGCAAATGAAGGATCATTAGTTTCCCACCACACAAAAATCAATGTTGCGCTTTTACAATGAGGCTGCATCAGTGAAATGTGCTTTTGTGGCCACAGAAAGCAGAAAAGGAGAAGAAGATTTGATGGAAAAGAAAAGCTAAAAACACAATGATAAAATGGCAGCAGTGCCCCACGAGTTCTTCCCTTCCGTCTAATGTGATGACCCAGCATGAGTCAAGTCTTCCATTGAACAACAAACACATTAATCACATTTCCTGCGGTGATTGCCTGCTTCAGCCTTGCTGTCCAGGGGTCAAAAAATATGGTCATGGGGTGATGACATCACACTCTGTTGCAACGCAGGGGGCGCCAATGTTGGCCTGATTTGTAGCCCAGTGTTTCAGTGACATAACAGAATGACTTGTACTGATTCCAGAATGTTCTCTCCCACAACACTCCTGAGATATTTAAGATGCTTGGAGGTATGGTATGTGCACACAGTAATGGTGTCGCTGCCCTTAGCTGATCCTAATAGGAACAAGCCCCAAACCAGGTGCCAGTCTGGCAGCATTCAGAATTTTAGCCATTGTCAAGAACTGGGAATGTGTGGTGCTTTACTATTAAAAGCAGAACAGACTAGTCCATAAACTTTTTTCAAAACAAACATAATGTTTACAAGGGAATATAATCAGTCCTGATCATAACTCGCTTTGCTTTTTTAATGCCAACTCTACTCAATGTTTCGTTGAACACTCTCGAGAGGTTTAACTTTGTTTTCCTTTCAATGTATTTGGTCAAGTTAAAAGCATAAGAAATCTATGAAAACGTAATGTTACAGCTGGGGTCCGATATTCCCAAATTTCTTCAGTTGCCCAATTAAAATATAAATGGTCGATCATAGCACTTCAGAGTTACATCACAGGATTTCATTCTTCTCACTACAGGGAGTTAAGAAAAATCTCCACGCCAGCCAAGCGCTAAATCAAACCGCCACTGCTATAAACCAGGCAGTATATTTTTCAATACAGCCACAATTAAACTTTTATTCTCTAGAGTCCCGTCCCATAAATTACGGCCCCTCTGGACACACATCTATCCTGACGCCTCTATTGCCCGCTCATGCTTTACGGTTCCCCCCACCCCCTTCCGTCGGCAAGAAGAAGTGCACACTTCCACCCGACCCCTCCCTGTAGCTCGAGGGTAACGTCCTGGAATGGTGCCAGAAACTTCCGCTGACAAAAAGACTAACGCTGCAAAAAAAACGGCAGAGGGCCAAGATGAAGCAAAGATGTTTTTGTTTTATTTCGTCCTTTGGGCCAATAAAGTTTCCTTTAAGACTCTCCCAGTTCAAGGGGGAGAAAACAAGACTCAAAATTTTTGTGGACCCATAAATCACACAGTGATGCGCTCCCTCTGTCACAGTCAGTCATTGTGTCCAAGTGTCAACAATAATCTTCCATATAAATGTCATCTTTCATAATTTGTGACTACAGCAACAGAGGCCCACGGGATTCATTGCAGCATGGTAATCTGTAGTGTACATATCAATGAAGCTGTGGTACCACAAAATTAAATTTAATGTCACTTAATCACTTCAATTTCAAAATAAAAAACAAGGTAAAAAAGGCTATTTGGGCAGAAAGAAAACCACTGAAAAACGCTTTCTAAAATTATTGTGACTTTATCCATACATTATGAACATTTACCAAAAAAAAAAAAAAAAAAAAAAAAATCAAGAAGTGTTGATTCGAATTGCTTATATGGAAGTTTAAAGAGTGGAATGACAGTACAAATAATGTATTCCAAATGTGCCGGTGCCCCGCCTTGGTATTCTACTGCATTGCAAAACCAAAACTCCGAAAGAATCATTCAGAAACCTTGTTTACCAGGAGAGACGTCTCGCAAAAAGTGATGTAGTGTTTACACCCGTGTCGATGAACTCCAGCACCTCACTTAAAGAATACCAACCCCACCTGACCAACATGTTTGGAGCCAGTACCACATGACAACATTTGCATTCACTGACGACGTTCACAATCTGCCTTTACCTGAAAAACAAATGAGGTACAGCGCGTTCGATGCACGGCATTCTGCCAAGGCAAACACTACCTCAGAAAAGCCCAGCTGAAATAGAATCATTCTGCCCATTAACAATTCTGTTAATTAGACAGATACTTATTGCTCTAACTGAAAATACTGATTATTGAAACCATAACATCACTAACTGTATTGGACACATCGCTGAGCATCATGTCATGATAGACAGAGTTATATTTTGTTTGTAGCAAATTGTCTTGGGTTAGGAGCTCCCAAACACCTTAAAAACACACACCCGTGAAATATTCACATACAGGTTAAGAAACAGAGCCAACATCAGTTGTTCATTTTTGATACAATTATAGTTCAGTTTTGGTTTGCATGGCTTTGCCGATTAAGGTTAGGTGTAACCCTAAAATTCACCAAAATTTGAAAAAATTTCATTTTTTCATTTTTTTCTCAATATCACTTCTCAGAATACATTCCTGGTGGCTTTTGAAGGCATAATAACTGAACATTGACAATATCTGGTGGGTACATTGATGATACTTGGTCAAAAAAACATTCATCCAACTTTGAGACGGCTTTTCTCTGTAAGGGAATTTCCGCCACATAAATCCAGATTATCTCGAGATCGAGTGAATATATCTGCATGAAATTTTGTGAGTGAGTAGATCTCACTCTGATCTACATTATGAGCCAAAGAAAACAGTAATATCCATGTTTGGGTGTCTTAGACACCTCAGCATAGGCCCTCAGGCCTGACCGCATTTTGAGGTCCCCTTCTAGACCCCCTAAAATTTTTATTTGTTGTCAAATCTCCCAAACCTTTGGCTCAAAACCTTCAATATGATGTCCATAAAGTGTCTACAAAAATTCTAATCAATAAATGGAATGGTTTTTGAGAAAAATGGAATTATGCATTTCTACATATCAGGTGTCGGCCATCTTGGATCATGTGACCTAATTAGCATAATTACGTAAATTCTATAAAAAAAATGCTTTCTTTCATCAT
Organism: Gymnothorax javanicus; assembly: GCA_029692085.1. Classification (NCBI taxonomy): domain Eukaryota; kingdom Metazoa; phylum Chordata; class Actinopteri; order Anguilliformes; family Muraenidae; genus Gymnothorax; species Gymnothorax javanicus. The sequence continues at coordinate 26,222,864 of CM056195.1, read as the reverse complement.
AGCCATGAACACTGAAACCTTAAATCCAGTCTTTATTCAAAATTAAGGAAATTTTCATTTTGGGCTACACCTAACCTTAACAGCGTTTGTTTCCAAAGCTGCCGCGTTGTAGTCATCTGAACAGTGGATAAAGACTTCAAGTACATCTCCAATTTACATGCGTTTTGCCGTTGTATTGTGCAGTGTATATGGTTTTGGGTGGCATAAACTGGCTAAAGTGCAGATATTTTTCATAATGTCTAAGCCCTGTGGGCAATGTTGTTACCCAGGTCTGGCTTTGTTGCTTTCATAATGCTATGAATGCATTCATGTTATATTTCAAGATTTTCAGGATATGACCATCTGCTAAACGATATCAATGCAATGCATATAATCTACCTTTAAATGCCATCACTGTCAACTATACTTCATGAACTAATCAAATACATTTACCATGATAACGACTAGTTTGGCAGGCAAGCTGTGCGGCAAAAACAGTGCATATTCCTGAAGACAGACTAGAGACGCACATTTGACTTGGAACAACATTTGAAAATGGTTGTGCCTTGTGATGTCAGTGGAAAATTCCCCCCCTTCCCCCTGCCCCCCGTGCCATTAGGGTGAACTGGAACAGGGCCACCCACTACAGTCCCCACCTCCATCACCCTCCACTCACCAGTTTGATGTGCTGTATGGTGGCTTCCCGAGGCACATCCATTTGGATGTAGACCCCGGTGGGGAGCAGGAAGTCCACAGGAACATAGTCCTCATTGGAGAGGTGCGAGTTGGCTGCCCAAATGTCCAACATATCGGTCATGGCAGGAGGCATGGCAGGGTCTGCCCACTAGCAGAACCATATGGACCTGGAACAGCAGAAACAAAACCGTGGGTGAAACTATGCGAAACCATGCTGTCCACACAGCTCCAAGGGTGGGGAAACGTCATTTCTGCGAACACAAATGAACATAAATTTGGTTTCTGTGAACTAAATTACAGCATGATCCCGAGTTCAAAGGAGTTTTTGTCTGCTTTTAGAACCACTCATTCGGCCGTGTTTTCTGGAGCCAAGGTTATTTCTCAGATCGTTTCTTAGCCTCTGTCCTTGATCATTTTGTCTTGAGACTCTGTATCCTGAACCTCACCACTGTCAGAAGCACTCAAGTGCACATAGAGGCTTCCAGCAGATGTGCAGCAGATGTAAGGACACCAAGCCACAAAGTACACTGGATGCTAACAATGCTTCTAACCATAGAAATAAACCACACTATAAAACAGGTATCATGTACAAATAAACCTGCTTGAGCCTACGGCAATTGTACCCGAATAAAACAAATAAAAATTACACAGCTCTACGAAATATCTTCAATGACACTCACAATGAATACTGTAATGATGGACACCAAAGCCACTCAGAAGGAGCAAGGCTTTGTCGATCAAGGTCGAGCACAGAAGAATGTTTTACCCACCAACAAGAAGTCAAGACATTCCTAAACACCATGATGGTGACACAGCCATGTCAACTGAGCTGCAGGAGGATCCTACACGTTCGCGTTGAGGTGCGTCTAGCCAGAAAAATGCAATGCAAATATCTCTTTCCCCCCCACCCCACAGGTGATCCAAGTAGGCTTACTGAATACAATTCAGAGAACAAAATTCAAAGAAAGAAATGCTCTCCAAAAAAGAGACAACTAGTACTGCACACGTCCAGATCTATGGTACCTGTGTCTCGGGGCATTTGATACAGTATCTCAGAAAAAGCTAAATTTAAACTGGAGCACCTGGCTGTCAGCTCCACTTTGCAGGCTGTGTAGAATGGACATGCACTTCTTGTATTGTATTGCACTGGGAAATGATCATGATTCAAATCTAAACAAGGAAGTCAGAGCCAGGCTCCAATGCAAATAGGGAAGAACCAATTGAACATCTCTTGAGAAAGACCAAGTCCTGCACGTTGGACCCAACAGCTGTCCGTTGAAAGACATGATCTTTCGCTCACTTCCAGCCACCAGAATAACGACTGTCCTGCCAGGACAGAAAAAGAAGCAGGGAAGGAGATCAGGGCATGTTCAGCATGTGTTCCCAGCAGAAATTTGGAAAGTGACTATTGCTTGGGGGACTCAGAGGGAACAGATGGCAATATGCTCAGGAGAGAGACACGTCTGGCATCTGGGTTGGCACTGCCGCGCAACCATGCCAGATGCCCTGCAATCCCCAACCACGCAGAAATTCTGTCAGAAATAAGAACTGACTCAAACCACCCTTAGCAGACAGGACATATGGATTAAAGGTACGACATTTTTCTTATCCAGATACATTACCATCACATATGGTGCCCAACTGTAAAATTCATCAATATCTCACCTCATCCAAACCCCCGATCAAAGTGAAAGACAAAGACTAGTGCCCTATCTTTATTCTAGTGGTTGACTGCAAAATGCAAAAGTATCAGACACAGCAGTCCAATGTCAATGGCTAAAACAAAGGAAACAACGGTATGAAACTTCACTCGATGTACAGAACCAATGCGTATAAACGGTGAATGGCATAAGTGCGTCATCTCGCAGCGGTGCCAATACTGAACGAGGGCCCAGAAGATTGCACAATACAGCCGTCCGTCAAGCAAGCTCATATTTCCAAGAGACAAGCATGGGTTTGTGTGACGCAGCCCATTCCATGATTTACAAAGGACTCGACCCAGACACCGCGAGAAGAGAGATGTCTACTCCTGCAAGGCACAGAGGTTTCCACAGGAAAACAGTCGATGTCAGCACTCTCGGAAAAAAGAACAGCTTAATTTGACACTTCTCCGCGATACCTTTGTGTGATTAATGACACGAAATCCTGCTTTCATCCAGGTGAGAGGTGTAAAGACCATCAAAGGCAGGCTGGAGTGTCTGGTTCACCTGCTGAAAGAAGTGCTCATTCCCAAAATTGTGAGAACCCCTGGGGCGATACAGAGGTAGAGAACCACATCAGTACAAATCTCCCACCCTAAAACAACACTGTCACCCAGAACAAAGACTATACACACGAATAACTACACATAGATCTTCATAGACGATAAAACCACATCTGTGTGGTTTTATCACAGGAAGGTAGGGGGGGTTGAGGAGCGTTTCTGCGTTAAAGAGCGCATGAGCACACTCACGACCACAGAACTACAGATACAGGATATCTAAAGATACACCTCGACAAGCAGCTTCTCAGGATTCTCTCACGTAGAGGACAGGCTAAACATTTCAATCAAATGATAAAAGTTCAAGAGAGCCCAATAAAATAGGCTCAACCATTTTTTAAAAATCATTTCAATCACTTGCTGAGCTTGTCGCATCCATAAGTAAGGTAAATGGCATCCGCTAATAGGCTCCAAAAATGTAGAAATGGTTGGAGAACCATCAGTGCAAAAACAAAAGACAAAACAAAACAAAAAAAAAAAAAACCCAAAAAAGAAATGACTACAGGACAACTCATTGAGGAATTAGCTGACAGCAGACTGTTTGCGGCTTGTTGTGCATGGCATTCAAAAACAGAGAACAAAAATTCCTTGTTAGTGAGCAATGGACCTCAAAAAGGCTACTTCCCCCACGCGCTATGCTATAAATATCCAGCAGTGACTTCACACAGGGGATCTAATGGGATAACCTGATTCAGCATTCCCGCATGATGCCGGGCTAACAGGGAGGTCTGGGCAGAGGAGACATTCTGCCAGTTTTAAGCCCCTGGAGATAAGATCAGCCCCCCCCCAGCAGACCAGGCCAGCGAGGGGACAGGAGGACCCAAGCCACTCAGCGGCCCTGACTCACAGCGGCCAGAGGGCTGCGGTTCTTACTCACAGCAGCTCTGGCAACCAGCCAGTCAGGAGCCTATAAACGAGCACAGCAGTGACCGCAGAGGAAAATAAGGGCAGCCAGGCCAAAGCAGCCTAATGGCAGGTGTGAGCCAGTTCTCATCCTCCTGATGGAAGGGTCAGGTCAGAGAGTGTATGTGCTCAGAGTATGCAGAGAGGCAGAGTGCACCGTTATACAGCCCTAAACTTAGGGAAATACTGTGGAGGTTCCCGAGGAACAACCTAAATATAATGATGAAGGCACTGCACAGGTGAGAACTACCGACCAGTGCAGAGGGAGGCAATTCCCACATCAAACCATATAGCACCTCAATCTCTGGAGAGCAGTCAGAGGTCCACCATTATTGCTTTGATTTACCACGACTGTTTGCAACTTCAGCATGAAAATGACCAGTGAAGACCATAATAATTCTATAGGTCATTTTGTGTGTGTGTGTGTGTGGGGGGGGGTGAGGAATGTGAGGTGAATCTTAGCATGAGGGTACAAAACAACAGAAGCGCAGCATTTCAAATCCAGAATTCGCTCACCTGCTCCCAACAGAATGTCAGAGACCCAAGCACTCCACCTCACCATTCCCCCACACTGGCATGAGCAGAGCCCAACACATTTCCTTCCACAAATGTATCCATGCACACGTATACACTAAGGTAGAAATACACCTGCTCTCCCAAAAGAACACAAAAGACAAGAAAACAAACTAACATGTCACTCCCCGTGGGGATTAGTAGGATATTATAAGCAACAAAGACGTCCCATGGAAATTTTTCAATTTTCCATTCGAGTGAATGTGACGCATAGAGAACAGAGCGAAGCCGTCAAACACGCTGCAGGATATGAGATCTTTAATTTGTTCCTCAGGGCACTGCGACAAGACAAAGAGACAGCTCTAAATATTGGCAATGCAAAGTAAATGGACAAATCTGCTCCATTATGTCATTAGAGGGATGACATCTGGTCTCTGGTGGATTTAGATGGCAATCAAGGCCGCTTTTTAATTCTCCCTGCACATTAGCCATAATTTCTCAATAGCCTAGTTAATGTATAAAAGTAATGCACCAGGCTCATTTGTCGCCTCGCTCAGGTTGATACGCGGGTTTTTGATGTGTCAACACATCCTGTTCATGCCCGGTGCCTTTCGCGTCCTCGGGACAACGCAAACAATCGACGGTGGGCAGCAGATTGGGTCACTGGCACAGCGCAGTGGCAATATTTGCAGTGTTGTGCAGACAGGGTAAATGAGGCCGGCTCTAGGTGATCGTCTAGCCTCTCTCCATAGTCTGAATAATCAGACGCACAAGGCTTCCCAGAGAAGGGCTGAATGTTTATGCCCCGTTCTCCCCCTCCCAGTGCATTTCAGCTGTGTTACAGCCAAAACCAGGGACCAGCCCCAGTAAGCATCAGGACTGGAAACTGCCGACACCAGAATATCCTCTCTTTACCACCCACCCTGACTTTAATACGGGCCTCAAGCTCGGTTTTAGTGGCAATCGGTCATAAAAACGCGCTGCGTGCGAATGTACGCCATCTACATCCATTGTTTCCGTCTTAAAGCCAGTTTAAGGGAAGCGTGAGTATGTGATCATATTACATGTACACAGCACACACATGAGCGCACACACACACACTGTAAGCACAAATAATAAGCCAGTATTTAAAATCTTTTAAGAGAAGAATGGAGCTCCCCTAAGGGCTCTGAAGCCTGTTCTGTGGAGAGGTCAGGCTGAGGAGACTCATCAGTGCGCCCTGAGATAAATGCTAACCCTTCAGCCCCAATTTAAAAACTTGCTGGATTAAGGGCTTCCCCAGCAGCGGGCAGACGGCAGTGAACAAACAGCAAGAAGTGTGCTCATGCCTAATACAAACTGACCTTAGATCAGTATGCGTGCAGAACACAACTGAAACCAGGTCGCCGGGGATCCCGCCAATCAGCTGAGCCGATGAGACTTTAATGGGAAAAGCAAACATCTTGCTAATCCTCAGTGCTTCTCAGAGATTGAAGCAGGATATTGAGCTTACTGCTCAGCTCTGCGGAGGGCAAACGCACATCGTCATCTGTGCAGAAGTCACGCTCTGACGGGGCCGGCTTCATCTAGGAGACCAATGATTGGTAGGGGCTTGAACACTGCAGCCAATGGGGACCAACAGCATACGGCCAGGAAAAAGGCTGTTAACTGACCAAGGACATCTGAGGGAAAACAACTGGAGCCAAGAGTAACGGGTCATGTGAAAGCTGGGACTGACTGCGGTGCTGGCCGAGAGGGCTGAGCTCTAGGTTTGCAGTGTGAGGAGCCAATCACAGCAGTGTGGGCGGAGGATGGCAGTTAGTGAGTCAGAGCAGGTGGAGTAGCTGGGCTTGTATGCGTCCAGTTCCGACTCAGCGCGTGTCACTCTGACCACTTCAGGTCTGCTCAGCAAGAGGGCTAACATACAAATGCAACCAGGCCAACATCCGAAGAACCTAAAGAACATTCTAGATATTTTCTCTAGCATGAAGAGGTTTCAGAGCTCGACTCAGAGCTATTCTTAAAGTGTAAACTGTCTACTCGTTTGCTATATCCTCCTGTGCAATTCTCTGCCAACCTCTTCTCACCCCCTCCTCTGTGGTCACCCTCCTCCACCCCTCCTACCCATCTCAGCCACGTCTCCACGCACATGAGCAATTCTGCCACTCCTGGACTCAATCCGCTGAACATGCAAGCCACCTCATGATGCTCGAGTGTGTTTTGAGTGCAGCACAGAGTCTGACGGAGGGTGAGGTGGCCGGAGTGGGTGTGGCAGGTGTTCTGGGTTCACCACGGCTCGCCGCACCGAGGGAACAATGTGTAACTGTCCTGGCGGAGCCAGCAGAAGGACGTCTACAATGGGGCTCTGTCCCAGAGCTGCTCGACGCACGCCGTTACAGAGGAGGCAGTCCCGTGCCCGCACAGGGCCGGCCTTGTGCCTCTGCTCTCGCTCTGCGTCAACAGAGCCGCTGCAAAGGCAACACGCTATCCAGCGCTAGCACAACAACAGCAGCAGCAGCCAGACTGGGACCCGTCACTGCCACAGCAGCACCACTTCATCTCCGCATCCTTCGGCACTGAGAACCAGTTCAGACTCTCTTTCCTTTCTTCAAAAATAGAACATTCCAGTTCCTGCTTTACCTGAGGAATATTAGGCAGCTAAGCGGGGCTCCTTGCTAAGCAGGGCACTGCTATAATGATTTGTTAGCCGTTAGCATGGATCATTTTCCAGAGGAAAATATTTGAAAATAGGAGCACACACCACACTTAGTCCATACTGTACATAATCAGATTATGCATTTGCACGCAGCTGAAAATCTAATCAAAATGCACGCGTGTTGCCCAGTTTTACTTAGCCAGAATTTTTGATGCATTGTACTACAGAGTTTCACAAAACAGCAAAACGGCAGCACCCTCGGGGGATTAGAAAACACAGGGCTCAGCAACTCAGCCCTGGTCAGTCGACGAGAGAGCCGCCCAAACACAGACACCTATAAAGTGCAACTGGGGTTGCCAGGGGAAACCGCAAACAGTTGGGCACTCAACTGGGACAAGTGCCCCATTGCCATAACAGGGGTACAGTGTGGGGTGACACTGAGATCTTCCCAGATAAGACACAAGAACTCAATTCAATCCCAATATGATATAGCCTCTAACAATAACATTTTAAAATGACTGAAATTCAGCACAGCTGGCCATTTTTGATATGTTCCAAATTAAATGGCATCAGACCAATATAGCAATTGCGCAGACATTGCTAATTTGAGACCTACATATTCAGGGCAGACTGAATATGACTACTGACAAACCCATTCCCTATAATTCACAATCTTGTCATTTGCAATATATGATAAGGCAGACCTTGTTTCTGGAGAGCAAAACGTGGATAGAACGAAACGCACAATAAAAAAAAAATAAGTTGCTGAGTGGGTGGGCAGTCCCGCATCTCCAGCTCTTACACCGTTTCCAAAGTGTCCAAACTCCTCAATCCTGCCTCCGCAGGAACCCGTTTTAGTGTAACATTCTGCAGCGAGGCAGTGTTGGGTTCTGTTAATAATAGTTCTCACAGATTAAGCACGAATCCTACTGTAAATGACCTGGAATCTAACAATACCCAATTACTAATCAGTAAGGTGAGAGGCGGCCCATTCACATTTTTAGCAAGGATTCGCAACATCAGGAAAACCAGGTAGATTTCTGGAAAATGATTCAGTGACTCAAAACATATTTCCAGGAATCTTTTGACTGGGACAAACCCGCTCATAGGAGAGCAGGATGGTAAAATGTTGCACTCTCGGCACAGGGCACAATAAATCTGAGATACTGGAAGCTCCATATAGAGCACTTCCTGCTAAATGCAACAATTGTGCAAGCATTCCCTGAGACATTTTAGTGTTTAAAAGCCCTGTTAACTAGTGCAACTATGAGGCAAACAGTCTCCCAACTGGCAAGCATGCTCAATTTGATAATCAAACCAAACCAAATGCAAAACAAAATAAAAGCCCTGAGGATTGAGTCAGAATAATTGTGGGGGCAGAATAATGTTTAGACCCAGTCTATAGGTAGGCAGTGTGAATAGAACATTGCAGGGGCGTTCTCTTAACAGCTAATAATATTGGTGTTAAAAGCATGTGCAGTGTGTTACACCACAAGATCTCATTCATGCCTGACATTAGCATGCAGTGATCCGAGTCTGCGTGCATAGCAGTTATGTGTCCCGTGACACTGACAGCGGATTGGTTAGCAGTCACTGAGTCACCGTGTGACTTCTCTAAAAGGCACAGGCTTGGAATCTGCACAGTCAAAACAAATACAAATGACTCTTTGTGTTAATTGTGTACTACCCAGCCTGGAGGGAACTGATCTCACCGTTGCCCAGAGCTCTGTGTTACACAGTTCAAGCTAGAAATAAGAGTCTTACACATGAAAAAGCACAATATTTCTCTATGAATCAAAAACACACAGTGACATACCGCACAACCCAGCCATAGACTGTAGCCTCATTCTTGTCGGCAGTGTATCACATTCCACCAAACGAGGCAATGGGAAATGTTAGCAAAGGTGCGGATGTGTCACAGATAGGCTTTCATAATGGTGATGTTGCTGCAAAGACATTTTCTCAATGGTGGAGATGTTTCACAGTTTCTTAACAGTGAAGGTTCTTCACAGGCAGACGTGAATCCAGATGAAGTTTTCACAGACAGACTTTCACAATGAAGGGTGCACTGAGCCATGAGAAGAGAGAAAACGGAAAACGATATAACCGCACACGGCCACTTCCGCTTTAGGGCCCCAACACTGAGAGGGCTTCAGTGCGCTGAGGACTACAGGCTCCCGGCCCAGAAACCCCACAGACCTCTTATCTCAAGCACCCCCCATCACAGGAGGTATAAAAGGGGAAGGGACAAATTTAGTCACAGTGAGAGAGACGGAGAGAAAGAAAGGGATGCTTCCACAGTTGGCTGTTAAAGCCTTTGATGTCCCTAAAAATGGTTGCAGCAGGTCATCTGAGGACGAGGCAAATGCTCATTAACAAAGACACATAACCCTGCTGCTGTGACTACAGCTCAGTGAGAAATTCCTCTCAGTCCTCAGAGCAGAGCATAATGCCATGCACTGCATCTATAATTACTGCATAAGAGTGTGACTAGCCGTCTTCCCAAACACCTCCACACTCATTGCCAACTCTGAGAATTTCACACAAAAGCATTTGAGGACAGGCGTGTGAAACAAACAAACAATCAGCTACTCGACTAATAAGATAAAATGGCTAGATTGGACTGCCCTTGATGACTGTTCTGAGAGCAGAAAATGGCATCATTCTCAGGGCGCCTGCTGTTGGCGGCATGCAGATTCTGCCTACTCACACTGCAGCTCACATCGCCCTGTCAACGTTCTCCTTTAATTTCACTGAGATTTAAGTGCCATGTATTTCTGTACCGAATGAGACTGCTCCCTGTGCAGTTTTAAATTTTGGCAGACACGTGTGAATGCGCCCCACAACTCCGCAATGCGAGAAAGATACAATCGTCCTTCTACCGGTCAAAAGACATTTTGTTGACCATTGGCTTAATGGAAGAACAATACTATTCATACACCTGCTTAAGTCTGTTGTAACCACAGATATCATTAATAGACAGTAAAATAGATGATTGTATTAGGAACTGCAGCCACATTATTGCAATTTTTTTAGTTATTCATTTAAAAAAAAAAAAATAAATAAATAAATAAATCACCGAGTGGTACTGTATAGCTGGAAAAAAAATCAACCAGTTACAGGGTTTAAGTGTCATATAGGACTGTACTCCAAATACACAAGTGTGGCTCATTCTGAACTGTGAGAGCGTGATACTTAAATCTCATAGTTCAGTAACTTTACTCTATGAATGGTACATTAAGGTGCCCTGTATATCCTTACTGTGCAAGCAGTACATAAGAGTTCCTCGTCTTTCCAAGCTGCATAAGAGTCATTTACTACTTGACTTGTACTTCTGTACTGTAAACAATACATTTTTGTGGCCTGTAGGTCTGCACACTACATACATGTCCTAAAATTCTATACAGTATGAACAGTACATTAATGTGCCCTGTAGATCAGTGCTGTGAAAGAATGTCCAATGAAGTGTCCTGTAGCGCTGAGAGAGATGTGGATTACATTGCCCTGTAGTTGTGTAATGTGAGATATGTAAACTGTAGTGCCCAGTAGCTCTGTGAGAGATAGGCCATGAATTATAGTATGATAGAGCCTCATGGCTCATTAAGCCATTTAAACTGAAAGGACAGCATCAATAATTTGCCACGTCTTAAACAAGATGGAATGATGTACTCTTTTTTTCCTACACTGCCAGTTTTCTCCAGACTATAATGCCTACAGTTTTTATGATTGTTGGCTCCAGTGAACAAATAACAATTTAGGCCAAGTAAGAGGAACAGGAAGTTAGAGAAAAAAAGCTGTTTGCTTATTTAGTATGTGCAAATAATATGCAATGCAAATGCAATCAGAGTTGTTTTAGAAAGATAAAGACTACACATTATAGCATTAAACAAAGAACAACATTCTTTCGCGGCCTTAATGTGGATTAATACATGATATCAATACATTGACCAAGCTTTGATGCCAATTCAAAGACAAATAGAAAGCCAAGATTTGTAATAATACCAGCAAAGCCAATGATTACTGACAAAGTTGGTGCTATAAGTGTCTTCTACAGTGTTGTAACCATGGGTCAATCATCTAATGAAAGAATCTTCTGACCTTGTCAGACTGGACAGATGTTGTGCGGAACACAAATAGGAGGAAACGTGAGGTTACGGGTCGGTGACCTATCTGAAAGCGTCACACAGCTCATCTTAAGAGGTGGGACTTAACCCTCAGGTACGAAGATTTGCCAGAACTAGAGTGTAACGTTTCTCAGCTGAGGGTGGGATTTATTTAGTGAGCGCACTACATGCAAGATCTGACTGGCTATAAAATTGCTCAGAGACACACAACTACGCATACATATGTACAAATAAACAAGCCTGCAGGAGCTTGTGTTCATAGGTCTGCAGTGAGCGCACACACACACACACACACACACACACACACACAAATTCACATATACACATACACGCAGAACATACAAGCACACTATTTATTGCCAGTCTGAACTGCTTTGGTCCATTATTTGGAAAGCGCATTGAACAAATTTAACACTTAGTTGAGATCATTATTGCACACAATAACTCGCCATTTGGCTCCCCACAATCTTTCAGTCCCGAACCGCAGAATATACAGACTTGCTGCCAGTCCAAATCTCATTACTGATGCACACTCACACACACAGACACACACACACACACACACACACACACACAAACACAAACAGTGGCATGAGTACACAGTGTTATTCAGGCGATAGAGCACTGGAACAGAAACGTGCACATTCAGTCCGCAGATAACGTCTCTCAGGCATGCTCCCACATGCCGATACAGACTGACACTGTAAATTCCACATCCCAGAAGCCCCTCTGGGCACCAGCTGAAACATCTTCTCATCGAGAGGCGCTTTCACATTAGCAAACAGAAACTATAGGAGATTCTTACTGGCTCAGTCTGAACAGGCAATGCAGCCACTGTAAGGAGGGCAACACAATCAAAGTCTAAAGGCAAGGCAACGCCATTAATCGAGGCTATAGAAACTGTACACTGGGAGTGAAAAATGAGAAGAAAAATCAGGGCAAAGCGAATTGATACAGATAGTAGCCCTCTGGCTACTGAGCACAAACAGGTTAACAGTGAAACAAACCAAAACTGATGCTAGTGCTCTGTGGCACTCTATAGCCCAAAGAGCACTAATAGCTAGTTGCCTTTGAGGACAGCACACTTGTGGCATTCTTTACATGGGTGGAGACTTTATTTAAAAAAATAAAAAATAAAGCAGAGCTGCACACGGTGTGCCGTTTGCCTATAACAACAAAGCGCCGCTACGACTGTGACAGACTGCGTCAGAGCCGTGAGTGAGATACTGCGTGACTGCATATTGCATAATTTATTGTAGCAATAAAAACTGAGAACAAGACAGTGGAGCCTTTGGACAACAAACATGGAAAAAGGGAAAGGCATATAAATGAGAGAAATGTCTGACTGTGCGAGCCCCTACAGGATATCCACGGATTGTGTATCAATAGGGCATGTGACACAATATTTGATATTCTCGGTGCAGTTCGTGGGAATATATGCATACTATTGTGTTCTGAACAAAAGCCACTACCCGCAGGTGTACTTTGGTCGGTGAAATTAAAGTATACCTATTATTAGAACCGAAAAGATAGGAAATCTGCAGGAAAGGGGAAAGATCAAAGGTAAAAATTCTACATTTCCTGTAAGACATCTTTCCAGCCGTGTTTGTTCTCAGCTCAGGGTAGGTGACAATGCAGCACTGATTGAGTGGTGAGTGACAGTAGCTACCGCTAAAACTGCGTGAGGAGGTGGTGGTGCGCCAGCTAGCAAGATAAACAAGATGTCATAACTTACGAATGAAACATGACAGCCTAAATCCTTCCAACTTCAACAATCATTCTGGGAGAGTTATTTATACTCCCTTTGAGGTCAAGCAGTTTTTTTTCTCGGCAGTTCAAGGCTGTCTAACAGAATCTTCAATTCTGCAAAGCAAAAAGTAACATTTTTCAGGTCCTTGTAAAATATAGAAAGCAAAATAATAGACCTGGTTAACATTAACACTTAAAACTTGCAAACAAGCGGCTGTTAAATTAGCTATACGGCTAGCATTATGGAAAACACGTCGTATTTGTGCAACTCTCGCATAGTGAAGTTACCCATTTTAGCTAGTGGACGTAACGGTCAGAGTTGCCATTCTGTCTCAGGAGGGCAAAGCACGAAGAAGTCTCACACAAACACAGAAAGACCCGACAGACATCCTAAACACAATAAAGTGATATTTGCATCCAAAAACATAGGCCTGCGTACATGCACATGAGAGCTGCACACTGCCTGAAGTGCTAATAGGATGTCTCTCTAAAAATGGCCACAGTCTCCGGTGGCAAAAGTAACCAGACAGGTGAAGCAGCCATTTTGTGGGTTGAAACTTGCCAGTGTTTGGCACTGCTGCAGTGATAAGAGTTGCTGTGAGACAGCTGCAGTGTCACCAAATTAAACACTTGATGAAGCAGCAATGAAGAGAAACCAAAACCACTGAAGAAGAACGAGGACAGTGAGAATAACGAGATGTGCAACCAAACACACAGTATGCCTGAAAATGCATAAACACAGATATCTCCCTTAATACCATAAAGATCAATGCACTGTATAAAGGCATCTGCCCAAAATGTAGTCCCTTATGCCAGTCAAGACTCAGAACCTAATGGCACGGTCACCTGATGCTGAGGAAAAGGGCCGACTTCAGCAATTCAGAGCCTGTGTTCAGGCCACACTGACAGCACACCCACACATCTCCCTCATGAGAAGCCCACAAACTTCCTCTTCTCACTTTATCATGGTTTTACGAAACCAAACATCAAATAGTACTCATCCCACTTCCTAAAAAAACATCCCCTTATCCTGCAAATTTCCAGGCACTGCCTGTCGGTCAGCAGAAAAACGACGCCCGGAATGATTCCACACATTCTTGTCATGGTTTGGCGTTGACCCAATCCACTGGTCAGTGTTTGACAGGAGGTCACATACATGTAGAGGATGCAAAGCCATGATTAACTGACGACCTGGCCTCCACAGCTTTCACAGAACATGCATCTGCAGTAGGCACGCACGCGCACACACACACACACACACACACACACACACACACGAAGACTCACCTAGTGGCACCTTCGAATGCTTATTTCCTGTGGCAATCCATGATCGAGACTTCAAGGGCAGTGGGTAGGCACAGCATCTGAAAAAAGCAGACAGAGTCAGGAGTCTGTGAGAGAGAGAGAGAGGGAAAGAGAGAAAAGGAGGAAGGAGGGAGGGAGAGTAACGAGAGAGAAGACCTCAGCAGAGAGCTCTGAAACCCTCTCTCTGCAGTATCACAGTCCTTGCACATGCTCAGTAGGGACAGTACAGGGCGAGGGGCAGGAGATTAGAGGGAGAGAAGATAATGAAGGAGCCGGTGGACCCCCGAGCCTCAGTGACGGCCTGTGGAAACGCTTGATAAAGCAACAGCCTGAGGTGAGACCCACCTCACCCCGCGACCGGAGCCAGGCTTAGCACTGTACCTGTAACAGGACAAACACACACAAAACGAACACACATACACGCACGCGCACACACACACACACACACAGGCGTGAGCATGCACGCACATGCGCGCACACACACACACACACACAGATACACACACTCGTACACTCACTCACAACACACAGCTATCTTTATTAGGACACTGTATTGATTTCCTCTCATAATGGACAGCCGAACCCTAACCATAACCAAATCATGCCTAACCCCAACCTTAACCCAGACTGAATTCACACCTGACCCCTAACCTTAACCATGACCTCAGAAATGACCTTTTGATGCATTAGGACCGGGCTTTGGTCCCAATAAAGAGGACTGGCTGCAAAAAGGTCAATGTTAATATCAGGAAAGGATACCAATAGATTAAAAATTAAAATAAAAAAATGTGCCCATACAAACACCACAGACACGTAACACATACAACACACACACACACACACAACACAAAAACTGAGCATGCACAGACTGCAAAGTCATGACACACACCCTTTACAGCAGCTCATTAGTAAACAACAGACACACTCACACAGCATGACACTGACACGCAAATGCACACAGGCACACACACACACACACACACACACCGACATACTGACACATGTATGCTTGCTCGCTTGATTCAAGATTTCTGTGAGAGTTGAAATCACACGCACATAGCGAGAGAGCCAGTTGGTTCCGGCAGGCTCTTGTTAGGGATACAAGGATGCCCTCTGTATAGTGTGTACACAGCAGACCAGAGTCAAGTAGGGCATAGAAGCCAGTCGAACGGGACAGGGAACACAGCGCCTAATCAACTGTGTCCAAAACTTCTGTACCACTACTACCATCATCCTCATCATCACCATCATCACCATCCCTTTGACTGGCAGCAGAACCCAACAGCCCTTTTCAATTATTCACCAGCCCATTAACAGACGCTGATAAGTGCTGGTTAATGTTTCAAAGGCAAACAGAAAGTGGTCGCCTGCCAGCCAACAGCACAGAGAAGAGCAGAGCAGAGTTTCCTTCCTGCTTTCTGAGAGCGAACAGGGTGCGAGTGTTCAAAAATATATGGAGAGCGTGACGTTCTGCCCATCTTTACCAAAGTACAATGCTTGCCTGTGGTCAAGCACCTTTTGGCTTGTAGAGTACTTAGAAACGTTTCAATTTTAATAATAAAACGAGTGCGTTCAGTGTTCAAACAATGTGTGTAAGCTGTGCAGCTAAACTCTGAGTCTAACACCGGTGAATTTTACACCTCACACCTCCCTGCATGTTAAGTGAAACATACTGTGGATTTTAAGGCATACAGAGGACGTGAGCCATACACTTGCATCAACAACGCCGTGAGGAATATGTACTATAAATTTCATCGCATCGTCCATGCCAGCAGAGAAAAAATGCTGACGTTTACATTACAGCATCAGTGCAGAAAAACAATCTGCCAAAAAACACGGCTGGACATTAAAACCAGCTGCTATGAAATTGAGTCGGGTTAGTTGATTGATTTGTCATCTCGCCAACTGAACGACTACCTTAATTCTAACAGAATGGTTCCACTCCTTTTAAAGCATGCCATGTTCAAATTGGGATTAAAAGGACATCCCCCGCCCCTCGTTCTCATACGTGAGGATTTAAATAAATTTTTTTATCATCTTCTTAAATTCAAGAAGATTAGGTTCCCTGTAGAGGGATTTTCTTGTAAATTCGACCAAGTGTGGAGCAAGTCTTTGCAGTTTATCCAAAAGACTAAATTCCCTCCCACACCAGAGTAGGACGGAGATAGGTAGCGGGTGGTGAGCTACCTTCGCACAGGAAAAAAGAAAATAAGAGAAAAAGTATACATGGTGCTGTATTAGTATCCAAAATTCAGTGATCTAGCTAGTGATACTAATTTTAGGCCATATGGCCCAGCCCTAGTGTACGGCGTGTATTCCTGTTGGTTGCCTACAAACATGTAGTTCGACATAGACGCACATTTCAGTCAGTGAAGTATGCATATCAGACTGCTGAACCCGCATTTAAGTCCGTGAATCGCACATTTCAATTTATGAAGCATGAATTTCAATCGGTGCCCGAGTACCTTGCAGTACATACAGTGCCCCGCTCAAGCCAGGCACTGTACTCCCATGGTCCCAAAAAACAATAGAGCCTCAGAAAATGTGCCATGCTGGGGACTTCCACCTGTGTGTTTCCCCACCTGCTCACCTGCACATCATCCATTATTCATTTACAACTAAGCAAACAACCAGAAGCAGAACACACCTGTCCACACTGCACTGCTCCTGAATAAGGCCCTCTTTCTCTGCAGTAACATGGGCTTAAAGGCTCGGCCTGCACCACAACAAAGGACTGCCATTGAAACTGTACGGCTGTGCTTGGAATACACCCACAGGGCTGCTGAACAACAAACCTGTAATATAATGAGGTTCAGCACACGCCTGTTCTTTCTATAATTATATTTTACTTTTCTATTTCTTGAATTTGAGGAAAACTTGAGGAGCCAAAAGGCCGTAAGGTCAAAGATTCACAGTGACAAAGCATATGGAAGCGTGTTTCAAGCGGATAAAAGGATTGACGTGGTGCTTATTTATTTAAAGAGGTTTTTAAGAGGAGAGGATAGACTGCAAAGATTCAATATGTCATTACATCCCTATTTTCAAAGGGCAAACTTTTGCTTCGATAAACTAGCTTCAGCAAAGCAAATATTTTGATAAAGTCTGTCGAGTGCAGATGGATAAATCACCATTTAAATGGACTCACTCGGAAAGGGAGGCTGCGCAGTTCATTTTCTCGAGAATATGCCGCGTCAACAAGAAGCGCTACCTTGTTTACGGGAGAGTGACCTCGTGCTCCAGTGAAAATAGCAGCCACAAGAAGAATGTTCAGTCTAAACAATTATTCTTGACGTGCATAGCTTCAAATCTATTCAACTTTTTCCTGTGAAAACAACATAATATCACACACAAAATTTGCAGTTATAGGTTCTCGTTTCTGCTGATTGCACTTTTTAAAATTAAATTAGCAAGTGTATGCAAGCCTCAGACATTGTTGCACAAGTAATTGTACTGGTATACGTGCTAATGCTTGGGAGAGCAATTTCATGCATGTGCAAGACAATGCTGTATAATGAGGAATAATTAGTGCTTCTGCTGCAGTAGGTTCGCATCCCAGCAGACATCCCTGCATCCTCGCTGCAGTGGCTCCATAGGTTTGCAGCCCGAGTTATGCACGCCTTTTTATCCCCCGCTGGACAAAAGCCCAAAAGTGGGATTATGTTGTGGCGCAGTCTGTCTGTCAGCCCGTCTGTCTGCCTGTCCATCTGTCCGTGTCGGAAAGTACTTGGCCGGTGAAATCAACTCCTCCGACAGTTTTCATAGAAACATCCCTGAAACTTCGCTCATAAGCTGCAAACAGACAGATGACACGCATACTGCAGGCGCGACTCCGGCGGGGAATGTTGCGCCATCAGAGCACTCTGGTTACCAGACTGAGAATGTTAAACATTTCATGATACACCATGAACATAAAAGCTAACCTAATTGACAAATAAGCACAGAATGTGGACACACAGGGTTTCAATGGGAGTGAAGTTCACACCACTCAAGAGGTCTTCAGAGTGGGAACATTAATTGATTTCATAATCCATCAAGCGGAACAGGAAATGACACGACAAGATTGCTGCGTTCCCCATTTGTCACTGGCCAGCACTCAGTATCGCTTAGCACAATATTCCACGAAGAACTGAAGCAGAACTGTCGTGTAATCACTGAAACTGTTGGGGGGAGGGGTTAAATAATTATGTGTAGCAAAACTTTTTGCAAGGCTACGATTATAATTCATACACGTCATACAAATTCGGCAGGAAATGAGCCACACATGCAGAGCCAAATTTGTATCAGGCAAATTCCATGAAAATCGTCATTAAATAGCAGAATCGCAAGCAGCCCCCAAGGCTTTTTGAATTGTGCAGTTTTATTGCGTTTGTGGCTTTAGCCAGAGATTGATATTGAAATACAGAAGGTCCTGCAAGGTTTGGGGGAATGACACAATAGTCGCACACAGTCTGTGCTTCTACTCACGATACGAGGTTAGATCCGCAATGCAGGTTAAACATTAACCACCACAAAGGCCTATAGCTAGAGGGGTCCATTCGCTTACAAATAAAAACTACTCTCCTGTAGCGACGATGGACGTGGGACCAGGCATACACAGCCAACGTGTTGCACTGAGGGAGGCAAACCCGAGATGCAAAGGCAACAGACCTATTCGGTCTCGAATACCTGAGTCAAAACTGATCAGATGGGAATTTCACTGGATTCGGCTGTGCTTACAGAGAGCGGTGGGGGGGTAGCAGTGGATTGTCAAAAGAAAATAACAGGCGGTTGTAAAAACAGTCTCTTTACACTGGGTGAGGCGTGGTGGGGGGGATAGAGGCCCATAGAACAGGTCAGGCGATGAGGTGGACAGGCTCAACGCACACGGGGCCCGGCGGAGGTCTCGCATGATGACGCAGAGCAGACGTACCGCGTGCTCCCTGTGCAGTCCCTGACGCAGATTGAAGCTCTTCACATGGCGCTCCCTTGCTCCTCGAAAACGCAGCCCAGCCTGACTTAAGCCCACCCCCGCACGGGACCACCCATCCGCTTCCGCCAGTTAACATCTTAACCCTTAACGTCCTGGGCCGAACCCCCACCCCCAGTATTGTAGCATAGCTGGCAGTTTGATGGCATCCAATTCAATTACTTCAGTTGACAAAATGTAAACAGTTGGTATGCACAAGGCTCCTCCCTCGCCTCTGTGGTTTGATTGGATACTGTGACAACATTGTTCACACTAGGTGCAGCGTATGTAAATACACATGAACCCGTTCAACTCTTATCCAACACTCCATTATCCATTAACACTCTCACTATCTTTCCACCTCTCGCCATCTTTCTCTCCTCCCTTGCTCACGATAACCCCAGAGTCTCGGAGCCTGCCTTCATCTTACAGCCTCTCTCCTCTTCCTCTCCATAGCTGCCCCTCTCTGGAATGTGAGAAGCCCCTCCCCCACATCCTGCACAGCATTGATGATGGCAAGTCTATCTGCAAGCCTCATCACTGCTCTGCCTAATTAGATTACATCATACAAGATGTGCCTTCTGGACTCCCTCCAGAGAGCTGTATGCTATAGTCTATGGAGTTTGGCTAAGGGCATCGTCTTATGCAACAGGGTGCAACCAGTGGTCTGGACTGGGGACCCTGCTGATCCCTTGTCGAGCAGCACACGCGCACTGACAGGCACACAAACACTCACATGCACACGAGAGGCAGCATCTGTGTGTGCAAACTGTTGGGTGGGCGATAGGCAGGAAAACATTGTCTGAACATTTCATCACCCACCCACCCACCCTCAATTCCCCTAAATGAATCTACTTGCCCCCCCCCCGACAAGGAGCTGGGAGACGTCATTTATGGCTGAAGAAATTCTTGCTTTGCCACCCCTGCCCCCACCTCTGAGAAGCCCAACTGCCCTCACGACTCACACGCCCTACAGCCGGAGAAACCAAACCCTCCATTCTGTTCTTACCACAATGCAAACAAGCAGCAAACTGCACAGCGAAGGAGTCGCCGCTGTCTCCAGCACACGGTGGCTGCCTGGAGCCAAAAAAAAAAAAAAAGAGTACAACTGAGGGATTCAAGCTATCACCTACAGGACTCTTCTGAAGACACCCCAGCCCACTATCAAACCAGTCTGAAGAGAATGGGTTTCTTCAGCCCAGTCTGATAATGCTCCAGGCACTTCGGCCCAGTCAGTCAGCAAGGGTGTCTTCACACACTACGTCTGACAGTGGGCTAGACTCTTTTCAGACCAGTCTGAAAGTGGGCAAGACTCTGTTCAGCCCATTGTGACAGAGAATTCGGGTCTCTTCAGGCCGGTCTGATAGTGTGCTGGACTCTTTTCATCAGTCTGACAGTAGATTTGGGTCTTTTAAGAATAGTTTGACAGTGGATCAAACTCTGTTCGACCCAGTCTGACAGTGGGCCAGGCGGGTCTCCTCAGACTACTCTGATAGTGTGCCAGACTCTCTTCAAATCAGTGAGACAGCGAGAAGTCCAGTCCATCATTTCACTGGTCAGAAGAGACTGCCTTGTATGTCAGTAAAATATAATCATAACATTCCTTTTACATAAATTTTTTTATTCAATTAATCCAGGGAAGACATTATTTGCAATAATTCAAATGTCTTTCAGTCAGAGAAACCCATGATGAAAATTAGAATGACAAACTAACATTATTATCATCAAGGTGATAATATTTATACAGTTCAACCCAATCCCAGAGCAGCCGACTACATAACATCCAAGACTTCTCCTGTTTTGTAATATCTCCGTCCCCCCTCCCTTCCTCCCTCCAACTATCCATCCATCTCGCCCCATCTCCTCCCTTACTGTGGAATGCCAAGCATGCAGTTCTCCCTCCAACAGGGATGAACAACATCAAACACAATTCATCTCCCCTCAGAACAAGCTCCCTCATCTCTCTACACCCCATGTAATCTCTACCCCCACCTCTGACGATCTCGACCTTCTCAACCGGAAACTTCTCTCCCTTCTAATCAGCATACGTCCCCATGTCTCAAAGTTTCCAGTCTGAAGAGTAAACACTATCACACTGTAGGTTCTTTCATCTTAAGATGCAAATATCTTAAGAGCGCTTTCAGGTATAAAGTGCTTCCACACAGTTCACTGACAGAATGGGCAGCACACTTTGTGCCCGTCAAACAATTCATCCAAAAGCGAGTCGCCCCTCGAGGAACAAAGAGGTATTCTTGGCAATGAATTAAAACCGTTTGGCCACACCCATCCGGCCGCGGAGAGACATAGTGGGAAGGTCAGCGGCAGGGGGTGAGCTCTCTGGGGAGAGGAAAGTGAAAATACAGCATTGCTTTTAGCGGAGCCAATCCCGCATTGTTTAGATGCCAGAGCAAAAAAACAAACAGAAATGGCTGCCAGGCAGACAGGAGTTCACAAACAGGCCGCTCCTCTAAGAAACACGCCATTCTCCAGGGCTCCTAACTCTGTCTAGAGCGGCACCATATCCCCTAGGTGTTGAGAATTCACATCATACCAGAACCTTACACAGGCACATATGCACCCAGAGACCGCAAACAGACATAAAGTTCCATGAGGACAATGCAGAGTCATACATTGCTGCCTTCTATGACTAACAGCGAGAAAAGTTGCTTCAATAGAACACAGAGCACCTCCTCAGAGTTCTGGTCCACATATGAACACTGCATGAGTAATAGTTTAGTACTCATTCACCCAAAAGGTTGAGAAATGCACTACCATAAGTTTAAGGTAAAGGGAGCCATAATATAATGGATAATGTCTTGTCATGAATCTGAGGGCTGTGTTGCCAGACAGAATTAGTCTTGGAAACCTAGCTACACTGACAGAACTAAACCTGCTTTGACCCATTCCATTTGAAACAGCTGAAGAACCATCTTCAGAAAATTCAGATCCAAAAGCATCAAGGTCACAGGATCAAGGCAACAACTGACAAGCACTCACTTGAGGAGAAATTTGAACCCAAGGCTTTAGATTTATTGCACAGCGCCTACTCCCACGCTAGCCAAGTTACACTTGCTTCACCTGCACCTCTTCTGATCTGTACACCTCTCCTAATCCCCGCACCTCCCGTCACCCTGCCAGTGCCGAGCTGCTAGCTGGCAACAAACGTGCGACTTTCATGTTGTATTGTGGGGGAGGAGGGGGAAAGTATTTGTCATTGTGGCTAGTTAGCAGTTAGCAAAACAAAATGCAAAGCAGAGGCCTGGAGAGTGCAACCTGTAGTGGGCATTTCTGACCCAGCACAGAGCAGGAAGGTATAACAGACCTGATAGTGAGCAGTTGATGCTGGGAATGTTAAGGACTTCATGGCCGTTACGTCTCCATGGAGTTAGCAGTGTTGTGGGACAAACTCCTAGAGCAGTGATAACAGACTCGCTCCACCAAGATGCACCATCCCATACGTTCTCACCTTAACCTTAATTTTGCTAAGTCAAGACCTCCAGCAAGTGAATAAGGTGTGGTTTGTTAGAATTGAAGAGAGGACCACAGGAACAAAGATGCTGGAGGATACAGGTCGAACTCTCTTGTCCCCGAGCGTCAACAAAGTGAGAGCAGCCTAGCCAGAAAAAGGTCACACAAAGTTCACACCAGACAGCAAATGCCCTCAGCATCAGCACTCCTACAACTTCAGAGAGAGGGGGAAGATCGAAGACTGAATAGGAAGCATACAGAACAGACATGTGAGGGAGATGGAAGGACCCTATCTGAAGGGAAGTGTTCTCCTTGCTCCTCATGACTTGCTGTTTCCAGCAGGGAGAATAAACTCCCTGAGGGCTTGCTAACTATCGATCTGCCTGCCGGGCTGCAATATGCATGAGGGAGCATTCGGAGTCCTTAGCATCTTCCACATCCTGCCTCAAAGAATCATTAACCAGGGTGCTGCTGATGAGCAGAGTGAGGGTGAGCATACAGAAGGGAACACTAGCCTTCCTCAACCCTCCATACATAAAACCACTATGGTCTCCTCCGCTGGAGCCCTGACCTTCCTACAAGCTGGTCATACACAGATGTTAGATCAATGGTAGCAGCATAACATGTCATTTCTGTCCTAAGCTGTGAAAGATGGCTCAACTGGAAGCCGTAAAGCCCCTAACTGACACTGTTGAGCCCTTAATGAGCCAGAGAGACATCTTTACCACCAGCGAGCAAAGCTCTCCCGCCTCCAGCCTTACCGCACTCCAGGGCATGACGAAATTGGCTGGGTCAAAAAAAAAAAAAAGCCGGACAACACATTAAGTTTTATCTACTCACAGCAGGCCCACACTCCATGTGCTAGTCTATGCCATAAACAAGTCATTTACATAATAAAGCGTAAGCTGGTAAAAGCGTTCAAGTGACCAAAACAATGAGCGCAAACAGCCCACTGGGCAACATTATGTCAACGATGGCTGCGTCATCACTGCGAAAAAAACAAAGAGAACAGTGTCTGTGCTAAAGTGGTTTCAAGCCATTTCTCTCTTCTCTGACCCCCCAAGTACCGACACCCCCCACTACCCCCCTCCTGTCCCCAGACGCACAAAAACACACTCATTCTCTCACTCACACACACACACAAACACAAACACATGGAAATATAGTAGATGTTCATGCAAATCTACACACTTGCTCAACTTCTTCCTCTGTCACATATACATACACACAGATCTACAGACACACGCACACTGAGGAACAGGGAAGTTAATGAAAGACAACAGTTTATTTGTGACTTGGAAAAGAGGAAGCAGGGAGAGATGGGCTCTAAATAAGTAACCCCTGATGTCCAGATATAGAGCCTGGAGTGTTTGAGCATCCTGCCCACTCCTGGCATACGACTATATATAGAGTTCATTGTGAGGGTGACCTTTAAGATTCAGGGCTACCGATTTCTACCACACAATGGAGCACGAGGTGGGGGGACAAGTCTTACTCAATAACCTACCCCTGCCTCCAAGAACAAAGGTCCTTTTTTTTTTTGGACAGGGAGGGTCTAGTTTGGATCTCCCAAGGGCCCAGAGAGGACTGCAGAGAACCCCCCTGTGGAACTCCGGAAAACCCAAGAGTTTGTTGAAGTTGTCCGCAGCCTAAATGATCCAAAGCAGAAAGACCTGGCAAAATCCAGCAGGCAAAAGTGGGTGTAATTCCACAACTTCACGCCCCAGCTCCACGCACGACCAGCTGCCCCCAGACCCACCTCCTCCCAACAGCCACCACAAACAGTCTGGCAGTGAACTTAAAGCCAGTTCAGTTTCATTTGGTCAGTGCGAGGAGGAACAACGTGAAGAAAAACAAGCTGTAAAACCGCCAACAGTCTCGCGCAAGACGCCGTGCTTTTTGGCCCACTCTGGGTGACTGCTTGTGCCCTTTGTCCATTATGGAGCACAGCCTGAAGGACTTCAGTTTAAAAACATACTGTAAGGCTTCTAAACAAAATGTGACAGTTGGACAAAGACGCCCCGTTAGGGCAGTTACAGACGAAGAAGAAGTAGATACCTGCGTAGTATGATCAGTCAGGAACCTCTCTTCCCCATCCTGAATACAAAACCCCCACCCCCCACCCCAGCATACATCTATACTGCGCTTCCCCACCTCCTCCTCCACAGCTAATGACCCAGGGCTGACCGCACAACCCTGACTGAGAGGGAACACCATCCCCCAGAGAACAGGTAAACCTAAAGGAGTTTCATAACACTGTAGGTCCAGGAAGAAGTAATGTGGCTCTGTGTGTGTGTGTGTGTGTGTGAGAGAGTGTGAGAGTGAGAGTGAGTGAGAGAGAATGAGTGAGACACGCACACAAAGCCAGCTTATTAGCATCCCCACACTTACATTGCATCACTGCAACCCTAGACATGCAACATGCTAAAGAAGCAGATACCAATCTGCTAGCTGCTCCTGCCTATACATCATCAAAAAAAAAAAAAAAAAATCCTTGCGCAAAAACAGGAAGCGCACAGATCTGTTACTGCAAAGCCAGCAAAGGGTGCCATATAAAACCGCGGAGAACGGTCAGAATTCCTGCTGACTAGACAGACGCCTACTTGCGCAGAGAGGACAGGCTCTGTCCCTGTCAAGCGTATTTCAGACTTCACAGCATCCTCAGCAGAGGAGGGTGGAGAGGACAGGGGGTTTATCTTCAGAGAGCCACATGAAAGCCACGGTGGTCAGAAAGGCGACACTCCCATTTCTCTTTCAGCGCATGACACAAATCACTAGCCATGGGGACGAGTCTGCACCATAAACAGCAGCCTGTCCAAGCATGCAGTCCAATTCCAAATCTGTGATGCAACACTGAGTGGGGAGGGGAGAGGAGAGACAGAACAGCGAATGAGCGAGAAAGCAGGTAAAGCATGCACATGGCGCGGAGTGGATACCCGCACTCGTAAAGGGGCTCAAAAAAAAAAAAAAAAAAAAAGAGAGGACGGCCTCAGTAGGGGAGACCACCTACCCCAGGGCGACATAACCATGGTGAAGTGAGAATCACCACTTCTCAGGTAACACAAAGCGAGCCACCTCTAGGCTATGACAAAAAAAAAAAAAAAAAAAAAAAAAGGCTCTGCTTTTTCTTTCCCCCTCTCCCTCCATCTTTGCTCAGAATTTCCAGCAGGCCTCTGCTTGTTCCAGTGAAAGGCAGGAGAAATTCCCGACCCGCTGTGTGTTGCTTGGAGCCACACGCCATCACATCATCATCTTCCTCGAGCTTCCCGTTCCTGGGACGCTCCTCCGACCCCCCCGGGCCACGAGCACGCCGATAAACCCAGTGAAATCACTTCCCCTGTGCATAACTTTTCATACTTCTGCCATCTCGTGAGCAGGATGTTACGCAAGTAGGCAAAGCTGTCGATCGACGAGAGAGCACTTGTGGGAGGGGTGAAGGGGATGTTACCACATCTTACTCCAGGCAGAGAGAGTGCGGGCAATTCTAAAGCAACACAGTGAGGTCCAGGGCAACTCTTCTCAAGCAGGCTGTGAAGCCTTCAGGAGAGCACTGGAGGTTCAGTGCAGCAACCAATGGCTCTGAATCAAATCTTAGACCGACATTAAAGCCATTTACACACCTCAACAAGCGTGCACATACACACTCATGCATACATGATCTCACACACACACACACACACACATGTAAATAGGGACTTAGTAGGCATGTGCATGTGAGACAGTCACAGGAGATGTGTGGAGATGCACATACACACTCTACAGTAGGTTATGGAACTCAACCACCTTCACAACCAATGGCCTTTTTCTCCAGCTCACCAAGACCACCAGATCAGCTTTATTTTCCCAAATACGTCTCTTTTGATGAATATGAATGGGAAAGACATGAATAAAACAATGCATTTCCAGGCAAGGGTTATTAATTTCCTCCCTGAAAATACAGTAAAAAGAACGACAACAGCCAATACCAGAGCGGTCGAATTGCACACCAAGGAATGTAGAAAGTTATGGACGTTTTTTTACACAGCCCAATCAGTTCACCAACTGACTTCACCAATTCGCTTCCTTGTCTCCAGTTGACAGAGTGTTAATTAGCTACATTACAGGACGATTGGGCACCAGTGCCCCATACAAAGCCATATCCATGGAGGGAGCACTACCCATTAAAAATGTAATAGTTTTGAGAAAGTGCCACTCCCCCAGGAGATTGAAGTGTTGGATTTGCTACAAGAAGGAAAACATGTATTTGCCCCTCCAGTAAATCCACCTTCTCCTTTTCGGCAGTTTATATTTCCACCCTAACACTCTATAAACTGGCCAATTACATAAGGTGAGCCCAACACTCTAAAGAGCCACGTAAATTCTGCTCAGCTGCATTTTACTGGTCTTGCAGGCTGCAAGGCCCCACAGAGCAGCAGGAAACAGAAGCAACACCCCCCGTACTCCTAACCCTCCCGTGCAATCACCAGCCACTAAACACCACTACCAGTGACATGCAATAAATCAGCTCTGGGAAGTCTGTATGTACCAGTGTGCTTCTCCAGATGGCAAGCTCTCAATTTTAACACATTACAGTGCACCTCTGTATGATAATTAGCTGCGAATGTGCATTCAACATGAGCTGGTTGAAGAGGAAGAAGGCGTTCGTCACACTCTAATCACCCATGTGTGCGCATGCGCGTGTGTGCGCGAGTGAGAGAGAGAGTGTGAGTGTGTGTAAGAGATGTGTTTGTGTACATGTGCGTAAAGGAGAAACAGAAAACTGAAAGTGTGAATGAGACAGAGTGAGAGAGAGAGGGGGCGGGTCAGAGACAGTGTGTGTGTGTGCGTATAACTCTAAAAATATTTTTCCTCATAAAATCAAAAACTCTCACATGACATGACGGGGGGACTTTGTGTGCACTCGGCTCCCTTGGCCTGCAGCAAGTAGCCCCAACTCCCCTACCCCCTTCCCTTCCCTGGTTACCCTCAGTGCCCAGTCCTCCGGCCAGTGACATCATGCAGGCTATTTCAGTACATCTGCCGTCCAGTGTGCAGCGCCACTGATGCTCTGTCACATGCTCTTGGGCCGCAGCCAGGCACCGATTCACAAAACCAGCACTTCAGGGTCGCCTCCCCCAGTTTCTCAGTACATCAGCAATGCTCAGGGCCAGCTATTCCCAGAGCTCAGCTCCTCTCACTAATGCCTACAGCATAAACCACCATTTCAGGTGAAACAGAATTCTGGCCTCTGAAGTCACTGTAAAAGATAACAGTTTGGGATTTTTTCCCCAGAAATTAACCTAATCCAAGGGGAAGAGAAGACCTTACTTCCACTGCCCTCTGCTAAGAAAAAGTTGTGAGCAGTGACATGCCAGCATTAATGTATAGGTAAGTACAGGCAGATAAATGAGCAGTCGACCGAACAAAAAAAAAAAAAAAAAAAGTTCACATTCTCGTACAATAATTAGTTAAACTTTTGGTACAGATTCCAAAATACAAGATTCTTTTGCTTCACCTAATAGACCTTGCAGACTTGAGTTCAATTATTTTATTCTGCATCGGGCAGAAATTTTTATTGTATACATGTGGTTCAAGGGTAATATAGCTTGATGAGCATGGGCCAAATAAAATGCTGCGGTATGTGCACAAACAACCACGCAAACGAACACACCTTAATCGGCATTAGACTTCTCCACAGTTTTGCGAAACGCAAAGTGAAATGCTACACGAGAGCCTGCTAGCATTTTCCTGGTAATTCCCAAGAATGTTTTATAGGTCCATGGTAATTCCAGAGACTGCTGCAGATTTTTTTTTTTTTTTTTTAAATCAGAAAGCAAACTACATGGCCTGCTACTGGCAGCGGCGCCCAGGAACGGGGAGGGGCATCGCTGTGCTGGAACACGCTAAAGAGTGAGTCTGACAGGAAGGTAAATGTGTGAAGGTACCAACTACAGCTTCAGTGAACGTGTACAGCTGACCTACAGGATGCACAACTGCCTCTGGAGCACGTCCGCAGGTCAAGCGAGACCAGAGGCGTTCACGTATAATTATCAGTGCTTAATGAACCAATCTAAAGCAGCTTTCACACTGGACGCGAAACGAATTTTTCCCACGACAGATTACATTCAAAGTCAATGCTAAGACGCGAATATTTACATTTACTTTGAATGTAATCTGTAGTGCGAAAAATTCGTTTCGCGTCCGGTGTGAAAGCAGCTTAACGCAGTGCATTAAGATAGAGCACGCACAGACCCAAAATAGACATCGCCAGCGGAAAAAGGGAATTTCCTATCGTTATCCCGTTCTAAGAGCTCTCGACTGCATGTAGCTACCGGCTTGTCAAGCATTGACACCGGACTTCATTCCCACAAATAAACGCCAGCTTTCATCGCAAAAAGCAAGGGAAGCAAATAGTTGGTTAACAAAGTCCGACTTACGAGGTATAAACATCGCCCTCAAACGCACTTGTTCTTACCACTCCCTTTCCCCAACAAAACAACACGTCTTCATCTAGTGACGTCTGTGTTTAGTTAATATATGGGAAAACAGGAAACACCGATGGCCTAATTCAAGCAAATTTATCAGCATATCCAATAAATGCTTACAGTGAATTATTTCTGATTTCTGAGTTATTCCCAAATTCAACACGTTAGTGACCTGATCGGATCCTGAAGCACGCGAAAGCAAAATTCGCAATAACACCGGGTTGGCGTAAATATTTTGCCAACAGCACTGGTTCAGGCAACAACCGGCTTCGCATACATGCAAAATGCCACGGAGTAGCAGGAACCCTGAGACCTCGATTCGCCGCTGAAGGCTAAATGAATGACTAAAAAGTCTGAACTACTTTACGAGGTTTTGAGGCAAACTTGTCGAATGACTCAAGCGAAGTATTTTCAAAACACCCATAATCACACACGTATCGTCTTGTTTTCAAATCCCAGACCTAAAAACATTAGTGCCATCACAGTCTGAAGACGAGATTACCTAAAATAAAAAATTAAAAAAACATGACAAATCTGCACATTCCGAGGCCCTGGACCAACATTCCGACCAGCAATCTTACAAGCAATAACTGTTCCCCAGCAGTACCCGCTCCGTAACTACAAAATAAGCCTGATAAACAAGCACAACATGCATCAAAACAACAGAGAAAGACAGAGGCAGTGTTATAATGTCGTCATATCGAACACGTTTCATTGGCAACAGTTTACCAACCGAGTGGTCAAACAAGCAAAGTCGCCGGCACCTACCTTAAATTGCACCAACTGGAGTCTAGTGAGAGGGATTAACGGTTCTGTAGAAACTTTTTATTTATCACATTCTAATCCAATTTACAGCTATTTTCGTACTATTTGGCCACGCGATAACAAGTATTGAGCGCGTGGCGTCCTCAGCAGCGTCTAGCACTTCAGGGAATGTAAAGCAGGTGGGTCGCACCACATATCTTCCTGTTTTTCGGAAGGTATAACACGCAACCCAGCTACAGCTTTTCCCCCGATCTCGCTCACTCCCGAAGTCCTCCCCTTTCGTTCTATCACAGCGAGTGCTCAGCCGGCGACTTCCCATAAACACACCCCTAACTTTCAGAATAATGTCAGCAGTGATTTCACCCGGAAATGCAAACTCTTTAAATCTCCAATGAAACAGGCAGAATGAAAGAAATCAGATGGTGATTTGAAATTGCCTACCAATCATGCCCACAGTAAACTTGTTAATAAAGCGACCAGGCTCATGAAAACGGCTTTAATTTTATGTGAGTGCAAGTAGATATTACGCCACGTTTTCTGTGACACTCAATTTTGATCATTGTTGCTTACCTATGTATTCATTAACTAATATACGCCTATGAGGGGAAATGAGACTGGCAACATTGTTGTTATTTATTCATTTATGCATTTATTTTCTTTAGTTTTGCTTTGGAGAGAATATCGCTACCTGAAGCGTAGCCTACCTGAGCACGCCCACTGCGGTGAAATAATGCTACATCTTCACTTTGCGATAAAATGGCCGTCTTTTTTCGCTAAGCTCTTCATTCATAAAAGAAATAAGAGCTCAAATCAACAAATGTTTTGTGTGTAAGGTAAAATAAATAAAAACAGGCTATGTCGGTGCAAGGAGGAAGAATTTAATTTAATAACAATTTGTGATCTTTGTCGGCATCTGCTGGTCTTGAGGGAACACTGTCGTCACCGACGTATTGTGATAAGTTTCTGCCCATTGCAATTTTATGCAGTGAAACTACTGTATTATGTTTTTGTAATGCAGTCTATAATCTCTGCTCCTTATACCCGCATAAGTGTGACCCAACAGCTGGATGGCCAAAACTTCAAAGTCTTCAATTTATTAGAGTCAATTGAACACAGTGCCCTCCACTAATATTGGCACAATTAGTAAATATGAATAAAAGTAGTTATGAATTAATGCCTTTTTTATTGCAATGATGTCAAATATTAACAAAAATATTAGAGTAAAGCCAGATAATTTGGGACATCAGGCAGAATGGGACAAATAAGGTTTAACATCTCAGGCTCTATAAATACTAAGTCAGTCTCCAGACATGAAACAATCATTTTGCTTGATCTGAGATTATGAGGATGAGCAGAGTGAAAATTCAAATAAATCACTGGTCCCTGAACTTGCAAGGCAACCCATGTGGCATGTTGATTTTTTTTTTCTTTTTGGCAATAAAAGTAATACTGCTGAAACAATATGGATATAACCCCAAAAATGGTTGTATGCTGTCGGATTCCTTAACTGATTAACTTGTAATCAAAATATTGTCACAACACACTTTACTTTTAATGGGAAATGGGTTTTAAGTGACTGTCTCATTCAACCTGAATTCATTAATTTAATGGGACAAGAAATAAGCTTAAATGGGACATTTTACTGCAATGAAATGGGCAAGTTTCGAGGTTACCAGGTGTCATGAAATCATGACTTACTATTATAGCGTGTGTCCCCCTGCCACACAACAAGCACGTTTTGTGAACTGCACACAAAAGTTCCTGAAAAATCTGCCAAAGGAAATGAAAAAGAGGAGAACTTAGGAGGCTCACAGCCACAACTCGTCCCATGAATAATAAAAGGTCGCAAGTTACATTCCTGATGAAACCTGTTTTTCTGCACCACGAAGTAAAAAAACAGGTTTCATCAGGAATGTCACTTGCGACCTTTTGTTATTCATGGCACGAACTATCAACTGCAGACGAGCGCATCGCTGGCATAAATGGGGAGACCTCTCTGTCAGGAATTATACCTGACGGAGACAGCGACATGCCTCCACTTTTTTTTTTTTTTTTATCATCATCATTCAACATGTAGAAAGAACGTGTAATCTATTGAGTCGATTCACATAGATAATTCACAATCATGAACCTAATCTGGATCTTAAACCTGCCAATTGCCAACTAATTTAACTAAATGTGTTATATTTTTAATAGTTTGCCATGTTTAGGCTATATCATGTGTTTCAAAGGCATCTGCGTATTGTGTACATAACAGAGCGCAATATGAATCAAAATTGTAATTTCCAATAGTGACAAGCATTATTTATGTGCATTCTTAAATTTACACAAGCACTACGCGTGGTCAGCAGCATGTGTAGATTTTGTTAGTAGCTACGAAAAGATCGGAGCAACTAAAATATTGATGAATGCGGAGATGCACGTAAATTTCCGTCTGCGAACAGTTTACACCCAAATTAGTTCTGCTCACGTTTCATGAATGAGACCCCATGAGTATATACCATATCATATGTAAGTTCTGCTTTAAAATCAGGCACTTTCATTTTATTTTATTCATATAAACCAGTCTTCTTTCATTAACAAAGCTGTCGGATATATTTATTCCAGGTAACAGCCTGCTAATTTTGCCAAATATTTCATCTCAAACACATCAGGCTATGAAAACGAATCTGAGTATGCCAGCATTTTCTGTTTAATTCACATACACAGTTGTTTACTAAGTATTCAGACCCACTACTTTTTGCACATTGTTAGAGTTTTCATTTAAAATTGATTACATTTACTTTTTTGGCCATTAATCTACACAAACTAACTCATGCTTTAGAATTTTCCCACATCTGTAAAAAATCTGAACTGCAATCTAATTTTGATAAGTTTTCCAGACCTTTCATTGAACTTTGAAACACCTTCAACAGCAATAACAGCTTGTAGCCTTCTTGGGAAAGTCTTCATAAGCATTTCACCGCTGAATTTTTAGCAGATTCCCCCATTCCCTTGGAGGATCCACTCAAGCCCAATTAGACTGGATAGAGAGAGAACAGCTGAATGCAAATGTCTGGGCTTCACCTCACAGACTGGCAGATTTAACAGACGCGCTCAGGCGAAGTCTGGAGTGGTGAGGGCTCATGCAAACTCTTACACAGAGAGTCTGCTCAACTGCAAACTTCCCCATCGGGATTATCCAGTACTCATGGCAATAAGAACGATATGAGAGAGGGAAGTAATTCCGAAAAGGTGAATGATTAATTCAAGTTTGGTGAGGAAGAAACTAAATAAGGTATACCAATGTATGTCATGTACTGATAATTTGTCTTAAATGTATACTTATTTGCAAACACTGATTTATTCTTTTTTTTTTTTCAAATTGGGGACTGGACCACAGCTATGAGTGTGGTCTGAAGTCCAATCCCATTTGTGAATTTAAGCTCGCGGCCCTGCACTCTCGTTGACTTCACATAGGCCTAAAGATGCAGAGCAGCTCAGTCAACAACACAGAACATAAGACCAAAGTCCAGCAGTGCCGAGACCGTTAGCCCGTAGTGCAAACATTTGGATTCAGCCTTTGTAAACTGCCATCTTCCTTCATTTATTCATTCAATCTTTATTTCAACTCAAAAATTCGTTGAGGGCAAGCCCTCATTTTCAATGACGTCACATACATACGTTTTAAAAGCAATAAATACAATACAATAAATGTAAATTAAAAATCTTCAAGTCTCTCCATAGGTATTCTGTTGACTCAAGTCCGCACCAATCAGGAACCAATTCAGAGGCTTCTTCCCCAGCACTGTCTTGGTTATGTGCTTTGGGATATTTTGTGAGCAGATAGGGGAACTTTTGCCCCAGTCTGTAGTAATGTGCACTCTGGAGTAGGGTTTCTGCAAGGGTTTCTCTGCATTTGGCTGCAGTTATCCATCCCGCAATTTTATTTTTCATCCCTGCCATTGAGAGGAACCCCCTAGTATGATTCTACCATCATGCTTCATTGGACCCAAAACTGAGTGAAAGGTATCACATTAGCCTGCCTGGAGTTTGCCAAACAGTCTGGCAGCATGAGGAAAAAGATTCATTGGTCTGAACAAACAGTAATTGAACTCTGATTTGAGCTCTAAGCAGCACATCTGGTGAATATCAGGCACTGCTCATTGCCTGGGTAATACCATAACTTTACACTGTCTGTGCTGAGTTCGTGGACCACTTGAGCCTTGTCCCTTACCGTGTGGTTACTGAATGCTGCTGCCATGGTCTGGTTAAACCCAGGTTTAACACCCATGTCTCGCCATTTCTTGGAGCTACAGACGCTACTGCTTGGATTTCTTTCCATACTATTTATTTATTTATTATAATTTTTTGAATGAGAATTTGATCCCACTTTTGTTAATAAACTGGCAAGAGGATGATGGGCTCCCCCACTATAGTCAGGTTCCCCTTAGATTTCTTCCCACTGGGGTATTTTATCTTCCCACTGAGGATTTTTCACCCCACTAGGAGTTTTTTTATGTTTGTTTTTTTTTTCTTTTTGACTTCGTTTGCTATTTTGGGGATTTGGCTGAGCATTGTTCAATTTTTAACTCTGTGAAGCGTCTCTGTGATAGTCCTTCCGTGAAAAGCACAATACAAGTAAAATTGAATAACACGTTATTCGCCAGGGTAGCCGAGGAAGTTGCATGCTACTCTTGTAAACAAATTTAATCCCGGTCAGGGATGATACGGTAGTTGAGGGCTGCCGGTATGTGTTGTGATAACCCAGAGTTATTGGTGAGACATGGCAAAATCTTGTTCCTTCACTAACATGGAATTCAATTTAGTGCTATAAAAGGTAAAGAAACACAGTGATATATATATATATATATAATATCACATCACCGTAGAGGACCATTACAGTATGAAGTCACATTTACATGCTAAATATGACCTTAAATTGGAGTTCAGTTCTTGAGCAATTATATTGTAGTGAATATTGTAATTTTAAATGAGCTTGTGCGCTTATAAATTGGATTTCCCATGTTCCCTAGAGTATTTTTCTTTTTCTACAGTCTATGGAAGTGACAGAAAAGATGGCAAACAAACTTATTTTACTGTAGGTTTTGGGTTGATGTACTGCACTGTAAGGAATTTTGCAGTGCCAAATCTGTTGTACCAGATGGTGGCTCAAGAGGCTGATATGGCGTTCTTCACGTCGATGTTTCATGAATCGGTCCGCTCTCTGAATGAACAGTGCCCAACACCAGGTTTGTTGTTCCCCTCATGGAAGAGACCAAAGTTTGCGAAGGATGAGGAGCTCATTTTAATGGGATGGACCTGAGGCCTCATTTATAAACTGTGCATATGCAAAACAAACAAACAAACAAACAAACAAACAAACAAACAAACAAACAGACTAAACAAACAAACAAACAAACAACAACAATAAATAAAACATTCATTTCTAAAAAGACTTTAAATAAAAACCAATACATGCAATTGGCACATTCAACATTTCAAGTTGATAATAATGATTCATAGAGCATGAAGTAAACTTGCATGCACCACAGCCTACCAATATGATCAGAAATGAAAATATTTTGACCAAACACTTTTTCCATTATTTTGAACGTTCGCAGCATTCTTGTAGGAAACCTAAGCAGAATTTTATGAAAGGGGCCTGAGGGGCAAGGTTCATGTACATAGATCGCACGCTCTCGACGACAAGTGCTGAAGCAACGCCACCTGCAGGTCTAAAATACAACGAAATTGGGGAAAACACCCCGTCGAGTCGTCATGATTATTTAAGCTTCAGCCAATCAGTTTGAAGAATTGACTTGTATCGCCAATGGGGATTTCAACAGACCAAGGCGCTGAAATTTGAAAGACTCGGTACTAGCTACTAAGCGAAGATAATTTTACCAAATCAAGCTATTTGAGGAGTTTCCTTCGATCTGGTAATGGTGTTTTAAATGGGCAACTAATCATCTTCGTGCGATTATAGAGGTGTGAGTCCCTTTTCATCATTTAAATGAAATTGCTCGTTCTTTTGGTATATTTTATACGGATTGTCAGCTGCCGTCGCAATCCACGACAACGTTGCATTAACTTGGTACTTTCAGTGGTGGCAGCTATTTTGAACTAGATTGCCTGCTTGCAAGTTGAATGAATGCCAGCGCAGGCTAACGTTATTAACGTACGTTTGAGCGACCTGATAACGAAGTTGGCGAATCAAGCTGCTTTCACACCGGACGCGAAACGAATTTTTCGCATGACCGATTACATTCAAAGTCAATGCAAAGTCGCGAAACGCGTGTATTCGCGTCTTTGCATGGACTTTGAATGTAATCTGTCGTGGAAAAATTCGTTTCGCGTCCAGTGTGAAAGCGGCTTCAGGTAATGGAGACTTAGCTAAGTTATTCTCGCTAACGTTAGGTGGTCTGTGAAGTTTATTATTAGCAGTGCTGGTATGACCCCAGACACGGAATTTATGTGTTTATACGTTCACGTGGGTGGAAAATTCCCACTCGCGATGTCGGAGCTCGTTGGCCAAGTTAGTTAGCTAGTTAGTTAAGTCGTAATTACGACATGTCTGGCACTCAGGTGCTTGCTAATCGTCGGACATAACATTATAATAAACCAGAAAAAATGGGTGCCCAGTGGGAGCTGGGTTTTGGCTGGCAATCCTAACAAACGTTTGAAATAATCCTCAGATAGACCAAGTTACATCGTTAAACGAGCTACAACATAATTTTAGTATTAAAGTTAACTTGCAAGCTGCTGTTAGCTGCAACGGAATCTGTCACCGAGCCGCGACCACACGCCCTAAACGTGTCCACTCGGGTATCATGAAGCATGGGAAAATCCGAGGGTTACATGACGGCAGGACATATCTGTGCATGCTGGATTGCTATGATTAGCAAACGTTGTTGCTCAAATTGGTACTTACTTTAATCATTTGCTGTCAGAGAGTCAAAGTGATGGCCCTGCACCAGGAGAAGGAGGTCGTCTTATTAAACTGGGTAAGTTTCGTAATGGTGACCTAAGTGGAGTAATTTTGATCAATACTAGTCAGTCTCTTGTTTCACATCTCTAAGCTACTGAACATTACTCTGTTAAATGTTTATGAAAAAGCTGATCCGTGACTTCTCCGCTAACGATAAATTTTGTACCTTCAACCCTGACAGATAAATAGCCTCCGTTTGGCAGAGCCGGTTGACAGCATTTTCCTATTAAAAGACTGCAACTTGCTTCTGAAATTAATATGCAAATTGTGAGTATTCATGAAATGATTTACAACTCCAATTATGAAAAATTTGGCTCATCATGGAAAATACTAATAAAATCCCGAAGGAGTGATTTGAAAAGTCTATTCACCCTCGACTATATTGAAAACACGACAACACATCATTTATATAATGCTTTAACTTATGAATTCAATCATTCATTGAAAATATAAGCTTATTTCAGATTTGATAACTGCAATAGACTCTAAAAAAAGTTGGGGCAGGTTCAGTTTGGGACAGTTTGAGAAGTTGCAATAAAAGGGCAATGATAAATTGGTGAGTTAATGATGATGTATTACAAAAGGAGCCTCTAAAAAGGCCCAGACCCTTGAGAGCAAATAAGGGTGGAGACTCACTGACTTGCAAACAGATGCACAAACTAATCCATCACTCTGAGAACTGTGTTCCCCTAAGACTAATCGGTGGGATTTGGGGTATATTTGCTTCTGCTGCACGTAATAGACTTAAAGGATGATGAGAATCTAGCCAAATGTCGGTGCAAAAAGTGCATGGCCGAAAAGCACTTCTGAAGGCTCAAGATCTTTGATCCCTCACATGTCACTGACTTGAGAACTGTAATGGATGTCTTGACATGGGCTTGGAAAAACTTTGGCAAAGCTTTAATTGTGAACATGATTCGCCACTAAATTCATAGATGTAGCAACATAAAACTTCAGTATGCAATGCCAGAGGCATACATCAACACTGTCAAAGAGCGCTGCCAACTTATCTGGGCTCAGTGTCATCTGAGATGGACGGTAACACACTGGAAGTTTGTTTTGTGGTTTTTGGTGAAAAAAATGCTGTTAAGTTTTCTGGACCAAGGATGTCAAGGACAACCCAAGCAGTTATCAGCCACAGGTCCAAAATCCAGCATCTGTCATGGTATGGGGGTGTGGAATT
Organism: Gymnothorax javanicus; assembly: GCA_029692085.1. Classification (NCBI taxonomy): domain Eukaryota; kingdom Metazoa; phylum Chordata; class Actinopteri; order Anguilliformes; family Muraenidae; genus Gymnothorax; species Gymnothorax javanicus. The sequence continues at coordinate 26,184,905 of CM056195.1, read as the reverse complement.
GCATGGCATGGGTGACTTGAACATTTGCAAGGGCACCATTAATTCACAAAAATATAAATGAATATTGGATCAATATGCTGCCATCTATATGTCTCTTACTGCGACTTCTCTGCAGGACGACAGCAATCCGCATTCTGTGTGTATTACAAGTATACTCAGCAAAAAAATTTAAGGACCACTGAGCTTTTTCTTGATTATTTTCCCGTGTTGTGAGCTTCCCAGGACACTGTCAAGCTGTGGTGAAAGCAGGTGGTGGCCAAACAAGGTATTGAAATGACTTTGGACATTGTTCGACATTTTGATTTAATGGTTTGGGCTAGGTGTGATTCTGGTCTTCCCTGAGAATGCCCTGTTTTGGGGGTAATAACATCATCTGATCAAATGTTTTGATGTATTTTGTGTCTTTGATTAACACCAATGACGTTGAAAACGCTTGGGATTTCGGTTCAGTTTTTACATTTTTGCATACTTGGGTGAAAATCAAGTGTTCCTTAACTTTTTTTGTTGAGTATATATGGCTTTGTAAGTACAGTGCGGGTGCTAGAATGGCCTGACTGTAGTCCTGATCTGTCTCTGAGAAGGTATGATGCAATATGAAGCAAATTGTATGGCAACGAAGGCCCTGTACAATTATGCAGGTGAAGAATGAGGCAAAATTTCGCTTGCCAGACTTGACCAAGTGGTGTCTTCAATGCTGTAATGGTTAATGAGTGGGATTAAAAGCCAAGATGGCGTTTCACAGAGATTAGCAGTCGACTGTGCCAATATTTTAGGACTTTGTTATTGGTATCTCATTGCATACTTTCAAGAAGCAATGAAATTTACTTTGGAACATTAAATAATTTGTTGCAACCCATTTAAATGTAGTAAAGGGTGAATGCACTTTTGAAATCAGTCCTTTTTGATTGCACTTGCATTTTTTACCGTACGCCAGCCTTTTCAGAATTGGGGTTGTATGATAAACCATTTTTTATTCTTTGCATTCTGCATAGGCTATTCCATATTTGTTGGTGTACATTAAATGTTCCGATCTCACTTCACCAGGGATGGCCAAGAAGTCCAATGTCTGCTGGATCAGCCCATCCAGGAAAGGCTTGAATTTGTTTCTGACTTTTTACAAAGTAAGAATTTGTCTCCCTGTTTGCACCACTAGTATAAATTAAACCATTTACAGTGTAATCTAAGTATTTGGTCATGTTTTCTTGTGGCTGTGTACTCTAGTGTTCTATTGAATTTCGAATGGAACTTTGGATATGAGCTTAAAGTGTAGACTCTGCATTTATTTCAGGTTATATTTGTCTAAATCTGGTGAGCCATGGAGGAATTGGAGCTGCTGTGTATTGCTGGCTTACTTGCACAACAGTCTATAAGAAGGCCTCAAGTTGGCTCTCGGTGCGGAAACAATTTTCAGTCAGAGTCGGTTTCAAAAACTGCTCTCTACTGGCCAAATCCATCATCGGGCCTGAATCTGCTTTTGTTGAAAACCAGAATGAAAGCAAAAATCCCCTAAACCAAATTTGCATAGAAAAGGGCTTGCACACATGCCTTGTGCACCATCATCAGAGAGGATGCCTAATGATCGGTTATGTATGTGGGTTGCAGCATGAAGGCAGTCATCAAGTACAAGGGACAGCTACGTACTACATAACATGGTTTTGTTGATTTGTTCAATGCATTCTGACCCATCAAACTGGATGGGCTGTATATAATGAGGTTTTCACTCCTATGTGGATGACTTGGCATGGTAAATATTCTAAAGTGACTTGTATTCTAACTTATGTTAACTTCATATTCATTGTTTCATTTCAAAGTGTTGTTCAAAATACCTAGCCTCTATTACTTTTGAATCCATTTGATATGAATGCATTTCTTGGTGATTGGAGTTCTGAGGATAGTATTGGTAAGTTGAGTGCTTCTGGTTGATGCTTCCTTGTAAAATTTTTGGTGTATCTCTTTGATGTATCAAACATTCTGGTATTGGGTCTTGGCTATATTTTAGGTTGTTGGAACTTGTCATCCTGAAGAAAGCTGGACATTTTCCTGCTTGCTGCCACACATGAATAATCCTCTCTCAAAGCAGTATTTTCACAAATTTGAAGTTAGGACTTAATATGTAGTGACGAATATGTACAACACATTTTACGATTGACTTGCGAAGATTTCATGCTCCTGTGATGAAGAGAAGGTGTTTCAAATTTACCCCTATTCCTTTGCATTGAAAAAAACTACAGACTCCCATAAATATAAACAATGCATTTCAAATCCAAAGTAATCATGACATATACACCCAATTATAAAATTGTCAGTCTCTGGTAGTTATCTCTGTGCTTGGTTTTTGTGTAATTATCATTTTTAAACGTTTTAAACTAAAGTAGATCCGGACTTTTGGATGGGAAGTCCTTAGACCTCAGTCATGACCTCAATGTGCCACTAGACGTTCTCCTATTGGTCCGACAACCTAGCGGGGGTGGGTCTGTCCTGGAGTAAACAAACACAGCTGTTGCAGGGTGAGATTACGTAGCTACAGTTTGTTAGCGTAACTTTGAGCAGCACAGCAAGATAAAAATAGGACCAGATGAACACTTTTTATTTTTTGGTAAAATTTAACAGACCATTTTGATTAAAAAATCGTAACAAACACCTGCTATTGGACAGGTTCTTACTAGTACAAAAACTGAATATTCTGCAATATTTGTAGGCACAGTGCAAGTGAATGGGGAGGTAAATTTTAAACCTATCCCCTTTGTCACAGAAACATGGAGGCTTAAACAGTCAATTGCAAAATGAAGTGTACACATTGGTAATTTCATGGTAGGCCCTACATTCAAAGGCATGAAAATATTTGAGTAATATTGCATTAGGTCTGGCTACTCTGATTTCTAATTGTGAGAAAAGGAAAAATCAGGGCCACATTATATAAACCTGTATCTATGTACAATTATGGTTAATATGATAGTGCTATAAACTTTGTTTAGTCTTGGCATTCTCTGGAGAGATTTTTTTCTGAGGCATCTATTTTTCTCATAAGGGCGTTGCCGGTACAAAGCAGAACGAGGTTCCATTGTCTCATGGGACAACATCCTGAATGGAGAAAACCTGGATTTTGAGCTGTCAAAGGTACTAAATTTCACTTGTGATCCACGTTAAGCTGGTTTTTTGTGGTATTTTTGAGATAATGTGCTCTGTTTGAATTTAGGTGGTTGTACTCCTTATGTACCATGTCATCATGAATGAACTTCTAGTGAAGGACAAACTGGACCAAGAGACTGAGGTAATTTGAAAGATGCATACAGATTTTTTAACTTTTACGGATGTAGCAATCATAGTGTCCTGTTTGGTGGGATAAGCTTAAAACCCTGCAGTGAGGCACCCATAATGTCAAAAGGGAGACTTTGGTCACTTATTTTTCAGTACTTTGTACATTATAATGTAACAAAATCTTGTTTTTGTTAACTGTTGATATTCATTCAGTTTCAGATGGCTGCACTTCTCCGCTTTGTTCTTGATGACGAGAACAATCTTCATCTAAGTGACAATTTAGATGAGTTTCTGAAACATCCGTGTGAGTTGAGCTTTTTTTCAGTTAATAAATGACTTGTGTAATTTTTGAATTTGGTTGAAGTTCTGTAAATGGCATTGTTTTACAAGGCAGGAACACGAGGTATGGCTTAATTTTCATGTTCCGTAGAAAAGATAAAATTATTATTACTGTGTCCATCTGCTGTATGTTGTTGATGCAGGATGAAATTAATTCCTTATTTAAGAAGTACTGCTCCTTAAAAAATGCCTTCTGCTGCATAGTCACTTTAGTGATGCAGTTTTGGAAATGGAAGTTTTGTAAGAAGTAAAGTTTTGCTACCACCATTGTGAGTAGTATGTGGTGCAAATGGAATTTAAAGTTAATTATTCGAGGTGATGGATGGCTTATTCTGTGTCATTAGAAATTAAATTATACCATGAAGCCGGTAATGCTGCCATGTCTAAGCTAACAGGCAAGCTCTACCTTTGCTCACTTTTTCCAGTCAATGGTTTGCACAGTGGCACCACTGTAAGCCGTTTCAGTGATGAGGACTCACCAGTCTCAAAGAGAGGACGGAAATCTGAAGTTAAGTTCTTGGAGCTGATGACCGTGGCATCGAGCTCGGCTGGGTAATGCAGCCTTTTCATTATTATATTTGTACAATCAGATATACTCTGTTATATGCCATATATTCTAATATACCAAATGTTTACTTTCAAGCTGTGTATTTTTCCAAGTTGCGTTTAGTGCCCATCCAATAGGTCAAACATCCTTTTGTACCTGAAGACCATGTGTATTCTTGAAACTGCACGCAGCCAGCTTTTCATTTGATGCTCCACACACTGATTTATGTTTTACATCACATTATTAGGAATGACTTTCTTCCCATGTTTACTATTGGCTGAACTTGGGACTACACAGATCCCCTACACAGGAAGTCCTGAGCACGCCCCAGCTCCAGCTGAAGAAGTTGCGTGAACAGCTGGCAGAGGAGAGGGACGCGAGAGACGAGTTGGAGAGAGACCTGGCCAATAGCAGTCAGCTGGTCACCGAAAGAGGTACTGCACTGAAGAATGTAGCGAAAGAATCCATGATTAGTGCTCTCTTGGGGTCAGTTTATGTGTCTTTGTGTGTTGTAGTTTGCAGTGATGAAATCAATATATAGCAGTTGTTTGTTTACACATAAACTAGTGAGCATCATTTTATTCTAAATTCTCAGTATCCCAGACCTATAGGTTTGTTGTCATCCTAGCAATTTTAATGTATGATGTTCTGAACTTTGGCTGCATGTAGTTTATTTGAATGGCATCGGAGGCAGCATTTTATTCTGTCTTGGCTCCCATTCTCCTTCAAAATTGTTCTTTAAAAAAATTTTTTTTTGTAATTTTCAAAAAAAAATAATTGAACGAACAGTGCTTTACCTAAGTGTTCACCTACAAATTGGAAAAAAGTTGGGGCGGTATGTTAAATTAAAATTGAAACTGAAAGCAGTGATTTGTAAATAATCTCTGACAGTATTCTGTTGAAAACAATATAACAGCTTGTTATTTAATGTTTCCGTGCATGAAATGTTTTGATTTTCAAAATTAACTCTTATCATGTCTCTCTTCTTGTTTCTGACTGGTTTTCCGTGTGTGTGTGCGTCCGCATCGGCGTTCCCACCATTTCCGGACCATAACTCAGAAACCGCTTTAATATATTTCCATGAAAATTTGCACACATTCGCATCAGGTTGTGCAGATGTGCCTTTAGCTATTCTGAGGTTATTAACTTTTCTAGTTTCTTCCTAAATGTTTGTGAACATCAATGAGGGGGGGGGGGGGGGGGGAATTTGTTATTTTTTTATTTATTTATTTTTTTTCTGCCTTAAGAACAATCTCTAGTTACAATTTTGATTCATGCAGCATACACTGCCTGGCCAAAAAAAAGTTTCACGCTCAATATTATCTTGGACTGCTTTGGTCACGGCGTGCATTTGTCATGGCTCTATTTCGACAATCTTTTCCAATGTAACAACCTTTATTGCCGCCCAGAATTGCATTATTTTTTGGCAAAGATCTTCTATTGATAACCGCATAGTCAAACCACTCCGTAAAGCATTCTGCAGCACGTCCCAAAGACTTTCAATTTGTTCATGTCAAGACTCTGTAGCGACCAATTCTTGTATGAAAATGATTCTTCATACTTAAGGAACCACTGTTTCGCAGTTTATGCTGGATAAATCTTGGCAGTGTCATCCTGGAATATGCCTGTGCCATCAGGGATTAAAAAATCCATTGATAGGATAACCTGGTCGATTAGTACATTCAGGTAGTCCGCTTACTATATTATACTGCTCCATAATGTTGTTGAGTCAAGACCTGACCAGGTTATCCCCTCAGACTCTGTAGTATTTACTTATTTAAATCTAATCGAAAACTTTTTTTTTCTTTTTGCTAGGCAGTGTTCTTCAAAAAATGTTGGGACAGTTCAGTATTTACCACTTTTTAATGTTGCAGTTTCTTTTGACCACACTTCATAAATGTTTAGGGTCTGAAGACACCAAGTGATGTAGTGTTTCAGATGTAATTTGGTCCTGTTCTTCATGCAAACAAGTCTTAAGGTGTGCAGAAGTAAGGGGTCTTTGTCGCATAATGTGCCACACGTTCTCTAATGCGGACGAATCGGGACTGCATGCAGGCCAGTCCACCCTCTTTTTAAGCAGCCATGCTTTTGTAATATATACAGAGCTGGTTTTGTTTTCTTGGTAAAATATGGATGGGTGTCTCTGGAAAAAAATGCTGTTTTGAAAGCAGCATTTGTTGCTTCAAAAACGTCTGTACTTTCGTAAAAATTTATCATCTCCAATTCCTCTCGAATCTGGAATGTTCAATCAGTGAACTATGTACAAGCATGCTCATGCAAGACTTCTGACGCCATCTCGGAAAAGCACAGACGGTATGAGGTTTTCCGTCAAAACGTGTGCCTACCACCCTTGTTTCTTTACACTTGCAGCTTGAAACCTCAAGTTATGAATGAGGGAGGAAAAAACCCAAACATATGCTTACTGACGAGCTCCTGAATGGTAAGCAGGAGGTGCTGGAGAGCGAACAATGCTTACCTAATCCAACTGTGTCCCTCCCATAACCCTGAGCAGTCTGAAGCCAATTATTCGCTGCTCTTGATGGGCTGCTTGCCACAGTCGTCACTGGCACGACTTTGGTCCAGAGCACATGGCGTCAGTTTTTTTTTTTTTTTTTTGAAAACGATCTGAAATGTTTGACCACAGTACACGTTGTCTCTGTGTGATGGTCCATCACTGATGCCTCCGAGCCCAGAGAAGCTGACGGTGCTTCCGGACACTAGTGTAACATATGGCTTCCTTTTTGTACAGCAAAGTTTTAACAGGCATTTATGGATGTGACTGTGCATTATACTCCTTGACAAAGGTTTGCCTAAGTATTCTTGAGTCAATGTGGTTATAAATGACTGTTCTTGATACAGTGCCATCTGAGTGACTGGCAGTCTGAGACTCATGGCCTTGCCCTTTACATTCAGAAATTGCTCCAGATTTTCTCCAGATATTTTAATCAAGTTATGCATCGTCGAGGATGAAATATCCAAATTACTTACTATCTTTCTTTGAGGAACATGCTTTTTTTTTTTTTTGAAACTTTTTTTTTGGGATTTTTTCCTTTATTTGATAGATATACAGTGGAGAGATACAGGAAGGTTAGGGAGAAGAATGTGGGAAGACATGCGGCAAATGACCCGAGCCGGAATCGAACCCGGGTCGCCGCGGGAAGGACACAGCCTTTGTGGGGCGCGCGCTTAGACCGATGAGCCACCAAAGCGCCCCAGGAACATATTTTTTTTTAACATTGCAATGATTGTCTCACGCCAGTGGCGTAGCCAGGGAGGGTGCTAAGACACGTCCCTTCTTGTCTGCAATTAGTAGTTCTCAATCATTTTCCTTTATTGACGTGTTTTCCAGTTATCTTAATTGGCAACTGAAGGCACGGTTTCTCTCCATATGCGATCTAACAGCGATGAAATCATGGGCTAAATTCAGTACAGAAAAATAATTTAGCGACTTAATAGGCCAATGCTTCGTGATGATTGAACTGGTCCGCATTCCAATTAAACGCAGACTTTCATTCTTGGTATTCTGTGGGTTGGGGAAAAAAAAAGTGGCATTCGACAGTTAAATAGGCTCTAAAAAGCCTGCGGCTCAAGCTATTTGCGTGAGAGTCGACAGGTATGCAATTTTGAATGACGTTGATTTAAATACAGCAAATACGCGTCCAGATGAATGATTGTCGTCTTACCTAATCGGGGAGAACAAGCAGCACCTGTTAACTGTGGAGTGCTCTCGGAGTGAACCTTCTGTTAATTATGAAAATGACTGAGAACAGGTCAGGACTAATAATTGTTTTAAACGGAAGTTTTGTGCAACCCGATTCTCTGTTCTTGTTCCGCAACTGTACTGAATTTTGCCCATGATTTAATCGCTGTTAGATCGCATATGGAGAGAAACCGTGTCTTCAGTTGCCAATTAGGAGAATTGGAAAAGCGTCAATAAAGGAAAATGATTGAGAACTACTAATCGCAGTCAAAAAGGGACGTGTCTTAGTACCCCCGCTGGCTACGTCACTGTCTCACGCAATTGGTGGCAGATTGGTGATCTTTGGCCCATCTTTGCTCCCGAGGGACTAAGCCATTCCTAGATGCTGCTTTTGTACCAAATCATGATTACAAACACCTGCTGACATCAGCCATTTTAAATCACATTGCTCTACTATTGTTTTGGAAGAAAGCCACCGCCAGTGCATCAGTCACGGAGATTTGCGTTATTGAGGGAGAGCAGGGAATAATTCATGGATTTATTTCATTTTTGGCACATGACTAGATGGGAACCTAAACCAGAAAAAGCCTGATAAACAGGTGATTCAAGCCTTTTGTTGGGTCTCTGGAGGCCTAAGTAGGCCCAAAAATGCTCAAAAATGTTAATTTCTCATGATATCCAGCTCTCTTTTGGTGATCCCAAAAACACTTGCTGTAAAAAGATGCCTCAAACTATAGCTCATCTCAATTTATCAATCTGTCCCCTGGGTGGGCCCCTTTGGTTGTGTTGGTGAAGGGAGAAAGGGGGAGCAGTTACTGAAGGGGAGAATAGTGCGCGTCAGGGGATACTTTTGTGCTCACATGGGCCCCTGGCCAAGCGCTCTTGTTGTTCAAATATTTTACATCACTACTAGTCTTAAATTGCTCTTGTCTCAGCTTTTTTTAAAAGGAAATGCATTGCTGGCCTGAATGGCAGGATTGGATGTAATTTTCACAAATAAAATGAAGTTGTCCAAAAAAATTAAATATCATTTGCAACAAAATACAGGCCGCAGTAAATTTAGAAATCACTGCTTTCTGTTTTTATGTGCAGTTTTCCAACTGCCCCTACCTTCGGTTAATATTCACTCACAGGTCTTCAATAGAGTTTGCGGTAGAATTGCAAGAAGTCGACCTAAAACTGAAATTGTTCCCAAAACTAGCTAAGGAATTGAACAATCCATTGAAATGTTGGCCTTCATGAGAATATATTTATCTACAAAAAATTGCTTTGGCGCTGTGAATTTGCTCTCCCTCTGCAGAAATGCAGATATCCCAGCTGCAGAGTAGGCTCCAGAGGCTGATACAGGACAGAGCTGAGCAGGATCAGGAACCCAAAGAGCTGGAGGAACTGCAGAATAAGAATGAGGGGTAAGGGCTGGGGTGAGCAGTGCCTAGTAGATCATTGATGGGCTACCTACGTCTCTAGGTATATTTGTGATCAGAGCAGCTTTTAAATTTATTTAATCAATTCAAACTCCCCTTAACTTTCCTTGATTCTATCTTCTATCCCCTTTAGGTTGCTAACACGTTTGCATGAAGTCCTAAAGCAGTGTCAGGAGTTGAAAACTGACAAGGGCCAAATGGAAAAGAAAATTGATCAGCTCACTGAGGAAAATGGAAATATGTCTGTTGAGGTTGGTACCCTTGGATAGAGTGAACTACCCATCAGTTTCATCCATAATTTTTAAATATTTTGTATAATGTGTATCTAAATTTCCTGCTTTTCCATGTTTTCTTAGAGATGTACTTTTATTTTAAAGATTCCAACAACACTAACTAGGTCATTGAAAACAAGTTAACATCTGATGGGTTGCAAGACCTAGACAAGGTTCAAAAACAGAAGTTGAGAAGTTTTGCACTGAGTCTTAAGTTTAGTCATAATTAAAGTGAATGTGCTGGAAAAGCAGGAGCTTGGTAAATCTTAATGCCATAGGTAAGTGTTGGACTGTGTAAGAAGACTGATATTTCCTGCAGATCAGAGACGTCGTTGCTCGTCTGTCAAGTGTGCAGATGGTGGTGGACACCCTCAGTAAGGAGCAGCAGGCATCGCATGCTGAGTGGGAAAGCAAGAAAAAGTTGCTTGAGACTGAACTTTGCCAAGCAGTGTCTGAGAGGGTCAGATTGATTTTATTTCCAGTCTGTGTGGCACGCTACATTTTCCTAGTGTCTTTTGTTTATTTCCTCTTAATTGTATTGACTTTTTTTCCAAACCAAGTACATATGTGACCACCACGCAATGAAGAACTGCGTGACAATAATCTTGTACCTAATTTTGACTTGCCTTTGACCCGGTCTAAGCAGTATAATTCCTTAGCCAAAGAGATTTTTTTTTTCTTGAGAATTTCACAAGAAGTATGGCTCCTTAGCTGCATTTCTGAATTTCAGGAGAATTGAGCTATTGATAGAATATAAATTGCATAACACATTGTTCTTGGAAATGCAGATCCTCATTCTTTTCTTTATTTTCAAAGTCCACTCCAGCCTTTTCGAGAATTTATTAATTTTAATAATTACTTTTCCTCTCCCCATATCCAGGATAGCTTCAGTGCACAAATTCAGATTTTGCAAGGAAAGATCTGTGTTCTGGAGGATGAGCTGAGAGATGCACAAGCACAGACTCGGGAGCAAGGCGAGGTCATGGGACCCATAATGGAGGTAACTTTTGAAACGATGTATTACCCAATTAGTGTTTTTTTTCACATATGAAAGCGGCAAGTCCTTGCAGAAATTCAACAGATTCTGAGCCAAATTCTTCTAAATTTAAGAAAAATAATCCGGTAAATTTACTTTAGGTTCCTGGGACCTCCTTTATATATTTGCTTTGACGGCGGATGAAGAGGCGGCATGTGAAAATTTTAGAAAGTATTTATCGAGTGCACAGAATTTACCTCATTTTTCAATTGTTAAACTATCTCCATTGTCTTCACAGTGGGAGAGGCAAAACCTTGAGGTTTCTGAATTAACAAGCAAGCTCTCGCAGCTCCAAGAAACTATTCTTCAGTTGGAGAAGGAGAAAGGTGAAATGCGAACAAGACATTTGATGGAGAAAACCAGAATTGAGAGTGAGACCCCCCATTTGCAAGGACTTGTATCTGAGCTACAGGAAGCCTTGTGTGTCCTTCAGGGTGACAAGGAAGCCCTTGAGCAGACCTCAAAAGAGCAACAAGAAACGATGACTGTTCGGATTAGTGCCATGAATGCAGAAATTGCATGCCTTTCTGAAATTATTCAGCAGGAGAAGCTTGAGGTAACGACATTGAGCCAGCAAGTTGCTGAGGAGCAGAAGCAGAAGGGGATTTTGATGGAGAAGATGGAGGAGCAGGATAAAATGAATGTTCAAACCATTCAGGGTCTGAAACAAGAAGTAGAACGCCTTAAAGCTGTTTTAAAATCAAAGGAAGAGGACAGCATCCACCAGAAAGCCACTCTACAGGAGGCATTAGAGAGTGCTGTCCAGGAAAAGAGTACTGTTATGACGGAGTATCATCAGTTTCGCCAGGAAAAAGAAGAAGTCGTCCTAAACCTGAATCAACAGATTAGGCAACAGGAAGAGCATTGGGAGATGGAGCACCGTCTCTTGTCTGAAATAATGAGAGAGAAAGAAGAGCTTAATTTGAAATTAATGTCCATTGATTCTACCTGCAGAGATCTGCAGAATGAGCTGGATGTGGAGAACCAAAAACATAGGGACACTGTTGCAGCCAAGCTCCAGGAGCAGAAGGGGATTTTGATGGAGAAGATGGAGGAGCAGGATAAAATGAATGTTCAAACCATTCAGGGTCTGAAACAAGAAGTAGAACACCTTAAAGCTGTTTTAAAATCAAAGGAAGAGGACAGCATCCACCAGCAAGCCACTCTACAGGAGGCTTTAGAGTGCGCTGTCCAGGAAAAGAGTACTGTTGTGACAGAGTATCATCAGTTTCGCCAGGAAAAAGAAGAAGAAGTCCTAAATCTGAATCAACAGATTAGGGAACAGGAAGAGCAGCGGGAGATGGAGCACCGTCTCTTGTCTGAAATAAAGAGAGAGAAAGAAGAGCTTAATTTGAAATTAACGTCCATTGATTCTACCTGCAGAGATCTGCAGAATGAGCTGGATGTGGAGAACCAAAAACATAGGGACACTGTTGCAGCCAAGCTCCAGAAGCATTCTCAAATGGAATCTGAGATCACAGAGCTTGGAAGCCAGGTCCAGCAGTTGCTGAGAGATATTGAGCAGATGGCTCAACAGCTTAATGAAGCACAAAAGGAGAAACTTAATGCTGAGTCCTGTGCGGAAGAGCTGAGGGTTGAGTGTAGAGAGTTATCAAACACACTGTCTGCAGAGCGTGATCATAGTCATCACCTGTTGAAAGAGAGAGAAGCAGAAGTTGAGATGCTTAGTGCCAAAGTTCAAACCAGAACTGAAGAAGTGGAAAAACTAGTAAAGGAGACAGAGCAGTACTTGGTGGACCTTGAAGCCATTAGGATGGAAAAAAGAAATGGGGAGTCTCACCTTAATTCAGTACTTGAAAAGCACAAAGCTGATATTTGTGCATTGCGTCTTGAGTTGACTGAAGTACAAAGATTGGTGAAACAGATGGATGTGGAAAAGGAACTCTTAAAGAATGAAATATCCATCAAAGAGGAAGAACTGAAAGTACAGCAAGAGCGTGTACTTCATCTTCAAAGTGAAATTGCTCAAATGGATGAACTGCGTCAGAATTTGTTAGAGGAGGAGAGGAGACATCAAATGACTAGGGAAGAAGCTGATGCCAGAAATGAAGAGGCTCGGCTATTGAGGATTGCATTAGATGAAAAGGAGAATAAGGTGAGCACACTACTGCAGAACATCCAGGCTTTGGAAGACAAGGTCTGTGGTTTACAGGATGCTCAAAGGAAGCAGCTTATGGATCATGAGTGCTCTATTTCTGAATTGAAACACGCATTAGCTGAAGATCAGACACAAATCAAGGAAAAGGTTGCAGCTTATGAAATCCAGACTCAGAAAATATTGAGTCTACAAAATGAGTTGAACCTTGAAAGAGCAAGAGCTGTTTCACTGGAAGATAATCTCAAGTCTTTAAAATCTGATCACGGAAACCAAAAGGTACAGGAACAAGAATTAAGAGAGAGGACTATGAAGCAAAAGGCAGATTTGGAAAAGCTGCAGAATCAAATTTTGCTGGTACAGGAAGAAAAAAGAGAGGCGCAAAGCAGAGAAGTTATAGCAACTGAAAAGATTATGATGCTAGATGCTGAAATTCTCTCCATTTCCTCTCTGGCTACTGAAAGAAAGGCAAGTCTTGAGCAAATGAAAAAAGAATTTGCTGCTTTAAGTATGGAATACAGTTGTCTAAAGGAGCAAGATGTTAAGAGACGTCTCCTAACTGATGCGGATGAAAAAAGACCGAAAGAAACCACAGAAATAATTCACAGAGACATTTTCTCGACAACTAGTTCAGCACCAGAAGGTCAAAATGAAAGCAACGTGCAGCAGATGGATATGTCCTCAGAAAAGAAGTTAGAAATGCTGCAGGAGACTGAGCACTTGAGACAAGCCACAGATGCAATGGGGTCTGAATGCATTGAACTGGAAAAAGCTGCCCAAATGCAAGCCCAGCTTCTTGTGGCCTCTGCCCTTGCTTCTGAGAAGGAATCAGAGCTTTGTTCCCTTCGCAATGAAATGCAAGAGAAAGACAACTTGCATCTCCAAGCCTCTGCAATATACAAAGCGCAATGCCAGGAATTGGAGGACAAAATTTCCAAACTTCAAGTTCAGGTTCTGGAAGCCTCTTCCCTCGCTTCTGTAAGAGAAGCTGAGCTTAGCTCTTTACACCATAAAGTAAAAGAGGTGGATAACCTGAGACTCCAAGCAGCTGCATTGGAAGAAGCACAGCGCAAGGAGTTGGAGGAGAAAGTTGCCCATCTTCAGACTCAGGTTCTAGAGGCATCTAATCTGGCATCTGAAAGGGAATTGGAGCTCAGTTCCCTGCAAAAAGAAATGAAATGCAAGGACAGCTTGAAACTTAAAGAAGGTGAAATGCAGGCAGTTCAGTGCAGAGAATTGGAGCAGAAGATAATGAGGCTGCCAGATGAACTTGAGCGTTCTTCTTCCCTTGTTATTGAAAAGCAGCAGATTAATGCAGCCTTAAAGGAGGAACTCAAAGAGCGAGATCGCTGTCTAGAAGGTAATGAAGAAACCATTGCTAATCTGAAGACACAGATACTTGGTGCCTCCACACAGCAAGAAAATGCTACTAAGCTCCAGCAGCAAATGGTAGCCCTGAGGTATGCAAATGAAGAGCTGCTGTCTAAAAGAGAAGGGTTGCTAAAGGAGCTGGAGGTTTCCCATAAATTAACAGAAGACCTGTCAACACAGCTGAAACTTGCAAAGGAGGAGCTCTCCACATTGCGCCCTTTGAAAGACATAATGGCAGAGATTTCACAGCTCAACACTGACCTTCAAGAGGAGTTGTCTGTGAAGTCTGAGGCATTGGAGCATTACAAAGCTCAGGTTTGCACTCATTTCTTGGTGTTCCTTTATTTATAAAATGGGGTAGACTTGTGTGTTGGTTAAAGTTTTGCAAAGTGAAGCTAGATCAATCAGTCTTTGCATATAGCTAAAAATTTGCCAGCCACTAATGTCTGATTGTACTATTTCTTCTGAGTGTAGGTTTGTATCCTCAAGTGGTCTGTAGTGGTTAAAAAAGTTATGAAACATTACTGTAAAAAAAAGTAGTGAAAGTCTTGGTTTCAGGACTTGTGAGTTTAGTTCTGTGAGAGAGTGAAAATAAGAGTCGGTTATGTTTGCCCCAGGCTGAAAATGCAAAAATTCATTACAATGGGAAGAAACAACAGCTGCAAGAGGCCAATGAGAAGATCAAGTTTATCACAACGGACCTGCAGTCAGGTGAACAGGAGGTGAACACCCTTAAAGGACAAATAGAAGTTCTCCAGGTGGAGCTGGATCAAGCAAGGGCCACAGAGGAGAACTTGCGCTTGAATGTAAACAGTCTGCAAGCTCAGGTTGGTCTATGTTGTCTTGTTTTTTTTTCTATCTGAACCTTACCAGCTACAACTCAAGCTTTCATTTATCTTGTAGTCCGCTTACTGAACAGTTTACAAATGCTGCATGGTATGTGCTGTTCATGTATGTGTACAGTTGGACCATGCTGATATGCAGCTACAGGAACTGAAAAGGCATGAAAAGCAAGAGGAGATGAAACCCAAGGAGTCTGTCCATCAGCTAGTTGCTGAAAAACGCCAGAACAGTGGAGACAGTCTGCACCTCAGCCTGGATGACTCTCTCAACTCTATCAGGTAACACCATGGTCCTCTTTGACTTTTAAAAAGGCAATGGATATTTGTATATTAACACTGCTCTGACTTTGCCTCATTCCTTGTGAAGGGGTCATATTATGCATTTCCGTTTTTTCCCCATTCCTTTCGTGTTTCATGTAGTTTTTTTTGTGCATGTAAAATGTCTGCAGAATCACAAAGTCCAGACGGAAGAGTTATTTTCCTGACAGAAAACAGATTCAGAACTGCCTGAAACCCCTCTTTTGTAGTCCAGCCTTGTCTTCCATAACGTCTATGTCACATTTTAACAAATTGGCTTAAAGCCCGACTAGTGGCTTGTCCGGCATGCCATCGACCAACGCTAGGTGCAGTGGCAGAAAGAGTTTGGTTAGTGTGTATACCCATTTATGGAGGGCACCGTTTTTTTCAGTGTGAATTCAGATTCCCTTAGTATGGACTTCCACAGGAAGTAAATTAAAGAATCAGTGGGTAAAATTAATTTTTACCTTTATTCCTCAGCAGAACAACCCCAGCCCTTTATTGTGCTTCTTTCATTTCATTGAGCTGTGTTTCCAGAACTGCGGTAGGCCAATTACAACAGCTTCAAAGGAGCTGGCCTTGGAGACAGAAGCCAAAACGGCCCATATCGGGCCGAGTGAGACTGAGGTGCTGCAGCCTGTATAGCTGTAACTCTGGGCTTTTAGATCAACAAAACATGCAATTGTTTGCAGCAAAATAGACTGCAAATGTGAAAATATTAAACTGGGAAATGGGCATAATATGATCCTTTTAAATAGACTGTTTGTTCTCTCTGAATTTTTTGATTCTTCAGTTTTTGCATTTTATTTACTTGTGTGAGTCTTGCTGCCTCACAGCAAGAATATTGTGGGTTCAAATCTGGCCTAGGTGCTTTCTGTGTAAAGCTTGCATGTTCTCCTCTTGTTCATGTGGGTTTCCTACCACTGTTTAAAGACATGCACATCAGGCTTATTGGAGACACTAAATTGCCTGTAGGTGTGTGTGTGTGTGTGTGTGTGTGTGTGTGTGTGTGTGTGTGTGTGTGTGTGTGTGTGTGTATGGTGTGTGTATGGTGTGTGTGTGTGTGTGTGTGTGTGTGTGTGTATGTGTTTTTGTGTGTGTGTGTGTGTGTGTATGGTGTGTGTGTGTGTGTGTGTGTGTGTGTATGGTGTGTGTGTGTGTGTGTGTGAATGGTGTGTGCACCCTGTGATGAATTTGGGAACTGTCCAGGGTGGGTCCCTGCCTTTCACCCATAGTCAGCTGGGACAGGCTCTTGCTCCCCGGCGACCCTAGTGAGAAAGATGCGGTATAGAGAATGGGTGGATGGATTCAGGTTCATCAACAGCATACTCAAAAACTCAAGTAAAATGTAAATATTCCAAAGAGGTAACTGAATGATGCCGTAGTGCAGGGCTATTCAACATTATCCTGCAAGGGCCGGTGTGGGTGCAGGCTTTCATTCCAACTAAGCACTTACACACCTGATAATACTAATCAAGCTCTTTTGCAAAGACTCTTGGGGTTGACTAGCGGTGTCAGGTGTGTAAGCGCTTGGTTGGGATGAAAGCCTGCACCCGCACTGGCCCTATCTGGATCAGGTTGAATAGCCCTGCCGTAGTGGATAATCTGAAAGCACAGTGGTCATGGCTCTTTTGTCCACCAAACCCTGCAGCTGGCATTTAGCATTTGCCCTCTCCTGTCAGGATACCCTCTGAAAGAAAGGAGTCCAGCACACCAGTGGTGCGTAGCTCAGAGCGACTTCAGGCCAAAAGAATTGCCCGTGGCGGGGAGTCGCTCGAGACGCTGTACTTCACGCCCATGAACATCCGTAATGCTGTGGACCGCAAGCTGGAGAGCAGCATCAACTCTCTGGGAGAACTTGTGCTCGATTCAGCGAAGAAAAGCTCCTCGGTCCGCCGCCGCACAACCCAAGTTATCAACATCACCATGACCAAGGTGAAGACTGCTCTCCATATCCTCACGCGTCCATAATCTGTGCACCTCATTAGGATCACTTTTCAGAACATGTGCATATTTTACTATGATACCATCTATGGCAAGGATGACTCTGTTCATTGTTATATCCCACTTTGTTTTATCCAAAAATTTCTTTATTTCACTTGTGCAAATTCAGTCACTGATTACTTATTTAGATGTGCTCATTAAGTACCTTATAGGATCCCCCCCTTCCCTCCAAACCAGCCTGAATTCTTCATGGCTTTGATTCAGCGAGGGTTAACATCTCTCTAACCCTTTCCCTCCCAACTTTTCTTTAGAAACTTTTTCCTTCATTACAAACAAGTGAGAACATTTCTGGCTTCACTGTAAAGTGCTCCTGAGTGTACTGTGCCCTGCAAATTGGCACTTTCAGTAAATATGAATGAGTGGTTATTATTTATTTGCTCCATTCCACCATATCCTCTTGATATGTAATCCAAAATATTACCTAAAATTGAGTGTATTTGAAGTACAGCCACCTTGCTGCCCAAAAACATTTATGATGCTAATTACTTTTTTTCATTTCAACAATTGTATTTTAATGAATGCTTTAAGTTTTATTAATATGTTGAATTTAATATCAATAGGGTGATCAATAACCGCATTAATTAATAACAGCTTTTGTTCATATTTACTAAGGGTGCCAATTTAGTGGAGGGCTGTGTATATTTTTGAGATCCTGGTTAGTTAATGTGTCAAAATAAAAGTCACTTGTCCTGCCTTTCTGTGACCAGGGTAACATGATGTCTTGTCAGTCAAAAAAAAAAAAAAAAAGTTTTATATTTGGACCCACTGAAGTTGGTCTCGGGAAGAAAGGGTTAATGGTTTTGGTAAAAGCTGTCATCAATGCATCAGACATTTCTTGTGGAACTGCATGTTGCAGCATAAAACAGGAACATTATGGCTAGGCCGCATTTCTTTAATCTTTATTCTTCCTAGTTTTTTTTGATTATGTAGGTTAAGTAGCCTAATCTTCCTGTTCAGATCATGCATCTTGCTTATTACTTATGATTCTTATATTTATTCACAAACATATGCTTCACCAAGTTGGCATGTTTTAAATATTGCGTTGCAGCCTTATGATTCGATGTAGTCAAGAGAGGGTCAATTGCATTCATTAGACAGCGTATCAAATTGTGGTAGGTGAGTGCAGTTGCTTGGTAGTTGTCAAAGTGAGATTTTTTCAGCATTATCCATTAAGATCAATGGGTTTTGAGGTTTAAACTTTCTGTTCGTCCACTCATTCATCTTTTTTCTCATTAAATGCACTGAGTTTTGTTCTGAAATGGTTACCACCTTAGCACAAAGGTGGAGCTTGACTATTGAATAACTGTACGAAGTCAGCTTTTCATATCAGATTTTGTACCTTTATGGTTTAGATGGGTGCAATTCTGTTTTGCACAGCCTTCATATTGTGCTGACTTGTGGTCACTTTTGGCTGTAGAAGACCCCCAGCAGCCTGGAGACGGAGTTTGAGGATGGCTCTTTCTACAATCTGCAATCGTCGCAGTCCTTCCCCAATATTGCTTCTCAGAAAGGTCGCCCCTTCTCTTTGGAATTCTCTGAAGAGGCCACCACGATGGACCAGCTTCGGCACCTTCCAGGCTACCGCCGCAGTGCTGCTCACAGTGCTGTACCTCGTCGCAGTGAGTTTCATTGTACTTTCCATTTCCTGTGTCATTGGTCACACAAATCTCCTCTTTGTTTGCGCGGGTCCTTGGCCTGAGACAGTGGGCTTGGGCCTGATCCTGGACTTCAAAATTAATTTATAAAATTAGATTTGGCATTTACATTAAAGGCAAAGAAAACACTTGGTACGGCGGATACCCGATAAAAGTACATTGCCCCTACTACTCAAATATATTTTTGGGTAATTTTTGAAAGAAAAAATAAAACTAGATCAGCTCGAGAAGATCAGATATATGCGTTGTTGGCAGTGAGCCATGTTTGCTGGAATCGGAGTAGCTTGCCATGTCACCTGGATACCGGAAATCTTGAGCGCACAGAGGAAATATAATGACATTTGAGAACTGTTTCACCAGTATGCATAATGTTTATAATAAATATTGTTTTTAACATTGCTGGGTGTTGTACCAGTACTGGTTTATACATTCTGGCGTGATAGTTATCGGTACAAGAGCAACAACAAATTATAATTTGACCTAAGATCTGGAGAGCCTAGCTGTCCTATCTGTAAATGATGCTGTTGTTTCTCCAGCCAGTTAACAGGTGCTTGGGTCTGGGGGCCTGCTGGTGACTAAATTCATTTGGTTCAGTATCATCTGTCAGATGCTTCCGATATTTACTGGGTGATTCATTTCCATATTTTGCATACGTGCTCCTTGAAACAACTGGGTAAAAAGTGTGCAGAACGTAACCAGTGACTCTTCATTGGTTGGTCCGAGTTTCCTGTCTTGTTGGAGCAACCAACTGCAGCATACAGTGACATTATGACAGACTTTGTCGCTCAGGTTCTAATAACGATGGGTAATATTGAACCTTGATCTTTCCCTGTTAAAATCAAGCTGCAGCACGAGTGATAATCTGGACTAATATGTGTACACTTTATACAGATCAGCTGATTTCCTGGTGTCCACTCGCGTCATAACATCCTGGAAATTGCGACGAGAAGTAGTTTTTGATTGGTTAAAATATAGGGAATGACAGCATTTACGAACTTGAGCTAATGAGTTATATCGCAGAGGTTTGACGTTTGATATGTCGGTGTATAAAAATCACAAAAATTTGCAAAAAATATTTATGAAATGAGAAGAACATGTTCTTTTGTTGGGTAAGAGTTGAAACAAAGGCTTTCCTTGCCTTTAAGATTGCATGCTAGTGTGGGATTCCAGTCCTGGACAACGGTAATGCTGCTTTATTTTTGGGATGTTTTAGTGCCTGTGATTATTTTATGATGATTAACTACATAAATCAACCCCCTTTGTGTCTAAGACTTTAACTGAGTGCCCATGCAGCCCACTAGGGGTTGAGTTTGATGCCCGTTTTGGTGGCTCATGAGAGCCTCTGAATTGCTTACATCAAAATGACACTGATGGTGTCTGGTGGAAGTTGGCCAAATGCAGAATACTACACAGTATGCACTGTTGAGTGAATCACAGAAATCACTTATAACAGTTGTCCTGTACTCCCATGCTGTGCAGACTGTCATTTGTACTGTCAAAGGTCCTCATATTTCTGGAAGGATGTAATAAATATGGATATTGGCCTTCCTGAAGGTGGTCTCTTTATGTTTGGTAGGTATCAGCACATTCAGGGTGGGTGCTGAGAATGAGCCGGATCAGTCAGAAGACTGGGTGCGCATTGCAGAGCTGCAGGCTCGAAACCAGGCCTACCTGCCCCATCTGAAGAGCTGCTACCCTGTAGAGTCCCAGGTGAATTGCCAAAAATGACCGGAAGTAAAACTCCAGTTCCATGAAGGTTGGGACATCATTGAAAATGCAAATAAAATTAAAACGAACTGATTTGAAAAGTAAATTCACCCTCTACTGTATTGCTAACAGTGCAACAACATAATATTATTTGATGTTCTAACGTGAAATTAATTGTTTACTGAAAATATACAATGTGATGACTGCAAGAATACAACAAAGTTGGCACATTTGACTGTTTGCTGCTGTGTAACCAGGTGTTATAATCTTAATGTTATAATATAATCAAAGGAGAATGACCTGTTTCTTTACATGCCAAAGGCTCAGTAACGGCAGAAACAAACACAATAATATTGTCCCTAGGCATGAATATAAAAAATTTGGAGTGGTTCATCAGAGCCAGTCTCAAGGAAGAAGGGTGTTTTGAGGTATTGTTCAGCCTGACTTGAATGAATCGCAGCAAGCAACAAGCCTGTGGCATTCGATCTGGAGAGAGGTAGATAGTGGAGCTGAACTGCTAATTCCAGCGCCTCCTGACATGGCATAGACAGTTGATAATAACTTGTGCTCACTAAGTTTTTTAAAACTTGAGTGAGATCAGCAGTTGCTTTGCACATTAAGGATCATAACTGTGTATGCGAAGAACGTTGGAAACATTTTTTCCTGTCTAATCTTGGCGTACGTTATGAAGCTAGCCCAAACTTTAGTCAGGCAACATGAGGTCCAATAAAAATAATGAACGAACGGCACACCAGCTAATGCCACATTTTTACAACTATTTTAATTATGTTTATCTTTTCATGCTCATTGCAATGGAAGGCTCTGCTAACCGTATTTGTGACATCTATAACTTGGCTAACTACGTGAGATGTTCTGCTTCCTTTTCTGTTATTTTCCAATGAGGTGATGAGAAGCTGCTCTACATTTGACAATTTGGGAGGGGGGACCTCAGATGGAACGGGGGGGGAGAGAGATTTTGTTGGATGTCGTGGTTTGAAATATTTGAAAACAATCAGCGTTTGCTTCTGAGATGGCTGACCCTACTTTTATCTGCTTTTGCACTTTTTAATGGATGAATAAAACGAAAGAATTCCTTTAGTCAGTGGAAGTCTACCATTTTTGTACTTTACAGCCCCTCCTCGGGAAGCCTGCGCTCCCCGTCACGGACGATGAGCTCAGAACGGGTGACCCGAATGAGACGATCCGCCGGGCCTCTCTGATACAAGGTCAGCTCAAGGACTCCCTGGCTTCACACCGGCTCTCTATGAGTCAGATTCGCGACAGCTCCCTCTCCCGCCGTGAAACGTTGCTGCTGGCCGACAAGGTGGCTAGGGAGACTCTTCAGCCAAAACGGTGTCCCAGTAACGCGCTGAACACCAGGGCTGCCACCCACTCTCTGAAGCGCCGCAGCTGCGAGCCTCAGTCGCCTGATACGCCTGAGGTGAGGGAAACTGGCACCCGGCTCTCTTAGACTGTGGGCCTTCGACCAAAACTTGCATCCTTGTGTGAAAAAAAAAAAAAAAAAAAAACAGGCGGAGTTGGGCTTTGGTTGGAAACTGGGGTGGTGAAACGAGCGCTTGTGTTACGATTGAGTCGTCCAGCCAGCTGACTTCACCACATTGGTCTCCCTGGGGTTTGCTGTTTCAGTGGGATGGCAGTGTCCTTTTCCTGGCACTGGCTTAGCGGTCCTAGTTCAGCCGTCATAAAACGTGAAATGGATTGACTACGTGGCGTGTTCCATTCTGACATCAGTCTTCTTTAAATGCTTTACTTTCCTCCAGGCTAAGAAGTTGGCAAGCTGCTTCCCTCGTCCCATGACTCCTAAAGACCGGAATGATCGCCGCTTTGCGGCACAAAACGGTCAGAACCGACCTCCCAATACTCCGGTGAGATGCTCAGCCCTGTGTTGTCGAGCCCTGAGTTGGTGTCATAAAAGAGAAACCGTTAAAAGCAGCCCTTCCGAGGCTTGAGAATGTTTTTGAGTTGTATTTCAGCAATTCGTGGTACACTATGTCAAACATCTTCATGCTGTTAATTGTGTGGAGAATAGGCCAGTGAAATTGACAAGAACTAAGGTTCAGTGAATGTTTTACATGCAGTTGCCCAATACGGTTATTCAGCTTTTGAAGTGATAAAGCTTATGGCTAATGTTTTGCATGCAGTAGCCCGTCATGGTTATTCTGCTATTGAGGTAATAGAGCTCATGCTGGTCTTTCTGTCATTGCCTGTGTTGCTGAAGTTGGATGTCTGAGAGTATAAACTTAACTGTGTTCAGGTGGAGCGCCGGCAGTCTTCAAGGTTCAGCATTGAGAACACGCCAAAGAAAAACGGCAAGCACAGCTTGCTGCAGAAGGGGATTGACAAGATGCGGGCCAGCACCCGCAAGTCCCCCGGCTCCAGCCGGAAAATCCCCCGCTCTGCCAAGTCTCCCTGTCCCGGCAAGTCCCCACGCGGAGAAAAGCCACAGCGCAGGTCCCCTCGAATCAACAGCAGCAAGTCTCCAAAGATCGCCTCTAGTACCAGGAAGGTGAGCGTATCTAGATTTGGTCCGCATAACTGAAATGCACATTAACATAAGGCACAGTCAGGCACACTTCCTTGACTGTTTTCGCAGGGTTCATGTCAATCACTACTGTAAAACTTTCTTGTAGGCCAGAGATTTTAAGTCATTCACCAACATGGTGCCAAACAGCCTGATGTGACATTGATCACATCATGCCCACATCAAGTTATTGTCAAGCTGAATTTTCAACTGTGGCGCATCATTCAAACTTTTTCTCCTGGATGAACAGAATGTCAGTGTTCAGTTTTTGGAGTGTCTCTCTGCCCAGAGGGAGGAAATGGCTCCTGAGGCGGAACAGTAGCCCAGATGAAGGTTATCAGTTTTTTGTGCCTCTAGTCTTTTTTTTTTTTTTTTTTTTTTTTTTACCTTCTTCAGGGTTCATAGGTGTTCTTCTTTGGTAATGAGGCTTACAGTTTATGGGCTTGGTTGTGCTTCACTACTTATGTTGCTGCTGATTTTCTTGGGTTGGTGCTGTTTTTTCTCTTTTGCTACTTTTTGCAATTATGGTGTTTATGACAGTTGGTTGCCATGGCTGGGAAACATTTGGGATCACACTAACCTTTTTAAAATGCATTTGAAAAGTTACATTGCTGTGAAAAAGTACTTGTCCCCTTCCCCATTTCTTTCAATTTTTGCATATTTGTCACACCTCATGTTTCAGATCATCAAACTAATTTCAGTATTAGACAAAGATTACCCAAGTAAACAGAAAATGTAGTTTTTAAATTATTATGTAATTTATTGAAGGAAAAAAGCTATCCAAACTTACCTGGCCCTATGTGAAAAAGTAGTTGCCCCCTTTGTCACTGTATCAACTAATTGTACAAATTTAATTGAAAATTGGGTTCAATTTCACCAGACACAAGCAGGCATTATTACGGCCAGCCCTTCAAAATCTAAAAATCACTTAAAAAAAACCTGTTTACCACAGCAGCACATGATGCTGAAATCTAAAGAAATTGAAGAACAGATGAGGAACAAATTTGTTGATATCTATTAGTGTAGAAAGGGCTACAAAGCTATTTATAGGGCTCTGGGACTCCAGTGAACCACAATGACAGCCATTATCAACAAATGGAGAAAACTTGGAACAGTGGTGACCCTACCCTGGAAAGGCCGGCCTTCCAAAATTCCTCCAAGAGCACATTGACTGCTCATCCAGGAGATGAAAAAAAACACCGACTAACATCTAATGAACTACAGGCCTCACTTGCCTCAGTTAAGGTCAGTGTTCACGATTCCACAATGGAAAGAGACTGGGTGAAAATGGCATGGGAGAACTGTAAGGCAAATGTTAGTGCTGACCAAAAAGAAGACAAAGGCTTGTCTTGCATTTTCCAAAAATTTCTTGATAACCCCCAATACTTTTTGTATAATACTCTGTGGACTGGTGAGTCAAAAGTGGAGCTTTTTGGAAGACATGGGCCCCATTACATCTGGCATACCGCTAACCCAGAGTTCCTGTGATAAAAACATAATGACAGTCAAACATGGTGTGGGTAGTGTGATGGTCTGGGGCTGGTTTGCCTTTTCAGGACTGATTGACTTGCAGTAATTGATGGAACTATTCATTGTGCTCGCTATCAGGAAATTCTGAAGGAGATTTTCCAGGTATCAGTTTGCTGTGCTGTTAACGTTTTTGCACTTAGCACTGGTGCTACAAAGGTCCATCAATTTGTTGCACAGTCCAAAAAATTGTGGTGCGAGTATAAAATGACAGTTGCCATCTCAAAAAACCACCGCTAGTAGTTCAGTTCATCAATTAAACAGGTATGTGATTGACAAAGGACATTAATCATGCATATAGGGCTCACAAAGTCCGAACCTTTACAAGAAATGTTTTCAGACAAACATTTTCTCTATTAAGCCATAATGGTAAATTGCAGCAACATAGCAACTATACGTACCATGAAAATGTAACGCTTCAAGTGAGCTGTGGAAATCTTTTTAGATTAAAGCTGCTACCTGACTAAAGGATGACCCTCTGCTTGAAATTGTATGGATAACACCTGGCTACATTAAGTGGAAATAACTGCAAAGTCAGCTCGAACAATTTACTGAACCTTTGTAAAAGTGCCTTCAGCTCATTCACATCCAGCGACAACATGTAGCTAGTTTAATTCTCTATTGATGATTACCCAGTTATCGCATAGCGCTGTTTTGTGCCTTTGAAACTAAAGTGTTGGCTACTTAATCATGTCGCGCCAAATATTTGTGTATTATGTTGATGTAAAAACCGTATGAATTTGATGTTGGAAGGAGCTACCTGGCTTGGTATCCTGCCAATAGTTTTGGATGCTAGCTTGCAAGTAGTTGTAGTGTTGTGTTGACGAAATAACAACCCCAACAAAGAAGCAGGCCAGGATTCGCGCTGCTCTTTGTATTAACGGAAGTAGTGGCTAGCTAACGTCCCTAAACTATGATTCAGGGGGAGCTAACAAGGGTAACGTTCAATTTCATCTGGGCTTTAACTGTATTTAAAAAAAAAAAAAAAATGTTCAGAATACTCCTGTTGTCCGTCTTTGTGATTCAGAATCAGATGACATTAGTTAGTTAGCTTGACTCGCTGAGGAAACAGCGAAGAGGTTACTGTATATGAAGTACTGTTCCCTGGGAATTGTGGGAATTTGTGTTGAATATATGGACTGTACATTACTGGGGAGATGATTTCTAATCGCACGACAGACTACAGCTACCAAGAAGAATTGCAATGCACTTACTGCGCTACCAATTCACTTCTCACACAAACAAGCACACAAACCCTTGCTTCAGACAAAAAAGTGGCTCTGTCTCATGCACGTAAAACTGTATTGCACAGATGCTACTATGAGAAATTCATTCATCACACAGTCCTTTTTTTTTTTTTTTCCCCGTAGCATATGCAATATAAATGTCACACTGTACAGCCTTGGTTTGTGACCTAAAGTTTAAGCACAGTTGGGTTCTGCAGCAGGACAATGAACTAATGCACCCAAGCAAGTCCACCTCTAAATTGCTCAAAAAAAAAAAAAAAAAAAAAAAAATTAGGGTTTTGGAGTGGCTAGTGAAAGTCCTGACTTGAATCGGGTGTGGCATGGCCATTAACGGTCAGTTCATGCTGAAAATCTCATCAGTGTAGCTGAATTAAAACAATTCTGCAAAGAAGAGCAGAACAAAATTCTTCCACACTGATGTAAAATACTCATTGCCAGTTATTGCAAACATTTGCTTGCAGTTGTTTCTGCCTAGAGTGGCACAACCATTTATTGCGTTGAGGGGGGAATTATTTTTTCAAATCTGCCCGTCCAAAAAATAAGTTGCACTCTATCATATATTGTTGGGCCACCTTTAACTTTGATCGCAGCGCGCATTCATTGTGGTATTGTTTCGACAGTGTTACAGTTTTACAACATTTATTCCCGACCAGATTTCTGTTCAATTTTTGGCAAGATGTTGTATCAACAATGGGTGAGTCAAACCACTCCATTAAGCCTTCTCCAGCACATCCCAAAGACTTTCAGCTGGATAAGGTCCAGACTCTCAGGTGGCCAATTCATGTGCGAAAATGGTTCCTCATGCTCAGTGGACCACTCTTTCACAATTTGAGCCCGATGAATCATGGCATTGTCACCTGATTGCCTGTGCCATCAGGGATGTAAAAAGTCCATTAATGGGTTACTGGTCATTCAGTATATTAAGGTTCTCTGCTGAATTCATTCAGCACTGAGCCTAGACCTGACCAAGTGAAGCAACCCCGGATCATAACACTGCCGCCAGGGGATTGTGCAGTGGGCACTATGCATGACAAGTGCATCGCCTCATGGACTTCTTCTCTTACCCTGACGTGCCCATCACCCTGGAATAGGGTAAAACTGGACTCATCAGACCACATGACCCTTTTCCATTGCTCCCCAGTCCAATCTGTATGCTCCCTTGCAAATTGAGGCCATTTTTTCCCAATAAGCCTCACTTACCAGTGGCTTTCTTGTGGCCACACAGCTAAGTCGAGTCTCAATCCTCCAAGTTCTTGTTGCATCGTGAGTGTGGAAGTGCTCTTACATTCATAATTAAACATAGCCAGGAGCTCTTTTTTTTTTTTTTTTTTTTTTTTAAGATGAGACTTCACCGAGCATTTTAGTGATCTTTGTTCAGAATCAGATCAGACAGGATTTTTCTCCAACCCATTTCTTCTGTAAAGCTGACAGTTCACGATCTTTCCAGTTTTTAATAAATTATTGGATCTTTCGTGATGCAATTCTAGTGATTTCAGTAATCTCCTTAACTGTTTTTTTTTTTTTTTTGCTTGATGCTGGCCACGAGTTTGCCCTCCTTATAACAAGGTAACATCTTTTCAACGACCATGAGATACGTCATTGGACATGGTGTTTTGAGAAATGAGAAGGTGCACACTGAATCAGTCAGGGTTAAAAGAATTATTGCCAGCTGAAACCTATTCATCCCTGCAATAATGATTCAAAAATGGGCTCTTCAGTATTTGCTTATTTAAATCCAAACACTTTTTTTTATTGGACAAGCAGTGTAGGCTTTGAATGACACTCTATCTTCAATAACTAAAATGATCATTAAAAAGCTGCATTTTTTTCTTGTGTTATCTTTGTCTTATATTAAAATTAGTTGGATGATCTGAAACATTGAAATATGACTAAGAAGAGGATGGAACAAAATGAGCAGGGGCAAATACTTTTTCACAGCAGTGGTCTTCATTAATTTTTTTTTTAAAGAAATTCAGTCATATGTAGTTTTATCATTTTCTATGGTTGCATGAGAAATGTTAAGGTGGTAAGTATATGTAATGTAAAATCATACTAATATTTCTCTTCTCCCCCCCCCCATTTGCAGATAATGAACTATAGACCTCGGATCAAGATGTAAGTCCATGGCGGTATTGGGCTTCAGCAATTTAAAAGAAATGGGCCCTGCTCTTCCCTCTGTTTATGCTTTAATGTATCCCACAGTATTCAGAATGGTTTATTTGCCCTAAAAGTGGTAATAATGTGCAATAAATAAGCACTACATATTTTTCTTAAATGCTGCATTAATTTACTTCTGAGGACCAGCATAGCATATGGCTTGCTTCATAAGACGATTTCAAGAAGGTCAAAATTATATTTTAATATTTCATCTTTTTAATGTTATTTCTGTATTTGCTACAGTGTATAACCTCTGTATTTATCCTTTTATGATTTTGAAAGCTAATTTTTACATCAGTTGTTGTTGTTGTTTTAACTGGATTGTCTATCATTTTCTCTCACCTCTTTGGGGTGTTTAAAGGGGATGGTCATAAGAAAATGAAATTAAGATTTGTTTTTACTTACCCAGAGAAGTATCTGTCCATCCAGATTGTGTGGCTGAGATGTGACCAGTTTTCACGGTATCTGTAGCAGCTCACACTGATAAATCAGTCCTCATTGGTCCATCTTCATGTGGCCTCAGAGCACCATAAATTAACATCAGAAAAATTATTCCGCAACATCGCTGACCGTCGCCCCATACTACTCAAACAATTGTAGAGCTTATTGCTTTTTTGTACAATTTCATCAGACACTACCTGTGTGTGTGAACTGTGTTCGTGCAAAGTCTTTTGGATATGGACTAGCGTGAAATTTTGGTAGTAGTTCTGAAATTGAGAGAATTTTTAATATGAATGTTGCAACTTGTTAGCAATTTAACGTGTGTAATTTTTATGACATTACTTACATCCTTTATATATTATATATACATACATACTCAGACATATTAGCCATGTATTTCTGTGATGGCATGCAATGATATGCCTTCTCATTCATACATATACATCTTCGTGAAATCTTGCTCAGGTTCTCTTTACTGTGTCATTATACTTCGGTTGAAGTAGTTTGATGAACCACGTCTGAATTGAGCAAAGGGTGCTGTTCACTTTTTGAATATAAATGTGTATGTGGCCTGCAGAATGTAAACTAAATCAAAATGGATTTCACTCATCACAAAAATTAAGCCCAGGCCATGGAGCTCCTCGGTTTAAAAAATATTGTGTAATTTTTGTAAAAATAAAGTAAATATTGAAGCAAAGCAGATCGTTTTTAACCCGAACGGAACAAAAGCGTTAAGGTCTGGCTATTTGTGAGTAACCCTACCATAATATTTGCAGGGACTTTGCTGTTTAATTTTCTAATTTAATTTTCTTAAGTTTGGCACTTGGCAGCCTCACAAAGATGAACCTAGGATCTTTGTGTTGGGTTAAGCCGCAAGAAAAATATGAAATATTTTTTATTGTGTCTCGAGAAGACTATGGCAGGTGAACAGATGCTTGTACAGATTAGGATAAACATTCCTTAATTTAATTTTTGTGCATTAAGCCCCTTTAAGTGCCCATCAGGCAGATTGAAATTTGAAAGATCAAAATGTATTCTTATGGGAATGGAATGGAATGAGTTCGTTTTCAGTGTTTTTTTTTTTTTTACCTTCATTGCTAGAATTGCACTTAATTACAAAGGCATCCAACTTGTATTGGGACTTTTCCCTTGAACAACAGTGCTGAATGCTATACACTATAAAACAAATACTTCAATATATGTCAACGTGTTGTGCGCCTCACATATACCTATTCAGTCACACATGCGTTATCTTTGCCTTGATAACGAGGGCTACCGTACTGAACCAAGTTTGATTATCAAGGAGTCATTGACACTACCTGTATCTCTTTCACACGGTGTCATGTAATTAATTCTGTGTGTATGCTGATGTTGTACTTGATTCTGTAAAAGCCGTGCCTGGATTTATGCTGAAGCGGGGGCAGTTTTTTTTGTGTGTGTGTGTGTGTGTGTGTGTGCATTGACAAATCAAAAGGAATTGTAAACTTGGGGGAGGGGCTGCAGTTGGAAGGATTTTGTTAGAATTATTGTTTCATCAAACTTTGCACTTTGGGTAGTTTGGTACGCAGTGTCAATCAGATTATATCTCTGCAGAGATCAGTTGCAATTTCTGGTTTCTGCTTTTGCTCATTACATTTTTGTTTGTTATTGTGGGTCTGTATGTTCATTCTGTCACGTCTTCCCAAAATAAAACCTCAGGTCGGTATGTTTTCGCGTTGTAACTTGGAAGTGCTTCCTGAATGCTGTTGCATGCATTTGTTTTTTAAATCTTGCTAATTTTGTATTCTCAGTTGTATCACAATTGGCACTCAATAGAAGCTCCATTACTGATTCTGGAGAGTGCAGAGATGCGTTTGCCTCCTAAATGCCAAGTGCCACACAGCGGGGCATGTCCATTTAAAGGGGGAAAATTAATTTCCTTAGGTAGAAATGACATTTTTGGATTTTGATTTTTATTTTTCAATAATGCAGATTGATTCTTGTCATTTTTAAAGGGTGCACATTTGATTGCTAAAACACACTCATCAATGGATTAAAGTTTATTTTTATTTCAATGTAATGAATGGGTTAATAGCTGGATATTATCAGAGATTTTTATTTTATTGATGAACTTTTTAAAAGCCTTTTATGCTGAGGTTTTTAAATCGGTGTCCTCAGCACTGGCATATCAGTGTGGCAGCACTAAGCTTTTTATGCTGGTTGACGAACTGGTGAACTAGCAGGCTGGGTGTCAGGTGCACTGTGTTGTAACCACAACTTAGCACAGGTTATTCCCTGTTATTTGCTCTCGTTGAAATATTCTGCAGAGGTGGTTAACATAATTAATATGGCTGTAAGGATACCCCATCCAGCTGAATGATGCAGAGACCACTATCCACTCGGCTGTGATTGTACAACAATGCGTAGTATTCATTCAGTGTGCAGCAGTGCATACAGCCCTCAGCACCATGCGGATTACTTGTGCAAATTATCCCCTTTTCTTTGAGGTGCCTCTTATTTGGCTTGCTGGGTGTACAGACCAAACAGTTAACCAAAAAGTGGGACTATAGAGCTGTCGATCTTTTGATGCAACATGCAAGTTTCCCTCTTTATTTGCCACTTCTGCATCAGCTTGTTGGAGAAGATTTGTGCTATAATGCAGAAGTGGCTCTGCAGATAAAAGTAATAATTATCAACATCTGACGTCATCTTTCTTGGGTCTAGTGGCAATATTTTGGTTCAATTCTATAACAAGAAGCTAGAGTTTGTAAACTTATTATTCACCCCTATGTATTGCAGGGGGATATAGGTACCAGCGAGTCTGTCCATAAAAAATTTTCATTTCCAGACCCTTGATTCAAGAACTGCTCAATATTTTTCTCAAGACTTTCTACGAGCAACAAACGAGTACTGGTGTCGAGCCTTTTGATATTTTTATATCGATTGATAACAAGGTGGCGCTACAACAACAGCCTTTGTTTTGTCCTAGAACTTTTGAACTATAGTTCTCTGAAACAAAATTTTTATTTTGCTGGATTCTGTGGGTCTACACAAATCTATTCATACATGTCATGCTTATTTAGATGAATGTACATTTTCTGCCATTTTCAGTTTTTTTTTTTTTTTTTTTTGTCAAACCTTTAAACTATCTCCTGCACGGTGTGACCAATTTACATGAAATGTGATAATCAACATCGTCAGACCTAGATCATTAGCGCTACATACTCGAAATTGCAAGGTTAAAAGATGTTGCCACAGTAAGGCAATGAATTTTGTGGGTGTGGCCTGTATTGCTAAAGTGAGCTGTACACTCAGGTACAATGTCCAATCATCACCAAATTTGAGATCCTTCATTTTCTGACCATTATTCGCAATCATGCCAATTTTTTTAAAATCTGTCCATAGGTGGCATAATGGCAAGTAAGTAGTCATAACTTCAAAACCAATTCCCCAATCAACCTAAATTTTTTCCCGTTGGTCAATGGCCCTATGGATATTTATAAGTGTGAGATTATTTTGCAAACAAGATGCTCGCCATCAGCTAGTCACATTTCACTATCACTTCTCTCTGAGCCATCATGTATCATCATGAACTTTGAACAGATTATTCAGTATGTGTGAAACAAATCAACCACAGAATACTGCCTTTAACCATTTTAGAATTTTTCAAATTTTAAACGAGTCAATGAGATATGCCATCTGATGCCTCTTGCATTTTTTTTTTTTTTTTACTTTTTTTTTTGTTCTGAATGTGACACGATGAGTTTTCAGCAGTTCTTGGATTCTCATACTGCGCTTGCGTGAAGCGTCAAGATATTTAAGTATCTTTGTTTATTCATTCAGAAGCCTATACCTCCACAACTTTTATTGCCCTTAATATCAACTTTAAGGCTGAACTGCTGCCCATAGAGTTATGTACAGAATGCTTAGATTACAAAGTTATTCCATTTTTATTGATTTAATGCACTCTAATTCAATCCAAACTAGGATTTTGTATAATCGGATAAAATTAGATTACCATGTAATAAAAAACACATTTGACTTAAAAGGAGACTTCTTATGAATGCATATAATATAGACATCAAAATATATAATTCGCTTAATTGTGAATTCCAGCCAAGAATGTATGTAATTGCTTGAAAGGAGTATTTTCCATTGAAATTAAATTGTGAGCCTCAGATCTGACATGACGCACACATGAATTGAGGGCAAAGCGCCAAGGTCAGACTTGAGGCCACTTCCATTCATCAGTAAAACCTGGCCCAGATGCAAACATAAGGAACAGACACTGCTTGCAAGTGCGCTATGCTACGTGTACTATTTAATAGTAACCTCCTGGAGCACAGGATGCCAAGTGCCTTATACTTTGCGATTGGTATAAATTTGTATTAATAAGAATAATGAGCTCTGGTTTTTGTCCAGGTCACAATAAGCCTGTATCTTAATAAATTAAGATTGTTTTTGAACACAAGTGCAATTTTTTCATCTATTATATTTTTTTTTTTTTTTGCATAAATCTTAGTGATGAAGGGCCACACTCCAACAGTACTGAATCAATGAGGACCATTTTTTAGAGTATGTTTACTTAGTGTGTGTAGAGGGCATGACAGGAAATTAAGGCATTAATCTGTCAGATTGAAACTTCAAGGATTTGAACGAGGAATATTTCCGTAGATGGCTATTACATGCATAACTATTACAGGATGGCGTTCTTAAATGGACACGGAGTGTCGCATTTAAAACAAAGCAAGCCGTGTTGCGAGGTTGAAGCGAACCCAGTATACACTGTGGGTGCCCACAGGATTGTTCATTACAAACAAAAGAAATGGTTTAAATAAAATAAACATATTTATCATGGTTGGCTAGAATAAACTCTAGAATAAGGTCTTCATTCAATGCTGGTTTGTATGGTTAGGTTAGCCGTCTTGGTATTCCACACATTAATTTAAATGAAATAAACATGAATGTAAAACAATACAAATTCCATTAGATGGCATTCAGAGAGCGCACATCTCCACCAAAATACTTCTAATTGATTCAAGCCAAGTTGCTAATCAAATGAGGTGCAAGACAAAGCTAGCAAACCACCCATTAAGACCGAGTGATTTAGGGTATTTAGTGGCTACCAGGAGGTGGAAACGTCCGGCCATTCTTAAAAGAACTAACCTACAGACGGATAACAAATTAATGGTAATCAATATGAACTGATTTAAGCTGCTTTCACACCGGACGCGAAACGAATTTTTCGCACGACAGATTACATTCAAAGTCAATGCAAAGACGCGAATACACGTGTATTCGCGTCTTGCATTGACTTTGAATGTAATCTGTCGGGCGAAAAATTCGTCTCGCGTCTGGTGTGAAAGCGGCTTTAGTAAGGTGTTGGGCCTCCACAAGCTGTCAGATCAGCTTCAACATGCCTTGGCATAGAGTCTACAAATGTAAAAGTTTACTGGAGGGATGGAGTTGCTTTCTTCGATGAGACATTCCCTCATTTTGTGTTTTGATGATAGTGACAGGGAACGCTGGTTATCACATTCCAAAATCTCCCATATGAATTCAGATGGTTTGTGATTTTGTGACTACGAAGGTGGTGGCGTGTGCTTAAAATAATTTTCATACTTATTAAGCCAATCAGTGACCCCTTGTGCCCTGTGGGGCTGGGACCATTGTCATCCTTGAAGAGACCTCTTCAATCATGGGAATGCTTTATCATAGGATGTGAAGGTGATCACACAGAATAACTACATTAATTTGCAGTGGGGGTTCTGGTTTTGAGGGAACAAGTGGGTCCTAACCATGCCAGGAAAACAAAATGAAAGATCTGTATTTGTTGTTCGCCCACAAATTTATTCTGGTTTTTTTCTTGTCACCCATCTGCATACACAGCCTTGCCTACTACCGTGGATATTGACCAGCCGAGATGGCGAAACTGGTATCGTTCTCAGTATGTCTGTGATCCTGAGTGCCATCAGGCCAAACCACTGCAAAATTTCTCAGAAACTACAATAAAACTACCAAAAACTTTTTAGCATTTCTACGAACATTAATATTTCTCTCTGTCTGTTTGTGGACCCTTCTTGTGAACTCAGAATCATCGCAACCTTTTAAGATGCAGCATTCAAACTTCACAGGTGAATAGTTGTGATGAAAAGGAAGGCTGAGGTCAAAATAAATATGTTGAGTACACACTCAATGCATTATAATAGGAACTCATGTGATGGCAAACTGCTGTATAATGAGGACTTCTGACATTGTGGAAGTGTTTCACTTCCAGAATAACAGATAAATGAGTTTTCATAACAAAGTATTGGTTACATGCAATGCTGGTATCCTCGTAAAAAGCCATTTTGAGAACAGCTGCACTGTAAGCAATGCCTGCTTTGCTGTCGCAGCTGGTTTGATCCAAGATGGTCTTTAGTTGATAAAGTAAAATAAGCCTAAATTTTTACAGTAAATATTTTTCGTAGATATTTTATGAACAGAGGTCAATGATTTATGTCAGTGATCCCCGCCATTGGTCCTGAGTGCCCACTGTTAGTCGTTTTTATTTTTTTCCGACCTTACTTGCAGCCACAGGATTTTAGCACCAAATTACGATGCTGACACAATTTGTTCTAATTTCTTTCAAAATGTATTGCTAGAACTTAATTGTTTGACGCAAAATATGATTGTCTTTTTATTATTTGCTTGCGCAGTAAATGGTTTTATAGTCAGTTTTTGCAACCAGGGGACCTACTAATTCTGTAATACTTTTGTTACAAACTGGGCAGAGGGGGAGCCAATTCAGGATCGCAGATGAGCCACTTGGGCATGTTTATAATGAGGACAATGAGGAATGGAAGAGTGTGTCGAGAACCCAATGTGACTAATAATTTGCTCACTTATAATTTTGCTCCTCGGAAGGGACACCAGGGAGGAGAACTAGAATTTGGGGGGAAAAAAAAAAAAAAAACAGAATAACCCCTCAGCAGAAGCCTTTTGAGTAGGACGATCCAGCTCCAACTGAGACAAAACCAGAAACTTGTATGTACAGGATAATCTGATCGAGTGGAGTGGCTACAGCTGATCACACTAAAGAATTAAAGAGACAATTAACTAATTAACTGCAAAACTCGCATGGAGTGCTGGTACGGAGAGGGAAGCAGTTAGGTGGACACGAGGGTTGTGACATTTATTGGTTAAAATTTTCCTTCTTTTTATGCAGTTGTTTCTAATATATCTTAATGAGAACATGGAATTTTTATTCTTCATGGCACCTCTAACCCAAGTGAATGTGTTACTGTGACGAAGTTGCTGGAGGTTGATTAATAAAGGGAATTACTTGTATCCAGGAGAAGTGCTTATGAAAGTCTCCCTTTACTGCAGTGGTGGGAGCCGCCATTTGCATGAATTTCTTGAATCTTTAACGGCACTAAGCGATGCTCTAAAAGATGAGCGTGCCTTTTTTTTTTCTTTGACACATTTTTATACAACCCTAAGAACAAAAATAGGAGATTATAGCATTATCTAGATGTTTTTTTTTCTCAGAATGATGATATTTAAATTATCTGAGTACGTTTTTAATGGGACACACATATGTGGGGTCCTCGATGACAAAATAATTATTTTTTATCAGAATTTAAGCGTTGTACACCGTATTCGATAATAAAATGTAGCTTTTACTTTGAAAAGAAATTTGGGCATTAATGGGTTAAGACAAGATAACAGCTTGCTAAAATCCTAAAATTGCCGCTGTGCTTGGAACAAAAACCAGCATATACAGGGGGGCCCTGGGACTGACACTGGGGACAGGTTGTTTATGACATCCATGACTCATTCATCATGTAAAATGAATGAAGCTGCTTTAACTTGTTATCCTGGGTGTCAAAATGTTTGGGCCCTTGTTAGCACACACTGAATACTGAAATATCGTTGAGTTAATATAGGCCCTATGACATTTTTATAAATATCTGTTTTAAACTTATTAAATTTGCTCATGGTGCATGTTGAATATCTGAGGGCCTACGTCAATGGCTTAATTTTTGGTGGCAGAATTAATACGTCAATGCACATTCATGACTGCAATATTTTTGTGTTGATACAAGCCCTGCGATTTTTTTTTTAAGTATCTCTTCAAAAATGTTTAAGTATAATGTCAGAGGGCCTGTGTCACAAAATTCTCCCCACATCAAATACCAATGCATAAACTCAAAAAGTAACATACTGAGAGGCATTAAAAATGCATAATAAAATATACTGCTTTAAGTAGTGGTATATGGTTCTTTCGTAGTTGCAAAACACGGTCTCGGGAAACTGAGCTTTTGGTAGAGAGACATGCCCTCACTGTTATCATTTCTGGCAGTCAATTCAGCAGTTCTTATTCATTATCTGACATGGCAGAAGACGTTTCATGGAATGTGTTTTTGTGGCGTCACAGATGACGCACTTTGTCGGGGACGACAGCTGACACATCTGGTCATTCTCTGTCATCCCTGTAGTCTGGATACAGTCATTTAATGGACATTAATGCATCCAGAATCTGTTCTTTGAGACTGGCCATCATTCAAAATTCAAAATGTTTGATTTTTCCGAGATTCATTTGTTTGTGGCATTTGAAGTGGGAATGATGCCACTTTGTTTATGTGTTTTTTTTTATTGGCCCTGATCTTCAACTTTTTATGTGCAAAATGATTTCTCCCAATGTAATTCATGACCATGATTCAGGGAACTGTGCAGCATTTAGATAATCATAATGAGATGTTAAACCAAGAAAAGATTCGAACCCAGACACTTGACATTTTGTAATGCTTGCTATACCTGATGGTCATCATGTCAATCAGCAAAAGGAAAAACTATCAGTTTTCAAATTAGACGATAAAAACCACTTTGCGTTTTTAATTTCTCTCAGTATAGATGATTGATAACCAAGCCAGCATCCTGGCTACTGTGGTTTTGCATAGCAAGTCAGATATCTATAATAAAATAGTTTTATTATCTTGAATATGTACAAAAGGTGTCCTTTGGGTGTCAGGTGCATCAAAAGATGTGTAATACTTACAAATTCAAGTGGTGTGGTCCATCAAAACACAAGTTGGAACACCTCATTAAAGTGTTTTCAAGCACTGGCCTGAAATTAATGAGTTGTCTGTGATGGATACACAGTGTGTATACGCAGTTAGATCCGTAAATATTTGGACAAGGACAACATTATGGTTAGCTGTCAATCACAGCAAATTGGAGTTCAAGTGCAGACATTTGGCTCTAATTTCTGTGCATTTGCATAGTATTTCCATCCAAATCTGGTGAACGATGTAGGAATTACAGGACATCTTATATGTGCCCCCCCCCCCGGCCCCATATAAAGCACCAATAGGACTGGCTGCTCAGCCATCAGTTGACACTGTTCCGTGGCAGGTTGGTCTATTTTTTGCTGATTTATATTTACATGTCGGCAAATAAAAGGTCTAGAATTGATCTCAGGTGTGGTAGTTGCATTTGGAATCGGCAGCTGTTAATTCTCAATACGAAGTCACTGCCAGTAAAGCAAGTCATCATTTGGCTGAAAAACGTAAAAACAAGCCAATCTGTGCAATAGAAAAAATATTAGGTGTGACCAAACAACTGATTTTGAAGACAATGTACATTGGTGACCACAGTAGTGCCAAGAGATCATGGTTGACAGAAAAATCCATCCCTGGTGTCGAAAAAAAGCCTCTCCCAACAGCTGGCCTGATCAAGAACAACCTCAAAGCGGTGGTATCTGTGTCATTGTCCACAATCATGAGAAGACTGTGCCAGAGCAAATGCATGCGGAGGGCTTAGCTCAGAACGTAAACAATTAGTAAAGCTGTCGGATGAGAGTTTGCTGTAAGTCATCTTTAAAAGCTTGTGAATTTCTGGAGCAACATTCTATGGACAGATAAGGCAAGGAGCAAGTCCTTCTGGAATGATAGAAAGAGAAGAGCATAAGGGAGGGGAGGAAGTGCTCATGACTGGAGGCATATCGCTTCATCCATGAAGCGTGGTGGAGGCAGAGCTGCTGTGGGCATGCATGGTTGCTAAATAAACTGTTCACCTTACATCACTGATGATGTGACTCCTGTCAAAAGCAGCAAGATGAACTTTGAATTGCACATGGCTATTTCATTTGACTGGATTCAGCCAAATACGTTGATGGAGAATGACCCAATGTATACTGCAAAACTCAAAGCGTTTTCAAGGCAAAGAAATGGAATGTTCTCTATAATGAAAAAGTCAAATCACCAGATGTGAATCCAACTGAGCATGTTCTTTACTTGCTGGATTAAGGCTACAAGCCCCAAGAACTAGTGATGGCTGCTGTGGTAGCCAGGCAGAGCATCACCACACCAGGAGAAAAATCTGGTCATGTCAATGGCATCCTGACCTCAGGCAGTCATTGAGTGGAAAAGGTTAACAACTAATATTACTAAAATGGTGATAATCATTATGCTAGATCAGTGGTTCCCAAACTTGGTCCTGGGGCACCCTTGTATATGCTGGTTTCATTTCCAACCACACTCGCAATGGTAGGATTTAAAGAAGCCGTTCACTTGTCCTAATTTGGTGCATTTAAGGTTAAAAGCAGTTTTTTACCACCCTAATCCACATTTCAACAGAAATGTCCATGTGTGCCATGAGGAATAAAAGATCCCGGAACATCCTGTGTTTAGTTTTCTATACAGAGAAAAAATTACGTAACAACATTTTTAAACGAACCAAATTAAGACAATGAGAAAATCAGTAAACCACATCCGGTTGTTGAACACAGGTGTTTCAAGTTCTTTCAAAATAATTTGTTTGAATTTAATAACATAAAACAGGTTTGACTCGCTTCCCTAATAAATTGCTAGTTGCCATGACCATGTGTCCAGAGGTTCACCAACTAGGAACCTAATGTTTGTTTTCTTCAGTTAATTTTTTCCCACTTTTTTATGCGGATGTTTTTAATATCACAAAGTTGATATTGAATATTTATTCTTCATGGAGTATAATATGGATATCAGTTTAGATTAAGCTTAGGATGATGAATAACTGCCACTCAACATAAATGCACCTAATTAAGACAAATTAACAACTTCTTAAAATTCTTTGATTGCAACTGTTGTTGAAACAAAAACCAGCATACACAGGGGGCCCTCAAGGCTGAGCTTGGGAACCACTGAGTTAGATTGTCCAATTACTTTTGAGACCCTGAAATTGACCAGCTATGTACACATTTTATGCAAGGCACTCAGACTGTCACTGAGACCACTAGAAGTTTATGACATTAATAATCATTAATTTGTCATGACACGGAACCTATACTAGCATGTTCGATGTTTTTTTTAAACAAATTTATAAGCCCTTTAAAGCTGAACAGGCTAAATGCTGCCTTGAATACTAAAAGA
This sequence comes from Gymnothorax javanicus, assembly GCA_029692085.1. NCBI lineage: Eukaryota > Metazoa > Chordata > Actinopteri > Anguilliformes > Muraenidae > Gymnothorax > Gymnothorax javanicus. The sequence goes on along the minus strand of CM056195.1, from coordinate 26,145,054 downwards.
CCAACTTGCCAGGTAGTGAAGAGAACGCAGGTGAGTGTGTTTATAATTTTAATTCAGTACTTGCGCAGTATTCAGCAATGCAGGTGCTATCCTAACGGCAACTGAGTGTAATTTTGTGTGTCCTGCACTGCCTGTCTCATATGATATGACTCTCTGAGGATATATGGATACTTTTATTTGCAATTGGCATTTCACAGTTTTTACTGCGTAATCAACTTAGCAGCTATAGTTGCCAAAAGCATATAATTTCTGTGTAATTTGAATAAATATTGCGATTCCAATGTCTTCTTTAATTTTACACCAAGTGATTTTTGGCCTTAAATTCAGGAACACCGACTGGCGCGATGCTTCAGGGTGCAAGATAAAAGTAACGCAATAACCTCGCAGTCCTGCCTTACCTCTGCCGACAGACAGACAGACTGACGGGTAACATGCAGACAAAAAAAAAAAAAAAAAAAAAACGAGGAAAGATTTTTAAAATAACCCATATTACTGTCTACTATGAGGACATCAAATAAAATTCCAATGGTGAAATCAATTCGAAGCCCACAATTATGAAAGCAGAAAGCGTTATAACCATTACTTTATTTTTGGAACCTCCAGATTGACACGTTCGAGCAGTCCTCCCTCTAGATGTGAGAGTTTGTTATTGCAGTTATTCAAGTCGAATTCTGTTGGATCACTGCATAGTTATTGCTGGCATTCATTTTATCCGAGTATTATTCCGTTTCTAACAAGGATTATATTTCCTCCTACGTCATATCTCATGAACGAATGAGCAAATAATGTTTCCATATACAACGTAGATATACTGACTGAATAGTTTGCGGCTTATATTTGCGTAGGAATTTGGTCTTCCCACAGGACAAATACTCTGTCTCATTCGGTAGGCGATATTATACCAGTTATGCCTTCAAAGGACTGTATTTTTGTAGTTTTAATTTATTTATTTATTTGTTTATTTATTTATATTTTTTAGAACCATACAGGCCAACATCTCTGTCTAGTGCCAACAGTTCAATAAAAATCAACTAAGAATCGATCATTTCTGTTTATAAATTACAGAAGTGTATGCTATAGAAGCTAGTTCAAAAGATTCTTTGGCTTATAGATTACTATCGCCTTTCACGGAGATGTCATTTTGAAAATAAGCGGTAACTGAATTTATTGACAAAACATATTTTCATATTTTCATATTTCTTTGAAATCACGCTTCGAATAAAAAGACGAAAACATTTTTATGGTCGTTATTCTAATTCAAATGAGACGAGGGATATTGTGAAATGAATGCCTGATATGTTATTCAAAATCGCTCATGAAGGTCTTTACAATCGTCAAATTTATATAAATCCGGTCTTCTCAAATTTTCCTGTTTCCATGTTGTTTAATGAACACCGATGACCCCACTCTTCTTTGCATTGACTTTGGGGTGATGATTTTGCTGTCCAACTGGAAATAGTTGCACTAAAATATAAACAATCGCCAGGAATGTCAGGAATCCAATTGTGTGGAGGAACTGGGGAAAAGGACAACCGGAATAAGACTTGGGGAGACGGGTCAAGTCGCCTGAGCCCACGGAGCACAGCCCTAGGCACCCGCTGCCACCCGGCCGCTGCGGAGGCGTACTCACTTGTTTCTGACTGGCCTAGGTATGTTTCTTACATTGAAGAGGTCAGTTGTTCGCTCTGAACATGATTTCATCTCATCCCTCTTGTTGATTACAATCTATTATCCGTTTACGCAAAACAAGGGATGTAATCACAGTCTTACACTGAAAGTGGCATAAAACAACTTAAGACCGTTATAATCCCATCAGCTTCATAACCAAAAAAAAAGAAAAAAAAAAGTAAATAGGAAAATACATTGCGCCTTATTTCTGTCTCTCTGAAGCGCTTTCAACCTTTAGAACTGAGTTTTCGCCACAATGCTTATCTGAAATGGTATTTTGTTCATGGTATACTGTTTTGACATGAGCCCCATACAAAACTTTGGCTCTTCAGTTGACTATGCTTGTTAGGTTATTTAAGAACTTGGAGAATACATTGAATAAATATTTTGAACAGACTACTGACACGGCATTTTGCAAACTTTCAACGTATTGCGATTGTAATTTGAGATTTGCTGCCAACAGAAAACATACCGATTTTCCAATGCTGCTGAAGAAACGGAGATGAAGATCTGGTCTTGTGAGTTCAGTTCGTTATTTATTCTTGAGAAAGGCAAAAAAAAAAAAAAAATTGAAGTAAAAAAAGAACAACTTTGGTTTGGCTGGTTGGCAACGTTTACTCAAATGAATGGCCGACTCAATTGGAATTAAAATGAAGCATTTTACTTAGTCCCATTACCTTCATAGCCTTTTTTTTTTCTGAAATGATAAGTTTCTTTGGAAGATCTTTGGAAAATCTGTCAGGGTTAGACGAGCATGCATTTAGCCTATTTCCACGTTCGGTGGGGTGATATGAACTACCCTGAAGTTTGATTAAAAATCATATTCTTGCAGGTTCATCTTCAATGGGCAAATTGGCTTTATCTGTCAGGTCTCCTCGTTTAAGGGGTGATCTGGGGTTAAATGAAAAATGACACCAGGAAACAACTCAGAATTAATCTAAAGAGGTATATATAATAACCACCAAAAAAGATACAAGTTGGCATTTTTCTGTTTATGCGGTTGCCATGGTAACCGAGCAAGCTTATTAAATATGCAGAAAACTTCTGGCACCAATTCCTCTTTAACTCTATGATAGAATACAGTTTTTCTTTCATCATTTAAAAGCCATTGCTTATCCAAATGCAATGACATAGCCATTCTTTACCCAATTTATCAGTTTTGTGATTTTGGGGCATTTTACTCAAATTTTGAAATTATTTTGCGCAGAATCTGACGAATACTCAAAATATTCAAAGTATGTAACAGATAGGCAAAATTTCCCTATGTCATTGCATTTCTAATGAAGTAAAGTACCTGCAGCCTAAATTTCATTGATTTTCAATGATAAATAAAAAAGTTATGGCTGCCACAAACATGAGAAAAGTGGAAAAAGTAATACCTTAGGAAATCAATGGAAAATGCATTAGACCGCATTGAAAAGTTGAGTTCAGTTTTTAATCCTTGTAGCAATTAGTGATTATTAAAGGTGGGTTATTATAGAATATTTTTATTCAAAAAAAAATTTTTTTTTGGAAAAATAATCAAATTTTGCCCATTTAACCCCAGATCACCTCTTAATGGCATAAGCAAGCACATCCTAAAAACATTTACATTTATGTTTCATGAGATAAGCAAGAAAAAAGCGGCGTTTATATTCATTGAGCTCAGTGACTGGAGGGGAAAAGTTTCTTAGGAACAGTTCGGCTGTTTCTTGTCCGTCTATAATAAATAACATGGCAACGAGGCATTACATGAGCTCTGCACCTGCAATGGTCAATAGAGTGTCCAATAATTTCCGCAGTGCGTTTAGTTTTAAATTAACGCTTTTAAACTGCAAGGCAAAGCCATATACAAAAACAAAAATATATCGGCTCATGTACACAGGCATGCATGCCCACACTCCCACGCTTGCAGATGCATTTATGCATGAACTTGCTTACACTCACATGAGTACACTGAAGCAAACGTGCACACACTCGCACATACAAATCACCCCTCTTGGTTCTCCGGGGGGTGGAAGGGGGTTGGAGGTTGAGCAACAGCAGGTGTGCGGTTATTGAAAGGTTGTCTGCACAGTAAGGCGGTCTAGTTCAATGCCTCGATTTGAAAAATATCCTCGCGATGGATATGAGCGAGACGTTATGTGATGGGATAGGTAAAAGAGTCGGCACAGAGCCGGGGCAGATCTGGAGCGGAGGTGCTTGCTATCTGGGATGTGATTGTCTGTGTGTATACTTACACGCGTGCATGGATGTGTATGTGTGCGCGAGCGCACATTTCTTTGTGCGCAGGTATGTGAGTGAGCGAAAGAGAAAAATGTAATGGGCCAATCTCTCTTAAACCTTTTCTTCAATCACCATCAATAAATTAAAGTTACATGACAAGTTATTTTTTAGTATACAAATGAGACTGTAGATGGTGTGTGTATAGCCTTTATATATATATATATATATATATATATATGCATCACAGTTGGGGAAAAAAGTTACTGATGTACGCACACATGGTTTTTAGAAGCACATTCGTTCAAATTCGGCCTCAGGTTCGTATACGGTCAATGTATTTCGTGAAAAAAATTCAAATGTCGATATCATATACCCTTAAATTGTGTCCTCAATCATATTAACATAACTGGGGCCCCGCTGTAGTCATTGTAGTGTAGTCATTGATGAATAGATGTATTGAACTGGCAATGAATGTGTTCACAGTTCCCATGTAGCCTTGCTTACTTAGCTTACTTGCTTAGGCCTACTCGTTTTACGTCAAGAGTATGACGGTTGTTATTTTCAATGTATCCTTATAGCGTTGAAGAAGCTCCTTAAAAATTTATTTTTGATCTTGTGATATCAAGGGAAACACGAATACATAGGCTATAGCTTGCGCTCAGATTGAACGTGTTCAGTTTTTTTTTTTTTGTTCACTGATCGATATGGCCCATGTAATCGCATGTTTTGATACAAGAGACCTCATGGTTACTAATAAGTATTTCCATCAATATTATTTTGAAGTAAACTATGATAACTGGAGTAATCAATAACTTCTAATTGTTGCTGTGTTTGCATCAAGGCGGTTAATGAAACTCGCCGCCGATGAGTGCCGTCAGCTGATGCAGCCACTCAGCGTTGAAAGGTGCTTGAACACTGTTAATAGCCTACTCATGACTTGCTCTGAGACAGCCGACTGGTCCATCTCTTTCCGTGTTTTATTCGGCGGGATTATTTCCGTTTTTCCATTTTTAATGAAAAGAATTGCGGAAAAAAAAGCGTTGTAATGTTAAAATGATGTCAGGTATATAGTTTTTTCCACGGCAAAAATAATCCAGCCATTTTTTTACGTTTAACGTGGACTGCATTTTCAGCACTATGCATTTTCATAAGGGATGAAGCATTCTTCATTTGGGGCTGTTGGTACACATGGACCTAATTAAATAACAGTTATAGATGCGCGCACACAAGGTTTTGCAGGTGCATTCTCATAAATTCAGCTGCAGGTTTATGCAGCCAACTGACGAAGTATTTAAATTTATCTCTCTAATATTTAACGTACATTGTTTCTCCAGTTATATTAACAGAACTGGGGGCCAGTTGAATTAATCTTAATGGACATGATAAAGGTTAATTCTGCGGTGGATATTGTCAAAATCCACCGCAGAAGCTTTATCATGTTCAATTAAACTCTTTGTCCCTTCGATTGTGGTCACCGGAGTGATTGTAAGTAGTCTACAGTCTGTGTCGGATAAGGGCGTCAGGCAAACAAACAAATAGGTTATGAGTGAGGAATGAAGCTCCAGCCTGATCGCAATTTTACGAAAGGTATTGAAATAAAGCGTTTAGAACCCCCCAAAAAAAAAAAAAAAAATATTTTGGCAACTTTATTAGCGCTTTCCAGCTTAAAATACTGATTTGTTCAGTGAAACTGAAGGTCAGTGTCAGTTCGGTCTCATTTAAGTTTTAGTGGACTGGGATTGTAAATCTAGTCTTACCCTACCTGTGGGACGATACGTGTTTTATATTCAATTACACCCACAGACACCGAATGATTGACAGCAACAGTCAACTTGCTTGCCACTATATCAATGCGTCCAATCAGAATTCGAATATACAAAACAGGGCAAAAAATATTTTCTGGATATAAATATTTACAATTTGGCCCAATATCAATGTTTGTAATGGCACAAATAGCGACTGTTAAAGGGCTATTTTACATTTATAGAACGAAATAATGTACGCCTACTGTATGATCCGCCTCGGTCACAATCATCAGCAGATAGGTCAAACATATCGAACGTCAAATTTTTTATACGATGTTAATGCATGAATATTATTGTTGTTGTTGTTAATAATAATAATAGCCTAATAATCATCATCATCATCATCATTGAGTTTGTTGTTTTTGTTATTAATTGTAGACTTGCAGAGGGCCTGACAGTAGTATTTAAAACCCGTCGGTGCTGTATTGCACACGTGTTGGGCCCATTAATTCCATAATTCCCGGCGCGGACTAATTCAATATGGTGAATTAATGTATTTAGTTATTCTTTTTTTATTCTTTTATTTATTAATTTACATCTAAAATATCACTTTTAATATATTCATTCTAGTATTGTAATTTCAGTTATTAAATAACGTGTTCAAATTTCCATTTTCCACTGCTAGGCCAATAGTTGCCATAAAATATAAACAAGAATATGCCCTTTATTTTGAATTTTATCACTCGTCAGAGTTTCTCTTTTGGAGCGAATGGAGCCTCAGGGGACAGCGTGATCTAACGAGAGAGGTAGAGCGAGCGAGCGAGAGAGAGAGAGAGAGAGAGAGAGAGAGAGAGAGAGAGAGCGAGGGTGGTGGGGGATGGGGGGGGGGGGGGGGGGGTGGGGGATTGGGCACGGGTTCGCTGGCATATATTAACACGGTATAGGAAAACCTTATGATCGGTTTCACTTCTATTGTCACATCACATCAGACCAAAGCGGATATTATTACTGTATCTATATCACCAGGGCCCATTATATCGATGGACCAAGAAGAAAGCAAATGCGTTAAAGCTGTAGCCTGTGTAACCTGTGACAAGCCTATAGGCAACGTTTTTTATTTTTATTTTTAAGCCACCTTCAGTTTGTCTTGTTTTCAAAGAATACGCCCCAAATACATAAATGTCTTCCTTTGAAAATTCAATGAAAAAAAAAAAAAACAAATTTTAATTTGGTTAAAAACCCCAAAAATATTTAAAGCAAAATTTTACTTATAGGCCTACTGTCAGCCACGGAGAAACTATTCCATGGTAACAACCAAAACATATAATAGGCCTAATAATAATAATAATAATAATAAATAAATAAATAAATAATTATAATAAGAGGCAGATGCTGCATGTCAACGATGACACAGCATTAGCGACTAAAGAAGTATCGAATGTCTCTAATCATTTATTTACGGCCTTCTCCATATTGTGCTCATAAGGAGATCTCATATGAACACAAAGCTGAACCATAAGTCCATAGAATCACAAATCATACTAAATTTGGGAGGGAAGCTTTGTGCCAGTCACGGAATTCCCTTTATTAACGAGCATGATCTCTCCAGTTTGCATTATCTTGAATAGTTTATTTTCACAGTTGATTCTCATACAACGGGAAGATGCAGCAGGTTTCCGCAAACATACCGTTGGTGCTTAAAAGCATTTCACCAACACCCCTGACCAGTTAGGATCAGTCTTTAACACACATTTAATTTCATTCGATTGCATTTTCAGCAATTTAATATTGGTAGAATCATATTCTATTTCATATTCGAAATACAACATGTTGGTATTAGATTTCCGGTTATTGTAAATATAGCCCAACATTTAACTTTTTTTTCCATATCTGCCTCTAAAAAAATATTCTTAAGATAGCCTATATAGCCGGCCCTTATATATATTTTTAAGTCAGTCGATGATATCCTCTTGTCAAATGTTTATTCTTCGGCCTACAAAACGTGACTTGACTTTAAGCAACAGTGCAAGGCTGTTATTGAGACATGCGTGCGAGAAATGCATTCATTGAACTTTATAATAGACAGCATAAGTGTTTATGTGTACCCCAGAACAACTTGAAATATCTGGCATTTAAGTTATTTGCGTGAAGTTAAAACCCTTTCGCTATCCACTCTAATGTTCCACGCATGTAGGCCTACTTTCATTAGAGGAAAGCACGGCCCTCTTCACAAACAGACTGCAGTATTTTAAGTAGCCTACAATGTTTCTGAAAACTATACGCATGAAACCTTAAAATCAACGGCAAAACGGGACATTTCGATGCAAATATCTTAAAAGCTGGACATTTGGCCGCAACGTTCCCTATGTGTTTCCGTCACGTCTAATTATATTTAGCCTACAGAAATTATTGTCACACCCACATAATGAATATCTACCATGTCTAATATCTTGCCCATTTTTTTATCATTTTGTTCAACTAATTAAGTGGATGATCGCGAAATTTCATTCAGATGAAACAGACCAACTCCCCCCATGGATATTTATTGTATAGGGCCTAAATATAATACAACACCACCATTGCTACTACTACAACAACGTATGGGCCAACTAGTTCTACTTTAAATACTACTACGTGGTTCAAAACAATTACTGGTTTTACTGGTTTAACAACAACAACAACAACTACTACTACTACTAGTACTTAATAATAATAATAATAATAATGATAATGATAATAATAATGATAATAATAATAATAATAATAATAATAATAATAACTTCTTCTGCTGTGGTGTGCTCGTATCTATCTTAAAATTCCAAAGCAAATATTCTAGTGCTGACAGCCAACATAACTGCATTCAAATATTTTCAAGGCCAATGATAAGTGCATGACGAGAATATTACTTTGAAAGAGATACAGGTTTATTAAGAAATTCACAATATACTAAAACGGAAGAAAGTGCTAATTTAACATGGTCCCAACGTGTATGAGACAAAATAATTACGTTTATAAAATAAGAAAAGATAAAAACTGGCACTGGTTGATGTTATTGAAAGCTAACGATTTCTATGAGGGGTCACAAAGTCTACAAATACACGTCCTCTGAAGGAACAATATATCTTTGGTCTAACAAAGTACACAGGTAAGTTTGACTTCTCAGTTTCAATATATGCAGCACACATTCAGTTGTCCCATGTCATAACACTAACAAAACAGTCTTTGGAGTCTATGTTCTGAATTTATAACTTAGTCCTTGTCTGTCCAATGCCCAATGTTAGTTTGCTTTAGCATAATGCGTACTTACTCAAGTATTAGTTGTTTAAAATAAATTTGAATTCATCAGCCACTTAGGATTTGGAGTATTTTCTGTTTCACTGGCCATGTTGTTTAATTTGGGAAGCATAAACGCATGTTTGAACTTGGATCCGACAGACATGCAGGGTTTTCATTCGTGATTCCCTTGATTATAGGAAAGTGGTCAGATTGTACAGATGTACCATAAATGATCGTCTGTCGCATGGGACACAAAGACACAAAGGTCATATTGGAGACAGGGACGCTTCCATCTCCCACTCACCCCCTTTTCCCCTTTTCTTCAATTTTTCCAGTCCGTCCATACATAGTACATACTGTAATGTCTCGAAACGGATAACTCCATATCAGACGGATAGAGGAACAAAAGATTGCTTTCCAGGATGCCGTGCACTCAGGCAGCATTTGACAGGAAAACAAGTCTTGAAAATATACATTTCGACTTCTTTCATTCTTTTTATGAGTCCATTATGTTCGAAAAGATGAGAACAATTTAAATGTCAATCCGTGTGTGCAATGCAGAATGTTTATTGTCGTGATCCCAATAGTGCATCATAGACAGCTCAGCCGGCTGACGGGAGCAAGCGAACTGGAGCCCCGCTCCGTTGCTGGAAGGAACGGGGGAAGGCGCCGCCGCGGCCGGGCTCAGCTGCTGGGGATGGTGAGCATGCGGGTGATGGTGGTGGCTCATACCGTTGTAGGAATTCACCATGCTGGGTAGGGCCATGCTCTGCACTCGGGAATATGGGTTATAAGATGATGGAGCTGGTAGTCCTTTGACGTTGACTGGACTCACATTTCCACTTGCCATTTGACAAGATGCATAAGGCATAGGAGTGGGTGGCTGGCTGAGCGACCAAGAGTTGTTCATGAAGCTGGACTGCAGATACTTTGGAGGGGTAAGATAGCCGTATCCATCTCCCCCGAAAATAGATTTCCCTGGTTGGAAATGTGTTGGTGGGGGTCTAAATGGTCGCTTCATTCGCCTTCGCCTTCGGTAGTTTCCCTTCTCGAACATGTCCTCGCACGCCGGGTCCAAGGTCCAGTAGTTTCCCTTTCTTTCGCCTCCTCCCTCCCGCGGTACTTTAATGAAACACTCGTTGAGGCTAAGATTATGGCGTATACTATTTTGCCACCCTTTCTTGTTCTTTTCGTAGAAAGGGAACTTGGTGATTATATACTGGTAGATACCAGACAACGTGAGTCTTTTCTCCGAGCTTTCCCGAATGGCCATGGCAATTAAAGCGACGTAAGAGTATGGTGGTTTCTGAGATGGATCCGACTTCTCCGAACTCTTCTCTTGGTTCGGCTCGTCTTTGCATAGCCCCTTCTCCTTGGCCGTGTTAGTGTCATGGACCATCAAGGCCATTGCGTCATCTTCAGGGTTTTGGTAAGTAGCCATCATTACGCACACAAAAACAAAAACAATCCCGTCAAAACGAGAACAATGAAGTGAATATTATTTGGCGTTAAACCGCAGCAACAAGAAAATAAGTCATTCAGCAATACTCTCTGTTGATCATTGCATCCGATGGTAAAGCGTTTTTTTTTTCGGTCTGGCGCCCAATAGAAGAGGTTATTTGTACCACAATTCCTGTCCCCGTGAAGCAGTAAGTTCTCTTCTGCGTTAGGGTGACTTCTTATGAGACAGATACAGGCACAGCCCAAGTTGTGATTAGGTTTCTCCTAAGCCTGTGCTTTTCTCCTCCCAGAAGCAAAAAGGCTTCTCTGCTGGTTTCTCGTGTAACAAGTGATGATGTACTGCTTTCTGATTTGTGTGAGTTAACTTGTTCCGCCTCCGTCACTCGAAGGGCAAGTGTAGCAGAAATACTGGGCTCACATGTTTAAAATTAGTGAGCCGATTTACATAATTACGTTCGAGCCGTAAAATTACACTTGCATCAGTGTAAGACAGTAATAAAGGTGACCTGGCCAAGCCAATTAGATTGTGTCAGTCAAGCGTATCCATTTTGAACACAAAACGGTGCGCCACTTGAGAATCCATAGAAGACGCATCACAATTAGAGTAAGCTCGTTGTTTTTTTTTTTTTAAATTATTATTATTATTTTTTTTGTTAGTTTGCTTTAGACAAGTAGCTTACATAAATCAAGTAATAAATAAATTTAGTGACACAAGGGCACGAATTCAGTGCTTTCGGACTATTAATTAGACTTTTTATTCTAATAGTTTTTTCTTTGTGAATGACCCTATATAGAAAATGCTGTGTATTTGGTTAAAGCTCTCGAATAATCTAATTTAAATTTCGAGCAATATTTACATCAAAATTATGATTTCACATGTAGCGTATATATATATATATATATATATATATATATATATATATATATATATATAATGTCGTCATGTTAAAATAAAAAAATAATTTAAAAAAATATTAATAATTGCTCACAATTTTGGGAAGTGTATGGGGGTGGGAGTATACATTTCGCTGACCACCCATGCGGGTTCTTTCGGCCATCTCCAGAAGAATAAGGCCATGCTGTGAGCTGGCGCAGGTGGAACAGCATTTTCATGTGTGTCATCGCCTCGCCACCAGTCCGCAATCTGGGCCTCAGCCTGTGCCCATCAGCCAGGGGGACCCCCGAGGGGAGCAGTCCAACTGGAAAGCGCTCAGGAGCTCAATTTCATCAACTAAAATTTAAAATGATTTCGTTTTATTTGAAGGTGAATAGTCAGTCTAGACATCATTGCATTTGAATTCTTTATTGTGGTCTCATAGCATTTATAGAAGGCATTGAATTCTCGAAACCTAATTGCTCATAAAGGCTTAAATGAGCCTATTTAAATGTTTATTCAGAAGAATGGCGGGCAATGTTGGAATAATGTTAATGCATATCTTCATTAAAACCAGTCATTAAAAAGGTACAAATAGCCCACACTACAGAAACGGTGTAGGTAAAAAAAAAAAAAAAAAAAAATCGCAGTTAATTCTTCTTCTTCTTCTTCTTCTTCTTCTTCTTCTTCTTCTTCTTCTTATTATTATTATTATTTTTATTATTATTTTTGTTGTTGTTGCATCAGTTTACTTATAAACTTTTAATTTTAAGAGACTGAAGTTGCTTAAAGGATTATTTTATATCAGCCATAAATAATTTATAACTTGCAATAATATTAATCTACGAAACAGGCATTTCAGAATTAGCTTTTTTGTTTGGGCTACAGGGTAATTTGACATCATGATGAAGCGAAATATAGTGTACATTTTTGACGTATTATCATGTTGGGAATACAATTAAACAGTCTGAATGGCAGAAACTTAATAGTCTTTTATTATTATTATTATATTTGGAATTTATTCTTATCGAAGTTTTTTGGTAATTCACGCATTCTGTGAGAGATATTACAATTATATGGTTTTTAAAGAGCGATTTTAACTTGTGGCAACTCCCAAGACACCTCAAAAATATCCTTTGTTAAATTTGGCTGAGCTGGCGAAAGCTATGAAACAATACTTGCTGCCATTTCATTGTTGAGTCTGTCACATTGTACTTCCAGGTCGCTCGCTCTGACCCCGAAGGCAAAAAGAATGTTACTGTGCGACATGCATCGTGAATGTACAGTCAGAGTCAGTTATTATTTTTCCTTCTTTGTAATTTAGTTCATTTGCGAAATTTCATTCAGATGAAACAAACCAACGTGTTCGTAATTTAATACAATGTTTTGCCTTTGATATTAATGCAGATTAAGGTCCACTTGCTCCTAACCGAAAATTAGCTAGGACATTACACCGAGTTGAAACTCATGCTAGAAAAGGCCATGCTTTGTCTTCTCCAACCGGACATTTCTCAGAATCTGCCCTCATTTAAAATAGCGCACGAATTCAGATGTAAACAATTTACACTTTAATCACAAACTATTGAAATTACGACAGACCTAATTAATGTAGGCTAGGACTTTTTTTTTTTTTTCCTATATCATAGTTTCCATTCCAGAAAAAGTAATAATTGTACAGTGCTTCCTTTTACAAATTTGGTATGGTTTACCACGCCCAGATTTGTGGGTCAAACAGAGCAAAACAATTCTTGGGCAATTTTTCTGTAGCCCAGTGAGTATTATGTAGCAGCGACACTTCCGCGCGCGCACACACACAAGCTCACCTGGCCGTAGTACCTTTGATGGAGACGGATGGACTCACGCAAGTCAAAATAAACCAAATTATCGTGTTAGAGTTCTTTAAACACTGACAAGCTTTGAGAGGCCAGGACGCATAGGCGGTCATTGTTACCAAGAGGAATTTGTATTGATTGTTTTTTGTTTTCTTTATCACCTCTGTGACAAATTTGTTTACATACATGCCCTACAATAGATTATGAATTAAGTTCGGTTAATAAAATTGAAAGTTGGTGGTCACACGTTTCAGATAGTTCAAGGAGAGAATATTTTAAGAGGATAATAATTCGATTTAAGAAGCAATGAAACATTTAGCCTTCATTTAGCTTGATACTACAGGAATGGAATTTTTAAAAATGGAATATCACCAGTAAGCTATTTTGCATGCAGAACAGGTCTGCAGTGAACCGGTAAAACACAGTAAGTCACAGATTAGTGTTTTTGAGAAAATAAAGAAAAAAAAAATGCTTCAGATTCACTTGCAATTGATTTGTTTTTCAAGGTAAAAAGCGGTAAATGGGATGCGTTTTATTTCGTTGTGATGTAATTGTTATGTGCAATATTACAAAGTATGTCCAATTGTATCGGCCATTTTAAAACGTGTAGATTGTGACTTACTGCGTTTTACTGTGGAGTTATGCTGATAATTTGATTATTTAATCGATATGAGATGGATATGAAGCATTCAATTAAATGAAGAAAGGGGTGAAATACTCATATTATTATTATTATTAATTTATTCCCCAATTTGACCTTAAATGTAAAGGTGATAATTACACACCTGCGATTATCGCTTTGTTATACGCTGCATGATATGTCCCTTCAGACAATGGATATGAAGTAGTATCAAAATTCCCAAACTACCAATGAACGAATGACTCATTAAGAGTCAAGTGCGTTTCATAATTTGCAACATCAAGTGTGGCAACATCAAATTCTGACTTCTGGGACCACTGCAATATACGAGTAGCTATGTCTGAATCACTTTAATACACGGCAGTGACCTGTCTTCATTTAGGACAATTTAACTTTTACCTCTGAAAATAAGTACGTCATTTTCTTACCTCTAAAGATGCAATAGTTACGAATTTTTCTAGTGGACTTGATGATTTTGACAAGAAAAATGAATTTTGCGAGGACCAAATTATCCCGTCTATGTTAAAACCGCAGTACTCTTTATTATGAAACAGAACTTGCGATATAGCAACAATGAAATATTATGACAATATTGAAGAAAGCAGAAGATAGCCCACCCACAGCAGATGTTAATTTGTTTATAGAGACGTCGGTGATGATAGTGCATTTGAATAAAAAAAGAAAAGTATTTTAGCCAATATACGGAAAGATTTTTGGAAAAAACAACTGTAACCAAGTAGTCCCATGATATTGCCAATTTCGCGTACTTGAATTGTTACTTTTGGTCTCCATTTTTCAAAATGTGAGGGATAAAAATAAAATATATCTATGAGCACTATTTTTTCAGTATCAGTCACTGCAGCCATAATACTGATCAACGCGAACAAAAAGTAATTGCTGGAGTGTGTGCGGCCGCATGCAGACCTTGGCTAACTGAATAATTAAACGAACATGGCAATATCGGCTCAGTCACTGGACCTTGGTGCTAATGGATTTTGAAATATTTAAATTCCTGCCCTTTCAGACATCTTCAGTTTGAAATGAGGATGTTTATCGCTGGAGCTACGGTAGGAATGTGGAGGAATAAGTCCGTCAGGTCAGTGCAACGAGCTCAGAAACTGCGACTGCATGTATTTTACAGACAGCAGGCAAACCAGTTTTTACCTGGGCTATGAGATCTTACTACTCCATTAAAGGAAATAATAATAACAACAACAACAACAACAAAACAACAATAATAATAGTAATAATAATAATAATAATAATAATAATAATAATAATAATGGTGGTGATGATGATGATGATGATGATGATTATATAATAATAATAATAATAATAATAATGATGATGATGATTATATTATTATTATTATTATTATGGTTGTTGTTGTTAATATTATTAATACTCGTGCTAGTGGCAGTAGTAGTAGTAGTAGTAGTATTTATTGTTGCTGCAGTAATGCATGGGAAGCTAATCATATTGGGAAGAAATTTTCTGCGCTCTTTAAATTGCTTAGAAAAATGGATGCGTAAACTCTGAAACAAAGAAAAAAAATTTGCGCTCATAACAATTTTGCTTTGTTCAGTGAAAAAAAAAAATCCATACATGCATGTACTTTTTTCCTTAAGAACAGTAGTGCCTCATCTTTGGTAATACATAATTTTGCCGTCAGCTCTTTTTCTTGTTTAAAATGCGAGCTGCTACATTAATCGCGATATAGTGTTTGATTTTTTCCAATCTAAATTTTAAGCAATAAATACCCATAGCTTGCCGAAAACTATTTCATCCAGAGAGCTGATGAACCGGTATCTCGCTGAAATGGCCCAATGAATAATATTTTCATTGCAACAGTTAGTTTTTATAATTGTTTAAAGGACATAACTCAATACTTTGGACTAAAACAATGCTTCTTTGCCTTATACGGTCTCTCAAAAACGCACATCGAGGATTTAGTCATACTTCTTATCATTTATTTATCTTTTTTCATTTAGCAAATATTTGGTACAATGGCCATTTTTCGGACATGCTGTAGGCCTTTCCCTTTAAACTTTATCTTAATTTTGTTCTTTTATCATAGCAACCAAATGTAGATGCGTTTTATAGACTATTTTGGTATTAAAGTTTTTGGTATTTTGGTATTAACAGTCTGAGATGGCAGAGGTCCTATGAAGGTACTCTTTCAGGCTGAAGTGCACCAGAACGTGCAAAACAAATTTTGCTAGGAGAGCAGTGCCGCTTTACGCCTAATGTGCCTGCGCGTGGCCATTTGACAGTGGCCGAGTCAGTTGCCCTGCCTTTGTCCTTTGAAGACATGCTGACAGCACACGCGTTAACAAACACAATAATATCAAAGCGAAGTGGAATAGGTATTCTTTAGTAGGCACCAAATAGATGCGTTGAAGGGGTGGTTAGATGACTAACAGGTTCATACCATTACAGATCATGGAAAGAGACATTATTGTTTTCTTTGCCGCTAATTCCTGCAACAGCCAATCAAAAAGAGGCTTTTGGGATCATTTGTATTTCATCAGCTTGCCTGGATAAGGCATACTGAGTGAGTTGTCAAAATACAGCTCCCTTTGAATTAAATCTTTAGAGCCAAGATTGGTGGCCAGTTAAAAAGCAGGAGGATATACCCACATCCCTCATGCAGCAGCTCAGAAAGTCCTCTCATTCTGTCAGAAGAGAAAAGGGGGACTGTAAAAATAAACACCCAACACCCCCCTTCACCCGCATAGATAAGGCCGTGTGAGCAGCAGAGGGCTCCTGGTACAGCCCCAGTGTCCCCCCTCCTTCAGGAAGAAGCCCAGCACACCTCACTACTGCTGGGTCACTGAGGAGGGAGGGGGGCTTCCTTACTTTGTACACCCAGACCCCTTCCACACAGATCATTGTCTAAAATTAAAAGGGGCCGAGGCCCCCCTCAAGTTTTACTACCTCTCCGGAAGGTGGCAAGTATTTTTGTCCAGTGCAAAGCGCAGTGTTTATCTTCCTTATCACACAGAGGAAACCTATGGGAAGCTGTAAGCCGTTCTCTCAACTGCTCCCCTGTCACATAATTATAATGCATTACACAAAAACAGAGTGGCACTGAACGTAGTTTCAGGCATAATTTAATAACAATAGCCTGTTATAAAAACGAACTGGCTTCCCTCTGCAAAGCTTATCAGCTGAAATTCTATTCCTCGGAGTATGAAAATATATGATCTAAATATTTTTATGGGGACAACACAATGTGCTCTCGCTAACCTTTGCCAAAAGGTGAATGACAGGAGCATCCTGCCGAGAGGAGTTCTTTGAGATTTGAATGGAGGCCAGTGCTGATGGCTTCAGAGGAATCGCATGGAGAGCAAACATCACAGTAGGCAAGCTTCGCACCAGAAAGACTTGCATACATCATCATACATCATACAGTGAGGAAAAGACTTGTCAGGGTGGAGATGCGTTTATGCAAATGTTTTTCTTTTTTCTGACTTTTCCAGTGGATTAGGTGTCAAGCACTCAAAACAAGTCAATTTGGAGAAGTAATTACTGTAACAGGCTACTTACATGGCCAAACAAACATCTTTGTCAGCAGACAATTTGCAGACAGATCAAAGTCAATGTTTGACAGGGACATTCAAACACTTCAGATTTATACCAACATAGTTTCACTTTAAATACGAACAGAGCATGCTCTCAATCTCAACAGAACTCATCGCAATAAAATTACTATAATAAACTGAAGATATGTCATATTAATTTTTGGTGAACATTTAAATCTCAACAAAAATAAAAGATGAGATAGGTTACCATTGTTTAGTTTGATCCAATTCAGGATTACAAGGATATGGACAATGCTTGTAGTAAGACTTTTCAGGAAATGCCGCATATTTTAAACATTTACACTGGTTTAATGTTGGAAATATCACTAAAGCAAAATCAAAAATAAGCAAGCAATAAAGAGACACAAATACCCTAGGCACAAATCCCTGCCAGCCCCGAGTCATCGTAAGGACAGTGTGGTGCAGACAAGCTCTTGTGGAAGAAAACTTTATTTTTATAGTTTAAAATCATTATTAAGCTTTTGACAAAATGATACTCAACCTTCCACACAGGAGACATTTTTACAACAAAATATGTGTGGCAAACATACTTAACAAAGGCAAAAAGAATTATTCTAACTGTATTCTTGGTGCATAAAGCACAGAGAGTATGGAACATCAGCTAATTTCCTGGATTAAACAGGAGGCTCATTATTACAAGTGTGACTCACAAAGTAACTTTGGTTGCTTCGAGGTTGTAGCTTCAGTTCCCCTGTGGTGTGCTACTGCATGAGAAGTCCCCCACATGTATGAAAATGTGTGCATTTCAATTCTGCCAGCTTTTCAATTGTTGGATGAAGTGACCTGATGTTGGATAAGGTGCGCATGATTTTTTTTTTTGGAGTGGAATAGCAAGTTGGGAAAGTTCTTTTGGATAAGAATAAGGGAATTAGGTAAGGTATACATAGTATGTGGACGGTAATATGGATATTGGGTGAAGTGTGCACCGTGTTTGAAGGCAAATAAGTTTTGGGATAAATTGTGCATCGTTAAGGGATCTCAATGAGGGTAATAGTTAAGTTGTCCTAGCTCGCTGTCCAGTGCCCTGAGCATGGCTGTCAGGCTTCAAGTCACGGCACCCTGGGAGACACAGTTAGACCACACTCACTTCAGTGGAAAACTGCCAGCAAACTGTTCAGGTTTCCCAGGAATGGTGTGACTTTTCCTTTGCCGTCTGGCACTATGCACAGTAAAAAGCGGAAAACATAGCATAACATATTTCAGGAGTGGAACAGCTTCAATTGGGTTTGAGAGGGACAGAGGGAAAACAGAGCAGTGAGCGGGTAAGAATGTTAAGAGGAAAGTTTCAAAAGATTGAGCCTACTTACATGCCAATTTTCCAAAACAACCACACCTGATTCTCAGAAATATAGCAATTGGATTATAGAACTGCTCCCATCTCTTCATTTGGAACAACATATTGACTCCTGGTGCCAAAATTGCTGTGATTTTATCTAATTGAAAAGAAGGAAAAGCACAAGTGAGTTTTTCAGTGGATCAGGTCCAAATCCGAATGAGGAAGTGGTTTCAAGCTATATTTAGAAGTGCTATGGTGTTTGTTGTGACACGGGGAGCCAGCAAGAACCAACTGAATCATATAAGAGAGTTTGATGATGAAGATTTCACTACAAACAAATCTGAAAAAGTCTCATAATTGATCCATGTTTAAGTCAGACAGAACTATATAGTAATTGATCAAAAGTACTCAGAACATTGAACGCTCATTACATGTAATAATGATACAGGTAATTAAACTAACAGTTGTCACACCGTCTATAATCATTAGCGCTCCTTGAATTCTGTTGACATTTGAAAGCCTTGGTCATAGCCTGGCTTCTTCATAGTTATGCTCAGCTTGTAAGATTTATGTTCATTGTGAACCTCACCGACCCAAATGTTTCCTCGTCTGTGGGAACCACTGTGTTTTTACGTGTTAGGTCCCCAGATCTGCTGGGTCACTGGTGGTGCTCCTCGCATGCTATTCCACTAGCATACAATAGATCAGACTGCATGGGGATACAAGTGAATCCGGGAATGAAGAAAGAGGAGATGTTATCGGGCTCATGCTGAAAGAGGTACACGTGACTGGCACTGAGCTCCTGGATTACAACGGTTAAACTGAACGCAGCTGGCCTCCTCTGGTTCAACTTGCTTTATCCTCCAAATGCCTTTTTTTCATTGACATCTAATGCACGACACCTCAGAAGCTATTTTACAAATGAAGCATTAATTTTCTGTAATATGATATAAAGAATACAGTCTTCTGTTTACACTCAGGGGCAGAGTAAACTGAAACTCAAAAATCTGTTGATAAATAATTCAATGTTTATATGTACCAATTTTGGCTATTTGAAAAATCTTACCAATGTATGGAAACTAATACATTTATATTTTACTATTATAGCAACTCAAGGGGACAAAGCATTTATGGATTAGATGCTTCCATAGTGCAACTGTCCATGTCAGATGATACAGAGCACAGAGAAGTCGGTGGAGCTATTGGACAATGTTGATGCAAAGCTTTGTCTTTGCACAGTGAAGCTTGCATCTGTGGATCCTGTGTTGAACAGTGTTGACTGACAAAGGTTTACCAAAGTGTTTCCAATTCCATGTCAAGATGTCCATTACGGTTGCATGACGGTTCATAAGACAATGACATCTGAGGGATATAAGATCAGGCGCACTAAGAAGTGATTTTTGGCCTTGACCCTTTACACCCCAAGATTTGACCGGATTCCTTCCATCTTTTACTTATGTACTGTAGACAGTGAATTGTCAAAAATCTTACAGATTTGTCTTTGGCGAATGTTGTTCTGAAAGTAATGGATTATAAGTTTATGCATCTGTCGGAAAATTGCAGAGCTTCAAGCTGTCTTTGATTCTGATCAGAACCTCACAAATCACAGTCTACCAGCACTGAGAAATGCTGGTTTTCTACCTTCCCTTTACCTGGGAGTCAGGTGTGAAGACAGTTTGGCTAATCATTGGCAATAATCATTCACTGAATTGCCTTGAAGGAGTGAAAACCAAGGCTGGAACCAGATTCAAGCTCCAGATTTGGACAGCCCTGCTCTTGAGAGACTACGCCTTTTTTAGGACCCCTTTTCATACTACAATATAACATGGTTGACTCACCAACATCATCCATTTGACATCACATTATTATTGCAACTTGTCTCATCATTATTAGACCTAAATGCCCCCTACGCCAGCTGTTTTGGAGTCTGTTGCAGCCATCAGATTTGAAATAAGCACATATGTTCAAAAAACAATTTAATTCATAATTTAACCCATTTAAACCGGGACAGCATGTGCGCATTTTAAGAACGTGTCTTTGCCGACACAGATATGCGCGTAATTTTGAAAGTACCGTAATTACTGTAAGTTTTGCGCAATAGAAAAAAAATTCCAACTGTTCCTGACCAAATACAGGTTACTATGATAAACATGGCAGCATGATTCTCTGCTGGGATTTTTGCATTAGGCCTTAAAGGGTTAAAGTATCAAATAATGTGTCATTGTGCTTTCAGTATAGTAGAGAGTGTGCATGGATTTTTCAAATCAATTGATGTTATTTATATTTTTCATAACTTGTCAACGTTTTTCAGAATTGGAGCTGTAAGATCTAAATACAATATTCATGAGAGAGGGCAAATGCACAATAAACAAACACACAAAAGTCTGCGACACTGGTCCTGGAGGTAAAAATGCTGCAGCTAGTGTGACTTTTCATTGCATATTTTGATGAATGGAATTGGCAGTCATTTCACCTTTAGTATTGGGACAGGAGGGGTTGCTGCTTTACAGGTGCAAAAAAGCTACAGACCACCAGCAGCTCTTCAGGGCCAGCAGAACCAGCAGTGCTCTGATGTAGATCCTTCATGCAGGAACAAAGACCACACCTGAATATATGCATGCACACGCACACGCACGTACACACACACACACATGCGCGCGGGCACACATACACGCACACATGTGCATACAGACGCACACACACATACTCACATACACACACACACACTCACACATGCGCTCACATGCACAAACACATAAACACACACACACAAGCGCTCACATGCACAAATACACACACACACACACACACACACACACAGACATGCACACATGTGCAAACGTGCACATAGATGTATGAAGACATATACAGATGCTTACACACAAACGAACGCACGGACAGACACGCACATGGGTCAATGACAAATAGGCCTTTTAAAAATGTTTTTTTTTAAATAAATCTTTAAAAATGTCCAGAATACATTTATTTGAAGTTGGAATAGTGTGTTTAAACGAGTCTTAATGGTTGCACAACATTTATAGGGTTTTAGTAGTTTTAGTCTGTATTTGCAATTTCACCAGCCAAAAAATGTCAGGTGGTGCAACCAAAAGTTTCTTGAAAAAAAAAACACACTTCCCTCTTTTTTCAAAGTGATTTTTTTAGTAAGTATACCTGAGAATGCCTACTCTGTCTAAAACATTACTATTTTGTAATTGAGCTGGGTATTAAAAGTAACTTATCGATTCTTTATTGTAGGGGGGCGGGTATTTTGGTTTTCCAAACAATTTAAGAACAATTAAACTATTAAACTTTGTTTATTTGAAAGGTTTTCAATATAAAATTATGCCCCCATATTAATATATTAATTCATATTTTAAATTACATATTTAATACATTTCACATTATGTTAACTTGCTCGGATGGTTGCGCCACCTGACATTTTGAGGGTTTGAGATGGCAAAACATAAAATACATATCATTTTTACGATAAACTGGAAATATGTTCAAATTAAACACGTCATTGTCACGTCATTGACCCACATGCGTACACACTCATGAACATAGATAGATGCATGCAAACGCATACACACACACACACACACACACATAAACACATGCACGCACACTCATGTGCACAGACATGCACATACATGGAAGCCTACAGATCCACACATAAACTCACTGGTGCATGTACATTGTCCCTGAATGCTTTTGACAGACAGGAAGGAGACTGTGTGTGCAGAGGATGATGGATGAGATGATGACAGGTCACTGCATGAGTAGGCACTCGGACCGCCTCAAAACAACAGTGAGAACAGGTGCAGATCTCGACCCCAGGGCCCTGCAGTCCCTCAGGGTCCTCAAAACTCAAAGCTTTTCACAGGTTAATTGGTCGAACTTTGTTCAATTTATCAAAATGCTGTTGCTGCAAGTAACAATAATTTTAGTTTTTACCAAAATACAGATTGTGAATGCAATTTGGATGCACTGTTATTCTCTTTGTCCCACTCTCTTTCTCTCTCATACACAAATGTATCACAGTGTATTTTGTGCACTATACCTCTTCTTGAGAGCTGCACTGAAAGTAGTAACTCTAAAGCACCACATCCACCTCCTTGCTCCATTCTCTCCCTGCTTTCATCGCTTTGTGGCTTTAAACCAGCACCAGTTTGCAAACAACTGGCCGCACAACTCCTTCCTCTCCTCGAAAACTCCACAATAACAAACAGAAAAACCACGAACTGAAATATGTATAAAAAAATAAAACAAAACAACAAAACCAAAAGCGTGGCCCTGCTCTGGGCTCCCAGGCCCAGGCTGTGCGTGGCTGTGTGGAGCCCTGTCCGTGTGTTTAGAGATGGTGGGGGAGGGTCTCTGGTTACAGGAGGTCCAGCTGTTGGGAAGGGCTCTACTGTTTTAGGCCCAGGTCCAATTATCATCACCTAATTAGTGTTGTACAAGGGAGCTGATTTGGGGGGCTGGGATCTCCGAACAATTCGCAGGCAATGCCATCGCCTCGGGGCGGAATCTCTTCGCTTGTTTGGGAAGCTGTGGGAACACAGAGGACGCCCCTGCTATCCCAGAGCTTCTAAAGCCCAGAGACCAAAGGCACAGAAAAGACAACACAGCAGTGAAAGCCTGACACATCATCAAAGGATAATCTGCCTCAAAATGTCATCATGCTCTTTTTCTCCTTACCTAACTCATTATTGATACACCTGGATTATTAAGAATAGTTTCTCAATATAGTATGCAGGGCAATGTACAATCAATGTGCTTACTTACACACATTCAGTACATACTACTTAAATCATGTGTCTATAAAAATGACCATTTTTATTGATGCATCTACTTCTGGATTAGTTGCCCTTCAGCTACCAGAAGAGTGAATTTTTAATTATGTGAATTCAGCAAGGTGGTGAAAGCTTTCTTTTAGGATATTGATTCAAACAAATTTGATATTATCATGCAATTCCTGATTATTTTGCGGCCGCTCATTAATGTTTTAAACCTCTCGTTTGACACCATCACTAACTATTGGGTTGAGATCCAGGGATTGTACAGGCCAGTGCAGTGAACTCAATTCAATCCTATGTGCTCCATGGCAGCGCAGTATCCAACAAAATATATGCAGGATGCTAATTGTCAGCAAACTTAGGTATGATGTGGCATTCAAATGATACTAAATTCTATCTAAGTAGCCCGATTCAAAAATCATGAGGAAAATCAGCATATTTTCAGGACTGTAGTGCTCCGCATTGTTTAATAAAAGTACCCTGCAACTTAAAGGAGCTGTGTCACAATCACTGCGCATTCTCAAAACTTTGTAAACCATTCAGCTTAATATTTCTTCATCTATGAAGGTTATTGGTGGTTTCAAGGTTTCTTAATAATTGGCACCCTTCATTTTGTACTTAATGCAACCACCCCTAGCAACGGTAACAGCATGGAGTCTTTTCTTGTAATTTTTGACAAGGTTAAGGCACATATTTGGAGGGACCATTCCTCTGAGCAGATCCATTCAAGATCCTTCACATTCTTGAGTTTGTGTTTGTCAACTGCCCTCTTTAACTCAGCCCACAGGTTTTCAATTGGACTGATGTCTAGCGAGTGAGATGGTCATTGCAGAACGTTGATTTTGTTGATACTGAACCATTTTTGTGTGGATTTTAAGGTATTCTTTGGGTCATTGTCTTATTGGAAAGTCCACCCATGGCCAAGTCCCAGCCTTCTGGAGGAGGCTACCAGATTGTTAGCCAAAATATCCTAATACTTGGTGGAATTCATTATGCCATTAATGTTAACCAGTGCCCCCAGACCTCTTGAATTAAAACAGCCCCAAAACATGACTGAACCACAATCATATTCCACCATGGGTGCTTCTCCTTGTATGCAACTCTATTTCGACACCAAACATGCCAATGCTGTATCTGACTGAAATGCACAATTTTGGTCTCATCTGACTAAAGCACCTTGATCCAGTCATAATTTAAACAACATTTGGCTAATGCCAAGCACTTGCTTCTGCATCTTTTGGTCAGAAAAGGCTTTATTCTAGCAACCCGTCTAAAGAGTCTGTGGTTGTGGAGGTGGCGCCTGATGGTGCTTTTTGAAACCTGGTGACCCAAAGATGCCCCAAGGCCTGCAATTCCTTCACAGTGATTCTTGGGGATTTTGGTGCTTCTCTCACCATCCTCCTCAGTCTCTTGGGGGGGCAAATGCAGTTGCATCCTCTACCCTTGAGATTTTCAACAGTTCCATATCTTTGGAATTTTTAAATAATTGCTCTGACAGTGCTCAATGGCACATTCAATCATTTGTGAATTTTCTTGAGCCATTAGCACATTTATGAAGGTCTATGACCATCTTTTGAACTGGCAGTTGTTTAGTTTTTGTCATGGTGTTGGATGACAAAGGAATATTGCATGTGTTACCTCATTTTATACCCTTGTGAAACAGGAAGTGATGTAATGGCTCAGTAAAGTTCCTTAACACTAGGATAAAACTTAAATCAGCGGAATTAAATTCCCGGTTTAATTTTGGTAAATGTTATTTACAATAATTTTTGAGGGTGCCATTTATTGTGAAACCTTGATTTGGAGGAAATAGATTTTTAATTAAATCAGTAAATTATTTTGGTTGGTTCCACTGGGACATTGATATTGTACAGTATTGCCCACATGTTGTTATTTAGAATGTACCCATAAATATATTTTCTAGAATTTTTTAAAGTATTGTTTGTGCATTGCCAGTCAGGGTGCCAGTAATTTTGGAGCCCACTGTATATACTTACAAAGCAAAATGAAGACGGATTAGCAGCGATAGAATCAGATTTTGACTTGCAGTCGAATGGATTTACTTTGTTTGATTTCTTGTGAGTCCTGAGCATGCGCAGTAATCGTGACACAGCTCCTTTAGGCATGCAATATTTAATATGGGTAACTCAGCACTAAAAATGACTTTAATTGTGTTTTTACTGCGCTCATAGGACATTCTTATTCAAATGTAGTGGTCATTTTAACTTTACTTAATGGTAAAATCATTAGAGGGGAATTGGCGATGTCCTGCAGATTCTGTTGACCAGATAACATGACTGACAGAAGCTTGTAAAGAGACAAAAGAAAGAGTGAGAGATGGAGAGACGGAGTGCTCTCTTTGCCCCGTATCCCGAGGGAGCTGAGGGGATTAGGGTCCCCTTCCCAGTGGCTCTGGCAATGTCCTGTTTATCTTTTCCCCAGCACAGTTTTCCTGAAGGAAACTGCCACATGCTGCGCACGACCTCACGCTCCCTCCCCTCCGGTTCCTTCATCTTCCTCACCTCTCTCACCAGCCCGATCCATCTCACACACGAGTGCAGCCAACACGTGCTATTAGAGTCCAGTCTCATCCTGACTCGTCACGCAGTAACGATACCTGATGAAGCATTGATATACAATGAAAAATAAGGCTTTTGGTGTCTTTATTTGACACCAGTTTAAAACAAACCCTACCCCTTAACCCCCAACCCTTAACCCGAACCCTAACCTAAAGGGCTCTATCTTTCACACTGCCTTACCCGTTGCCACTACCCGCAACCCGTGAATTACGCATTTAGCAGC
Organism: Gymnothorax javanicus; assembly: GCA_029692085.1. Lineage (NCBI taxonomy): Eukaryota > Metazoa > Chordata > Actinopteri > Anguilliformes > Muraenidae > Gymnothorax > Gymnothorax javanicus. The sequence goes on along the minus strand of CM056195.1, from coordinate 26,118,874 downwards.
TTCCACTATCCCTAAACGATATCTTGCGGCCATACTACCCGCTATGCATTATGTCTAATCCTTTATTTGCGCCTGGAGGTGTGCCCGTGGGCGTGTTTATGCGCTTTCCCTAAAATTGCTATCTTGACCACACACTTTAGGGAAAGCGTGTAGCGGGTCCTAAAACCACGCGCTACCCGCATTTGGGCTTTCACAAGAGCCCTATGCATTAGCACTCAGCAATGGAAATTTTTTCCTGCGAGAGCGGCATTTCAGAACTCTCTTGCGAATGAAGGTAATTTCGGCGACAAGTATGTACGCCTGTTTTTGCAGTGCGGTCGCGCAACTTGCTGTAAAAAAAAATAGACAACTGTCCGATTGGAAAATGTAAACGGACGAAACCACGTACTTGTCACCAGAATTACCTTCATTCGCTGAAGAGTTCTGAAATGCCGCTCTCGCTGGGGGAAAAAAAAAAAAGTTACGTCGCTGAGTGCCAGTGCATATACCTAATTTTATTTTTCTAAAATGGGATTTTGTTCTATGCTTCATTTCAGACGGGAAAGAGAGTTGGAAGTGCATGGCGAAACGCTTTTTTTTTTTTTTTTTTTTTTTTTTGAAGTTTCCATCACAAAAGGGGTAGGCTTGATTTATTTATTTTTTTACTACAAACCAAACATTGAACAATATGTCAATGTCAAATAATAATAATAATAATAATAATAATAATAATAATAATACAATTCATGATTAACTTAACAAAAACAGATCCTCCCCTGACTGGATTTGACCTCATGCACGGGCAATTTAACTTCGTCAACGGAGAAACGTGGCGACCTTCCTCTCTCCATCACGGGTTTCGGTTTGAGGATTTGGGATAGCGCAGCCTGCTCCGAAAGGCAGTGGCACCTGGCACACTGATTGGTTTAACTGGCGTAACGCCCAAACCACGCCTATGCATAATGTAACGGGTAGCGCTGGTGTTTTAGGGATATAGGCAGGTGTGCAAGATAGCAACTTTCGCGGGGGAACGCCTCTTACGCAATGCGAAATCCCCAAATAACGGGTTTAGGGACTCTGGCGCAAGATAGGGCCCTAAATGTCAAACAAGGAAGCCAAAAGCCTCCTTTTTCATTGTATATCGACACTTGGTCAGGTAGCGTCACTACATGCCAACCTGGGATGAAAATGTGTTGGCTTTTATGCTGTCACGCATCAGCTGATGCCCACTCGCATTACACTGAAATGACCGATGTTCACGTTCAAAGCCAGGCAACATAGACGTCAGTCCCCACCACAATGCTCTCAGACAGACCTGTGCCTGATGCCAACCTCAGGTGTCTTCCCTCTTACGACTATCTTCATCTCACCCTTCTTATTTGTGTCCCTTGCTAAGTTCCATTAGCAAATGCAATTGGGTCCAAGTGAGTGAAGAGACTGGCTTATTAAAGATGGTACTCATGCATTGCAAGGGCTACTCATAATTGTATATCTGCTCTAAGCCTATGTTGAGGATAGGCCTAGGGCCAGCTTTTTCATGTACCAGCAACAGCTCTTACTCGAGAATAACTGAATATCCTTTTTCAAGAACATGCCTAATGCAGCGGGAGTGCTACTGATGAGGGCCAAGACCCTCACAAGATGGCCGCCACCATCCTATCTGGCACAAAGGCAGTTGATTGCAGTTACATGGCCCTCCCCTCTGATTACTGCAGACAGCCAAAATGCGGGGCACGGTTCGTGTAATTATGTTTACAATATCAGGCCGCAAGATCTTGCGGGAGGGGTGTCGACGTGGTGTCGGAGCTCAGCCACACAGGCAGAACTGAGCGCGCCCGGCCCTTTGTTTGGCAGCCGACCCCCCAGGGTGGGCGGTGAGCCTCTTATCGTACGGTTGGCAGAGGGGGCAGGGGGATCGCCGGCGGGACTAAGGTTACCTCGGCGGAGCCAGCGGAGGGTCAGTTCGCTGCGGGACCCTTCTCCAGGGTGACCTCGGGGCCCCCAACCAGCCGGGACTTCTGAGGAGAGGAGAGGAAGGAGAGGGGGGAAGACCTCTGAGAACAGGCCCCCAGTCCAGCCCGGGCCAATGTGTTCCCAATCAGAGGGAACACAAACACTTTTATTAAAGAGGGCCCAGCACTGAGGGTACATAGCTCACCAAAGCACATGCTGACCTGCCCGCACAACTGCATAACCAGCTCTTCACTAGCTCAGTGCAGTCAGCCTAGGGAGAAGGGTGGGGGGGTGGACAGTACATGTATTATCAGAGCCTGACTGCGCAGTCCAAGCCGGTGTATGTGTTAGCTACTTACGTGAGGTCACTGCCATATTTGTTTTGATTGAGGGTAGAAGTGAGAAGTTTGGAGCTCATTATTCACTCAAGTCACTTTTTATTCATTGCCACCTTTCCGTCTCTTTCCCTAAACATTACAAACATGCAGACGTGCTCTAATTTACTCAATATCTCCACTCCTATGTGCCCTACATAGACAAACACTGACACACATACACACAGACACACACACTCATCCTTGTGCTTCTATCCATGTGAGGACATTACATTGACTTCCATTCATTTTTTATGTGTCTCTATAGCCTTTCCCTGATCTTAACAATAAGCAACGAATGCCTAACACAAACCCTCACCCTAACTTTAACCCATCCCGAATTCTAGCCTTACCCCTAACCTTAACTAATGTCACAACTCGCCTTTGTAGTCCTGAGGACACATAAAAAAGCCCTCACTTCCCAAAAATGTCCATATTCTGTAGGAAAAAAAAAACATTTTTGGTTCTTACTTTGTAGCAAGTACAAGAACACACACACACACTTGGAGACACACTTATACCCTCCCTTTCTCTGGTAACCTAAACAAATGGAGGGCTTACGGGGTTGAGCTGGCCAGTAATGAGAGGCAGGTGAAAAGACGGTGTGTGTGTTGACTGTAGAAACACCGTCAATTACTGAGCAATCTTCAGTCTGTCAGTCAGCTTCTTACAAACTCTAATGTTTCTTTTGATACCACAATCCTATTTGTGGGTTTATTTCACCTATATATCATGAGTTTTATCTTACTTTAATGTCATAATCACTTACTTAGCTAATGGAATTTCCTGGGGAAGTGTAAATACTTTTCTTTAGAGTCTAAGCACACAGAAAATAAAAGATATTTCACATGAAGGCTTAAATTGAAAGACACTAAAATTAGCGTATTAAAAATTCATTAAACCATGAAGATTCACCATTTGCAATGAATATCCTCTGTATCATGATGTTTTCATTTTTTCATGAAGGAAATAAGACGTCAAAAAAATTGACTGCTCAAGGCCTTATCAGGCCTCAGAAACTTTCATTCAGACTCTTATAATGGAGCTCCCGTGTTGATTTTTGATTGAGCAGTTAATTGCTATGTCTTTGTACAGAAATTATAATGAAACAGTTGGGTAATGTGCCAAATTTTTTTACTAATAAATGCTGTGCAATATAAGAAATTCAGTCAGGTTGTGGCACCCCTGATGATTTTTAAAAAATTTAAATTGTAATTTATTCACTTTTTTTTCCTTAAAAACATCAGTATCGCAGTTAGTAGCATGCAAGAATACTGACTTGCAGCCTTCTATCTATTTATGTTTCATATTTTCTGAACATCACAGATTTAACTGTGGATACAAAAAGATTTATCAATGATAAAATGTACAGCAAAACATTGTTTGGGCAATAATCATTTGGGTTAAACATCTGGACCAGCTGCTCACTCCTCACTGGGGTAGATGGTAAGGGAAGCAAAGAACAAACCAGAGTTCAAACATATCAAACTACAGAAATTAGTCTTACGGCCACAAACTCTCCAACTAAACAACATCAATCCCAAAGCTGTCTTGGAAAGTCCTTTCTGAGATTTATCAAGAAATTCCTGCGATGCCATAAGCACGTGACTCAAAGTGGATGCTGCGGTAGATAAGATCACAGGCCAAAAATATACTGTTTTGGACATGCACACTGCTGGCATGCTTTGGGATTCATGAGGCACACATGCCAGGAAAAGCGGCTCAGACTCTTCATCAACTCTGGTGGTGAACCAGCGGCCACTGTTAAGAATAGAGGCATAATGAATTAGACTAATCTCTCTCAATGATCAACTAAGTTTCTAGACACAGACATAAAAAAACTTTAGAATTCAACATGGCAGGGCCATCTAAGGGCATCAAGGATTTTGAAAGCTCCTGCATGGAGAAATGGTTTGAGATCCCTCCAAAATGCGATCACCGCTTCTGTTTAGAAATACTGTGTAAAAAGAAATAGGCTAAGTGCTGTTATCCTCACCAGCTTACTAGGGGGGAGTGCACCAACTGCCACAGGGGTGACAAGAATTTATCAGAGAATAAATTATATCAAAGCAATTTCTCTTTGCGCATCTTTAAGAAGTGTCCTTTTGGACCTCAGTAATGATCAGAATATTCTAGTTTTCTACTGTGCCATTAAAGTCATTATAATCTTCACCCTGGCTTCACAGACCTAAAAATGAGATTTTTTTTTCTGTACATTTTGTCCAGACTGCCCCCTTGTGGTACAAGGTATAACCTAATGAACTCCAGTAGTGGTTAAAATGCGTCCTTTATCAACCCTTTTCTGACTTCTTCTTCAGCTCTGAGTCACGAGAATGTAAAATTTGTTTGTGAAGAAATTACTTGTAATGCTAACGAAACTCAAGACCTGCATGTGAGAATTTGTTTCCAAGATTTTGATTGGCTGTTACAGACTCATAAAGCTGCGTGGCTTGTTTACTCAGTGTTTGTTTTCAGTTGCTAGCTGGATAACACGCTCCCCCCCGCTGTAACCTTCCTGATAAGAGGGTCTCTGATATCCCTCAGACAAGCTGCATACTCACAGGAGCTCCTGAGAAGTGCAGTCAGGCAGCTGCCTCAGGGTCAGGTAAACACCAGGCTTTAGGGATAAAAGGACAGAGCAGGGATTCTCACAATATGATGCTTTTATGGAGTTCAGTAAAACAAAGTCTAATTTGCCCTGCTTAGCTAGCTGTTTTGTAAAAAGTATAATGGTACGCCCATGGATTAATATGCGTTGCCCCAATTAGCAACAAATACTCCAACATGCCCACACCCACCACTCTTCAAAAAAGGTATGCAAACATCCCACATTTAAAGTCAGTCATAAAGTAAATAGAGAGGGCATTTTATTTTACGATCATTGTCATTATTGCATTATTGTATTTTTGGGTGTGTGTCTGTGTGTGTGTGTGAGTGACGGAAATATAAAAATAATGAATAGATGCTCACTGTGCCCTTCAAACAGTGGTTTAATTAATAATTTTTTGAAAGATGCATTATGCAAGTTATTGCTTTGTCCCAGCCAGGATTTTGAGAAAACCCACCACCAAGATGACGCAAACATGACCACCTCCCTAGCTCCTATTTTTGGAAATTAGTAAATCAATAGTTAATGGAGGTTCGCTCTCTTTTTTTGTTTTTAGAACTTTTTATTTATTCCACACAGACAAAACACATGAAGATGCATATAAAATCATCCCTGCCTCAGTTACATCCACTCAAATCCACATCATATTGCCCATCCCCGTACATATAGTTCCACCGTCCCTCACATCTTAACATATTTTACACAGATATCAACGGAGGTTCTCTTTTGATTCAGTGCTGCATTGTACCTTGAGAATATCAATACAAATGTAACGGTGTGCTGTCAACCTACGTATTTAAGTAATGGGTTGATATATTGATGTAGAATGGAGATCAGATTCTTACTTGCCAAACTATGGACAGAAATTTGTTCCAAATAGGCAAAACAAGGCCTGTAATTTCAAAGTTAACAGTTTTATCCTCCTCAACAGACCAACAATGAGTGAGCTTCCACACACTTTTACATGTATACAAGCAAACATGTATTCAGGTCTCATGTGAAGGATGTAGTTTGCATGGATATCTGTCGAATGTAAATTACTGTATGTACAATGTGCAGAATTTGTGGAAACTTTTTACAGGAATGTGTGCATATTTCACATGTAATGACTAGGATTACAAAATGTCTTCTCGGAGGGCAAAAAAAAAAAAAAAAAAAAAATCACCCTCTGCCGCGATTCAAATGAAAAGGTAAACGACGTGTGAGGCAGCCCCTATGTTGCACGTGGGGAGTTTTGGATCATTTTCACTCAGCTAAAGACCGGCTTTCTCCAACTGCATTCGACCGTGCCACCGGCCAGACAAGAGCGGATGATGGCTTACCTCCGTCTGACTGTCTGTGAGCAAGGAAACTCAATTCACCTTTCTCACGGATGAGACAGAAAGTTCCCCTCCTATAGTCATAGTCCACCATCGGTCATAATCATTTCTCTGGCACAGTAGGTTACAAAAAGATGAAGGAAGAAAATACATTGAATGTGTTAAGGAGCACATTAAGGTATGTAAATTAAAATACACTAAACACACACTGTGTCACAACCCTCCTGTGAATGTCTTTCGCATCTCTTCCCATTGAACAACTTGCGTGTCAATTATAAGTATGTCTCCTTTGCATCTTCTGTGTTTGCCACTCCTCGGCTGTGTCTCATTTCATGCTTATTTTTGATTGACCGTGTGACTGGTATTTAAGCCCTCTGCTTTGTGTTGCAAGTTGCTGAACTGTAATTTGTATTTTTTGCTTAGAACCAGTCAGTATTTCCAGTAGAAACTCTTTGTCTTTAAGTGCAACATGTACTTTAAAGAAAGCAATTACCGGAAGCCTTCCTCTTCACTTAGTTAACTCGAAGAAGCTTCCAAGTCTACTCAGGGTCAGGGATTAGGACCGTGTTCAAGTTAACCCAATTTACGTCAATTTGTCAGTCCAGTTTAATAGGAACAAGCTCCTAAGCCTAATCAGGGTCCAGGATTGGGACTGCGTTCTTGTTAACCCTTCCAGTTTGTTGGGAAAAATCTCCCAATCCTTCTACGGTCATCAAAATTGGAACCAAGTTCCCCTCAAGCTACTTCATCATCCAGTGGGACAGTTTGGTACTGGCGAAGTGGCACTCCACCTGGCTGCTATCACAAAGCCACTGATTAGTGACTGACAGCCTAGCTTTGCCCACAACATCAGTACTGAACTGTGCTATCCTATTCCAGGGTTCCAGTACTGAACTGTGCTATCCTATTCCAGGGTTCCATCCCCACCTCCTGCTCAGGAGTTCCATCCCCTGATTACCGAATGAGCTGCCAATAAACTACCTACTGGATTGTTATCTGCCTCTGCACTTGATTCCTGATCTGGAACACAACAGACTGATTACCTCACTAACTTTGAGTACTCAGCATAGAGTCGGTAGACGTCTGTAGAAATAATGTGACCAAGTGAGTGGATGCTCCTTGGTCTCAAACAGTGGTAAGGGTTAAAATTTGACACTGCAGCAGAACAGCCAAGATGATTTTGTACTTCTCTCATGGTGCCTTTTCATTGCAGTTTTGCGAAAATTAAAAGTGATATTTTGAATGATTTGGCAAAGCACAATTGCGAACTACGAGTGTTTCCATTGGAGATGCCTTTGTGAATAAACTTCGTTATTCTCGTAAATTCTACTCTCGCAATACTCTTTCTGAGTCAAAATGGATGCTGTGGATCAGAACCTGTTGCGTGTTGCGTCACATCCTGCGGCTTGTAAATGCGCAAAAACTGTTTCCATTCAACTTTTTGAGAAATGTTGCTCTTTCAATACGGCTGAAAAACCACCTCATGAGAGCGCAAAAACTTTTTAGCGATATTTGAGAGGTTATTCGAAATTCACGTTTCCATTACCGCTTTTTATTTCGCTTTTTAGATTTTGCACATCTCTAAGGGTAATGGAAACGTACCTTCAGATGAGGCCCTTTCCTGGTTCGGCATGACGATGCCTCCATGCACAAACTCAGGCCCATACGTGGTTTGACAAGGTTGGGGTAAAAAAACATCCGGCCTGCCCTGACCTCAACCCCATCAAACACCATTAGGATCAAAAGAAAAGCCACCTTTGAGCAACGCTTAATCGCCCAACATCGCCGCTGGACCTCACTAATGCTTTTGTGCTTGGAATAGAAGCCAATTTCCGCTGTAATGTTCAAACATGCATTGCAGCAAAAATGGTGGACCGACTCCATATTAATGCCCATGACTTAGTAAAAATTCGTAGGATGAGTGGGTGTCTACATACTTCTAGCTAAAAAAATTCATGTGGAGTATTTTTGGAGCTAAATAACTGTTATCACCCTTTCACTGTTAAGCAGTATGTTTCATGATTATATTAACTCTTAAAGTGATTAAAAACTCAAAGCTTCATTCAACACAATATGTTAATCGAAACTTGAGCACCATTAAATCTTTGGGATACTCTAACTCTGGGGCTGTACTCGTGCACATAAACATCAAAACATGATCTGAGTGATCTCGTTATTCTCTCTGGGCAGATGGCCAGCTCCAGCCTCCTGTAGGCTCTTACATAGGAACACTTTCTTACAATATACAGTATATAAGGCTATTCTTGGTCTGCTTCCATATTTCCTATGTGTCTTTATCACACAGAAAGTGTCACACTGTGCCCTTTGCGTTCTCAGGACTTCATGCTATTTGTCTCAAATACATGTACGAAAATTGGAAAAAAAGGTGTTTTTGTTTTCCGTACCCTCAACATAAAATACATTGTAGAATGACTTAAAGGAGCTGTGTTACGATCACTGCACATGCTCAGCACTTACATCCTAAGAAAGTGAATCTGCTTAACGGCAGGGCAGAATTTGATTCAATCCTTGCCAGTCCGTCTCTGTTTTCCATTTTATTTATATATTTAAGTTACTCAGGCATTATGCATTGTATATTAAGGAGTTTTCTATGGAAATTCCAGGATTTAAAGCACTATTTTCTTGCTTTAGCTGTAGGCTACAAAGAATGCAAGCTGGGTTGCCATTGCCAAATATCAGTGAAGAAAAAAAAAACCTTCTTCTTCTCTGCTTAGTGGCGGTAAACAAACCAGCTTATATTCTTCGTATCCTTTATTTAAAGCAAGAAAATAGTGCTTTGAATCCTCAAATTTCCATTAAAAAAACTCCTTAATATACAAAGCACAATGCCTCAGTTACTAAAATATATAAATACAATGCAAAACGATAACAAATTCGCAAGGATGGACACAGATTTTGACTTGCAATCAAGAAGATTTACTTTGTTCCAAGTCGTGAACATGCACAGTAATCGTGACACAGCTCCTTTAAAGCTCAATTAATTAATCTTGTTAAAAGATTTTAATCCAGAATGAAAGAACTAGAGGCAGATTCCTTAAGTTTCCATTGTTTTTGAATTGAACTTTTTTGTCTCATTTTGTATCTTTTTTGTGTAACTACCTACAGTATGTTTTCTTATAATTTATACTGCTGCCTGTCTTGGCCAGGCCTCGATTGAAAAAGAGATTCTTAATCTCAGTGGGACCATCCTTGTCAAGTAAAGGTAAAATAAAGTAAGGTAAAATAATAATTAAGACCAGAAGTCAGCACAAATGAAAGTAGGATCAGCTTTCCTTGCCCTCCAAATCTCTAGGCAAATGGCTGTTGTCCAAGTCCTTTAATGATGAGATGTGCCCATAGAAGAAGGGCGGGGGGTATGCCAGGCCACACTACAGATTGGCCGAGTTGGAGTTCTGCTCCAGAGCAGATGCAGGCCCGGGATTGCCAGGATTTGGCTTTGAAGATTGCATTTGCAATCCTATGCTGTACTCGGGGGTAGAACAAGTGAGCAGTGCGGAGGAGTGTCTCCAGCTGGAATTCAACAGGAAAGCAAGAGAGGGAGCTCAATTTAAGTCATACTGCAGCCTCCGAAGGAGTTGGTACAACGACGGACACTGACCTGTGCACACCGATGTTATACATACAGTACATGTACCGTCTTTCCAAAGGGCATTGATGTAGGATTGCATTAAAGCTCTCACAACATTTGATACCCTTATCCAGATTTAATGTAGTTACAACCCTGTTTCCCAAAAATTTGGGATGTCGATAAAAGGTACTTTAAAAATGTATTGATATGTATTTATAAATGTGTTGCGGGCACGAAATTCAAAATGAGCATATATTTTCCAAAAAACAATACAATTTCTTACTTTCAACGTATAATATGTTGTCTTTGCACCATAGTCAGTCAAATATGGTTTAAATGATTTGCAAATCATTCCATTGTTTTTATTTACATTTTACACAGCATCCCAACTTTTTTGGAAACAGGGTTGTACAATATTTTGCAGGTTTAATCTCTCCTGAAATGAAACAGTGCATTTATCCATCGCTAAATCCACTCAAGTAAATAATCCAGCACTGTTAATTCATGGTATTCTAGAGGCATCACTGATTGAACTAATTTATTTGATGACTATTATATTTGACCCAAATACACCCACAAGATGGCTAAAATGAGAATAAAAAGGGCTAGAATTTGTGTGAAAATGTATAACCAAATGTATAATAGTACCCTTTAATAAAGCCTAGGAATCTGCAAATTGTCTTTTGTATGCTGTATATTTTCATATGTTATATCAGTACTTTATGAATAAATCTGTATAAAAACATAAGAAAGAGTGGTTTGAATCACCCCTGTGGAATCAGACTTTATACCCCTCCACTTAGCATGGAGTGGATTCAAAGCGTGCCCCCAGTGTGGCCAATATCACAGAAATCGCTTTATCTTTCACGCAGATACATCACCCTCAGACATAACTATTTTGTTTGACATTCCTGCTCATCTTTTCATCAGTACTTAGCATAACCGGAGAATAGGTGCAAAACAGATAAATGGTTTGTTTTTCAAATAACTTTTTTTTGTATGAGAAAAAGAAATAAAACAAAGCCCATTGCATCAAAGCGGTTGTGGTTTTATGAAAACAATGACACGTGTAAGGATTATATGAGTATTCAAACATATTTAAGATCGAAATTTATTATCAAGAATTTATGTCAGGAATGAGGAAAAACTTCCTCTTTTTTTAAATGGCTATATTCAGTTGTTGTAGCACGAATCATTTCATAACACGAACTGGAAGTGTGTGTTTATTTACGTACATCAAAGCGCACACACACATTGAGATAAATATATTGAAATAAAGAGGCTTAAAAAAACAAACAGGCCCTTTGTTCTGCCTTCCATGACCGACAGAGCTGTGATTAATGAATGAATGGGTCTGATTTTGCAGCTATCAGGCGGTCCAATTATACTGAAGATCCGGCGTCTATTAAAGGCAAGTGGAAGCGGAGCCTTTTAGAAGGGCCCGGTATTCCTGAGCGAGGCAGACCGCATCACTCGCCAGACCTTTGTGGCAGGAAGTTTCTGTCAATGGTACAGGGGCTGCAGGGAGCAGCGGTGGCACGAAACGGCTCTTGATTAAAATGCTAGGGCTCCAGTACCCTCGCCTAGCCTCGCTAGCCTACCCGCACCCAACCAATACGCTGCTACCCCCACCCCCACCCCCTCCTTCCGTTTCCAAACCTCTGAAAGCCTGCACTTCGCCAGCTGATCACGAAAGGCATATCAACACCCTGCGTCAACAAACGTCAAAGAGCCTGCCATGTTTACACAAACGCGAACGCTTCCGCTGTCATCGCCTCCTTGTGTTAAGCTGCATCAGAACAGCACGCAAGCACAAATACACTATTTAGGAGACCACAGGCTAACAGGTTTCAGAATCATATTAGCATCCATAGTCCTACTATAATCCCATTGATCTCTCATAGCTTCTCTGGAACAGCAGAGCACAATGCACCTTTGGTTTAATTGCTTTCATGCCAGCAGTGAGACTTTTCAGGGCCTGTTCTAGGTATGGAAGACTTCCAGATTATAAAAGAATGACCTCTGCTAGCTTCCCCCACATAAATCAAACCCAACTTTTGGCTGATAATTGCATCAACAAACTGTCACCTTGGCCTTGGTGGCATTGAGATTGGAGGCTACAGCCTGGTCTGCCTGCAGGGATGCCCTTCCTCGGGATCTCAGTATAATGCTGTGGATCAGTGAGATTGGAAGGGCAAGGGGCTATAGAAGAAAGGAACCCTCCCAACTTCTGCCACAACTATAGCACGTTCGTGAGTTTTTAAATAAAAGTTTTGTAGGATTAAAACTTGCTTATGCAATGCAACCTTTAAAAATTAGAATTCTTCAAAAGGCCTCTATTTTGAGTCACAAATAGAATAGAGCTGAAAGTAGCGGTCATATCAGCTGAAATTCCTTCCCGAAAGCTCCTATCTGAGCCGAGAACAGTTGCCTTCTCATCAGAGAATGTTTTGGATATTGTGGTAATACCACGAGGCTCTGCAGGACAGTGCAAATGTCACCGTGGTCTTTACCTTGCTGCCTGGCAACGTTGTGACTCAACCAGTGCGATTATGTCTAAGGGAGCTTCCCCGTGTATCAGATGGGTCCTATATCTCCCAAAGGGAACAGTTGATGCTCACTGTGTTCCGCATATCTGGGCGGAACAACAGCCAGACTGGGTCACGTGATACAGTCCCGCCGAGGCTCTCCGTTTGTAACGGCTCAAGTCCTTGTGGGAACGAGGCTTCCACTGCCCCCGCTATCGCCTGTTGATACACGGATACACCCGCAATGAAAATATTTTCATTCTTCGACACTGACATTTGCTGTCTCACTCTGATCCTATTTACACTGAGTTGGTGTAAACAGCTTCTGTGCGAATGTCGGCAATTTGAGGAGGGATCTGCTGGCAGGTGCAGAATAAGGGTCTGCTCTCACAGTTTAAGCCTGGCAGCCTGGTTATGCATTGCCATCGACAAGAGGCAGAGGCCGAGGGAAATATTGGTGAGAATACTGAACACGGCAAAAAAGTTCATCTTACCAGGTGTTTAAGTCTAGTATTAACATTTGAACTCCCTCAAATAGGAAATATTATTTAGTTATAACTGACTTTTTCACTGAAAAGTGAAATTTTCTCACAGCATTTGAAAATATTCAAATGTCCAAGACTTTTTGTCCTACATAGCAAAGAACTTGTATAAATATAATTCAAATTTATATATGTCCAAACTCTACGCTAAAATATCTCATGAGTTTTTTTAGTTTTGCGGAGAAGGGAGGAAAGGAAGTTTTAAATGAACTAAATACAAAAGTAGATCCTCTCTGTCTTAGGCAACTGAAAGACAGCTGTCTCATGTTCCTCCTCGGCCTGAGAGAGAAAACAACCAGGCGGAGAGAGCGGCCGACTCCAGACACCTCAAGACCCCAGACGCTTGTGTCTTTAGTATCGCCTGATTATTTTTACCCCACACGAGAGAAGCTGTCAGGTTTACATGTAGTCCAGGAATAAAAACAAACCCGCCAGGTGTGACGACAGATGTCATTAGCTCATTTGTGAATCAGGGAGCCTGGGGATTCATGGAGATGAGGTGGGAGTGTGTCCGCACACGTCTCTGTTCCTGGCCACGTCCCAAATGTCACTGTACAAATACACACTGACACGCCCTTATGTATTAAGGATGATAGGAAGCGCAGGGACACGATATTCCTTTGTTATTCTGCGCATGCTGGATTGGCATTCAATTCAGTTACAGGATTTACTGACCCCAGATGCTAGCACATAAAACACTGATTATTAAGTGATAACCATTACTTTGTGATAGCCACAATTCTGAGGTTTATGATATTTTTTTTACATTGAATTGCATAATTATATTTCACAGCTAAGCACTGTGGTAGTGCATCATTCCACTAATTCATTATTTCGAGAAAGGGTAATCTATTTTAGCCAAGATAAGAGACACTTCCTTGCAAGACATTTCATTGTAAATCACATGCTCTGATGCTGCAATTTAGATCACGGGCTCTGATATTTCAGTTTATACCTTGCATTTCCTGCACACTCTATTATGTTCTTATATACTCAGCTCATTTCTCAGAAAGAGAAAAGATTTTTGGCCTGGATACTGGCCAGCATTACAAACTATCCATTAGGAAATGCAGAAAATTTTGATCATAAATGTTTGAAATGAATTTCATTCCCCACCCTGTCCTTTGAAGGGAATCTGTAATCTGCTTGTGTGACCTGGGGAGGTTGGGTGGGTATGGGCCGTTCAGGCCCCTGACCAGAATAACAGGAAGTGGGGGAAGGTTTGAGGCAGGGTACTGATTGGGGACCTCTACACCCCACTAGCGAGAGCAGAGTGGACATAGATAAGAGCCGCGAGGCTGTCGCTAAATGCTCTGGCCCTTTCCTCTCTTTCATTTGACGTATTTGTGTAAATGGGAATGTGTCAGGAGAGATTCCTGACCTCCGCCCTCACATAATAATGCACTTTTTTAGCAGCGGACGCTGCAGGAAGGCCCGTGTCAGCACGCTCACCCTCCCTCAGTCAGGGCACGCCACTCCGTGCGGCCACATCTTCTGAAGTTGGCAGGAAACATGGCGGGGCACGGAATTGGTTGCACCCAATGAACAAGAGGAAGTGGAGGACCGTCTACTAGGCGTCACTGTAAAGCAGCGGTCGTCACCATTGGTCCTGGTGGCCTACTGCATGTGCAGGTTGTTGTTCTGAGCACAACTGTAATCTCAGAATATTTTCAAGATATAAATTACTCGGGCTACCTGTCAAAATCTGCCATTTTGTCCATCTATCTATCATCTACGTTGAGAATGGGAAATTACCAAGAAGCCTTTAGATATTGTGTCTTCAGGGCGATATGAGTGTCATGATTTCGAGGCTACACACGAGGTAGCTTAAGTTTACACCCAACAGGCATCTTGTTTGTCTTAATTAGGTGCATTTCTTGTTTAGAGCAGTTAATTTTGCTCCTAATACCTTGGTCACACAACAGGACTCTCAAAGTAATCAGTTGTTGTATTGTTCACACCATACAGCTTTCTGTCTTATATCGAAAATCTTTTAGGCATGGTTTGCACGCTACATGAGAGATCAGCTCTTGGATTGTGTATCTGAACAGTTCACATATAGTTATTGAGCGCCGATTTACAAGCATCGAGCAAACATCAATTTATCTTTAATTTGGGGGCGATCTTTTGTTGGCAATCTCCAAAAATTGTTGACAAGAAGAAAATCAGGGACACAATTTCATAGTTTGAGCGCAGAATAAGCCACATTTTGACAGAAATACCCATGCATGCCCAACACATTCTCATCCCAACTCGTCTTATATTGACGCTACTTGACCCAGTGTGAATATACAATAAAAAAGGAGACTTTTGGCATCCTTATTTTTTGTTTAGAGATGGGGTTCGAGTTGGGGGTTAGGGAGTAGGGTTTGTTTTTTACTCACATCAAATAAGGATGCCGAAATCTCCTTTTTTGTTGTATATCAACACTTGGTCTGGTAGCGTCACTATATGATGAGTTGGGATGAGACCAGGCACACATGCCATGAAGAAATAAAGGCACTCTTAGAGTTCAAACCTCCGCCAAGGCAGCACAGTCCAAATCTTTGTGAGTAGGAGCAAAGTTCAGTAATCGCGTGTCATACGATTTCAAGATGGCCACCTTGGAGGCCATATTGTTTGACTGATCGCGGTGATAATCAATAGGGTCCATCGTTAATGTAATAGCGACCCACCCACAAAATTTCAGAGATATCCGTTCATTACTTTTTGAGTTATCTTGTTCAAACAAACAAACAAACAAACGGCACCGATAACATAACCTCCTGCCAACTTTGTTTGGCGGGGGTAATAAAAGACTCTTGAGCATATTATGCTTGTTACTACATTCAAACTGGTAATATTTCAAGTAACAATTTTAAACAAATTAAATTAGACATTGAGAAAAATTTGAAAGCTCATAATTAAGTTGCAGAACACAAGTGCTGTTTAATCTTCTCAGCTTGCTTCAATCTTTCTATGAATATGTGGCTAAAGAGGGTAAATAACTGCTCCAAACATGAAATTCACTTAATTAAGACAAATTAACAGCTTGTTAAGATCCAACGATAGCAACTGTAGTTGGAATAAAAACCAGCATACACTGGGAGGCCTCAGGATTGATAATGGAGATCACTACGGTAAAGTACCCATGTCTGTTAATCTTATCGCTTGAATTAACATTTACCATGCTCATGATATGCTCCCTGACTTTACACCAAATGAATCAATACAAAGC
Source organism: Gymnothorax javanicus (assembly GCA_029692085.1). Lineage (NCBI taxonomy): Eukaryota > Metazoa > Chordata > Actinopteri > Anguilliformes > Muraenidae > Gymnothorax > Gymnothorax javanicus. Next base: position 26,102,765 of record CM056195.1, on the reverse strand, counting down.
CTTTGCCTATTTGAGAATACCTACATGCAAAAGAGGATTGTTGTATATACCATTTTTATTCCTTATAATATTCCTTTGCAGCAGTGATTTGTAGTTTCTAAGCATTTCTGTACTAATCCATGGATGTAATGCATACTCATAGAAACATTACTATAAATGAATTGGATCAAGCTGAACTCCCTACAGAGGTCCCATCCAGCTTTCTGACAGCTTTAATTATAAAATAAAGAATGACTTTAGCTTGGGGGAACCCCAGCACTATATGATCTAAGCAGTTTCTAAACAGATAGGAAATTCATAGAGGACAGTTTTCCCATATTCATAACAAGCCCAGAGCGGCAGCCGAATGCTTGCATAATGCAGCGTTACTGGAAGGTCACAGAAATGTTGCGAGAATGTTATGAGCTCTCTGGTTTTGGCTGGGACTGACTCACAGGGGAGCTCCTCTGTTGCACATACAGCTGGGATGTGTCTCCAGGATCAATATGCCCTTTTGGCAGCGAGCAGCGGTTTGATGTTGCGCCTTGCACCGCAGCGAAACCTCCTAAATGCTCCGTCCATCTGGCCGAAGCCCCCGATTCCCTCACTCCCCCAGGGCAGAGAGACCCCCCCCCCCTTCCACCCACTGATACTGCCCTACTCCCCTCCCAGACAGCTTCTTCTTCTGCTGTATGGTTCCAGTGTGGGCGGGGCTGTGTGTCCTTGTGCTTTGGATCAGAACAAACAGGGAGGACCATGCAGCCTCCTCAACTTCCTCTTCCTGTAAAGCGCATGCCGTATTCACCCTTTTCAAGTCACGGTCAAGCAAACTGCTTGCAAATGCTCAGTGGCTAAAGTATTAAAATGAGGGGGAACAGGAAGCACAGCCGGTTTGACATTACCGGCAGTATGCAGCAGTTCCTCTGTTTTGGGAGGAAGCAGTTTACATTGTTTTACATTCATGGGTGATGATGACACAGGCCGGGGCGGTGATTAAACAGAGATTGTATCATTTTTATGCCTAACTGCACTGCATTGATGGCAGACATACTAATTTTGCAAGATTAAAATGGCTGTGCTTATTCAGATGAGGCCTTTCAAGGGGACTTCAAGTAACGCCTCAGGCTAACTGAATCCGACGCCAGCAATGATCCCATTGTAGTTGATGTTGATGTCCGAACTGGCAGCGACATCACAGTCCGACAAGAGACATATCTCTGGATATTAATTTTGAATCAGATGGAGGACAAGATCAGCCCATGTATGATGACACCCCCATCCCCCCATCCCCCATGTCAACCCCCTGACCCCCCAAAAAAAAGAAAAAAAAAAAAAAAAACATGAGCGGAAGTCTTCCTCAAAGACTGTGCCCTGGTCATTCAGAACTAGCTCAAGAGCCCTCATTCCCTGCTCTGAAGTCTAAATAAGAGAGGTGCTGTTTTGACATACTGAAGATGTTTATTATTTCTCTAATCATTTGCAAGGCGTTCACTCTTACTGCTGCCACTCCTCCAGGTCAGGGATGGTGCATTGTAACGGCTGAATGGACAAAATGTCATCCTGTGCCACAATGCTAAGACAGTCTCCATTCCATCCCAACCACCCATCTTGAGTCAGCACCCGGCAAAAAGTTTAACATATTTTTAAAAAAAGAGTTCAAATGTATATGAGCATTTTAATGGAAAGACTGAGAAAGCATCCAAGCATATAAGAAAGAGAGTGTGTGAGTGTGAAAGTGTGTGTGAGTGTGTGCGAGAGTGTGTGTAAATATGTGTACATGAGAGCGTATGTGTGAAAGTGTGTACCCCCGACATGTCGGCACTCTCCTGTCCACCTTTCCCCACCCTCACCTGAAAGAGATATCTGAGACATCACAGCAAAAGTTCTGCTCACATGCCACAAACAATGGTGGCTAACACCTGCAGGTCAAGGGGTCAGAGGTCGCGGTATCAAGCTGGTCCTGTCTTCAAGACGGAGCGCGGGGGAATCCGCTTTGCTTTGGGGATGTGTGGATGGGCTTCTACACGTCGCTGACTTTCCACAGCACAGGTGCAAGCCACCATTGTACATGAATGAGTCCCTGGACTTAACACCCCTGTCCCACATGTCAGCTACCTGTGCCTTTGATGTTTGGAGCTCTTAAACAGCACCCTATTGTGGCCCAGCATTCCTGCTGCTCAGGCTTATGTGGTCTGAGGTGGATGGAAAACAAACAGTTGGAAGTAGAGGTGGGACAGACATACAGCAGTGAGTCTGTAAGCGCTTAATCTTAGTTGAATGTTATCTAATGAATCCAGCATATATCTACTTATAGTACTGTAGAGCACAGTTCAAATGTGTGGAATCACCAAGAAATTCTTAATTTTCTGACGGAACTTCACCAAAGTGGAATTGATCAAAATCAAAGAAAAAAAAAGGCAAAGAAATTTACTATATTATAAATGACAATTATTATTTTTTAAAATGTGTTTTTTAAATCCATTTTTACTTTGCAAAGCCACATTAGTTCAGTGTAAGAACAACACACTGTCTCAGCCTGTCCTTATATAATTGTACTAATGTGCTCTATTAATGCTTGATAAACTACTTCTATGAAGTGCAGATCAAGCTATATAGTATTTTAAAGATCCTTTGTTATCTAGTATACTGGCGCTTATACATTTCAACTTTGGTTTAAAAATGGCAAGGGCACAACACGTTTATCTTGAACTTGTTGCCAGCAAGATGTTTAAAAAAAGCTGGGGCAGAGGCATGTTTAGCACTGTGAAGCATCACCTCCTCTTTTAACAACACTTAGTAAGCATTTGAGAACTGAAGAAACCAACTGCTGCAGTTTGGAAAGCAAAGTATTTTCCCCTTCTTGCTTGATGTAGGATTTCAGCAGTTCAAAACTTGGCTGCCTCCTTTGTCATTTATCTTTTTGTATCAAAATACACCAAATATTTTCAGTCAGTGACAGGTTTGGACTGCAGGCGGGCCAGTTTTGCACCCAGACTCTTTTACTATAGCCTGGAATCCATCCATATCAAGCTTTGGTCGCTCCCAACGTTCACTAGCTTATATGTCTGGCCTCAGTCAGTAGACCAGCATTTGACTTTCAAATATTCACACAAAATCCATGCGAGATCTGTGATTGGCTCACAGTCGCAAGGGTGCCCCGCCCCTTTAAACAGACTTAAAAATAAATAAAATACCACGTTCTGCATTCAACGGAAGTCCCGTCTCCCGGCTCATGTTTATACGAGTATTCATCTGAGTGGCAGCAGAGTCTCTGGGCAATGAACGAGCCGGGAGGCGGGACTTCAGTTGAATGTGCGAGCTTACTTGAAGCATAACTGTGGTATTTTATTATTTTTTGAAAAAATAAACCGCGTTTCTAGAGTTCTGAGGATATGAGTGGACAAAGCAGACTTGGATTATACTGGACGATCGTTGGACGATGGTTTGAAAGTTTGTCAACGGACGTTTTGTGGAGTTTTCCCATTGCTACTGGGTGACCCCATTTGCTTCCAGCAAAAAAGGAATTTGGATAATTTTTCAAAACTCTCCAGTGGCCATAAAGTTGCGCCAGGTGAAGAACACCTTCGTCTGTTCAAGACATCTAATGGTGAGTAATTGATATACAAATTATAGTTTTTGTGTGGAGTATCACTTTAATCTAGCCGATGCAATCATGCTCTTTGAGCTATAGCTAATGCCAATCACAGTGAAATATGTAATGTAATTTGAGTATTATTTAATTTAGCCTTTATTAAACCAGGGAATCCCACTGAAATAAACAAAATGCAGATATGGCCAAACATTATCCTGTTCAAAACCTAACAACCACTCCAAGAGTAAACGCAAGCAAGCTACAATCTAATTTTTAAGCTCATGTCAAATAACATTTATGAATGCCGTTGCTGGCCAGCTAACTGATATTCGATTGGTGGTTCTCGCCAAAAGGTCACCCAATCAGCCAAGAGCAGAAAACATGAATATTCATATATTCACTTCATTAGTGACGTAAGGGCTAAACGCTGGCTATACGACTGAGGCCAGACTGATATCAGTCAGTGACTGTTGGGAGCGACCAGCACTTGATATGTATGGATTCCAGGCTACTTTTACTACAGAGCCATATTGTTGTCATGTGGTGTTTGGCATTGTCTTGCTGAAATAAGGAAGACTGTCCCTGAAAAAGATGTTTAGATGGCAGTATATGCTGTTCTGAAACCCGTATATATTGTTCAGCATTAATAGTGTCTTCACAGATGTGGAAATTACCCATGCCATGTGCTCTGATGCACCCCCATGCTATCATAAATGCTGGCTTTTGAGCTGTGCACGTATACCAAGCAGGATGATCCCTCTCCTCTTTAGCCTGGAGGATGCAGCATCCATGATTTCCAAAAGAATTTTCACATTTTTAATCGTCAGACCACAGGACAATTTTCCACATCACTTCAGTCCATCTTAACTGAGCCCCACTCCAGAGATGGCGGCAGTGTTTCTGGATCTTGTTTATTTACGGTTTAATCTTTACATGCCGGAGTTTTAATTTGCATTTTTCATTGCGGCAACAAACATTTTTCGTTGACAATAGTTCCTGAGTCCATGCAGTGATTTCCACTTCCGAATCCTGTCTGTTTTTAATACAGAGCCAACTGAGGACCTCAAAGATCACAGCCATTCAATGCTGACTGTTGGCCTTGTCTTTTGCATGCAGAGATTTCTCAAAATTGTCTAAATCGTTTAATGATATTATGTACCACAAAAGATGAAATCATCAAATTCTTTGCAATTTTACATGAGAAATTTTATTCTTAAACTGTTCAACTACTTGCCCATGCAATCTTTCATGGAGTGGTGAAGCCCTCACCATCTTAACTTCTGAAAGACTTTTTATTCCCAATTATGTTGCTGACCTGCTACCAATTAACCTAAATAGTCGTGAGAGGTTCCACCAGGTGCATTTCTTTGCATCAAACAAGTTTTCCAATTTTTTGTTGCCCCCCTCAACTTTTTTTTTTTTTTACTTATTGCTGGCATCAAATTGATAATGATCAAATATTTTTCAAAAATAATAAACTTTCTCAGTTTCAACATTTCATATGTTGTCTTTGTACTATTTTCAATCAAATTTGGGGTTTAAGTGATTTGCAAGCCATTGCATTCTGTTTTGATTTACATTTAACTCAGTGTCCGGATGTTTTTGAAAATGGGGTGGTAGAGCATTCTCCCTCTTTGCCAGCAAACAGTGATGGGTTCATTTTGCAGTATACTCTGGATCATTATCCATCTGCACTTTGAGGCACCATCAAATGGGTTCGGCTGAATCTGTGCTGATAATATAACCCAATTAAAAAAAATAATTCTTCTGCATTTCTCAGCCATCACATCATCAATAGTTGCAAGAGCACCAGTTGCATCAGCTGTACATGCCCATACATGACCACTCTTCACATATAAGGTGGTATGCTTCAGATCATGAGCTGTTCCTTCACTTCACCATACTTTTCTCTTTCCATCATTCTGGTGTGCAGTGCAAGTAAATCTTTGTCACATCTGCGCATAGACTTTTGTTCCAAAAGTGTTCAGACATCTTAAAGATACTTTTTGGCAAGCATCATGATTTTGAGGTTTACCAATGGTTTACGTCTTGTGGCAAACACTCTGAATTTACCCTGGTGAAGTCTTGGAGCGTGCTCTTTATCTGGCCTACCTTTTTAAAGGAATTTGTCTTCACTAGGGAAATCATTTTACTGTCATTCACTTCAATTATTGTCTGTGGTCTTCAGGTCTTCTGGTATTAAAGAGGTCACCAGTGCATCATTTCTCTTTAAGAATGCATAAAACAGTTGATTTAGCCACACCTATTGATTTTCCTATGATTAATTCAGCTGAATGATGGCTTGCTTCACTGGCATAAGCAACTTATACAACTTCATTTTTGTGAGTTGACAAGAACAGATACTAGATGGACACAGCAAAAAGTGTCTGTCTTAGCTAGTCTTTTAATATTGTTATGAAACTTAAGTTCCTTATTTTTTTTTCTCAAGTTGAAAATATTAGCTTACTTATTTTAAGAGACCATTTGCTTGACAAGAGAAATTTCTTTGTCCTTTTGGCAAATCTAGAAATGAATCAGTTATCCCAACTCATTGGCAAAATTTTTGTCTTACTAAGAAAAAAGATAACTTGATAGAAATAAGTGTTTTAAGTCTAAATACAAGATTGTAATGCTTCATTAGACTTATTTTTCATTTTTTGCCATGCAAATGTTACAGTACAATCAGCTGTGCAGTCAGCTGTCAAATCTCTTTTGGTCAGTATAAACGGTGCCTTCAGTAATTTGTACCCCATGTGCCCGATTTTTAAATAAAAACCCTTCAGATAATGCTGAATGTATGTACTTTGTGCTCATTTTCATTATTTAATTTCACACCCCCATGCATCGGTAGACAACTAAAATAATAATTAAAATTATGTCCAAATATTTTTGGGCTTGACTGGACACCTTCATTTGAGGACAGCAAAGAATATGAACTTATAAAGGTTGTACTTATACTTCTAATGAATTATTGCTGACTTATGCAATTTTTTACTTGGGTTGTCATAAATTGGCCCCTCTAAGCAATCTGAAAAATTACATGCAACCAAATGGGTAGGAATTTTCAAAATCACCTGTTCATGCTTTACAGTATTATGCCAGCATTTTTATATAACCATAATCCCTAAGGCAGTGCCAGACTGACACATTTCCCTTTTCTCACTCTTGTTTCCTCTCTTCCTGTTCTTCCTCTTGCTTAGGAGCAGTAACCAATCGCATAACTGCGACACGCGAGTGAAAAAAGCTTTAACTCAGCCTTTGGAAAACCAGGGGGACACGTTATGCTGTTATGTTGCAGTAACTAGAGCCATATTGGAATTTCATTCACACATAAAGAGCCGAGGGAGCCATCAAAGGGCACTGCCAACAGCCCATAAAATGCCCATTGACTCTGATGAGAGGAGCAAAGGGCACCCTCTGATGTTCCATACATAAGGTTGAGGAAATCTGCCTTTGATTTAAGTGAGCTTGGAGTTCATACTGTATGTGATGTCAAGGGTCACCGCCCAATGGGAGCAGCACGTGGAGGTAGAGGAAGAGAGCTTGACTGTAAGAACAGCCAGTGCAATGTAATACAACAGAGACCAATGTGGGACATGTAAAAGCACTCCCTCCTCCATCTGCAAAACAAAATGAAAGAGCGTGGGATTTCCTGACTTTTAGGACCTATAGTTAACAAATTAAGACAACCATTGAAAAATGGTAAAATAAATTTTGAATGTTGGTGTTTTCTGGATTATATTTACATTTTATATCTGTGCACTGTGGTCAAGTCTGTAACATCACAGAGGTCTGAGTCCACAGGTCGTCTCCAAGGGCTGAAATGAGTGTGAATGGGTGGACCTTCATTTACTTACACAGCTCACCATAGATGGTTGGTTGGGATCCAAGTTAAAGAAGGCATGAAAGGGATGAACACGTGTCTGCTTTGCCCAAAAGATCTAGGAGGTAGCAGAGATAAGGAACACTGCTTCCAGCCTCTCTGTCCTCCATCATATGTGGAAGTAAGGGCAGCCTCTCTCAATCTCTCTCTGTCTCCTCTACTCCTCCTTCACTCTTTATGAATCTGTGTCTGTCCACGATGGCATGATAGAACCAGTGCTTGCTTTACTCCGCCTTTGGTTGTTTTCTCAAGGTTGACTCTAGCAATGACTGGTCGCCTTGTAGTTGCAGTAAACTGCTGAGCACTGAGGTTCAAGCCAGTCCAGAAATAGTGATGTCCCTCATGAATATATATATATATATATATATATATATATATATAGTATTACTATAATTGGCACGGTATAATTAGAGTAGTACTATAGCAATCACATTATAATTATAGTGTTAACACAGTCAACAGTACCATGATATTATTGTTGACCTCACAACTGTATTGCTGTAGTTTGAATAACTATAGTATTACTATAGTAATACTACACTGTGGTGACAAAAATACCATCCATTTACTATAGGATAACTAGCTTGGAACTATAGTAATTTTTCATAAGGGTGTGCCTCTCTATTCTCATTTCAACATGAGAGCAGAGACTGCTTCTGCACCCACACTCACATCTACACAGACACTTATCAGGTATATTGCTCAGTGCATTGTAATTTGATGCCAGTTGTGGCACTGTCGCTTCTGCCTCCTGACATTCCTCAAGTGAGCAGCTGAACATTTCAATCTGGGAGCAACTCTGTCGAGCAATCTGACAAGAATGTAAACAGTAGTAGAGTTCATCATTAGATAAAGTTATCTTTCCTAAAAATAAAAATAAAAAGGTTTTAAGAGGACTGAACACAATACTGAACAAGTAGCAACACCTGTGACTTGGTGGAGGGCACATCCACCGAAGCGACAGGATTGCTGTCAGATCTGCCGATTCAGCAAATGAAGTGAAACTACGCTAATAAATTGAAACAGGCCAATAATATGACAAAGTGGGCACTGCTGACAACAAACCCTCTTCACTGAGAGCCAAATGTGTCAATCTTGGCTTGTTTATTCTAGATGGTGAGATGTTCTGCTCAACTGCTCACTCAACAATCTGATATTGCTGCGTAAGTTCTGTTTCGAGATGAAAATTGTAATGTTTGCCCAGATCCAGGAGTAGCATCATAGTCCACCAATGAATAGCAGCTCTGCTATGATGATATCATGAAACTTCAAATGCTTTACTACCATATTGCATGCAACTAACAAGGGCCTTTGGCTAGCAGTTTGAACCAGCAAAATTGCTAAGATGAGGAATTTAAGGGTGAAAGCAGTATGTAAATTATATAAAATTCACAGGGCAAAAAACTGTTTTGGATTTTCTTGATAAAATGAATCTCTGCAGGTCTCTGCATGAAAAGCTTGCTTACTTTAGCCAAAAAACTTCAGTCTACTTATATGCATGGCACTTGTAAAGGGAATAGAGATTGAAAAGCTGCTATTCATTGGATGACTATAATGTTATTCCTTGACGAACTTTTTTTTGTTGATCCCAGAACAACACTTACTTGGCAAAATCACATTGTGCCATGCTTATACTGGGCTTACCACCCTGGTGACCCTAATCTTCTGTCCTCTTCCATCTGCCTCTTCATATTAATTTTAGATTAAATCATATAATGTGCACAGCAAAAATCCCAGCATTAATTCAACTCCAATAGAGTTCATTTGAGTCCAAGATGGATGGGATGGTCTCATATAAACTCTACTGGAGTTGAATTAACACTGGGATTTTTGCTGTGTGAAAAAAGCAACTTTTTCTGTAAAATTTTCTAGCATCCCATTAATACTCTAAAAGATATACGCATGATTTATAAGAATACTAATCTTTTGCATTATGTTATTAGAAAAAAATGACAAATCGTTCATTTATAATTAGCACCTAATTATTACCAGGAAGGACCAGTTTACATTTAAGCCTATGGGTCTTTACATCATTAGTGCTCAGTATTGCATTGTAGCGGCTAAAAAGCAATAAGGCATAACAAGAGGTTTTTGGGTTGATTGGTACAGAGGTGTTTCTGGACCACAGGTGTGCGGATAAGCTTATCCAGAGCAGCACTACCGGAATGTGAGGAATTCTCCAACCCAGCTCCTCGCAGCTGCTGCCTCCCCAGAATCGCACTTACTCCACCCCCCCGCCTACCCCTCCAACACTGCCCCACTGACAGACAGCTCCCAAAAACCTGGCCACCTGGCCTCCATCACCCCACTAGAGTGGAGGGGCAAACTCCGCGACCAGAGTAGAAAAACTGGGGAAAAGAGAAGGGAAAGACAGATGGAAAGCAGGGCTCAGCGGTAGCCACTGTAGCTGAGCACTCAAGTGGAGGGAAAGTCCGAGAGACAGAGTTGAATGAGGGAGAACAGAGCACAAGTAAAAAAAAAAGTCACATTTGTAATCGCCACATTGTTTTCTGTTCGTCTATGCGGCTGTGGTATTGTTTGTACGACAGCTAAGTGCTGGAGAGGGAAGGGTTAAGATCAATGTCTCTTCCCTTTCTGCCAGAGAGGGTTCAACTGCCGCGTCAATCATTCGCACTCCCCACCCCCCACGCACTATCCTACACACACATTACCTGACAGTCCTGTCAACCCCGCTTCCTTTCCTAACAGACCTCCTCCCTCACACCATCACTGTGCTGTCAGTCAAACAAAAGGCTGGTGGACTGCAGCCTGTATGTACACAGTGTGATTTAACGCAACGTTTCCCACAAACCATCTCAAGTCTGGCAGTGAAAGAACAGAAAGCCTCTCCCAAGCTCAGAGCCCCCAACTGCGAACAAAAGCCAATTCACACTGTGGTAGAAGTGGGAGTATCTGTGCTTGGAGAAGGGACTACCGTCCACACCTTTTACATCTTGTTTCAGAAGACAGCTTGTGCCTCTCTACAGTATAGAAACAAATGCGGAAAAAGGCGGGATTAAAAGAGACATTCCTAGAAGAAAGGAGAATCTTTCAAGAATGTTCTTGCCAGGAAAAACACAGAGTTGAAGATGCACCGATTCACCTGTCCTTCACTGTCAGCACATATGGGACGAGCATGTGTTGAAATGGGGGGAGGAAACTTTCTACCCACAGATATCAAAGATAAGTAAATAAAAAGTGGAAATATTTTGAAATGCAAAATTTGTTCAATGCCATACTTCATATTGTCAAATCTGCCTAGGGGAACTGATTGATCAATGTTCCTGCTGACACAGGGAGAGGAATATAAGTCACTTAAAAAAAAAAAAAAAAAGCGAGAGCATGATTTTGCACAGCTGCTCCGTGTCTTAGTCACACAGACAGCTCGTTTCTTTTATTTTTTTTCACCGCAAATTCCACCTTGGGTCGCTAATAGGGAGGACGGGAGGAGGGAGGGGGACGGAACCTCACTAACTGGACATACAGACCTGATTTTGGGGTCCCCTGGGTCCTCAGACCTACACCAGACTCAGACAGACAGGAGCAGCCATTCCACAGAGTTAAGGCAGAAAAAAAAAATCAGGATCTGCAATACCAAGGTAAAGTCAGCATAGTGTCAGATCTTTACCCTGCTGTCACTGACACCTTTAACTGATACTGACACCTTCAGTATAGACCTGAACCTATACTAATGAGACCCAACATGACCATAAAGACCCATTCATTAGCACTCAGGAGAGAGACGGTAAGAGAAACAAAACAAGGTGAAATAAAAACACGGCCCCGCTGGCGTGTTCCCAAACGAGACCAGGCGTCCTCGAAACAGATGTGGGCGACGTTGAGGGTCGTCTGAGCGTGCTCGACGGCCGCTGATAGGCACAATGCCCCTGGGGCAACTGAGTCCGCCTCGGGAAGATTACGGCTGGCAGGGCCTGAAAGTTCTTTCAAAACAGCTTTGATTGGCCCTCCAAATGTCTACATCTACTGCCAATTTCCAGCTGGTGAGCTCCAGCCCACGCTGCTTGTTAAAGTTTGAGCTGCTGCTTGATCGGCTAATTGTCCTGAAAATGAATTTAAGGACATGAAGACTGGGCCTGATAATGAACATAAACAAGATTACTGCGCAGCATGTAAACACGCTTAACTCTATAGAGCTGTTATCTTTCCATCATTGTCCTGTCATCACTTAATTATAAGGTTACAAGATGTTTATTCTTCCTATTACTGGGATTTAAAAACATCAACAAGTACTCATTTTCAAAGCATACAGCCTCTGGCTATGCCTTTAATTGCAAAGCCTAAGTGTATTTTATTTGGGAGGGCAGAGATTTAAGTAAGCTATTCTGAATTTAAAGGTAGATATGTCAGTGGTGGAAATTACTTAAGAAAATATATCAAAAATGCTGTTCAATCCAATACGCACCGTGCCAAAGTTGTTCTACATGACAGTGGGTTGTGTTTCGTGTTATTGTAATTTATTGTAATGCTATTTTATAACAGTAATGGAGGCACTTATGACAGTGCCCAAATGGAAAGCACGACAAGAGATGACTCGCCCTTGTTCATTCTCCCTCTCTTAACATTCACAACTAATGTATACTATAGATAACAGAACTAACTTATGATATATAATAATGATGTGCAATATTGTGGTTACCACTGTAGTCCTGCACACTTTATACCCCCCCCCGTGTCTAATAGAAGAGGTCAAGTCTGTATGAGGTGAAGTAACTAATACGTCACTATCCAACTGATCTATCCATTGTAACAAAAAAGAAAAAAAAATCCTGGCATTGAGAATATTCAAAAATATTCTGTTCTGTGCTGATATAATGGTAAGTCCCTCTCCCTGTACAAGCAGTTATGGGCTGTGTCCATAAATGCGTTTTTTTTTTTTTCCCAGCTGAAAATTGCAGGCGCTCTTAAATGAAAGAATGAGTGAATGAATGAACATTGCAGTTTCTCATAGGTACTCAAATCACTTTACAGTCATATGGGGGAATCTCACCTCACCACTAGCAATGTGTAGCATCCACCTAGGTGATACACAGCAGGCATTTTGCGCCAGAGCACGTCCACTGAGGTGAAGAGGGAGAGTATAATTTTGCTTGGCCAATTAAATTGGGATTGTTTGGTGGGAGGTTGTAAGAGTCAGGTTGACAATTTTGCCTGGACTCCGGGGGACCCCCTACTCTTGTCAAAGGGTGTCATGAGATCTTCAATGACCACAGTGATACAACGCAAAATATAACACTAATGCAAGATGCAACAATGTTACATTTTGCATTGAAATGCAACGCAAAATGTAACAATCAAAAATTTAATTATCTAAAGAAATCTTACAATGTATTATTGTTACATTTTGCATTGTATCAAAGCAGGCCATGACATTAGCCCATCTGGTCTTTGACCTGGTGGGCTAAAAACCAATCAAGCAGAAGAAAAAATGGTCTGAGTTTAGTTTCATCTCAAGCCTAAAAATCAGAGTTGTGAAATGATTGTGATGATCACAATGTGATGAAACTGGTTTGGAAAATTAAAGTATTTCTTTTTGCGAATCTTTGAAGAACTCTGTTTTTCCTATTTATCAACCCGACCCAAGAAGAAACCTGAACTTTACTTTATATATGTGTGTGTACACACACACACACACACACACATACACACACATATATATATATATATATATAAAGGAAAGTTACCCAAAAATTCATCTGAATTTGATATTCAGGTAATATACTGGTACGTTACTTAGTGCTTTTCTTTCACAATATTCTTGACACTTTAATCCTTTAAAAATAAATCTGTGGCATGACTCACTTAAAGCAAAACAAAAGTTAGCATAATTGGGTTAGAATATCCACTGCTTTCTGTACCACACCCCCATTAATTCAAAATTCCTGAAACTTGTTTCACGAAAGAAGATCCATGCATCCCACCATCTTCTGTTGTTCACAATGCGCTTAACTTCCATAGCGTGGCTACTTCCTCACCCTGCCGCCATGTACAAGCGCCTAATGCTTACAGGAGATGGCACTCGCAAAATGACATGTGGACTTATGTGCATAGTGGGCCGTCGGACCTCGTCTACAACTGAGCTGAAAAATGCGGTAACCCATTGTAGTATGAAGCGAGAGCTTGGATCATTACTCAAAGCATACAAAATTATCTGTCTGAGGATTTCCCGGGGCAGATATTCCCTCTGAGGAAATCATCAGATTGTTAAACTCTGCATAACTCTAAATTTCCCTCCTCAGATTCACCACCCTTTGAACCAACCATGTGTGGCAGGTCGAAGGAGTGCCCAGGCGGGCGATTGAACCCCAGACTCCCGGGTTAGAGTCACAGGTGCTGACCACATCGCCAAAGAGCCAGGCTCCTTAGCAAGGTAGCCAGGGCATGTACTTATTAGGAGGCATTCTAGTGACAGGACTCATCAACTGTCACACTTGCCATTCTCAGATTTCTCAGAGTCTGACTCAACATTGCGGCCCACAGATTCCCCAGAATCTGACTCAACATTGCGGCCCACAGATTCCCCAGAATCTGACTCAACTCAATGCGAACTAATTGAATCATTGACGCTACTGTAAGACTGTCCAGGAGATGAACAACTGACCTTCTTTGAAATGGATTGGGAAAGAGTTCCATATCCAACCACCATTTTTTTAATGGCTTTTTATTTGCCAGAACAATTTTAAAAAGGGGCACAAATATATTTTAGGGGTTTTCATTGGTGAGAAGGGAGTTTAATATTTAATATTTTTAATATTATTTAATTATTATTATAATTTAATATTTCATATCACAAATCCCTATGCCGCTCCTGCAATAGCAACCAGGTGTGTCATCAGTAACATGGCTGTCGCCATTATTTGCTATTAAAACTTATGGCAACAATAATCAACTCAGAAACTCATTTTGCGTGTTACAACCACAATTCTCGGAAGTTAATAAGCTAATTGAAGAATTATATGCACTATACTCACACCAGGCTTGAATAAAAAAGTTTCTTTTATCATGTGGTAGAAAAAATGGAAAAGTTGGTTTGGCTGCTGACTTCATAGCTGAAATCAACATAAAGTTGTTGATTTCACAATTTCGCTTACCAAATATAATGAGATTTCAAATGTTACATTATGCATTGTGAATACAAATGCAAAATGTGACAAATTTTTGATTGTTACAATCTGCATTGCATTTCAACCCAAAATGTAACATTGTTACATTTTGTTGCATTTCAACGCAAAATGTAACAATGTTACATTTTGCGTTATTGTTACATTTTGCGTTGTATCACCACAGAGAGTCAGGACCTCTGCTTAACATCTCATCTGAAAGACAGTGCCTCCAATAGCACAGTGTCCCATCACTACACTTTGGCAGTGGGGATTATTTGACCAGAGAGAGGGCCGCCACCCACTGGCCCACCAACACCACCTCCAGCAGTATCTTTTTTTTCCCTGGTGGTCTCCTATCCAAGTACTAACCAAGCCCACACCTCTTGGAAAGAGCAGATCGAATGATGGTAAGGCTACTGGCTCTTCTGAAAACACCCAGCTAGGGGCGCTTGAGAGTGCTTTGCCGGCACAGCGTTTTTTCCACAAAGAACCTTTGGTTGCTATGGTATGGAATATCCATGGAAGTAATGGTTAATTTATGTATTGCAAACACCTAATTTTACAGTCAGTTTGTGTTATCAACAAATATTGATTGCAAAAATGTCAGGGCAAGGTATAGTGCTTGTACCCTCACTCTGGATGAAGGGCAGGCTGAAGTATGTTGGGAGAGAGGACAGACTCGCCGTTCTGTGTTTCTGTGTAAGTTCTTGAGAATTTGTGGGCCTTTGTGGTATTTGTCCCTCCATCCTTCACTGTGATTGGAGGGCTGGGTAAAAAGTGACAATGATGAGTGCTGCATTTTACCCAAAGTTGAACATTTTTCAACTCTCGCTGACCGGAAAAAAAATTCCAAATGTGCAGGATAAATGCTCAGCGCCTCCTCACACCACAGGCATTTGTTAAACAGTGTAAATATGCTGTGCTCCTATTGCAAACAATAAAAACATACACTGGCCTCAGGAAAAAAATGCTTTGGTGGGCACAGTCACTTAGGGTTTGCCTGGAAAAGAGGGCTCTTTTCTTGAAATACATCTCTGATCCCACAAAGACACAATTTCATCACAAATACAATTTGCTTGCCTCAGAGAACAAAGTTCTTTTAACTATTTCCGTAAGACGTCAATAAATACTCAATAAGTGAGCAATGACCACCAGCCTCTTTGGGACAGGATTTGCTTTAAGACGCTCTGAAGTCTCAACACAGTCATCTGAATTGGATAATAAAATCACTATAAAGCTGGCTCATTTGTTGCTAGCACATTACATTACTGTCTTGCACATATTAAAGTGATTTTTCCCATAACTCCTTCTCATGCTCCAGGGTTTCACTGACCCCCCCCCCAGCAAACATCTAACGTCTCTGCTCTCTGTGGCAGATCACATCCATATGTGCTGGGGTTGTGTGGGTGACCAGCAGGGATGGGGAGGGAAATAGAACCAGGGAGCAGGCAGCTATCGCCTCGCCCTAGAGGACCCGATTACCAAGCTCATCATCTCCTTATGAACTGGGCAAGGCAGGGCCCACCACCCAGTAGAGTGCATGTACTGGAAGATTGTACAAATACTGGACAGGTACTGGCCTGTGGGTCCACTGATAAGTCTCTGGGTTGTTGTTAAGCACGGGGGAAGAGAGAGAGAGAGAGAGAGAGAGAGAGAGAGAGGGAGACAGAGACAGTGTGTGTGTGTGCATGAGAGAGAGAGAGAGAGAGAGAGAGAGATCCAAGATTGAGGCTTATTTTGCTTGCGCATATTCAGCATAGTCAAAGTCAGTTAGGGTGGCCCACATATGCAATAAATGTCTAGGATTCAACTATAATTCCCCCACACAACAACAATATTTCACAATCAGGGATTGACAAAGTTACATTATGTGGAATGTTATTTGGAATATGCGGAGGTGCTGCATGCAGAGTTTGAACTAATGATTCTTTTTCATCTGAAGGGTTGCTGCTGCAAACATTAAGCACAAAAAGTAATTAGATTTTGACACATTTTTATTTTGGTACTGTATTCTAGCACTGTGAGTTCAAAAGGATTTGATGACAATGAGGCTGGAGTGCACTGTCAGCTTTTATTTAAGGGTGTTTTCATCCATATTAAATTAACCATTCAGAAATTTCAGCACTTTTTGTACACCCTCCAGCACATCAAAAAATATTGCACAGTTGAACATAATGCAGAACAAAGTCCATTCACATGGAACTGGAATTACCAGATAATCTTGTGAAAATTTTGAAACTATCCCTCCATGTCTGAGTTTCGATTAATACATTCATATGGAATACGCAAAGTGTGTATTTAAAGCAAATTTACTGACATTAACTCCGAGATACTGTATGATGTCAAGGGTCTGTCCTCTTATCTCACAATTATCTACAATATAGTCTTGAAAGCAAATTATTAAGGAAATATTCATTAACCATGAATTACTACCAGGTTGTTCCTGATTTGCTCCTCACTCCTTCCTTAGAAACCAATGTGGCATTTTTGTGGACCAGAATGTAATGTGTTGCTTTTATAATTAACTAGCAACCACATAATAACTTTTGAGCCTCTTGACAGACAGAAAAAATGTTCCTTTCTGCATGCTGTCATGCATGCCATCCATTTCATTGTCTTATTGAGATTTTGCTGTTCTCCTGTGGTTGAGCTTGCTCCTTTTATCAATGGGTCTCCATGCTGCACAGTGAGATGACCCTCCTGTCAAAACTTTCATTTATAATTGCGCAGCCTCCATGATTATTTCATTGACAGAAAACAACCTTGTGAAATAAATAAATAAATAAAACCCCTGATCACAGAGATGCTGATTTTCATGGGACCAATATTATCACGTTCTCTGTGTTTGGCAAAATATGGCAGGGAATTTGCAGTGGAATCTTTACTTTGCAAATGACAAACGTCACAGTTTTACACAGGATTAAGATCACAGATGACCTCTGTGATTATTACAAATTACTAGAAGTCCCCAAGCAATTCTAGTTCTGTGCAATAGGAACTTAGAGCAACATTTTTTAAACATTTATTTGCATATCTCTTGCATGCCATGACTGCTTGAAGTCTGTTATGCATAGACATCACCAAATTGTTGGCAGTATTGTACTGTAATTACCCCAGTTAAAGTGAAAATCAAATTTCATTTTTAAACATTGTCCAAAGCCATATAGTTGAATTAATTGATAAAATTGATTTATTGGCAGGCTCCAGGTTGACGTAAACAAGCTGATGCAGCATGTTGCAAAGAAAGTCATTCTCAAAATTCTGGAAAACTGCTGGGGAGTTTGGGTGCCCAAATGGTATCTCCAGGTATTCATAGGTATCCAATATGGATATTAAGGCAGTCTTTGACTCATGACCCTTTCTGATGAGGATTAGGTGAAGATCTGAACCCCTTGAAGCAACTCAATGGACATCAGAGGTAAGGAGTAGCAGCTCTTAACAATAATAGCATTGAAACCGCAGTCGTTGATGCAGGGCAGAGACCCCCATTAATTTTACCCATAAAGAAGAAGCCGACACTGGGGGGTGAGGATGAGACACCAGTAGGTGAGGACAACATGATGCTGGCTGCCAGGGACTCCTAATGTACTTCCCTCATGGCTTCAGTCTCAGGTTGGGATAAGGAGAGCAAATTACCCTAAGGATGGGAACTTCTGGGCAGCATGTCAATGGCGCAGTCTTAGGGTTGATGAGGAGGTAGGATGGTGGCTTGAGATTTGCTCAATACATTGCAAAGATGCCAGTACTTAGGAGGCACTTTAGACTGGTCTGGGACCTTTTCTGGGGTCTTGGATTCCTCCCTGGCAGGGCTGGAGGCATTAAGGCTGGTGCAGACAGGAATCCACTAGAAAATGTGATGATTGGACCAGTCCACCCAATGATTGTTCTTGGTTAGCTAGGACAATGGGAGTTCAGGGAGAGTTGATCAGGAGCAGGGAGATTTCGTCATGGAGGTTCTCAGAGAGCAATAGACTAACAAATGCAGTCACATGGGGGAGGTTGACACGAGGAGCTCCCACGTTGTCAAAGGCCTGAATGGGCTGGTGAAGAGAGTGGCGAGGTAACATAAGCAGGTCAACTAACAGGATTTTGATGAAGTTGCCATCTACTCAGGAATCGATGAGGACTTTGACAGACTGTTGACTCTCAGTGGTCTGGATGATAGCGGTGAGCAGACAGCATGGATTAGGGGAATGCTTCATGTGGTCTAGCTCACCAGTTATTCCCTGTCTTCTGGAGAAAGTTGGGTTTTTACTGGGCAGCCTGCGATGAAGTGTCCAGGATTCTCAGAGTACAAGCAGATGTGAAACATTATGCGGCATTGTTCTTTCAGATTTCAGATTGATCTGCATAGGCTCAGGATAATCAGGAAGTGGAGGTGCAGCTAAGGTGACAGGAGTGGTGAAAAGAGGAGTTTTGGTGGCAGGTAGTCTTTGCTTCCACAGGCTATAGTTCATTTCTCTGTCTGATTGCCTGTCGGTGGTCAACACGCAAGCCCAGGTCGATGAGGGTATCACAGTTCTCAGGTAAAATACAATTTTGGAGCTCATTGTTGATCTCCTCTGACAGTCTGTTGAAAAATGCATCATGCTGTGCCACTAGGTTTGCACGTAGTAGTTCCCAGGATGCAAAACTTAATGGCGTAGTTCAACACATTTAGTTACCTTTAACACAATCTGAGCAAATGGACTGAATTTGGTAAATGGACTGCATTTATATAGCGCCTTTCTAGTCAGATGACACAAAGCATTTACAATTATGCCTCTCATTCACCCTGATGGCGGAGGCTGCCGTGCAAGGCGCCAACCTGCACATCAGGAGCACTGTGGGGTTCAGTGTCTTGCTTAAGGACACTTCAGCACGTTCTCTGGAGGAGCCGGGGATCAAACCTTCTGATTTCTAGCCTAGCCGCTCTACCTCCTGAGCCATGCCGCCCCATAGCAAGCAGTTCCTTGGCAGCTACTTGACTGTGCCTAGATTAATTAAAGACCCTCTTTATCTCTTCAGTAAAGGCACTGAAAGAAGTGCAGACAGGTAAGCCAGCCTCTGAGATGGCATATCTCCGCTGTTGTGCACGACCTGCGAGGTGATTAATCATGTGAGTGATCTTTCGTTCATTTGTTGGAGAATGCAGAAGGTTGGATCTTGAAGGTCAAAGAGCATTGGGACAGGACAGATCTGCAGGTTCCTGGATCACCATCATAGGATTCCAGGGGGGGCAGCCTTGGCTCATGAGTGGGGCTAGCGCTACGGTTAGAGGAACACACTGTTGTAGGGGCAAGAAACTCAGGCCGAAGCTGTAATTGTTGTAGCTGGAAGGTCAGAACATCCATAATGGTGGTGAAGGAGTGTAGGGTCTTGGGAATAGCCTCCAGCTGAGTTTAGTTTCTAGCGAGCAGGGTTACTTGGTGATCCAGAACAGTACAAATTTTACTGTTATTTGTTGAGATCATCCTGAGTCCATGAGTGAGCTGCTGTCAAAATTAGTCAGATTAGCTGGTTTCTCTGCTTCATGATTTTGCAGTAAAACGAGGGAAGAATTGCCAGTGTAAATTTGAAAAACTAAGGTATAGCAAGACTTTTAAGTAGACAACAATATCAAGCTGTTTTGAGTATGAAGCACTGGCACATTGTATAATTATTTGGCTGACATACAATTTAAAGGTACAATCCTTGGGGTCCTTGCTCCTCATACTGTATGAGTTTTTCAAGGAAGGACATTACACCATTGCCATCTTGCTTCCCGTCCATCTCCACAGTATCACTCAGAGTCACAGCAAATAAAACTACTTGAATTATACAGTGTGTGCAATGCGAGTAATGAATTCTTCCAACATGGTCCTCAGGCCCAGAAATCAAATGACAATTATGAAGCTCATTTACCGAGCAGCGTTTTGATGACATATCTTCCAGGAAAATATTTTTTTTGTGATGATTTTTGTCTTCGAACAAATTCAGAGATGAGTCTAAAGCTGTTTTTTCTTTCCTCCTTGAGCCTTTCCTCTCTATCTTTTTTCTGCATTTCTACTTGCCTTTCTGAGGCCCTCATTTGAGACTGTCAGTTTTTTGGTTCATCCTTTTCTGATTGATGAGAGATAGCATCGCGTCAGCCAGGTGTGTGCCCATCCCCTTGGCCAAGGCCACCTCTACCTACTCTCCCACCCCCTCTCAGTGCTCTCCAGGCTGATAGCATTACTAGTGCTTTGTGGGTGTCTGAGAGACTGAGAGATGGTTGTGTGCTGATAGTAACCATGCAGATGCAAAGCAAACAGATTTCATTACAGAGCCTCAGAAGAGTAAAGTTGAAAGCAGCCTCCAGCAGAGGGAAGGCTGACTGAGGGCACCCACCTCTCCTCACAAAAAAGATGTTCCAGCATCAGATTGTGTGCACATACAAAACATTACAAAATACACCGCAGAGCAATGTGCCAATCACTAGGATGGCTGTAAGAGACTTGACCTAGACCTTCTCCACTGCCGTCAAGATGAAGACAAAAAAATGTTATATATAGTCCAACTTATGCTGTAAAATCAAGTGAGATCATAATAGAGATCTGTAACTACATTCAAAAAGAATTTGCCTTTTTTAAGGACAATGCTGTAGTTTATTTCATAATTATTTTGAACATGTAAAATCATTGACTATAGCCTTGGGAATAATCAGACACTCACCATTGCAATTAACGACACATTATTGAATGTCCTGACACGACAGTATTATGGTTATGAAATTAGTTCACAATCACTGAGTGTTTGGAAAGAAAAATTAGATTTTGAGCAAAAAAAAAGTAACGGCCGAAGTCTAACCATAAAAATGTCAGACTTTAAAGCTCTGGTGTGAGGCTTGAATCACTGCAATCTGAATCTCACATTCACCTTTTTTTTGAATCACAGTGGTGTCTTCGTTTATCAGCGTTCTGCTGCAGCCTGCATAATCCAGCTGGCCTCTAGAGTCCAGATATCAATCAGTACATATCCTTGAGCATGACTGTGAATGGGCTTTACCATGCCAAACTGTTTCTCTTTGCCAAAGGGGATTTCCAGAAGTGTTATTTGAGCCTCGCTTTTAGGAAAGTGACTCTTTTCAACCAAATTTTTCACCTTGGCTTTATGTTTTCTTGTTGACCACATGGCTGAAGGTTACCTGTACTCTTGTGGCAGCATATGTGGAACATGGTTTTGCCAATTAAAATAATAATGCATTGAAATAACAAAGGCAGTCATTATTTTGCAATACTCAGTAGGCCTAACCAAAGTTCCAGAAATGCCATACAAATGCAAAGCTGGGTTTCTTTCATCTGACTGAGAAGCGAAGAGAAACCAAGTTAACAGATGCAGGTTTCTATCCAAGTTATCCAGTTACTTCTTGAGGCCAATGCTTAACCAGGTTTTTTTTCAGACTATTGAGACTGCCCATGTCCCTCGCAAATATCATGGTTAGGGGAAGTTACATCAGTGCATACTAGAGGGCAAAAATTAGTAATACAGTAAGCCACAGCACAAGCACTAATTGCAAAATGAACACTAGAACTCCTAATACCTGGAGAGATCCAGAGACCATGTTATTGAAGCATGTGTAAATACACTGAGCTCAATTATTCCCTGAGAGATTGGCAGTCATTGAATGATATGGTTGTTATAGGCAACTAAATAACTAGTAGGTAAAAGTACTCTGTGTGAGCTTTGGTCTCAGGTTTGAGCCTTAGCAATGCAATTAGTAAAGTATGACTATGGCCTGTAGTCCATTGTGGTAATTACCTCTGTCCCTTCAGGGGAGAGCAAGGGTTTGTCATCCATTGCTTCTCAGGTTACTGCTACATTAGTTTCTACCACCACTCAACACATGCTACCGCTGTTCGTGAGAGATACACCTTCCCTACAGTGCTATTTCACTGGGTGGCCAATTAGTTTGCAAAATAGTCCTTGGTGTGCAGCAAGGACCAAAATGGATAAACTGAGCTGTGAAGGTTTGAGGCACGTTTAAGACTGAGAACAAAAATGGAAAACGCCGTCATTCTTAGCCTTATTGCCTGAGGCTTTTAACCTTACACTACGGAGTGTGAACCATTTCATTCTCTTATAGCCGGCAAGTACAGCTAATGTATGAAAATACGTAGCAGCATAGGTTGGCAATGAAGCATTAGTTGCATAACTTCTCTAATGAATCACAAAGTCATACAACCCCAATTCCGAAATAGTTGGGACAAAGTTTAAATTGTGAATAAAATCAAAATGAAATGACTTTCAGATCACATGAGCCAATATGTTATTTACAATAGAACATAGATAACATTTCAAATGTTGAAACTGAGACATTTTACATTTTTATCCACAAAATGAGCTTATTCATATTTTCTGGCTGCAACAGGTCTTAGAAAAGTTGGGACACAGGCAAAAAAGGGCTGAAAAAGCAATTAATATATAAGAGAATCAACTGAAAGAACATTTAGCAAGTAATTAAGTGAACTGGCATCAGGTGTGTAACATGATTGGCTATAAAAGGGATGTCTTAGAGAGGATGAGTCTCTCAGAAGTAAAGATGGCCAGAGGCTCTCCAACCTGTGAAGGTTTGCGTAAAAAAATTGTGGAATACTTTAAAAACAATGTTCCTCAACGTCAAATTGCAAAGCCTTCGAAGGTCTCATCATCGACAGTGCATAACATCATCAAAAGATTCAGAGAAACTGGAAAAATCTCTGTGAGTAAGGGATATGGCCGAAGACCTTTACTGGACGCCCGTGATCTTCGGGCCCTCAGACGCCACTGCATTTCTCACTGGCATGATTTTGTCATTGACATTACTAAATGGGCCCAGTAATACTTCAAGAAACCACTGTCTGTAAACACTATCTGCCGTGCTATCCACAGACGCCACCTAAAACTCTATCATGCAAAAAGGAAGCCATTGTTGAGCGTGACCCAGAAGCGCCTCCGTGTTCTGTGGGCCGAGGCTCATTTAAAATGGACTGTAGCAAAGTGGCAAAGTGTCCTGTGGTCAGACAAGTCCAAATTTGACATTCCTGTTGGAAATCACGGGCGTCGTGTCCTCCTGGCAAAAGAGGAGAAAGACCACCCCTCCTGTTATCAGCGTTCAGCTCAAAAGCCAGCATCTCTGATGGTATGGGGATGCATTAGTGCATACGGTGTGGGACACTTGCATGTTTTAAAAAGCACCATGAATGCTGAAAGGTATATAAAGGTTTTAGAGCAACATATGCTCCCCTCCAGACGATATCTGTTCTAGGGAAGGCCTTGTGTATTTCAGCAGGACAATGCAAAACCACATACTGCAGCTATTAAAACAGCGTGACTTCGTAGTAGAAGAGTCTGTGTCCTGAACTGGCCTGCCTGCAGTCCTGATCTTTCACGGATTGAAAACATTTGGTGCATAATTAAACGAAAAGTCCGTCAAAGGAGACCAAAAGCTCTCCAGCAGCTGGAAGCCTGTATTAAACAAGAGTGGGATCAAATTCCAATGGCTAAACTCAAGAAACTTGCCTCCTCAAAGCCCAGACGCCTCCGCTCTGTGTTAAAAAGAAGAGGGGATGCTACACCATTGTAAACAGGCCCCTGTCCCAACTTTTTTGAGACCTATAACAGCCATCAAATTTAAAATGAGCTCATTTTGTGGATAAAATTGTAAAATTTCTCAGTTTCAACATTTGCTATGTTATCTCTGTTCAATTGTGAATAAAATACTGGCTGGTGTGATTTGAAAGTCATTGCGTTTTGATTTTATTCACAATTTACACTTTGTCCTAACTATTTCGGAATTGGGGTTGTACATGCAGACTCCAACAGAAGTGGTTCTAGTGGCATTAGTTTTATGTTTTATGAATGTTTTAGTCAATAAAGGGCCCTATTTTGATTACCTAAATGCAGTCAACAAACGCGAGTGCTAACGATATTGCAGATAAAAACTGGACGTGTCTTACTCCATTCTGGTAATTGTGTGACTGGAGGTAATGGTGCAGCTGTGGCGCTGTTCTCAAAAGGATTAGACAAAGACAAGTTTATTACCCGTTGGTGTGGTGGGGGTTCAGTTCCATTAAGGCCAATAAGATTAGCTGCTGTCACTGCCTTTAAAACCAGTGCATTAATGCCATAGTAAAACTCTGAATTTCGTCAGGTGAAGAACAAGCACCTAACTTGCCTTACTGCGAATTCTCTGTGATCCACGCCCCAAAGTAGCAGGCTAATGCATGGAGGCGTTTAGGTGGATTGAGGCTGATCCACCAGGTAAAGTGTTTTGTATGAAAAGATGTGGACAATTTAAACCAAATGCAAAACAGCACTCGTGGTATTAAAACAAGGGTGAGACTGAAGTCAATTATTTGTGTTTCCCCTATGCAGTTGAAAATTAGCCAAGATGGCTGAACTGGCATATTTACAGTAATGTTGTTTTCCCCTTTGCGTAGATATAGACGCTGGCGTCCGTAAATTCCGAAATTTAATTCCTAAACATTTCTGAAATTGAATTTCCAAATGTCTTGCTTCACTGGTATAATTTTCCAAAGTCTCTGTGACACAAATCCTGAGTTAAAAAGCCTTAAATAGGCTCATATATAACAGGAAAAAATTGGCAATATTTGTATTCTGTGCAAAGGGGTTAACGTACACTGTCCCTGTATCTTTAAACTAACTAACTAACTAACCAAATAAATAAATAAATACACCAGTGGCGGCTGTTTGGCTAAAATTGGAGGAGACAGAGCACATGCCTTTAACTCCTTTGCACAGATATAGACGCCGGGGTCCGTAAATTCCAAAATTGAATTCCTCAACAATTCTGAAATTGAATTTCCAAATGTCTGGCTTCACTGGAATAATTTTGCAATGTCTCTGTGACACAAATGTTGAGTTATAAAGCCTTAAATGGCTCAAGCACAACAGGGAAAATTGGCAATATTTGTATTCTGGGCAAAAAGGTTAAACTAATGATCTGTCTTGAACTTTTTTTTAAAGATTATTTTTTGGGGAATTTTTCCTTTATTTGATAGTTATACAGTGTAGAGAGACAGGAAAGTTGGGGAGAAGAATGGGGGAAGATGTGCAGCAAATGACCTGAGCTGGATTCGAACCGAGGTCGCTGCGGGAAGGACACAGCCTTTGCGGTATGCGCACTTAGACCGATGAGCACACCTTGATTAACACATTTTCACTGATTAAATATTCAATTGGCAGTTAAAAACACACAGTTTTCCCTCTTAATGACATGTTATAGCAATTAGTAAATTCAATTCAGAAAAATGTTTCATTCATTGAGTAGTTTGTACAAAAAAGATAATCTATTCTGTCATCCGCATTTGCTTTTAGCATATTCTGCAATTCAAGCTATCTAATCTGCTCTTTCATGATTGTTGAAATTACGATTAAGAAAATGTAGATTTGTAACGGTTATCCATAACTTTAAAAAATGTTGATTACAATGCAATTTTGCATCCAAATGAACTGTATTATTTCTCGTCATATCTTTACAAGGAGATCTGGCCACATCGCATATAGCGTTGAGTGTTTTTGAAACATTAATTTGAAAAAGTGATTGAAAGGAGGTCACAATAGCTATGGTTTTAATGCACTTCTCATGCAACTTCTATTTTCAGCTTAGCAGCTGCCACTGGGGCGAGTGCAATTAAACCTCAGGCATGATCTGAAAGAAATTTGTGAGTAACCCATGCTCAAAACAAAGCAAAATCTAAGCACTATGCAGTAGCTGTAAAGAGAAGTCTACCATGTTGCTTTGATATGTGGCAACAGATATGTGATTATCAGGCCAATTTCAAAGCATTATGCATATTTCTGCACACCACAGTAGATGAATATAGCTGAAGCTCTTGAGAAGCAGACTAAATTGGACACAGAAATGAAGAATAAGCACGGTGAGGAAAAGCTTATGACACAATCAATTCAGGATAAAGGAAGGGACTAAGAAGGGATTCAACTGAGGTTTCAAAATGAAAAAGGGATTAACAAAGGTAACCGCAACAGATTTTTCGCATTGGGCTCTGCAAAGAGAATGGAAGGAAATGGGAGGTGGTTAGTGGGGGGCTGGTGTGGAAATGTGGAGAGATCCTCAAACCAAGGAATGATTTGGGCCAAAAATTTAAGCGCATGTTTGAGCCCTACATGCATGCCAATGCCAAGGCCTAAAACACCCAGTTATATTCATGTAAATTGTTTTTGACTGAGTCCAGATTTGGATGTTGTTCATATTTCACTTTCACAAAATGAATATACTGTCCAATCATATGATTTGAATCAGCTTGATTTGGCTTACAGGCTGTAGCTTTAGAGTAATCTCTTCTCCCACTTTTTAAGATGATTAAAATGACTACGGGCCAAACCAAAAGCACATCATCCTTAAAACTTGATCCAATCAGCTCATTCAAATCAAATGCAGGCTTCCTCATAGAAATCAAAGTGACGATCTGTTACATCTTTTCTCAGCCACATTTTAAAGATGTGAAAATAGAGATCTGTGTCACAGTCTTAAACACGCAAGATTTTTTTTATGCCTTTTGTGTATCACCGTTACTAGAAAGGGTCAAATATGAGTTATTGCATTCATTTTCCGAAAAAATTTAATCACAGATAAATTTCTGTTTGTCAAGAAGTGCAGATGACATTGCTTTCATTAAACCCTGATCTCGACATCACGAAGGCTGTCTGGGATTACCTGGAGGGACTGAAGCAAAAAACAGCTAGTCTGCAAAAGAACGGGGGCTGTGTGCTAATATTTTTCATGTTCGTCAGACGTACTTCATTTGAGGTTGAGACGGCATTCACAATAATCCCTGGCTCCTGATTCCAGCCTACTATCAAATTATGATGGGAAAAAAAGGTACTACGCGCATTGCATTGCTGACTCGCATGCAAATTAGAATAACTTTTCCCTCCTTAGTAAAACTTTTTAAGGTGCTCCTCATAAGCCTGTCATTTTTGGGGTTCAGTCACTCTCCTTCAGCACTAATCAACAGTAGAAATTGAGTTTTGTTTCCTACAGTGTTTCATTTTTGATGTTCCTCTTCATCAATGCTATATTCTACCGCTTTGCCTTTGATTGGTTGCCACGCTGCTATCGGGGCTGGGTGGTGGTTACATACTTGATCCCTGCAGTTCTGAAATGATTCAGGGACCTCTATTAACCACAGCCCCATCTAGATAGGCACTCTTCAGTGCAAGTTTACCACCATTCCCAAGTGGAATGGTAAATGGTGGAATGTAAGTAGCAGGCTGGCGGGAGCCATCTCCTTTGAGTAATGCAGACAAAAGCTGTGGGCTTTGACTCATAAAATATGTGCAACAGGTCTGGGGAGTTGGTGGACGATGCATGAAGCGAACAGGAAGCTGAGCATGGCATGATGCAGGTGATAAGCGCTGCGCTGGGGGGGGATACGTGGGGGGGGGGGGGTGCTGGGATGGGGTTCAGTGACAGGACAGCGCCTCTCATGCTGGTATTCGTGAGAGTTTCTCAAATACCTGGGCGCAGGGAGCTGGGGTGTGTCCTCAAACAAAATCAGGCAAAAGAAATCAGTGGCTCCGAAAGGGGCACTGTACTGTACTACAGATGAGTCTAGATTAGTCGCATACCCACAAGCTCACAGTATAGCCAAGGAACTTGACTGCTCACCTCTGAATGACAAGGATCACCATATACTATAAATAATTTCATTTTCTGTTAATATTGTATCATTTTTATACCTGCCAAGTGCTCTCTCTTTCAGAGCTCCAGTCTTCTGCCCCATGCATATTGGACTCAAGTTACTTTGCACTACATCTCCAGTACAATAAAACTTACAAATAAAGACCGAATAAAGCACAGCTTTACAGTCACAGTACATTGAGTGAGTATGGCAGTCAGAGTGGTGTAGGATTGAGCAGTAAACCTCCTCTCTGACCTCTGGCTGAAAACGTGCAGCGAGGACTCAATCACTCAGGCCCAAGCAGCAGGTGTCATCAGTGACAGGAAGGAATGCTGGCCCAGCGGCCCGCACAGGCGTGGGGTGTGAAGAGACGCTTGCGTTTCAGCCGTCAGCGGGATTGGCAGAGCACTCAACAAACCCCACCGGGGTGGGAGTTCAAGCCCGCCGAGACCTGAAGCGGAGCGACGATTTGTCTGCTGAGTGCCCACTGAGGGTAGGACACAGGGCTGTGGCTGGGGCCGCTCAATAATGGGAATAGTATACAATAAAGGGAATTCTAATGGAGGCTCAGGAGTACTCAGTGCGAGGTTTATCAGTCTGTCTAATACGCATTTCCTGCAGCTCACTCCAACGCAAAGTGTATTCATTGCATATGTACCCCCACCTGCCTGAGATTCTTATATCTAATTTCATATCCAGAGGAAACTCATTACCAACTATTATGGAAAACTCACGCTTTTTACAACCAAACATCCCCTGACATTCATGCAATCATTTTGCTTTGTGTGGCAAATACAATGTTCCATTTCTAAATCACAAGTGCAAACAAGATTTATAAAATGAATCTATGTATACTCTGAAATATGATCCTGGCCTAGTTTGTTAAGCACTGGACTGGAATGCCGAGGAATGAGTACTACTCTTGGGAAGGGACTCGCAGACTGACCCATGTGGAACTCCGGAATGCATTAGCCGTCAAACGCCATTCCAGGAAGGTTCTGCTCATTCAGAGCAAGTCTTTTGGGCTGTGCTGGCTTCCTAAGTGTGACATAATGCACAGCTGAACTTTGAAGAAACAGTTCCCCCTCCCCCACAAAAAAAAATTAAAATAAATACAATACACAATTCAAAGGCAAGGTAGAGAGTGACATTGCCTCCACTTAATATGGTGCTGAGGGTCAGCTCAAAGTGCTTTGTGATCTGGGGCCTCCTTCCTTCCTCCTCTTTGCGGAGCTGAGGCTAACTCAGCTGGAGGTGAGCATTTGCCCAGAGGCGGGCTGGTGCTTATGATAGCTATTGTATTTTCATTATGGAGAATGTTATGAAAACACACTTATCCGACTTCACGCTCATCTCCCTGTTCTTGTGCATTGCTACAGTTTACTTACCCTGTCAACATGTCTCGTTTAAAAGTTAAAAAGAGCCACAAGCAACCCGACCTCCTTGGACTCCGGGGCCCATATATATTAGAGTGTGTTTGCCCAATTATTGATACACTGGCAAAATGATAGTCATCTCTCGCGTCTCGCGGACAGGGTAGGCTAGGAGCAGTTTGCTAAAACGTGGATCGGGTAGATAACGGGAAAGGTAAATATTTATAACAGTTAACACTGGTGTTTATGTTAAGTGTTGAGATTGTTTGTTTGAAGCCATCTGCTGGATGTGTAAAGTTGGCTTCCAGGTAAAGCGAGCAGAGTCCGTGAGATCTTCATGTTGCCCAGTACTCTAGTTTTAGAAACGGATAGAGAGTGAGAGAGTGACAGAGAAGGTCTATGTGAAAGAGAATGAAAACAAACAGAAAATCAGAGAAATACATTCCGCACTTTGCCTATCTTAATCTGAGACATCAACCGTATCATTACAAAACAAATATTCCAGATTCAAGTGAGCCGATTGTAAATACAAAGTGCATGGGCAATGGTGAGCCGGCTTGTGCCTGTTGGAGACACAGACAGGCCCCCATTGTGGAGCTCTGGGATCCAGTCCAGGTTTCACTGCTGCCTACACCACATACATGGTCTTGAACTTTGCTGCCACGTTCACTCGGGAAATAAAACGAGAGTGAGAAATATGGGAGGATGTATAGAGTGGCCACGATCCAGTCACTTAAGTGGCATGCCTTCAGTGGGTGCCTTCTGGTGTTGATTCACAGTTAACTACATTACTGTAATACAATTATAGCCTCCACACCCTGCAAGTCCTGCCCCCTATACCCTCTCTGACCAACTGAGGACTCCAGATCTCCAGGGGTCCCCAAAAACAACGCACCCCTATCTGGGCACCAGGGCTGAAAATAATTATCAAGATCCTTAGCACTGCTATCAATAGCATCGAAATTAATCTGCACAGCTTTTCCAGTGAGCCTCTAGTCACACCCAAGGAGTTTGACAAATAAGTAAAAATAAACTCAATTGCTCAGTTGGATTATTGTTCTGCTAAAACGTATGACACAGCAATGTAGAGTCTAGTGCAGTTTGTTGCAGGTTGTGCTTTATGTGGAAGCTCACGTTGGGCCCAAGCTGTGATGCTCGGGGAACTGGATCAGATGCACAAGCCCACATTTGCTAAAAAGGCTGGACTCATCCACTTTTGCTCTTTCGCTCCATCTCTTTAACTTTCAGTCTGATATATTGTTCTCATCCATTTTAGAATTTTAAACTCACTAAACAGAGTCCTGCTGTACAACTGATGCACTTTGTCCTTCCTAAATCAGTTCCTTTGTTTTGTAGACAAAGAAAGGTGAGAAAAGATAGGTGAAGGCAGTTGAGGGAAAGAAACCTCACCCACATGCTCAGGATATTTGCCTCTTTGGTTAAAGACTAAGAAGTGTCTGCGGAGTAGAGGGCTGGACCTGCTGCAGGTTATTGTCCTGAGAGAGGCTCTCTTACAGTGAAAATACTGAGATACATCTGCTCACACTTAGGCCTGCCACCCACCTCACACTTTGCTGTGCAGAAGAAAAATACAAGAAAAAAAGGAAACACATGCTTCCAAGCGATTCGGACTTTGTTGGTATAATGGTGTAAGGAAAAAAAAAAACTTCATACCAGCCAGTGCGAAGAGTGCATTACGATTGTGGAAGGTGCCAATCACAATGCTAATAAATGACAGTGCAGACAGAGCATTCATCATGAATATAAACACGCAAAGCACACTGGGAGATGGTTCCAGAAACTGGAAGACAAGTCCTAAAACAGAACTTGTGAGTTTTATCACCACTGATCACATTTGACCGTTAGGCTGTCAACATAGTGTTCTAATATTCTCCTTCACTTTTATCACATACTTCCTCTCTTCTGAGATGTTGGGGTCAAAAATGGTTTATACTGTTCTGAAATTTTGGCAAGGGTCCCATCCCATCTTTGTTCATTATCAACATTTTATCAAGCAATTGGTAATGCAACAGTGTTGAGCAGAATGAGGGTTACCTTCGGAATATAAAATGACAAACGTGGGTGCGCATGCGAAGCCTTAACGGACAGCCCCCTCATTACGCAAATAATCTGGCCAAATTGGAAGCTCTTTACTATTTAAAAAGGCATCGTAATAAAATTAAACACTCCATTTCATATGGTGAAACTGAATAAGGAGCCTATCAGGATCTCAGCTCTCCTCAAAGGCTTCTCTAAGCTGCCTAAGAAATGGACTCTGCCCCTCTTATTATTTGTTCAGTATGTAGTACAAATTTACTTGTGTAGAAAGGTAGGGATCATTGCCTCGAACTATACCCAACCTCTTTACCTTATGGAGTTCGTTACTGTGCCACGAAGTTCAAGGCTGACAGACTCAATAACTCTGCGCGATCGCTCAGGGAAGAAATTGCTCGGAGCAATCGTACTGAAAGCCAGCGCCTCACCCCACGTTTAAAGTTATGATCCTTATCATAATTAATTCAATAAAGCAGTAATGTGCTGCAAACCCAGACCTTTGCAAAAACCATCCAGATCTGGACAGGGATAAACTTTCAGGCAGCGGCACTCCTAAGTGCGTCCAGTGTCTTCTCGCGGAAGGTAATCAAGAGCAGACAGCGCAGAACAGAGTAGGTATGTCTGAACCGGTGCAAATAAGAGGGCTTAATCAAATTTGTTTTAGACTTTAAAAAGATACTTGCGGGGTTTGTGTTAATAACTTAATCACAATAAAAATGTGAAAGCTGAGCCAAAGTCAACACTTCACGGACGTCATTTTTAATTTGGGAAAAAACAAAGGCCATGAACAATACTGGGAGATGTAATAACATACTGTTAATACGCGGTGGCTTTCAGTGGTGTTAGTGTATCAGACGGCATTAGTTGCGATAATAATTACTGCCAAAACTGTTAAGAGGACCTCCAGAACTTTCCGGATCTATGGTAATGAATGAAGCTGAAGTCATATTGTCCTGAGCCTGCCAGTTACTGGCTTTCCTAAAAATTTAAAGAACGCTGGATTGTTGACTTATTTTATTGGGAAGTTAGCATAAAGCTTGTTTTTGTTTATTTATTTATTTATTTATTTATTTATTTATTTTAGAAAAGCTGGCGACCAACGGAAAAAGGTTTCATGTTTGTCTATTTTAGGAAAGATAAACCTTGACATAGGACTGAGAGTCTCGGCTGACCAATTGCATACAGTTGGTATAGTGATACTATTTGGCCATTTTGACGCGCGTTCTTCATGTTAACGGGCTCTAGAAAAAAGAAAAAAACATATGGGAAAAAGAGAGTGTAACTTAGCTCTGACTCACCCTCCTTGTTACAGTTAGGATTATGGCTGTTTCCTCTCTGGTGGTGGTATTGGTTACATACTGCTGCTTCACAATGCAGGGAAAACCAAGACAACCTGAGCTTTTGTAGATCAAAAATGCTCCCTCTTGTGCCCCTGTATTCTTGCGCATTACTGTACATGGAATATTAAGCAAATAATTTTTGAAGTGGTTATTGTGTACTGTCACTGCAGTGTTTTTGACTGATGACTGCTCCTATTCAAATAAACTAACGTACAAATGTGTTTTTCTGTGCACTTTTACTGACGTACTGAAACATATGGGCCTACAAGGTAGCACTTTACCAGTAAATGAGAAATCTAACAACACCGAGCTTGGTTTCTTTTTACAAATTTGTTATTATACTACATATATGGACATGTACTTTGCCTTCACCAGAAAGAATGATTGTTTTTAACTGTCGCTATAGGAATGGGAATAGTTAGCAAAAGTACTAAAGTCACAAAATGTCCATTTTGAGAAAATTGGGAAAATCAACTTTAAGACGTTTTCCCATCCTTCCCTCACGTGTGTAGGAATGTGAAATAAGTACTTAAAGCGCAAGGATCTTAAATTCTCATGTCTTTTTTAGCCAGATGATTTATTGGTTAGTCAAATGCATTCAGTAAAGTGCGCCATTTTTTTTTTGAAAGTAGCTTCCTTGTTTACAAAACAGTGGGACAGTTTTTCCTCTGCATTACAGAATAATCTTTCTTGCAAATGCCCTGGGGAAATTCCCTTCAGATCAGTAGGAAAATTATCCATTTGAAGCATTGGTCAACATTTATTGGGGGCTGAAATGTCATATATTGTGGTTTTTATATGCATGGTAATTTCCTGTGATGAATTAGCGAACTGTCCATTTGCTTCTGGGATAGGCTCCAGACTGCTATGAGTCTGACCAGGAATAATTGGGTTACATAGTGGATGGATTATGATTTATCACAAGATTAGAGAGATGTATGCACACACAATGAAGAGCAGTCACAAAACTGAACACTACGAAAAGCTGAGGACAACAAAAAAACTTATGTGAATAGTATTGCCAAAACAATTATGTAAATATCTTGATGCATTCCCAGTTCTTACGAAGCAAGAATATGCCAAATGCATTATGTAACCATTGGGCATCCAGAGAAAAAAAAGGCCTGATCAGTAGACCCCAAACATCTTAACCGCAAATCAGCATTTGTAGGCGATGACATGTTGCAAATGATGACACGGAGAAGCCATGTTCAAACTGACGTAGAACACAGAGCCCAAACCTCTTGCCTCCTGTCTACATAGACGCCTCCTCTGTCCACAATTTCACCTGTGGTCAAAGAATTTACTTGCATCTATCCACTCCCCCCATTTCGCAAACAAGCTCTCTTGCCTTGGAAGGAAATCACTCAGGTTTTAGTGACAAAGAAAAATGCGACCGTGTTTCTTTTCGAAAGAACAGGAAGTTGAATAATTGTCCCATTGGTGCCTGAGAAGGAGCCGGTGGGCCAAATCACACTTAGCCTTGTGCACCTCTATCTTGCGAGCAGAGAGACTAACATTGGAAGATCAGTTGGAACGGCTTCTCTTAAGAAACATGCCAGCCTGTTCGGAAGTGACCAGAAATGCAGTTGTGGGGCACAGACCAAAACAGGGTGTAAAATCAGTGTTGATAAACCATCAGAAGAAAAAAAAAATCTGAAAATATGTGCAATATCTAAAGGAAAAGCTTGATATACCTTTGTGGAATAATCCCGAAACCACAGCAGAGGTCAAAAGGGGCATTTGGCAGCACGTAATCAATCAGGCTGGGTCCTGAGCAGAAGCATATTAATTCTGTGGTGGTGGAGAGCACAGGAGAGGTAGAGTAAGAGTTGGGGAGAACAAGACAGTTGAGTGACTAAAAATAAATCTCCTCTTTAAAGTGTGAAATTTGTATATTTTCTTAATCAGTTCCTCTGTGGTTTTTAGCCCTGGGAGAAGTCCGTTTCCCTCCTCCCTTTCCCAAATCACAGGGTATGTTTCAGCCAATCACTGAGCTGATTCCCTATCCTTCAGAGAGATGTTGTAAATACTCTCACACTCAAGGGACGAAAGGAGAGTTTGTATTAAATGGTATTTAAACCTCTCGCACAAATCAGTCTCCATTGACCCCCCCCATCAATGTTCAAACTCTAGTTTGTGTGTGAGGGTTTTGTGGTTGTTACCATTTGAGTTCCTTCAGCCAGGATATTTGACCAAAGTTTGCACCCGCCCCCCCTCGAATCCCCCTTGGATTGATTAAATTGGATCAAGATGACACTGATAATTGGTGCAAGCTGCAGGCCGCATAGACCCAATGATCCGTATCAGGCTCCTTTGTTGGTCGTGTCCCTTTGCGCTCTGTGTTAGATTTGGGATGGTTTACCTTGGCTCTGTCACAAGCATTTTAACACAATCCCCCCAGAAAACAGCAGATTGGTGACATCATGAGATAGACGCAAAGGTTACATTTTTCACAGATGTCTGTACAATTATCAGCTTTCTTGTTCATGGTATTTATTCCATAGTTTTAGTTTGGTTAAAGAACCTCTCCATCTGTGGCTAAATAAATGTGAAAATGCTCAAATCCAAATGGAGTTTGAGGAAGAGGAAGGGCGGCATTGTGGCGAATCAGACATGAGTATGCCCATAAAAGCAATGGAATGTTCATTGAATTCATCGGTCCCATATTCTGCTCAAGAGCCAAGTCCTAAAGATCTCTTCAACTACAGAATTAACTGCAAAGTCTTGAAGGTGTTTATGCAGGATTTTTCAGATCATTTCAATTATATTCTTGGCCCAAGACTACGTTGTACGATTCTGATAAATTTAAGGCAAATCAGAACAAATAACTCTGAAAGCTGGAAAATGACCACCTTGAATATTCCTGAATTGCCCTTTACACCGTGTATTAAATACGAGATGACATGTTTATTTTGGTCAATTCCAGACTACTGGAATCTACTTTCACCCTAAAGGTCATGGACTTCTCTCTGTGCAGCACCTGATTCCACTGAGTAGACCTTGTTGACCTCAATCAAATTCACTCAGCAAGGCCATAAAAAAATCACTTTCAGAAATGACGATGAGAGTTATGCATAAAGAACAGAGACCTAGACCCTGTAACATTTAATTTTATTTGGTTTTTTTTGCATCTGCGAATGAGAACGTGCTCTTGAGGAGCATGCATTGTTAACATTTAAATCAAGTAATGGCTCGTTATCTGGAGCGCGATCAGCCGGCGCTTGGTTTTCTTCGCTGATGCATTTAATTACTCGTGAATTATCTAATGCGCTGTGTCAGGCTGCATGATCCCACAGCTCTGGAGAGACGCAGAAAACACACGGCGTCATATCCGACGGAGTGGGCCGTGTGGATCTCATCTCTTTGTCACCAAGGTTACTAATCAAATTTCCATCCAGTGCGGCGCATGCAGGATATTCTGATCAAACAGCCCAGCTTGGCCCCGCTGTTCTTCCCATTAGCTAACATGTTTTATATGTGCTGGGGTCACCAGCAGTGTAATGCCTTCAAAGAAATATTATACCTGCCTTTTGAGTGGGAGGGAGGGAGACCTCTCGGAATAACAACCTGGATGTGGCGTTACATCCTCCCCAACGTCCTGCAGCCTGGTGTAACCAACAAAGATTCAGTAAGGAAGATAATGCGCTGAAGAGTAAAGTAAGTGCAAGCAATGCCACAGAGAGTGAATGCCTTGGTTACATGGTGGTCCATCATGCAAACTACCCTGTGCAGCACTCACTTAGCGTTTTGCTGTGATATTGCAACAGTGCTTTCGTGGCATTGTTGAAATGAACTTGGTGTGTGTGTGTGTGTGTGTGTGTGTGTGTGTGTGTGTTGGGGGGGGGGAGTGGTATGGTGAGCGCTTGCGTCATGTACACTGCACTGGTGATTTTGGGTTCAGCCGGAGCGCTCTAAGCTTTGAGAAATACCTGACAAACCGACAGATCTGCAGCGACATGCTCGGTTCAAAAGGTCCGTCGGAGGACTTGATTGTTCTGCCAGTGCTTATTTACACAAGGAAAACCTTTAAACCCCATCCTTCTCCATTGAGAAGAACTCGATCAGTCACGGTAACCCGATGTTTGTAAGCTTTGGCCACAGTTAAATCGCTGCAGCAGCAGCGGAATCCAAGGTTCATCGTTATTAGAATAATTGTTTTGTACAAGTGGAATTCTCAGATCTCAAGTGGAAGACTCTGTAAATCAGAGAATTTGACAAGAAAAAAGATTGGAAGAAATAGAAGAATATTTATATATTTATTTATATATTCATGATTAAAAATATTTTCTTGTTGAGGGAATTACATAGTACAAGCCACTCCGTAGCATTGTAAAGAAGATAATGGGGGGATTAGTGTTTTGGATGTTTTTCAGAAAAGTGGATAGGGTAATTTGAGAACCCATTTGCCAAATTTGGCAGCGATGATGAAGGGTTTCAGGAAAAGTGGAGGCAGTTTAAGGGTCCTTCAGAATAGTTGAATGCTGTGGGGGTGGGGGGTTAAGTCAATGGCATAGGAAGTGAGAGTGTTTTTGTATATCCTGATTTGTAATAACTTTCCACATTTTTGTTTGGTCTGTGGCACATTCATAACGCCTGCTGAGTTAAAAAAAAAAAAAAAAGAGAGCCAGAATGCTTCTCAAAATCTGAGATGTAAAAGTTAAAATGATTCTATTACTCTAAATGTCACCTGGGGGTGTCACCGGACGGCCATTGAATTCACACGAGTGTTTAGTGTAAATACCCATCAGACTCTTGGCGGTCGAGCACATATGAAATGTAGTAACCATGTTATATGATTCTATATAACCAAACATGCCTACAAGACATAAAGATTAATGTCCTTTTTTCCCCATCATCCACTAGCACGAAACGTTATTTCACAAAGGTTCTTTGGCACCTGGAAATAAATAAATAAATAAATAAAATATATTTATATATATATATATATATATGTGTGTGTGTGTGTGTGTATATATATATATATATATATATATATATATAATAGATAGGGGGTGAGCTGGTCCTATGTGAAAAGGTCATAGTGGAGTCACAAAGCATCTTAATTTCAGTCTGTTTTTTTCTACTCTCTTGCAAAAAGGCAAGAGCTGTGTTTGTCCCCTGCTATTGAGCATACATGACCATGCTTATATCCACCCCAGCCTGATCATCTGACAGCAGC
This sequence comes from Gymnothorax javanicus, assembly GCA_029692085.1. Lineage (NCBI taxonomy): Eukaryota > Metazoa > Chordata > Actinopteri > Anguilliformes > Muraenidae > Gymnothorax > Gymnothorax javanicus. Next base: position 26,064,597 of record CM056195.1, on the reverse strand, counting down.
CCATTATGTCAAAGGCTCCAGTCTGACCGTATTTGACTACTGAAATATACTGCAGAGGCTGCATCTTGCTGCATTGTTTACAATATGGAGACATATGAATGGTTTTAGTAATTTTCCTCGCAGGATTGTGTGGAATAAGATTGTTGTTTAGAGCTGTGCCTGGGGGACAGATATACACATTAAACCCTGACTGTGTTTGAACTGGTCACAGTAAGACTTGTTAGCCAAATGTTATTTAACAGTGTGAGTTCACATTAACACTGCTGACACGCGCTGGTTCAGAAGCACAGTAGCCTTTAAAACCATTTGCTGCCATAAATCATCTGACTCATCAGATGTGTCAAGCAGAACAGCAGCAGAAACCTTGTATTCTTCAACAATAACATCCTTCCATTGTATTCCACGAAGTGTGTTTTTAATCATTTTTTCTGGGTGAGAGGGAGTATGTTTGGGAATGCAAAGGTATGTGTATGGTCATATTATGCGGGTATTTGTGTATATTTGTGTGTGTTGAAGGCAATGTTTTGTGTCTGTACATGCGTGCATGTGTGTGTATGTATGTGTGTTTGTGAAAGAGAGAGAGAGAAAGAGAATGCAATATCAAGCTGTGAGTGCATCTTTTGATGGTCATGGGAAATTTCCTTCAAATACCATTTTGTGATCAACCACACTCTACCGCATTACACAAAGGGAAAGAATTGAAGACCACAATGGAAAAATGATCAGTCACATTTTCACATTGTGGAGAAATGATGAATTAATAATTCAAAACGATCTTAGAAATAAAAGCACTGAAAAAATATGCATAAAATAGAATAATAATAATAATAATAATAATAATAATATATTTATATTATTATTATTATTATAAATATTATAATAATATATAATATATTAAATATACAAAAATGCAAAATTCTCTGATCATTTTTCCTTTGTGGTCTTCAAATATTTTCAATGAAGTTTAGGAGATCAGAGCTGCGGAAGCAAAAATGAAAAATGTAGCCAAATATCATTACTGTTTATTATTAGTAACGCCCACCAACTTATACATACACATGTGGGAGACACATTTCTCTTAATGAAGGCATACATAAGCAAATTTGAACAAATAAATCACAAAATGTGCAATCTTAGAACAAAACGTGAATAGAAAGAGAATAACCCTAAAAATATAGCTACAACATAAATAAAATATAACACAATGAATGCTAAAATTACCCTATTTCTCAACGAAAGGACCTTGCAAAAGTTTGGTGGATAAATTAAGATTCAAGTATTTTGCTCAATATATTGAACATTAGATACCCACATACTGAGCAGTGAAGAAGTATTTGCCCCCATTCTGTTCTTCTATTTTGGCACATCCAGTCCTCCAAAGAACCAAATTCACTTGATAATTGGGTTAAATTAGACTAGACACCAGCTTGATTACTGTCAGTCTTATTTAATCTAAACATCACTTCCCCACGATGTGAAGTAGGGTGAACAGTAACACAGCATTCCACATTCAGAACATCATACCAGCAGTCAAAAGTGGTGGTCGTAATGTGATGGTGTGGGGATTGTTCGCTGCCTCAGGGCCTGGGTGACTTTCCACACTTGATGGAACCATGAATTATCCACTAGATAATGCTGAAGGAAAAATGCCCGTTCATCAGTCCATAACCAGAAGCACAAATGCTAATAGGAGACACAAATTTTTGGAGTGGTCCAGGCAAAGTCTTGACCAGAACCCCATTGAGACGCTGTGACTGGATGTAATGTGAGTAGCTCATACTCAAAAACATTCCAAAGTTGCTAGAGTAAAGCAATTCTGAAAGGGCACTTACCCTTTCACAAGGGTGACATAGGTGTTGGATAACATCTTTCCATCAAGAAATGAAATGGTCATTTACATTACATTTTGTATTCAGATCTGGAATCATAAAGCATGACAAATATATGAAAATAGACCAATTGGGGGGAGGGCGGGTGGCAAACACCTTCATGGCACCGTAGTTGTAAACCCGGCCTGCCACCTTGATCCTTACTTGATAGTGTCTGCTCTCGCGATATCCAAAGTCATTGGATTAAGTTTTATCATTTGATTATTTTTTTCACCCTCATTCTGTGAGCCAATATTTTATTTCGTACATTTGGTAACCAGTTAATGGGTTGTTAATGACCACATGCTTTTGAAAGTCAGCGTGCTGATTTGCAGGCATGAATAAAACTGATCAGATCTGGGTCAGTCACTTGTCAAAGGGTTTGACGGCAAATAGATCTTATACAGCTTCTGATAACCCTGCCAAATCAGTTTCTTAATAGAAAGAGTATGTTTTGTCATCGTAACAGCCCCCCCCCCCAGCTCCCACTCCACTTCCTCAAAATTCACCATCGGCTGTAATCGAAAGCAAATCTGTAAGCAGAAACAGATCACCTTGTTTCTTATATCACTTTCTTATTAAATGGTGGAAAAGGTGAAACATGTGGGAAGGAATATGAGGCCAGAGAGGTCATGCTACACTCAGAGGGACTGACAGATGGACACACAGACAGACAGCGCGCCGGGCTGCAGAAATAGAGCTGTCGGTCCCTCCATGGTAATCTGAGAACAAAGGAGAATTTTCAGCGGAAAGCAGCGACATGCTAAGTAAATGCAGCTGATATTGCATCATACTTCAAACATTCTTCAAATTAACAATATGTCAAGGGGGCAGCCTACGGAGGGAGCACTGCTTTCAGATAAAGAACTAAAATTGGCATTTTGACAGATCATTCTACTGTCCGCGAGAAAAAGATAGAAGAAAAAAGGGGGTGGAAAAAAGAGACGAGAAATACCACAGAGAAAGACAGAGAGTGAGAGAGACAGCGACGACCTGCTCAAAGCTTCAAAACAACCAACGCTGCATTCTGAACCACCAACTGTGACTTTAAAAGAGACAGATGAAAAAAGTTCCCAGGATCATGTGATAGTGCAGCGATTACTGCCCAAGGCTTGCTTCAAGGCATGTCTGATACATGCAGTATGAGCATACAGTATGCATCGATATGTGTGAAATTATACATGCACGTGTGTCCACATACAGACATTATGTAAATATATGTGCTTGCGTGTGCTCAACTATTTGCACGGGTGTCCCCCTGTATTTTCTCAGACTGTTCATTTGAGGGAATCAGTTCATTAAAAGTCTGTTTGTGAAGGGCTGTCAGGGGTTAGCCCAAATTCAAACAATTACTGGCAGCCATAAAAGATTCAAGCACTGCTGGAAACCACACAGATAGGGAGATAGAGGGACATTTACAGACAGGGTGGGAATAAGAGAATGAGAAAACAGCAGAAAGACAGAGAGATAGGAGGCACCCCTTGAAGGCGGATTATTTCAGACAGAGTCCAGGTGATTCACTGATCACCGCTACCTGCATGAAAAGAAGAAGAAGAAGAAGATTTTTTTTTTTTTTTTTTTTTAAAAAACAACGCATTAAAGCAAAACAAAATTCAGAATGTGAAGCTGGGTAGGTGGAGAGGGATCAAAGTAGCATCTGAAGAGAAAGAGATAAAAAGAACAGAGCCTCTCCAATATGAATTAAAATTTTGAGATTTTGCGAGGCAACCTCAGACAAGAAGTTATATTTGGTAGCAATTTATCGTACAATTCCAAATTTTACCTGTATATGAGCTGGCTAATGCCTTTGTTTGATGTACACTGAAAAACGAACCGTACCCACAATCGAGTATATAAATAATATTTTAATATTTGTATTAATGTGATGGTAATATTGTCTTAATAACTGAAATCTTGAAGTGCTCCGTTGAAACAAAGTGATATTATTTCAAAGTTCTGTTTGAAGCTAAGAGAGAGGATTCTCTCACCAGTGCTAACAGCGCAGATGTTCCCAGCCATCTGTTGGAATGTTATTCCTCTGCATGAGAGGCCAAAAGTGGAGCTAATGGCATCCCTGATGCAGTCATGTGGGCTGGTCACATGACCTAGCCAACCGCTACACTGCGCCACAGTCAGTCAACTGCTGACATCTCCATAAATATTAAAAAGCAGTTCAACACATTGCTTCACCTGAAATGGCTTTCTGTGGCAGATAGCCCAAGCAGAATTCAAAATTTTATTTATAAACTCAATATCTCTTTTCTTATTTCCATTAAAAATAATAATGTTGGTCCTTCATTGATGAAAGGCAGTGCTGAATCCAATAAAACTTGTGCTGTAATTCAAACTGGGTGCATGGATTAGCACAGAAATCTTTCTTTTAAAAATGAAGAGTTTGTCAAGTGATTATGTGAATAATCACTAATTAATTGGAGTGAATTAGTAATGGGAGATGTACAAAGTATCATTAATTTTACACTAAATTAGTCGTAAATGTGTAAAATGGACCTGGGCTTGTGAGAGGCAGTAACCCAATTTTGCATGATTGCTTGCGAAGGACGAGGTGGATCCTATCCTATATCAGCTTACCTTAGCAGCTGGCCTAAGCTGAGATGTTGTAGAGCATTAGCGTATACAGTACATGTGTGAAACAAGACGACCTACTCTTGTTCATGAAATAAAAATTCATGAAAAAAGTTTATGCAAGAAAACCAAAGAATCTGAACTGGACTGATATTTTATGGCTATACAGGTAACATCACCAAACACTATATTTATGTAATGAGTCCATTTCCTTCTCATTGTTTTGGTAAAAGTGCTATGCAATTTGCCCCCAATATCAAAAAAAATGATAGTTTCCAATTTTACCCTAACCCATTCTATCATCTTCACCATAAAGAACACTAAACATAGACTATTTTATTCATAAAAACAAACAAACAAACAAACAAACAAACAAAAGAAAAACCCTGAATACAAACTTTAAAAATGTAACTTAGCTGTGGGTCAGTCTGTTTTATATGTGTTTTATAAAAGGCTGAGTTTTATGTACTAGAATTTGAACTCACATTTAAGCAAAATCCTTGCATGAAAGAGAATACAGCCATGGCATGGCATCATGGGAGTTACAGGCACATGCAAATACTTTTTTTTTTTTTTTTTTTTTTTACAGAAGATTGAATCTCTTGCCAACCAGGGTAGCGATGGTGCCAAAAACAATGGTATCTGTCAGACTGTTGTTTGTAAGATGAATAGACATTGTGACAGAGTTATGGTAAAGGTGAAGAGATAATGGGGGCTTGTAAGTCATTTTCACGGACAGTTGAGAAGCAGTTCATTTCTGTGTTCAAATTTAGGAAACAAAAACGGCATAGCGATGCAGTCTGAATATGGCAAGTGCCATCTAGTGCCTAAAGGCTGCAACACAAGTGTACTAGGTCCTTGTCCTTAACAAGGTATTGCCAATATTTACAGCTGAACATTGTGTAAGGGCCAAAAAAGAGAATCGATGCATCAGCAGTTATTCACATGCTTTAGTGTTCAAAGATATCAGATTCACTGGTGAAAGTAAATTATCTGACACTGTCTCCGCTTTGGTTGAGAACATGGTTGAGACTTGTAAACTTTGTCAGTAATGAAGGCCCCGCACTAATTCACTTTTCAAATTCCAACTTTCCAAAAGCAATGAAGATTTTAACATTTTGAGAACAGTCTAGACAGCAATTCTGGACATTCTACTTTAGGATGAATAAAAATCCTGGAGCAATATCCATTTGCTCTCTTAGCTGTTCACCCTCTCTGACGGTGCCAAATGTTCTGTATTCTGATATTACATATCATTAGCCTTATAGTATAGTTGCCTAAGTCATATTTGAACATTTTCAGAAAACAAGAAAAAACACAATTTTTAGCAATCACATTGGTATTTTTTTGATATTGCAACAGTAAGCCAAAAAATGACTTCGGCAATTATGCTATGAGGCTAACGATATTCTTCAACACTGCCCCTGATTAACAGCATTGATGTGAAGGGACAGCAACTATTTGAAGGTATAATTTAAAACTTCTTTTTTTCATGGAAGAACTCTAATACTTCTCAAATTTTGAGATCTCATTCAATTGTAATGAATTGTACATGCTTGAACATACAAAAAGCACTCGTCCCTAAATGATTCACAGAAAAACGGGTCTCATATTAGGATCTGTCGAGATTTTCCTTTTTAGCCAAAACACAGTAACGCTCTAGCTTAACAGCACCAAAATCAATATTTAATGATTGTAGTCATACTAGATAGCACTGAGAATGGTTCAGAAACGGCAAAGATTTTGAGATTCCAAAATTGCTTCTTGAATGGGAACTGCTGACCAGTTCAAATATATCTAAGTGTAATATTATCTGAAATACTAAGACGATAAATGAACCTTTTTAATCCCACCACAAAATGCTGAAACTGCACATACTGTATATAGGTAGAGCTGTGGAGAGGAGGGACCACAGCTATACTACTGCAGTTAGTTGTCCCCACATCAAGTTCAAAGCCATGAAGTTCCAGCATTAGGTCACATGCAGAACTATAGAATTGGAAGCCCTCAAGGGTTTCTGCATCCCAGCTGCAGTGTATGCAGGGAAATCTCAAATGGGGGAAAATCTCAAAGTTTATGGGAAGCTGGGCTTGGCGCTATTGGTGACGAGTTCAAATTGCTCTGGGGCCTCATTTATAAACGGTACGTAGGCACAAAAAAGATACATACGTCACTTTCTTTGCGGATTGCTGATTTATAAAAACAAACTTGACATTAAAAAAAGGGAAATTATTAAGATTATGCACAATGTCAATAAATTCCAAGTCCATCTTGATTAAATAAATGAAAATTCCAGGCAGTTTATTTTACCCATAGGTTTATAAATTTGGTTATTTTCCACAAAATGACATTTTTATTTTTTTGTGCATACGTATTATTTAGGTATGAAATCCATGCAAATTTTTATAAATAAGGCCCCTGATCATTATGTGACCTCAAGCTCCTGACCCACACCAACAGCAGGGAGACACAGGAATGCACCTGACCTTCCCCAGCTGTGGGCCTTTATCTGTGGCCCAGAAGACACTGTACTGCTGATTCGTCAGGGGATGACCTGCAGGAGGAACATGAAGAGGTCACATTCGCCTCAGCAGACAACAGTTATCGCCAGCCACTGCACTGTGCCCATCTCCTCCAGTTCTTTCTCACTGCTTGAAAAAAAACTCAATAAGGTACGTAAAACACACTTCAGATTGTTTTCTGGGAGTTGCTGAAGATCTGGATTGGAGAGTAGCAGCAAGCGAGACCCCCCCCAGGGGCACCACGCTCAGACAATGGTGATAAACCAGGAGTCCCACTCTGGACATGCTGTTCCCACTTATCGCTGGAAAACATGTCACTTAAGATTCAAACCATCGTTGAGGCCCTCCTCACCACTGCCTTTGGCTGCAATGTCATCAGATGGGCTATTTCAAAGATAATGTGCCTTCTATGGCAACTGCCATACACAACTAGAAGAGCACAGAAACTATGTACAAACAAACACACGCTTACATACAAACTCACATACAGGGAGACAGACAATAAATGGATTATATAATCCCATTTAATCTTCCTGACCCTTTATTTCGGTAAACACACAGTTCAGCCGTGCAAAGGAGTAGACAGGCACAAGCAAAACAACATCCTGACAACAAAATAACAAGGTTTTTGCATCTTATCCTGCCGTGAGCGTTCCCATCCCTCTCAGCTGCCCGTTTTCCAGGCCGCCGGGATGAAAGCGATTAATCACCTATTCGCTGATTAGGATTCACAGCTGGGAATGCAGGGGACAGCTCAGAGAGGCCGTGCCACACTAAAATTAGGAGAACATTCAATCAACGGGCCAATTTGCAGGGCAAAAAAAAAAAAAAAAACGGAGGTGGGTGAGTGCAGGGATATCAGTGACCGAGCCCTCGGGATTTCCTGCCTGAAGCGTTCCTGTGGGAGACTCACTTCTAATTACTGTCACTGACGGGGAGCGCTTTGACATCTTGCTCTGATTTTTCAGTTTTTTTTTTCATCTTCCCCCGGATTCTGGAAGCAAGAAGCACGCAAACCCACTGAGCCAATAGCTGAATCCCCCCCCGCCCCTGTCCCTGCCCCCCCTGACCTCCGTGACTCTGTGCCCTTACCGCTTTTCATTTGAGCGATACCCTTCACTGAATCACTCAAACAGTATGAAAGGAAGAGGTGAGCAAAATGAGAAATCCCCTCTTTGTGTTCCATGTAAGTCAAACCTGACGACATGCGGACAGTTCACTGTGTGGAACCTTAGTGCTGCTGAGGTGATTGGGGTGATTTTTTAATGTATTATGGGGGTTTAAATGTCAATGAACATGAGCAGAAGTGACTGTGATCCAGGAGAGAGAGAGAGAAGGTCAGCTCATGCACTGGCCAGCCTCTCGGGTTGAGGGGGCAGGAAATTGGGGGAGCCCAGGAGCCTTTGCGAGCACCATGACCCCCAGAGTGCCCTAATCTTCCTCATTTCTCTCTCCTTCTCTCCTCTCACTGTACTCACCAAGCTGTGCTCTCTCCCTCACTCTTTTTTCTCTATCTGCTATCTGCCTCTCTCTCTCTCTCTCTCTTTCAGGTGCTCCTTTAATCTTGCAGATTACACTCCATTGTGGGAGACAAGGCTGCAGATCCCGCCAACCCCCCCCCGCTGATAATTATGAGACTTGAAAGTGGTCAGACTTATTGCTGGGAGGGAGCAGCACTGAAATGTCACCGTGCCCTTTAGATCCTGCCTTCCCACACATCCACTCTCAGGCCAAATTTCTCTGAGACGCGAAAAGAGCAACAGGGAGATAGCAGTCCTTGAGGTTGCAGTGGCTATACTGACGCCCTCAACTTCGGCGAAACGCCTCTGCCACATGTACAAGTTCTTCTTGGGTTTCAGTGACCCCCTACGCTGGGTTTGTAGTGCCTGGCAGACAGCGCTTTACCACCTTACCCCGTCAGGCAAGCTGCGAAAAACTACTGCGTGTGTACTGTGCACTCGACCGGTTCTGCTCATCTGTATGTGAGGTGCTACCTTGTTTCAGGCTATTTTGCTCAAAAAAATGCGCCGGTATTTACTCCACATGATACTTATTTTTTAGACCAATTTCCTGCGAACTGGGCAGAGGGGGAGCCAATTGCAGGATTGATGATGAGCCGCTAAAGCGCATTTGTAATGAGGAGGATGAGGAAGAAATGGAAGAACGCTTGGATACCTGCTATACCTAATAATTTGCCAAGTAATAAATTAGATCCCTGGAAGAGACACTGGGGAGGAAAACCAGAATATAGTGTAAGAGGCTGGAGTAACCTCGTCTTGTAAGACAATCCAGCCCTGACTGACACAAGACCAAAAACTTAGACGGGCAGGACCCTCAGACAGAAGGGAGTGTCTATAGCTGATTACAATAAGGGAAAAGGGGATTAATTAATGAGACAATCAACCAATTAACCACACAACTCATGCAGACTGCTGGAATAGGGAAGGAACCAATTAGGCAGACATGCCAGTTGTGACGCCATTGGGTATTAGGGTCATAAGGCAGTGAAGGCCACTAACATTTTGATGACGTGTCCCCATAAGGATTGACCAGGTCTCCCTCTGCATGAATAGCTCTTATATACTTAAATGAATATCTTTTTTTACTTTACTCGTTTTCAGTTATGTCATTTATTAAATGTCTTACGTGAAAGAATGTAACTGCGCATGCATGTCTCCTCAATGCCAATATAATGATGCAAATTAGCCCACATGCATATACAATGCAATGCTCCCCACCACACATACTCCTTCCCCCCCACCCCCATCACAAAAAGCCCCTCACCCTCTCCACATCTCCCAGCAGCACAGGAGTCGATTCAGACGGATAAGGTGCGGAATTTTAAGAGTCTTAGCAGCAGCAATTAGGTGAAGCCCTGCCCAGCAGAAAGGCCAGTAATGAAGTGAAGAAAGAGCCACAGAAGTGGGTCTGGATCCAGATGCACCCAGCTGTTGCCTGCTGAAAATCTTAATCCAGCCACTGAGAGAGAGAGAGAGAGAGAGAGAGAGAGAGAGAGAGAGAGAGATCAGTTGTGCAGTAAGTACATTATTCAACAATTTTCATAAAGTATTGATGATTAAACATGATACATAGGCATAATGCACATGGAATAAGCATACAGGTCTACTGAACAAATATTTACCGGCTAATATTTTCATGTGTTGATTGGATGGATTCAAGATGAAGAAGGAATATGGAGAACTTATGAACTGAGGTCTATAGACATGCCAGGAATCTTTACTCACCGGCCACTTTCTTAGGTACACCTTTCCACTTCAAGGTAAAACCCAGTCAATATAGTCAATACAGCAATAATTATTTGTCCTATAGATTCAACAAGTTGTAAGAAACATTCCTTAGTGACTCTGGTTCATTCCTAAAGATTTTTTGGCTAAATATTCATAATGCAAATCCAATTCATGCCCTATTAGATTGAAAACTGGTGACAGTGGAGGTCATTGGGGTGCACCATACTGTCGTGTTTGTGGGGAAATAACATGTGCGTAAGGGCATGGCACATTATCCTGCAGGAAGTAACCGTCAGAAGATGGATAGAGGCCATAAAATGATTATTACGCTCAGCAACAATACTCAAGTTGACTGTGGCATTTCAATGGTACGCAATTGGTATAAGTACAGCATACATGATAGATATTAGATATTATCATCAGTTTTTGGATTTGAAAATGGCCTCGGGCCTTTCTTTATGGACTTTGCACGTTCTCCCCGTGTTCCTGTGGGTTTCTCTGGGCCCTCTGGTTTTTTCTCGCTCTCCAAAGACATGTATGTCAGGCTAATTGGAGACTCTAAATTGCCTGTAGATATATGAGTGTGTGAGCGAAAGGTTTGTGAATGGTGTATGCGCCCTGCAATGGATTGGCGAGCTGTCCAGGGTGTGTTCCTGCCTTTTTGCCCATAGTCAGCTGGGACTGGCTTCAGCTCCACTGTGACACCAGTGAGAAAGAAGCAGTATAGATGATGGATGGGTGCACCACTCTCTGTAAACTCTTGGGACTTGTGTAAGTGAAAATCCCAGGACATCAGCAGTTTCTAAGGTACTCAAACCATCCCCTCTGGAATCAACAATTATTCTACAGTCAAAGTAATTTATATCACTTTTTCAGTGACGACTGGTTGGCCAAAATTGGGGAAGCCACAAGTTAAAATCCTTTTGAACTAATCAGTAATCTTGAACTGCATTCAATCATTTTCCTTGATTGACAAGTTTTCCAATGGTTTTTAAAAATCCATCGGCAGTTAATCTCTCAGCTTCCTTCTTAATGCAATGTTGTGCATGGCACTTGAATAGTAATTTCATTCATAAAAATGTTTTATTCACTTTACAAAAAAAGATAAACTACTCTATTGACATCTGTGTTTTCTTTTAGCACATTTTGCAATGCAGGCTCTTTAACTTGTACTTCATGATTGTTTAATTTATCGCAAAAAAGATTCATTCACAACTGAATAACTTTGATTGAACTGACACGTTGAAAATGATTAGTTGAATTTCTCTTCTAACCTTACCGATGACAACTGGCCACACCTGATAATGTGCATTTTTCATAGTTCACTACGTGTTCATTTACAAACATGATTGAACTCAGGTTGTGACCGAATGACCAATCGTTAGTTGAAAGAAATGTTCTGTGCCACCTCCATTTTCAGCTCACCTACCACCACTGCACGAATCTGCACTGCATTGCACTGCACGAATCATAAAATCATCATTATATTGTTTGGTCTCCACAATAACTGCACCTTTAAGCCATGTCTGCTTGTTTTATGCATTGAGTTGCTTTCACATCATTGGATGATTAAATAAAAGCATTACAAGCAGGTGTGCAGATTTACCAAATAATTTGTCACTGAGATCAGCTTATCCATAACGACTGGCCATTTTATCCTTTTAGTAAGCTATATTGGTGCTTTACATTCAGCAGCAGATCTTTAACGTCTCTCAATATCCGTGCTTGGTCACGACTTTCATATCATTTTTGCCTCTCTATCTCCATTAATTTTCAGTCATAACCTCTTATAAGGGTGGTTTCTCCCTGTACTTAATAATGACCTCTTTACAGTTCCTGTCTTTCTCTGGCCTAAAGAACTGTTCCCTGTTCTAAGCTCAAAATACAGTTCTAATGCAGCTATTCCTGTTTACTGAGCTTGACTAAAACAAACAGCCGGTGTGGTGACACCCATGATTGGTGGCAACAGCATACCTTGTGAAAATAGGACTGTACACTATGCAGCGACCCTCATGCCACGCAACATCTTTCCGAGTGCAAATAACAAACAGAATGTGCTTTTTTTGGTGCATGAAATACAGTTGCTTGGATCGGTATTTATCTGTGTGTATGTGTGTGTGTGGGTTGGGGGGGTATTATTATCGTGAAAGAGATAACCAGCTGCCACACTGACTTGCTATAATCCCCCTCTGTAAAAGCCGGGATTTAGCTCAGGAGGAAACCCACATGTAACCAAGACAACAGCAGAATTTTTGAGAGGTCATGTTCTAAGTAGCCTCAATTTTCCAACTGATGCTGTACTTCTGTGTGGCATATTAATCAAGACATTGATTACAAACTTCAACAATCATAATTCATTTTCATCTTTGAAGTCTGAGGCATGGCAGGAAATAAATTCATCCCATATTTTTTTTAGTATTCAGTACTGCCACTAATAGTCCACGCTTGCATTTTTATGTTGCCAATATTGTGGGAATATAAGCCGTTTGCATTTATTTAAGGCTGCTTAAGGCAGTCACGTTCACCTAGACAGAATTCCCAGCTATCAGACAACGCAGGAACATTCTGTGATTCATAGGAGTCTAGCCATGATGACTCAAATCTCAAGGCCTGGTGGATTGGCCATGATAAGAGCAGCCCATGGTCTAAGGAGATGGCATGGGTTGACATGCCCTCAACTAGGTCCGACAGAGTGTTGTGCCTGCTTTCGACAATTGACAAAATACTTTACTGACAGCTGTTCATACTTTACAAGCTCATAAACATTAAACATTAGGTCTATACATGATGTTGTCAAAGCATTAAACCAAAGCAGCTCATTATATTTTGAAAAGCGAGATGACGAAAAAACAAATTGAGTCAATTATTGACAAAATGAAAGGTTCTAGTGTTATAAAGTTTTCCAAATAAAATTACTACGAATGAGTGGCACGATGTAGTGAATGGCTGAATGACATTTTACCTCACTCAGTTTATGAGGGAATATAGGGACAAAACAGTTGTTTTCACTGGTTTTGCATGAACATTCGTGCCTAAGGTAAACACCTGCAAAGTATCTTGCAAAAAAAAAAAGAAGACAAAATCAATTACATAACAACAACAACAACAACAACAATAACAATAATAATAATAATAATAATAATAATAATAATAATAATAATACTATAGGTCACCCTTTTGTTCCTCAGGGTTTGGAATTTGAGAATATGCATCATGTGCTATTGAAGCATTGAGAGTTTTATATGACAGTACCCGAGTAGTGCATTCAACTGATCACCTTGGAAATGCATGATGTTAGATTACATGTACATTAATGTGATTATCCATCAATGTTACGGTATTCACGAGGCCAGACCTGTAGTTATAATGTGCAAGTCCTAGTAGGGGCATTGATGAATACAGCAATATTGGAATTGCAGCATCTATAATTTTTACTTTATTTATAAATATTTGAATATTTTAACCACTGGAGGTTTATAAGGCCAGGAGTGGCAAATATTGTACAGATCAGGTCCTGTAACCAATTAGCATATTGCATTATGTCAGACGTGTGGGATTTAAGTGTTTTCCGCAAATGTATTGGCTCATGATAGCCGTGTTGAACAATTTTAAGCCTTTTTCTAGAACATAAAAAATGGTGTATTTTATTGTTCCAAATTGCAAATGTGTTCCATGTGAGGAGAGGATCTAGTGAATTAGGTTTCATGTGCCTTTGAGGTAAACTGGGACCGGAGTTTAGAATTCATTCCAGTGTCAGTTAAGGGATTTAGTGCCACCAAGTGGTAAATCTTTCACAACTGCATCTCATCTGTTGAACCCTCCAGCAAAGGGATGAGCAACTCTGTTAGGAAAGCCACTGCTTCTGTTAATGTGTTTTGGTATGTTTCCGCATAAGTGACTCATTTCAGTCATTGATTGGCTGAAGAATATACACACCTTCCTTTTCAAGATACTTATTGGCTACTGATTGAAAGGAGACCAAAAAAACGTGTGCAGACACTGGTCCCCTCTAGGACCAGACCTGCCCATCCATACTTTAGCACACAAAAATCTAATTTAGATCACATTCATTCCCACTCTGAACATTTCTTTTAAATTCCTGAACATGCAAATAAATATTTCCCCCTGTCCTCGGTAATCAATGAAGCAGACAGACTCTTACTGTGAGGCCTAAAATGTACATGTGAATTCTAACAATTCCAACAAAACTCACAAAAACACTACTACGCAAAAACTTTTTCAAAATATTAATTTCTGTCATGGAACGCTATGCACTAATGCTAAAGGGAATCTATCAAGAGCAAATGAAGTAAAGATTTGGTAAAGTCTTACAAATTTCAATATGAAACAAGACATTGTGTTGAGCAGAATTGATTTGAATCTGATTTCCAAGACACTGCTTGACCTGTGAGCAGACAGCTCGGTTCCCATATTACATTTCAAAATTGACAATCATGTAATCAGCTACTAAAATAACAAATGCCTCTGCTTTACAAATACCCAATCCTTCAATTTCTGTTGCAAGTAATGACCAAGCTGATGAAGAGCCCACACTGTGTTGAAGTCGAGGTCCCAAGTCTGCCTGCTATTGATTTAAACATAGCAAAAAAAAAAAAAAAAAAAAAAAGTAATCTCAGTCTCAAATGCCTGCAATACGCTTGAGAATTCCATCTGGCTACTTTCCCCATTAGTGTAAATATATATGTAAAACAAAACATAGCATGTAACCGGATATGTTTTGAGCTGGTTTGTTCTGGGGTGTGTAGCATATGTACTCAATAAAAACTCGTTCAACAGAAATTAACGCGCAGAAAATACGCAAAGACTACAGAATTTCAGACTTTAAATGAGTTCGAAAAATTGTTGAGTGTTTCATTGAATTTTTCATCTTGAAAATGAGTCCATCTTGAATTTTGACCTGAACCTCAGGTCAGTGAAAACTACACTTCCTAGAATCCATCGCGTTTCCGCTAGAGCGCAAGCTGTAAACATGGCTGCTTACAGAGGCGCACGGTGTCTACAACGATGCTACTCTCGGATTACTAACATCCGCAAAAACTCACAGATGCTGGCTATATGCGCAGTAAGAACGCGGTGTAGCGCTTCTGCTGAAAATGGTATGTGTGAATGGTGGATTATTTTGCAGTACTTCTTATTTGAGGGGAAACATCGTCATAATTGACCTTGTACATGCTAGCTAACTAGCTAGCTTACTATTAAAACCTACTACCTTGCCAGAATGGTCTGAGTATTAGCTTGCGTGATCATATTTCTAAACTGTAGTAGCTGACTGTTTAGCCGTGATATTATACTGCGCATTATTATGTTTGTCCATCCAGCAGGCACGTCAAGCGAAAGAAGACCTGAGTTCCGAGATAAAGATGTGCAGGACATTCTCACCAGAATTACAGGCATGGATCTTCACAAGATATTTAAACCCATCAAACAAGAACTGAAACCCCCAACATACAAACTAATGACCGATGAGCAACTTCAGGAGGTAGGGTATGCCTGAATTACAGGGTGGGGAAGCAAAACTTGCACTGACATTTAAAGTACGAACAATCTCACAACCACTCCCCCGAATTGTGTGCACCTGTTATTTGAAAAAGCAAAGACTATAAGCTGTAATCTGAGTCTAATCTCTTTTTTTTCAATAAACATGCCAGTTGAGAATAATATACAATTTATGGATGGTGATTTATTTTGCAAATTTTGCTTCCCCACCCTGTACGTACTGTCATTTTGTCTATTCTTAATATCGGTCTAATGGGGATTTTAAAATGACGTAAATAAAATACGCATTGATTGTGGTTATGTAGGGACCGAGAATGTTGACGTAGAATTCTGTTCACAAAGCTTTCTGCATTGCACATCATTTCACAGGCTACTCAAAAGGCCAAGGAGGAAGCAAGGGATCGGCTGAAGATGCCCCCTGTTTTGCCAGAACGGCAACCTATTGACGATATTCTAGCCGAGGACAAGATTCTGGAAGGCATGGATTCAGCCAAATACGTCTTCACTGACATCACATATAACGTACCGCACAGAGTGAGTTTCTTTCATCCAGAAAATTGTTTAGGCACTCGTCCATGTGGAAAACTAATGGAAAAGTGCCCAGTGCTGTGAAAAAGTATTTGCCCTCTTCTGTTTCTTCTATTTTTGCATATTTTTCGCAGTTCAGTGTTTCACATTACTGAACTAATTTATTATAAGATAGACAAAATGAGTAAATACAAAATGCAGCTTTTATATGATCATTTCATTTATTGATGGTAAAGAGTTATTCACAACCTGTATCTAATAACTGGTTGGGCCAGCCTTGGCGGCAAGAGCTGCTATCAAACATCTGCGATAACAGGCTCTGAGTCTTTAATATGACTGGATGAAATTTGGTCCACTCCTCCTTGTAGAATTTTTAATTCAGCCACATTGGATGGTTTTTGAGCATGAACCACCTGTTAAAAGTGGACCTATCATGCTTCTTTTGTTCTTGGATGTCTGAAAGGGAGGTTTATAAACTTTTTAGCAAAAAATAAATAAATGATAATAAATAAACAGATTATTCTATGATTTCTAGGCAAATTGATTCCTGCCATTCCTAATCCTCTGAAAAACACCGTTCTGAGTGGGCATCCCCTCTATGAAATGTTCTAATTGGCCATGAACTGAGTGCCATAGCAACGGAGAGAAACGATGTCAAAATACCCTGGCTACTGGCAAGTCTCTAAATACAGATGCCTGAACAAATGGCGAGCTATCTAGCTAGTTATTACAACCCAAATTCCGAAATAGTTGGGACAAAGTGTAAATTGTGAATAAAATCAAAACACAGTGACTTTCAAATCACACCAGCCAGTATTTTATTCACAATAGAACAGAGATAACATAGCAAATGTTGAAACTGAGAAATTTTACAATTTTATCCACAAAATGAGCTCATTTCAAATTTGATGGCTGCTACAGGTCTCAAAAAAGTTGGGACAGGGGCCTGTTTACCATGGTGTAACGTCCCCTCTTCTTTTTAACACAGAGTGGAGGCATCTGGGCATTGAGGAGACAACTTTCTTGAGTTTAGTCATTGGAATTTGATCCCGTTCTTGTTTAATACAGGCTTCCAGCTGCTGGAGAGTTTTGGGTCTCCTTTGACTGACTTTATCGTTTAATTATGCGCCAAATGTTCTCAATCGGTGAAAGATCAGGACAGTTCAGCACACAGACTCTTCTACTACAAGGCCATGCTGTTGTAATAGCTGCAGTTTGTGTTTTTGCATTGTCCTGCTGAAATACACAAAGCCCTCCCTGGAATAGATGTCGTCTGGAGGGGAGCTTATGTTGCTCTAAAACCTTTATATACCTTTCAGCATTCATGGTGCTTTTTAAAACATGCAAGTGTCCCACACCATATGCACTAATGTATCCCCATACCATCAGAGATGCTGGCTTTTGAACTGAACGCTGATAACAGGAGGGGTGGTCTTTCTCCTCTTTAGCCTGGAGGACATGACGCCCATGATTTCCAACAGGAATGTCAAATTTGGACTCGTCTGACCACAGCACACTTTGCCACTTTGCTACAGTCCATTTTAAATGAGCTTTGGCCCACAGAACACGGCAGTGCTTCTGGATCATGCTCAACAATGGCTTCCTTTTTGCATGATAGAGCTGTAGTTGGCATCTGTGGATGGCACGGCAGACTATGCTTACAGACAGTGGTTTTTTGAAGTATTTCTGGGCCCATTTAGTAATGTCAATGACAGAATCATGCCAGTGAGTGATGCAGTGGCGTCTGAGGGCCCGAAGATCACAGGCATCCAGTAAAAGGTCTTCGGCCTTGTCCCTTATGCACAAAGATTTTTCCAGTTTCTCTGAATCTTTTGATGATGTTATGCACTGTCGATGATGAGACCTTCAAAGCATTTGCAATTGGACGTTGAGGAACATTGTTTTCAAAGTATTCCACAATTTTTTTACGTAAGCCTTCACAGGTTGGAGAGCCTCTGGCCATCTTTACTTCTGAGAGACGCAGCCTCTCTTAGACATCCCTTTTATAGCCAATCATGTTACACACCTGATTCCAGTTAACTTGATTACTTACTTTGAGAC
This sequence comes from Gymnothorax javanicus, assembly GCA_029692085.1. Taxonomy (NCBI): domain Eukaryota; kingdom Metazoa; phylum Chordata; class Actinopteri; order Anguilliformes; family Muraenidae; genus Gymnothorax; species Gymnothorax javanicus. Next base: position 26,046,270 of record CM056195.1, on the reverse strand, counting down.
CTGTTGCAGCCAGAAAATTTGAAATAAGCTCATTTTGTGGATGAAAATGTAAAGTGACTCAGTTTCAACATTTGAAATGTTATCTATGTTCTATTGTAAATAACATATTGGCTCATGTGATCTGAAAGTCATTGCATTTTGATTTTATTCACAATTTACACTTTGTCCCGACTATTTCGGAATTGGGGTTGTAAATTTGCTGCAAAATGAGTATGGAACGGAATTTTGTGCAGGCTTGGCAATGATGGTTGATACATTCACGAAGAAATGTGACATGCAGTCGCCATAAAAGTTTAACTATACTTGGAATTCAGTCCATTAATAATGATCCATGGTAATTATCTGTATAGTAGCAATCACTGGCTAACATTTCATTTATTTTGAATAGCAGGACTACCCCATTAAAAATAGATGGAATTCCATTAAAACAGTCACGTTCTATCTGTTCCAATTGACGGGTCTCCTTCATTGCCTCTGGTTAAACTAGCGATGGTTTCTAATTTCACAGTCAATTTTGTAGCTAGCTAGTAACACTTGGAATTCAGCTTTAATAATAACAGAATTTAGAACCAATTACCTAGCTTGCTACAGATTCTCCTTTAAAATAAATCCAAGGCCACCACTTCTTTGTATCTTCTGAAAAGCATGATAGGTTACCTTTTAAAATAAATTAAAACCATTGATCCCTCACTTCTTTATACTTTGGAAGTCCAAATAAAATGCATTTGCCCTCGCATTGATGAAAACGAAGTGTTCTCGGCCCGGCGATAATAGATCCGAAGCCTATTATTTTGTATAAGTATTTTGTAAGTGAGGGGCGGCAAGCGCCGGCAGCCTTTTGTAACTTTGTGTTTTAGGGCGTGCCAAACTAGCCCGCCTTGTGACCATAGTGATTTTACCATGTTCAGGAAGAAACGGTTGGACTACAAACGAGGCTTTTCGCTCAGTTTTGGCTCAGTGTTTTGTGTCAGCAAGAACATCCAGCTCTTGGGCGGACATTGAACTTTGTGACTTTATAGATCTTTTTCATACTCAATATACTACATAAAACACTAAAGAAAAGTAAAAACAAGTCCCCTTTAAGGTCATACCACAGCATCTCATTTTCATTCAAGTCAAGACTTTGACGAGGCCACTCCAAAACCGTCGTTTTGTTTCTCATGACCCATTCAAAGGTGGAGTTCCCTGTGTGCTTGGATCATTGTCCTGCTACATGACCCAACTGTGCTTTAGCTTTAGATCTCAAACTGATGATCGGACATTCTCCTTCAGGATTTTCTGGTAGAGCGCAGAATTCATAGGCTCGTAAATTATGGCAAGTCTTGTCCCACATAGCGCAGTTGGATTATATACAATTCAGTTAAATATTGAAATTTTTTGGTTTAGAGGCTTAATTGGGGGTATTTGGTTTTTGGTTTGCTTTCCTTGTTCCATAAGCAGTAATACTGCCAAAGCTGGTCCAAATCTGAGTTGCAGGTTTACAGTTATTGAGAGTTGAAAAGACATTGCAGTTAAAATGGCTTACTTGGCCCATATAAAGTAACTTTCATTTATGAAACCAATAAACATTTTTCCAAAAATACACCTTTTGCTGTTCATTACGAGAAAATACGTATTCATTTGTGTGAAATGGCGACCAATTTCACCAAGAAACATTCATCAGCGCCAAAAATCGAACATTTGCGCGTATCGCAGATTCAGTAATGTCATTGGCATTTTAATTATTCATTTTTGGACATTCTTTAGCGTCATTCGGCACACAATAGAGAAAAAATACTTTCATTTGCGTTAACATGAAAGACATTAACACCATCTTTAAAGTCATTTGCGACAATGAACGAACAAAGTGCATTTAACATTTTTATCACACTGTTTGACTTTCAGTAGCATTTTTGGTCCACGTTAGTGCAGATAACACAAATATTCACGTGATTGTACAAATAATTGAACATTCTTAACATTCAATCCACAAAAATCTTTTTCCAATTGAACAGTATAGCCTACATTTTGCTCATTATTGCATTGTCAGTGTGATGTAAGATTAGGTATGCCATCTCAAATTAGATAATTACAGCACACATTTTGTTGTTCATTACGAGAAAATAAGAATTCATTTGTGTGAAATGGCGACCAATTTCTCCAAGAAACATTCATCAGCGCCAAAAATTGAGCATTTGCGCGTATCGCAGATTCAGTAATGTCATTGGTATTTTAATCATTCATTTTTGGACATTCTTTAGCATCATTCGGCGCACAGTAGGGAAAAAAATACTTTCATTTGCGTTAATATGAAAGGGTTTAACACCGTCTCTAAGGTCATTTGCGACAATCAACGAACATTAAAGTGCATTTAACATTTTTATCACACCGTTTGTCTTTCAATAGCATTTCTGGACCGTGTTCGTGCGGATAACATAAATATTCACGCGATTGTACAAACAATTGAACGTTCTTAACATTCAATCCACAAAAATCTTTTTTCAATTGAACAGTAGCCTACATTTTGCTCATTGTTGCATTATCAGTGTGATGTACAGTAAGATTAGGTATGCCCTCTCAATTGGATGTTGAGTAATCTTTATCATTGAGAATGGCTAGTACAGTAAAACCATCAAAATCAGCAACATCTTGGATGATGGGTCTCAACACCTGGTTTCTTCAGGTGACACGCAATATCCCCATTCATTTAGTGTACAGATATATAGTATGGATGATTTTATATTTCAGAATTGTATGGTTCTCAAGATTAGTAGGTTTGATTGCTCTATGTTTTGCCTCAAATTGTGAGTCCTTGAGCACTTAACTCACTCTAAATCATTTTTTTTTCTTTTTTTTACGTGCTCTAGAACGTACTGGTCAAAACAAATGATTATTTATCGAGTGATAGAATATTCACCTATTCTGGTTGTAGGTTTATGTAAGTAGCACAGTACATTAAATGTAGCTTTTTTGGGTGGGCATCATTTTTCATTTTGAGGGTAGCTTATTGCACACGGCGTACCTTTAGGTTCATAGCTACTTCTTCTTTGTCACGTCTTTTCCTGATACAGGAGCGCTTCATTCTGGTCCGAGAGCCCTCTGGTGTGCTGCGCAAGGCGTCGTGGGAAGAGAGAGATAGGATTCTGCAAGTTTACTTCCCTAAACCAGGAAGGAGACTCACCCCTCCACCAATCTTTAATGAGGAGAACCTCAAGGTGAGAAAGATGTTTTCATCAACATTAGGTTAGTTGTTGCTGCTGTGCTTGCACTTGTGAAAAAATATGTGTAGCCACTGTGGCTAAAGTCAGAAAAAATTATTTAGTCACAAGTAGCCACAATGTTGGTGCTCTGCACATAAATATTTGTTAAGAAGAAATGTCATGTGTAGGTTCCACATCTGTGCTCTGAGAAATAATAATAATAATAATAATAATAATAAATATCATGACATTCATGTAAAAGTTCCCACACGTGTGCCATGTTTGCACATAAAATTTCTAGTAAATTCCTAAGACTTGCAAATTAATACAAATGCAACAGGGGCATCATCATATAGTTTAGCAGGCATTTTCTGCTTACCATTACCTTTGTAAAATATTTAACATTAAAATAAAATCATACAGGAGGGGAAGTGACCGAACGTAAAATGATCAAACGTAATAATAATAATAATAATGACTACTCACTCGTCGTATGAGTGTCAAGAATACACGTTGTTCAAGTCTACAGAAGGCCCTGTTTACAGCAGTGACGTGCCGTCGGAGGTCAGTTAGGGTAGGCAGAATCCTCACCGTTAAACAAACGATGTCTCTATTACTTTGCTTTATTAGCAATCTGAGGATTGATTAACTAATTTACAAGACTAAACGGCAGAATGGCGTGCCAGTTCCTTCCACGACAATATTGCTCAGTGCATCAAACTTCAAATGCTCACGAGACAGCAAGTTTGTTCATATTTGCTTAGAGGAAGCTAACGCAATGCCATTAACAAATATTAAAACCTTTCTTATGCGGCGTTCAATGTGTGGTCAATATGTTTACAATAATATTTTCCCCCTTAAACACTTACTTTTTAATGCCATTTTTAAAAAAATAGGGAGTTTATTTTCAGTCTTCTTTCATAATCTGATTAACAAAAGATCAAAACAATATACGGAATTACTGGGAGAGTTGAGATTTTTTCCTAATTAATTATTAAGATTTACTTCCTTGCAGTCTTGAATCAAAGCATAAAGGTAAATTAATCTTTTTGTCACTATCACCTCTTAATCATTACAGGCTTAATTGACCAGAAAAAAAGGTCAAATTGATTGATTGACAATCAGGCATAGTACGTGGAAACAGGTTGACAAAATCTAGCTATAAAAAAGGAGAAGTCACTGCCTACCCTAACCGCAGGTCCCTGGTTTACAGGTATGGCATTGTACATCAAAGTTGAAGTTTTGCAGAATTTGTATGCATAAAATTACCTTATTTTGTGTAATATCTCATCCCAATCTTCTGTTATAACTTCTAAATATTTGATCATTCATCTACACATGTGGACTTGTCACACGCCGTGGAGGAAATGGAGCAAATGAGACAAAAATACTGCGCTCTTCTGATGGGACAAAATGTTCGGAAATGTTGAGGTCGGGTGTACTCGGATGCGCTCTTCCGAAAAGGAGGCGCATTTGCTTTTCCTTGTTTATCGCTCAAAGAAAAGCTGCAAAAAAAATTTTTCGGTAGATTTTAGCTTCGTCACAGTGGCTAAACAGGCTAAAAAAGCCATTGCCATACAGAATATGGCTGCGCCTATGGCGATTGGCTAGCGCAAGCACAGTGCTGTAAGACGCAGCAGAGCTGTGCCATTCCTCATATGTGGGTGCATCAGTACATATCGGTCTTCTGATAAATTACATGAATATGTACTGCTCACCATTAATGGTGCCTTCACAAAAGTGCCAGTTAACCTTGCCAAGGGCACTGACATGACACCATAACGGAGCATAGTTTTTGAACTTGATGCTGGCAACAGTCTGGTTGGGCCTTTTTTTTGGTCTGGTGCACACGGCATCCATTCCTCTCAGAAAGACCTGCAATATTGATTTACCTGACAAAAATACGCATTTTCACTGTGTGGTGCTCCATCTCCGATGCATCTGAGCCCAGAGAAGTCAACAGTGCTTTTGGACACTGTTAACGTAAGTCTTAGTTTTTGCACCGTAAAGTTTTATCGGGCATTTGTGGATGTAATTATGTATTGTAGTAATTCAAAAAGGTTTTCTAAAGCATTCATGAGCCTAAGTGGTTATATCACGCATAGATGATGGCTCAGTACCATCTGAGTGACAAGAGATCATGAGTATACCACCTTGGCTTGTGCCCTTGCCCTTTACGTAGTGAAATTCCCTCGGATTCCTTCAATCTTTTAATTATGTTATGCACCGTAGGGGTGAAATATCCAAGTCCCCTCCTATTTGAGGAACATTGTTTTTAAAATTTTCAAAGATTTTCTCACTAATTTGTGGGCACATCGGTGATCCTTGGCCCATTTTAAGCCCCTGTCACACTGTGGCGACTATTGTGGCGAATCCCCATGAACTGGGGGGATTATTTTTGTCGTCGTCATCATTCGCCTGTCTGGGGCCCTGTCTGGACCTATACACGAATGCCCTAAGATTGTGGTACACATGCTGTAGGTATTTTATAAGATTGCCGTAGGTATGTCAGCGACGGGAGTAAGATTGCAGTGAGAATGAACAAGAATCATTACGCATGTAGTACGAATCATGTACGAAGCTGGAAGACTGGAGTATGAATCATGAAGAATCACCACGAATGTAAACGATCGCAGTACGAACTCACTACGCTTGAGTACGAACGCAGTACGATTGACCGAGAATGCAGTATGAACACAGTAGGATTGAGTACGAATGTAGGAAATGTGGACGCGCCAAAATGTACAACTTTTTTTATGGGATCATGACGTCACAGGGGTCAATTTCTGGAGAGAGCCAGGGTACGACCCCCTACAAATGTTCAAGAATATATGCGAATCGCCACGACTGGCTCCAAGAATGCAGTAGGAATGCAGTACGATGAAAAATAAATCACGCTTGGACCGCGAATGTTTTGAACATTTCAAAACAGTCGTAGCCCCTCTGAGACTGGCCAAGAATGCCAGCGAATGAGGGAGAATCCACCACGAGCCCAATACGAATTGCCAAGATTTTTCACTTTTTCTAGTTCGCGGGGATTCGCCCTCCTAAGTTGCCACAGTGTGACAGGGGCTTTAGCTCCTGAAAGGTTTGGATTTTCCTGGATGCTGTCTTTATACAAAATTATGATAACAATCACCTCTTGACATCAGCTGTTTCAAATAACATCATTAGTCTAATTTTTTAGCTCATTAATAGTCTCAAATTGACCTTGTCCTAGCTTTTTTTGATAGCAGTGCAGGCCTGAGTGGCAGGAATGAATGTACGTTTACAAGTAAAATGTCCAGAATTCAGCAGCCCGCATGCTCACTCTCGCTCTTGAGAATACATTACCCTTGTCCTCCAAAACCTCCTCTGGCTCCCCGTTGAATAAGGCACCCATTTCAAACTTCTCCTCATCACTTGCGAAGGTCTTCATTACATGGCCCCATCCTACCTTCTACACTCCTTCAACTGCTCACTCCCACTCGTACCCCTAGATGAACCATTGCTAATCTTCTCACTCCCACAGCAAGGACTAAGCACCGATCCTGGGGTAATGGGGCCTTTTCAGCCCCTGCCCATGCCCTGTGGAACTCTCAATAAACTTGCATCCAATGCTCAGATTCACTCCCTTCCTTCAAAAAAGCATTAAAATACACATTTTTAGGCCTGTCTTCATTTTATCTGTTTGAAAATTAACTTGAAGCTTAAATTGTCTCCTCCTGTGATGGTGTATTTCTTCTTTTGTTAAAATTTTAATTGTAAAAATGTCTTTTTTTCCCTCTTGATCTCCTCTGGGAAGTGTCCCTGAATTTCTTGAAGAGTGCTTTTTAAATAAAATGTACTATTATTATTATTATTATTATTATTATTGAGTTTACCAGACAAAACATTGAACACCTTGTCTTCATACTGGCTGCAGTACATCACAATTCAAAGAAAATATTGAAATCACTGCATTCTTCATATGTGCATTCTTAGCTCACCTGGACCAGAGGTCCAAAGGTCCAGGTGAGCGATCTAGGCTTTCTAGAGCCTCTAGTCCATAACTGTTCCTGCTTTTTCTGAGTAGGAGTTACGTGTTGTAGCAAAGCCCCTTTATTTTTGTCACACACTTCTACTGCTCTGCCTTTCTCTATGCATCTAGATTGTGTATGGGCAAGACAGACATGAAGACATCCTGGATTTGTGTCTTGTGCAATTTGAACCTGATTCCAAGGAGTACATTAAGGTGAATGAACTTGGATTACCATTTCTTTTAGGTGTTTCTAAGAGTTGTTTGGTGTTGGATCCTTCTAATATGCACAGAAATTAAGGTCCGTCAGAAACGCTAGCATCTCTGTAGGTCATTTCAAAGATCATCATTCACATAACGGAAGCTCTGCTTTTAGCTTCAAGACTTTGTAGTTTTAGGCATTTTGTAGCCATAGATTATAGACCTGATTCTACTAACAACCTCTACTTTGCTATGGATCTTGACTAGCAGAATCAGGTGTGTAACTGCTTAGTTGGAACTGAGTCTGTACTCAGACTGGCCCTTTCTATACAAGGATGAAAACCCTTGTTTTAAGGGATGTGAGTTTCTGGGCATAAAACGAAGTATGAGTTTAATTGCATTTTTGACATTTATAGATACATTATTCATTAAAGTGATCGAGGCTGTTTTGAGCTGGGTGGATGTAAGTTGCTTGTTCATTTTCCAACCTCAGATTCCTTTTGATTAAATTGATGCCATTTCAGAAATGGCACCGCCAGAAGTGCTTTTAGCTTGTTTTATGCCTCGGTCATGATCCCTTTTTTGGGAGAGTCGTTTACAGTTTCTTTGGAATTCAATCTCATATATTTGACACTTCATCGTTGATTCAATATGTTAATCTTTCAGAGTGCAGTATGGATATTGCTCCTTCTTAGTGTATGCTGTGGAGGGGGGGGGGGGGTGGCGGGGAGCGGCGGGGGGCAGGGGGAACATAAATCTTCTGGTTTGTACATAAGTTGCACAACCCTCGCTCCTGTAATTCAGCAATGTAGGTGCCAACTTTTTACAGTTAACAGAATGTGCAAGTTGTGTTGCGACACCGTTACTTTAATTTGAGGCTGTACCCACTTAAACATTACCATAATTCAGTAAATCCATCTCTTTCAGGTACACCAAGCAACATATGAGGATATTGAAAAGCATGGCAAGTATGATCTGTTGCGGTCCACTCGCCATTTTGGTGGAATGGTGTGGCACTTGGTCAACTCGAGAAGGATAGATGGTCTTTTGATTGACATGCTGCAGAGAGAATTGTGAGTGAACGTCATGCTACTGTTTTGTTACTGTGGTTGTGGCTCGGATATTTTCACCTTGTGACATAAAAGTGACAACCGTCGTGCGCTCGAATTCTTGGAGACCAAAAAGATAAAAGACGGAAAACAAAACTAAGTCCATTGTACTTGATGCCGTTTACCTTTTATATTTTTGATGTCAAATTGTGATTAAGAATGGCCAACAGCGAGTCTTCATTTTCAAATAACATCTTCTCAATTGGCTTCTTCAAATATCCAGTTATTTAGGCAATTACTTCATTTACTATAAGCTATATATTGAACACTGAACATGGATATGCTGGAAAGAAAATGTTCATATGCGTTTTTCCCCTTTTCCATTGATACATATCCTTTTTTTTTTTTTTTTTTTTTTTTTTTAGAAAATCGTTCTGATCTCTGTAATGTAGATATATGTACAAAATTGAATTATTTTCCATCAGTATCATGAAATTAAAATTGGTAGAGGTAGAACATGAACAGTATAGTGGGATAAGTGCATAAGCTGAAGTTAAAATACAAATGGATCTATACTTTTCACATTTAAAATCCTGCATTTCATTCCTCTGCTGTTGTGTCATTACCTGCTGCAGTAGCTAAGCTGGTATTGTTTTCAGTTAATCCGCGTGTCATCCAGCCAGACCACAGACCAATTACTCTGAAACTTCAGTAACTACCAGGAAAGCCGTTTTGACCATATTTGCAAGTGTTTATATTTCTGTCTGTGGACAATTTTTGTGAACATGGTAGCATTGCAACCTTTAAAGATGCAGCCTTCAAACTTCACAGGTCAATAGTTGTGATGAAAAAAGGAAGGCTGAGTTCAAGATGGGTACTTTAAGTACACACTCAATGCATTATAATACGGACTCCTGTGATGGCAAACTGCGGTATAATGAGGACTTCTGACATTGCAAAGGTGTCGAGTCATAAAGTGCTTCACCGCCAGAGTAACAGAAAACTCAGTTTCCATACAAAAGTTTTGGTTTCATGCAAATGCTGGTATTGTCGTAAAATGTCATTTTGAGAAGAGCTGTTCTGTAAGCAATGCCTGCTTTGTTCTTGCGGCTGGTGCGATCCCAGATGGTTTTTTTGTTGTTAAATGATGAGCAACTAGTCTACACACCCCGCAAGTATTTGCCAAAAACAACATGCCAAAAATGCTCATAAATGTCTCATATTTTCTTAGAACAGTTTCAGTTTGGGAAAATGGAAAATTGAGCCTCTTCATTCCCTGCCAGTGCCAATGCTCAATGCCCATGCAGTCTCCAGTTGGTTTGCCTATCAATCAAAGAGGAAAAAAGGATTGCAGATGCAGAGTTTTCCTTATTGCCACTGTCAAGTGTCCAGACTTATATCTGGTTTACAAGAAAACCCTTTTTTGGTTCCGACTCCCAGGCCAACACTAATAACTCTTTATGTTGTAGGGTGCAAGATGCAGTGAGTCTGGTGACCCTGTTTCACATGGTTCATCCCCAGAGTGAATCTGCCATAGAGGCTCGTGAGCAGCAAGCCACAGGAGTGGATCTGATCAAGGTAGGGCTGTTATAGCTGTAGCACGTCTGAGGATGAACAGGAAGCATACTGATTAATTTACTGACTGCATATCATTATTGTAACCCCCGGACGGAGTCAGGCGACTACTCTGGCTTCATGGTCGTTGTCTTTGCCGCCGCGTCCTTAGAGATTTCCATATAGATGCTCTACATAGCTACAGATCTCAAAATTGCTTTTGATATTTTGCATGCATAGGTTTTATTTAGGTCCTTCAACCCCACAGCCCTCGATACAGGTTGCCATGGCAAAAGAATTCCCTTCAACCCCAAATTTTGAGCTGAAAATGTTCCTGTTTGAGTAATTGGATTGGAACATATCAGGTTGATTTAAGGGTTGGTGAGATAACAGTAAGATACTTGGGGGACTAGACCAGCCCTCTACAGAGGAACTGTCTAGTTGATAAGTAAAATAGGGAGCGACCATTAGAATATCTGGGGTTTTTATTTAATTTTATTATGCATTTTGGATGCACAGAAGTTGATATTTGCACATGTAGTGCAAGGTTGTGATAATTACCCGTGTCATGGAGGTGTCAGAGGTTTTGTTTTTGCTTTTTCCGTCCATCTGTCATTTAGATGTCTTAAAAAAAGTTCTGCATCGATTTGCGTAAAACTTTGTATAAAGGTTGGTCCGGAGTCCAGGAGTTGATTACATTTTTATGCCGAAAAATAGAAGGATGAACAGAAACTGGTTTCCATTCACCTAATTCCCCTGGTCCCACGTTTGATTCCCTGACATGTTAAGCGGGGGATTTGAGACAGTAGTCCTGAAGGCTCCAATGTTAAACTTCTGCTGCAAAAATACTATTTCCTGATTGAGGGGACATTCAGATCACACTCTAATTGGCATAAGGCAAAGCCCCATAAGATCTCAACTGTATTATATTGTCATGGTTGTCATGATATCAAATAAAAAGAATTGAAGCAAACAGCTGCTCTGCTGATTGACTTTCATTCATTCTGAAGCTGTAAAACAATGATAAGAAAAAATAAACCTGCCATGGGAAATGCTTGATGTAGTTTCTGAAATCATTACCTCATTTGAGCCCATAAAATGTGCAAGAAGGAACAGACAGTGAACAAGTCCCTAGTATTGAATGAAACAACGTACAGATCACACTAGCATTCACCCTTTGATTCATTTTCATGGAAAAAAATATTACTGGGTCTGTAAAGCTTTTTGAAATGGTATTTCTTATGCAGACTTTTAATATTGACATGGACACTCCATGTCTTGTCCGCCTTGTGATTTCGGTTGACGTAACTTGTCGGCGAGGTTATGAGGAATACTTCTAGTTCAGTTTTGGGTACTTAATAGGTTTTTGGTTTGCAAATAAATCTGGGACAGAGCATGTTTGGATTTTTGCAGTCTACTTCATGTTTTCTCCTTTAATATAATCTTCATTGCTATTGTTTAGATTTACGGACAAAGGGAGTCCCAACGAGCGGGATACATCGAGCTGGCTTTGCAGGCCTATCAGCAGACCCTGATGGAGAACTCTGGTTGACTTACCCCTTCGCAACTGTAGCACGTTTTCAGGTTGCTTGTTCCTCCAGTGCCCAGGACCACTTGAGAGAGTTCAGATGAACACCCTCTGAATTTGGGGTAATTACGGCTGCTCTGAGGGAACTGTTTCCGCTGACTCAAAAAGATTTGTCAACATTTCAGATTTTTCTCATCCATATAAAGGCAGTTTATTTAATCTTGTTGAATCTGTGACTTTTGGATACTTCTTTTGTCCATACTTGACCATGGATGTCAGACCGTGCTCAGCATTCTTAATATTTGCCTTGCTTCATGTAAATAAATTCATTGAACAGCTTTGTATTCTTTCCTTGCCATGGGTGAGTCATTTCAGCGGGGTATACATATGAGGATGCTCACACGTTAAATCCCTTGGTCATCCAAGGTAAAAACTTAAGAGACCTCAAAAAGTGACAAATGATTGTTGACCTGGTGAAAGCTGTGAGAAAATGAAATTCCTCTGATCCCTCGGAGCAAAAACCAAGAAGATTCTAAAGTTTATAACAGTTGCAAATTTTTTTAGGAAGAGGAAGCATGTGCATACTGCCCCCAAGCAGAGAGCAGAGGTTGTTTAATATGGCAAAGTAAAATGGAAGGATCGCGGCTTTAGTGCTGAAGTTTAGTGCACTGTTGGGGTTATAAATTTTCTCAGTCAACTATCAGACGCCATCTTGCAGTTGACAAGTTGTTTGGAAGGGCTGTACAAAATGAGCCCTTACTGGGAAGAACTCGTAAATTTCAATGCCTGAACTTTTGAAAACATTATTCATTAAGAATTGGGCCACCCTTTACGAGGCAATGTCCCTTTCTGACTGACTGTTTTACCTAGTTTAAAATTGAATGCAGTACATTCCCGACTGGAGGGTAGAGCTGATTCACTTTCAGGCAGAGGTAAACATGCACCAATGAGCCAAAACATTATGACCAGCTGCCTGATATGCTGTTGGTCCTCTGCCTTACTTTGACAGGTGATAAAAATTTGACCCTTGTCAAGATTTGACCCTAGACTCAGTGTTTCCTGTACATTCGCATTGGGATACTTTACTGACCATACCACAGGCCTCATTGATGATTGCACTTTCACCGCAGGTCCTTCCACTTAACATTCAGGCAAGTAACAATAACTATTGGACTGATGACACAATGACTGAAAAAGCAGATAAAAATGAATTTCTAGATCGGTAACATTACATGGTAATCAAGTCTGTAAGTCCAATATCCCAGGGCATACTGGGAAGTCTTCCCTATGCACAAGCTCCTGGAAATCAAAAGTCTCCGCTCTGTTGAGTTACTGGAGCACGATGGCCCTTTGAACATGACATGTTCATATGTAATACATAAGCATGAAGAGTCACGTAACACGTTGTTGTAAACATTGGTCTTTCAAAGAATCGTGATGCTGTGTTGAACCAAAGTTAAACAGGACACAGCGTGAAAGCTGTACCTTCTGCGTTGACTGCCATGTGCTTCTTAATAGTTCTTCATCTGCTTTTACAACTTACACGATATTAATCTTAAGAATATAAGCAGTCCGTGTCTCTCAGTGGGCCTGCAGTGCTTTTGCATCTGGGGAGTTGTGCAAGAACAAACGGATGTATGCACTAAAGAGTGAAAGGCAGAGTATATTAACAGTGGCAATAAAAAAGTATCTTAATGCAATCCATTTCCTCAGTCTTCTAAGAACATTAAACTGTTACTGGCAAATGTCTCCACTCGTCTGTGCGCTATATGAAGCTGTAGCAAAAGCTATACAAATGTAATGGCGGGTCGATTATCTACGTGCAAATATTTTAGATAAATCACACATTCGGCCACTATTTTATTAACAAAACTGCTACTGCTGAAATGAAAGTGGTATTCAATCGGCAATGTTTTGTCTATGTCATGTGCTACAACCTATGTGTTCATCGGCATCCATGGTTGGCAACACATATGTTCGAACACTGTCAATCCCCTGTCTGAGACCATGATTTACTTACTCTGCCTTCTGCACGTCAGCCTGTCACCCAAGAATGAAGGCTCTGTTTTCAAGACAGGCTGTAACATCCATGTGACCTTCAATTTGCACTTGTTCTATAATGAGGCCAAGTGGTGTCATAAACTTGAAGTGTATGCTTAGTTTTGGCTACGTTCAGGCTCCCTAAACCAGGCTTTCCTACATTTCTTGTTTTGAGATAAGATTGGAATTGTGTGTATTAGCCAGACAAGGTCAAAATTAATGTATTTTGACCATGCGCACCAACTGCGTGCATACTGGGAAATGGGGGTGCATGCAATAAAAAGGACCTGGTTTCGACAGTAAAATATTGTGGTGAATCATTAATGCTTTGAAGCTGATTGGATGTTGTTGGTCCAGGGCATCTTGTAAAAATTGATGGCATAAGTCTCCCCAGTACTAGAGGATTGTAGCTGAGCACCTGATTGCCTCTACCAGGAGGTTAAGACTTGGCAGCAGATTGACCTCTCAGCAAGACAGTGACTTCAGAAATATATCGATATTTATAAATAGATAGTTTTGGGAACACTTTATTGCTTTACACTGATCATCTCAGTCTCTAGATTTTACCCTTGCTGAAAACCTGTGGATTGTCAACTCCAAAAATGTTCATCAACCAAGTCAGACATTACCAGACTCAACAGGGAAAGTATACACTGGTCTCAAAGGGGAGGTTCCAGCGACTATTAATCAAAGGGATTTGACCAATTTGGAATTAAAATTTTAACACTTTAAAATGTTATTAGTTTGTTTAAAGCATATGGGTTCCTTGCACAAGTTTGAACCGAAAATATTCATGAAGGATGCCAATAATTTCTGAGTGGACTGTAGACGAAAAAACAACACTCAAGTAAACCAACATTTTAAAAGAGGTGTAAAAGTTTATTCTGAGGTAAAAGTTTCATGATATCCTGAACAGAGAAATGTACTCCAAGGCACATCACAGCTTTAGAGTCCCAGATTTCCATTTTAAAGTACAAAAATTTTGCTTGAATTGGTATTTACTAATGAGGTACTTGCACTGGCTTTTATTTTGCCATCTACAACCTGTCCCTTTAATTCCATTCCAATGTGAAACTTACAAAAGTACAAATACAGAGGGTTTGGTTACCAAATAATGATTTAGCTGTCCAAGAAGTCATCGTCCAGATTGACATCCGATGTGTCGATGTCCTCAAGATCAAAATCATCCAAATCATCGAGATCAAAGAGGACCTGACAAATGAAACAAGAATGTGGCCACGGTCAATTAGTCAAGCTTAAATCGGAATTAACTGAGACAATTGTTTAGCTTGTGGTCCAGATAACCTGATCCTTGTAACCTTGTAACAGATCCTTACACAAAAAATGCATGGCCATATGGAATGAAGCGAACACGTATGAATATTTATGAAGCCATAATGGCTTACTGTATAATGTGTACTGTAGCTAGCTAGTTTGACATTTTGATTATAATTTCTACTACAGAGCTCTTTTGCCAGTGTAGCTTCACAGTAAAAGAAAAAAGATGGGGTGAAACACAGAACTCAGTGCAGTAGAACACCTTACCTCATCTTTCACATCGGCAGCTGATCCCTCTGCTGCAATTGATATGATTGGGTCTGCCTCTCTTTTCTCCACTTTCGCTGTGGGCGTAGGATTCAGGAGAGCTGTTGCTTCTGGCATACCTTTGGCAGGTTCCAGTGGAGCTAAAGGTGGGACAGGAGCATCCATCAGTGCATCAATGGAGGCTTCCATCTTTGTGGAGACAGGAGAGTCATCCACTGAGAGAAGGTCATCAACTTTAGGGATTATGGGAGTATCAACTGCTGGGATTATGGGAGCATCAACTTCTGGGATGTTGGGAGTCTCCAGTTCTTCAGGGACCAGCCCTTCCACTGAGCAGACAGGAGCTTCAGCTTCTGCAGGGATGGGTGCAGCCTCATTCACATTTTTGGGAGATTTTTCAATGACAGGGACTTGCAAATCTATGAGGGCAGAATGTTCCTCTTCAGAGGTGATGGGCGTTTGAACTACCTCAGTCATAGGAACTTCTGTTTTGGAGACAGCAAAAGCTTCCAAGAGCACAGAGCTTTCGTCCGTCTTTTGGACAAGAGTATCGTCTTCCATAACACCAGGGATTTCTTCTTCCATGGTGGCAGGAGGCTCCTCTTCCGCGACAATGGGATGTTCCTTTCGCATTAAAATATTTATGTCCACTTTAGTGTCAATAAGAGCTTGCGTATCTGTAGCAGGAACTTCAGTTTCCAAAGCTGGAATTTCTGTTTCCGTAACAAGAGCTTCCGCTTCTATAACAGGAGATTCAGCTTCTGTAACAGGAGCTTCTGCTTCTACAACAGGAGCTTCTGCTTCTACAACAGGAGCTTCTGCTTCTGTAACAGGAGCTTCTACTTCTATCGCAACTTCAGAGTCACCTGGCGCTTCCACTTCTGTAACAGGAACTTCAGATTCAGTGTCAATGGAGGTTTCCGCTTCTGTGACGGAGGCTTCCGCTTCAGTGTCAACGGCTTCTGCTTCACTGACGGAGGCTTCCTCTTGAATGACTTTCACTTCTGCAACAGAAGAGCCTTCTGCTTCTGTGATCACAGGAGCTTCATCTTCTACTACAGAAGCTGCCTCAGCTTCTTTAACATGAGTGTTCTCAGTATCAGGGACAAGAGGTGTTTCAGGCTCTGTGTCACCAGGGGCTTCTGCCTCAACTGTTGCTGAAACCAGCTCTGCCTCCATTACTTCGGCGGCCTCCTCGCTGGTCTCAGGAACCTCCTACAAAACAAAAATGGACAGCTTGTGAAGCACCTTCTTTAGTACAGTCAGATTATAGTACCCCAGGCAGAACATGGCCATCACGAACATAAGCACAACATACTTTAGGAAAGTTACAGCTCCACTTTCATTAATTGTGTTGATTGCATGCCGAGGAAATTGAGGCAGGCAGAGTTTAATCATGTCTAGATTTAAAATCATCATTTAATTTAGTCAGCCTTATCCTGATATTGTACAGAAATCTGCACTTAAAAATACCATAAACATATTGCTTATTAAATTAAAGGTACATTTTTGGTGCAAAATTTTTGTGCCACTTCAGATAGATCATTCACAACACTTTGACATGTTCAGATATATTAGCCATTTTCATGAACTGTCTCTAAACTTGAGTGAGTGAGTGTATGTTGCGAACTGCAGGCAAATGACCAGCCTGAACAGTTTTCATTGTTTGATCCTTAATTGTTTTAGCGGAAGCATTACGTGACGTAGAGCTAATATATGACCAACGTCACAAATGTGCGTACCATGATGCGCTGCTGCTCACTGTAAATAAACAGGTCTGGCGTGAGATGAGTAACTACAGTAGTTATAGTAGTGCAGAATATGGTCAACATTTTATAACAGGCTGGTATCACAGTCAGAGACACAACCCCAATTCCGAAATAGTTGGGACAAAGTGTAAATTGTGAATAAAATCAAAATGCAATGACTTTCAAATCACACCAGCCAGTATTTTATTCACAGTAGAACAGAGATAACATAGCAAATGTTGACACTGAGAAATTTTACAATTTTATCCACAAAATGAGCTCATTTCAAATTTGATGGCTGCTATAGGTCTCAAAAAAGTTGGGACAGGGGCCTGTTTACCATGGTGTAGCATGCCCTCTTCTTTTTATCACAGAGTGGAGGCATCTGGGCATTGAGGAGACAAGTTTCTTGAGTTTAGCCATTGGAATTTGATCCTACTCCTGTTTAATACAGGCTTCCAGCTGCTGGAGAGTTTTGGGTCTCCTTTGACGGACTTTTCGTTTAATTATGCACCAAATGTTCTCAATCGGTAAGCGATCAGCACTGCAGGCAGGCCAGTTCAGCACACGGACTCTTCTGCTACGAAGCCATGCGGTTGTAATAGCTGCAGTATGTGGTTTTGCATTGTCCTGCTGAAATAAACAAGGCCTTCCCTGGAATAGATGTCGTCTGGAGGGGAGCATATGTTGCTCTAAAACCTTTATATACCTTTCAGCATTCATGATGCTTTTTAAAACATACAAGTGTCCCACACCGTATGCACTAATGTATCCCCATACCATCAGAGATGCTGGCTTTTGAACTGAATGCTGATAACAGGAGGGGTGGTCTTTCTCCTCTTTACCCCAGGGGACACGATGCTCATGATTTCCAACAAGAATGTCAAATTTGGACTCGTCTGACCACAGGACACTTTGCCACTTTGCTACAGTCCATTTTAAATGAGCCTTGGCCCACAGAACACGGCGGCGCTTCTGGATCAGGATCAACAATGGCTTCCTTTTTGCATGATAGAGTTTTTGGTGGCATCTGTGGATGGCACAGCAGACTGTGTTTACAGACAGTGGTTTCTTGAGGTATTCCTGGGCCCATTTAGTAATGTCAATGACAGAATCATGCCGGTGAGTGATGCAGTGGCGTCTGAGGGCCCGAAGATCATAGGCATCCAGTAAAGGTCTTCGGCCTTGTCCCTTACGCACAGAGATTTTTCCAGTTTCTCTGAATCTTTTGATGATGTTATGCTCTGTCGATGATGAGACCTTCAAAGCCTTTGCAATTTGACGTTGAGGAACATTGTTTATAAAGTATTCCACAATTTTTTTATGCAAACCTTCACAGGTTGGAGAGTCTCTGGCCATATTACTTCTGAGAGACTCCGCCTCTCTAAGACATCCCTTTTATAGCCAATCATGTTACAGACCTGATGCCAGTTAACTTAATTACTTGCTAAATGTTCTTTCAGCTGATTCTCCTATATATTAATTGCTTTTTCAGCTCTTTTTTGCCTGTGCCCCAACTTTTTTGAGACCTGTTGCAGCCAGAAAATTTGAAATAAGCTCATTTTGTGGATAAAAATGTAAATGTCTCAGTTTCAACATTTGAAATGTTATCTATGTTCTACTGTAAATAGCATATTGGCTCATGTGATCTGAAAGTCATTGCATTTTGATTTTATTCCCAATTTACACTTCGTCCCAACTATTTCGGAATTGGGGTTGTATTTTGCAGGATGCGATCGATGATTTTTGGCGATAAAAGTCTCAAATATCATCAAGAAGTCAACAAAAGGGGTTACACTAAGCATTGGAGGGACACATTAATGAATTTAGAGTGGAGAAGGTCAACGAAAAGTTTAAATTGGAAGCTAAAATTTTCAGGTCTCAGTGCAAACGCGATCAACCATATCTCGTTTCAGTGATTCTCTCACACAACAAGATAGAGGATCAGCATAGTTCGTGCACTGCAGGGTAAGAAATTTAATATACGTATTATTATTGCTACCGAATTTAAGAAATCTAACCTCACGTGACTGAACTCCTAAGTAAACAAGGTGACATGGTGAACAACGCAGTCAGGAGCTAACGTAAAGCCAACGTTCGTCAGCACTGAAGTTAGCCATAGAGTTTACTAACTTTAGCTAACTTTAGCTAACTTAGCCATGTAAAAGACAACTTTACATTTTTCTCCAGCGAAGTGACAAGATGTCGCCTTAAACACTATGTTGACTTAGCCTGGAACAAATGTAGACATCCTTGTTGACCTTTGTTAGCTACGTTAAGCTGATAGTGGGGTCTTCTACAAAGCTTTATCCAGAGGAGACACTTCTCTCGGTTATGATGTGGCTTTGGGAAGGGTATAAAATATACCCCATCGACCAGCCTCTCGGGATACCTCGTATCTGAGTTACATTTACCCTAAGCACAGCGTTTGACTTTTTTTTTTTTTTAAACTTAGAAACATTTTAAAACCCCATAAAAACGAAAGATTCGAAGTTTCCGTAATGCATTTCAATGGAAGTTCGGGCTCAGAATGTCCGAGTATATGGGGAGAGAATACGCACTGTGATTGGCTCATCGCATTTAAGGGCGGGGCTTTGCCATAGTTCAATTGGCTATCCTGAGCAGTGCAAGCTGTGGATGCAGGCCATCACATATCCAAACTACATCCTCATACTGTGGGATATACGACAACATCACCGCTCTATATTGTGTGAGCAGCGATCGTTTTCTGGAAAGCGATTATATTGTGGTTCGAAAGGGCCCAATCCTCAAGAGAACTGCTGTTCCCTTGGTCTTCCCTGATCTCGCTGATCCTTGTGAACTGATCAAAGGACTTCATGTCCAAAAGACCAAATCTACTTGTGTTTAAAAATTATAATCATACAAGAACTAAGCACAAAAATGACGAACAGAAACAGACCCTTTTCGTAGAATTCACAAATACATTGTATTGAAAACTTCTGGTTTGAAACTCAGTGAGTTTGGAGGTTTTTCCCAATGCAAGTGAATGGGAAGGTAAAATTTCAAACGCTCGTTCGTTACTGGGTCATGGACTCTTGGTGAGTCAGTTGCAATGTGAATTGCATACATTGGCAACTGCATATTAAGCCTATATTCAATGTTTTGCATATATCATTTTAAGATCAGAAGGTATTCAAAAAGGAAGAATCAAGCATTTCTAGCCAAGCGATCCATAAATGATGGCAGTTCTTACTTCAGCTGGTGTTGGAATCCCTTTGGGCTCATACCCTCTTGACTCTTCCAGCACAGTTCGCTCCTCATTTGGCTGAACCAGAGTAAAATGGCAAGGTCAGTTCATTGCAATGAGACTGTTAGTAACAGAGATGAAGAGAAAATAAAGACTAAATTAGAAGTTGAAATTGCGGATTTGTGTCCACAGTATCCACACAGAAGACACAAGGAATTCAGTCATTAAAAAAATAATAAAATTGCATGTAAAACCAATACTACTCCACGTGTACCAGGGATATCCATCAAGTCACCTTCATAGTGAACATTGAATGGAGACTAATTCTAGTCCTTAAAATCAACCCTCCCAACCATTAATGAGAAAAAAGACTCTTTGGAAAGCACACTGCATTAGAAAACACCAACATTATATTCAGATCTGATCTTCCTGATACCCCTCCTTGAATCAACACAAATGCAGCAGCATGTGGACGTGGTGAATTCTATACGTACTAATTGTAATGACCTAGTACGTGCTGAACAAGTGCAGACTGAGTAAAATTATGTCAATTTTCCCAGTTGCGGGCCTGAACACAACACCCCCACCCCCCAGAATCATGAAAACTTCAATCTAAATTGAATATTAGCTTAATTGACGCTTGACTCGGCTGCAAGACGTTTTAAATGTATGCACCAGTAAGTTTATGCTCCTCTCAAAATGACTCCACACAGATGGTGCTCTTGAAATAATGTTAATAAAATGATTTTTTAGCTTAGAGTAATACATTTTTAAGACCCACAAAGTGCTTATAAAACACTTCAATATTTAGGTGGCAATGAAAGCACAAACCACAGATGGTGGACTAAACATCAGAAACAACCACAAAAAATTACTTTAACTCTGAAGTATCCAGCCAAATCACAATTACAAAAAAATCAACACCTGTGATTCATATTAATATTGATGCCAATTCGCAGCATGTCTCTGCTTAAAGGAGGTCAAACTATAGGCAAACCTTCAAACAAAATGAACATACTACGAGAGTTTCAATGCGGCCAAGTAGTTGGAGCCCAAATCATAGTGGTGTCAAACAGATAAATTACTAAAGGGGTCAATGTGTGCAGTGTCTAAAATAACAATTAAAAAAAAGCAACAGAAAAGAATTGTGGAATCAAGTGCTGGCTCTCCAACTGATAGACACTGGTGGCATTTTGCAATTCAAGATTGCAAGCCTGCACCAAGGCTGAAAAATCCCCCATTTACCATCTCAATTAATGATATTTTCTTGACATCACTGAGATTCTTCAACTGTTCAGATGGGAAAAGTCCAATTTTGCCTTTCTCACAATGGTGAGGAACCTTTCAAAACAATCCTGGATCCAGAACCAGATCTAGATCAATCCAAAAATCTAACCATTGCTAAATTGGGCCATAAGCCCACCTCTTGTAAAATTCTCATGCAAATCCATCCATTTGAGTCCGTCCCAAGCCAATGAGGCTTTCCAGGCCGGTGCCTAACTCCGGTTTCTGTAGCATGAAGGGACTAGGGGCCTGATTTGCTAAAACCTTTAGCATATGCAAAATCTTTTTGCCCGTGCAAAACCAATAACATTGCCCATGATTGGCCAGGGTACTTGCCTTGCACCAATCAGTGGCAAGGTTTCTGGTTTTGCATGTGCAAAAAGATTTTGCATGTGCTAAAGGTCTTAGTAAATCAGGACCTAGGAGTATTGATACTCTCCCTGGACGGGATGCTAGTCCATCGCAGGTTACCTTCCAGCATTTAAACGGTTACCTAAACTATTTGCCAGTACCCAATTGTGCACCTAGGTGGAGTGTGGCGCTTCACCATTAATTTTCACATAATCCAGCAAATTATCCAACAAACAAACAAACACGACTAATCACATAATCCCCTTAGTGGAGATAATAACCACAGAACTACAGCTCAAAAAACCATCACAAAATTGAATTGATCCATATCTGAATCAGTCTCAACAAAACGGTACATTGTTAGCTTCACAAAGCTGGTATTTTTGGCAGGGCTGTCATGAGGATACTAGCAGTATCTAAGGTTAAGGCACAAAAATGCATGACATGGGTAAAGAAACACCAAACCTGGACCCCTCAGCAATCCAAATAGGTAACATGGCCTGATGAGTCATCATTTACTCTTTCACATACATCTGGGTAGGTTTATGTTTGGAGAAAGCCAAATGAGGCATTTAATCCATAATGTCTCTTGTCAACTCTTACATATAATGATGGTTCAGTTGCGGTAAGGACAACCATTTCATGGGACTCAATAGGCCCAATGACTGCTCTACAAGCATGTGCAATATGCAATTCAGCCTAGAAGGATAGAAACTGTTTTTTAAGGCAAAAGCTGGGCCAACTTTTTACCAGTTACTTGATATTATTTAGTTTTTGCAGGAGTTTCTGATATTTTTTGACACCTCCCATACATTACCAGGAAGGGGAGAAATCTTATTGTTTTAAGGAAAGTGGACTCCGATGCAATGGAGGTCCATTACTCACAGTGACGAAGGGGTACTGCACTGCTGGCAGCGTTTTGGCAGTCTCACTGAGGTACTGTTCTGCCACAAAAGCCTCCTTCAGTCCAGGGAATAAGTTCTCATAATCGCACGGGTCCGCCAACGAGTCAGCGGCTTTCTGGTTCACCTTGGACAGGCTTTCTTTCCACAGCTTTACCACCCTGTCAGAGAGGATAAAGGTTACATGCAGTTTTTACAATGTGCTTTGAAGGAAGCAAAATAACCCAATAACGTAAAATAGACTACATAAGGCTACAACATTTCTGACCCTTTCCAGCATTCAAAAGCATAATGCAGTAAGTGCTTATATTAGATATAGTCTGGAAACACTGTTGTATGGGTCTTGCATCACAAACCTAATTAAGAGCTGTATATTTCAGGTGCTAGGAAAGGAGCAAAGCCATAGCAATACAGATCAAGAGTATAATATCCTGCACAGCAGAAAAACAGACATTCTGTTCGGTTCACCTGGACACCTTGCTCGGTAGGTACGTGCGAGCCAGAAAAGCAGCTTCTGGCAGCCGATTGGTTTGGATCAAGAGTTCCAGGCAGTTGTCCAGTCTGAGGATATACAGGTAAGACAGAGCTGGTGTTGGATCAACAGATACTTACACAGTGTTTTTATTGACATTCAGTGCTGTCACAGGCGAAATAAATTAATTGCCGGTGCGCAAATGATCCTGCAAGAACATGCTTATCAAACAGAGATGACTGCCACTTTTTTCTTCTCAAATACCAGTATCAGAACCTTGAGTTATCTGCTGATACCGATACCTATTTGATACCACAATCACCTTTTGCGGTGAAAACGGGCGAATACAAACGGGTCAAACCAAGTCTGATATTCAACAGTCCTACTCCATTGTAACTGACTGTGATGGGGACCATTGACTGACTGCAGTTCACTATTGGCTAGTATTTGTAAAAGAATCAACGAGTTTGCAAGAAAGCAAAGAATAAAAACAGCCTTACTTAAGGCACTTTGCTTTTTGTAGGGGTGGATCTGGACAAAAGAAAAATAAAAAATAAAAATGCAGGCGGGAGCGGGACAAAGTATACTTTTTGGGGGAGCGGGATAGATCCTTGCTAGGGTGGGCAGGCGCGAGAGCGAAAAATTCCCTCAGCAAGGTCCTCTACCTCAAAGAACTGGAAAACGCATTTGCAGAGTGCAGAAAACATAAGGACATTCAGGCAGGTTTGGCGGTGTTTTGTATCAGATGATATCCTTTATTTTTTTTGGACATCGGATCCAGCGTTTTAGGCCAGAATCAGACCGAAACAGTTGGCGAATATCGGCTTGGTACACCCCTTTCATCAAACAAATTTTAGGTATAGTCAGGAATTTTTAGAAATCTACAATCCCACCACCTTTCAACAACCTTGCTACACCTGGGCAGTCTGTCTGTGTGCAGATCTACCATGCAGATGGATTTTAACTCCAACCGTAAGAGAGATCACATTGAGCAGCTCCCTAGCAGAACTAGGTGTGCCAATAAGGGGTTGAAATGGAAAACCAGTAGGATGTAAATCTCCATAACCCCCTAAGATCATAAAGGCCTGAAACTAAGGCACTTTAAAGTTGAAGCCCCAGACTGGATGGCACCCATGAACAATAGCAGATCAAGAGACTATGGGGTTGTGTGGCCCAAAATTTCGGGTGGCCACTCCTAATTCCAAAAGCCATGTCCTCATACTCACTTGCCCTGCAAGAAGTAGGTCAGGAAAGCCACATTGTTCTTGCCATCACGTTCCGCGGCCTCGGCTAGCTTTCCCACCATGGCAGCATCTCCAGATGAGGTAGCCAGCAGCAGCAATCCGCCATAGTCTTGGGCATGGTGAAGACACTCTTGCGCCAGCCTGAACTGACACTTCGCAGTGGCCAGCTCTGCCAGCTGCTTCCATTTGTGCTCCGACTGGAGGTCAGGAAGGCAAATGGGTCACCAGTGCTTCAAAGGTCAAAGAGCACACAGTTCACACCCATTTGATTAAGGACATCACCGGGGAATTTTTATGGTTGCTGAAACCCTTCCCTTCAGTAAATTTAATTACATGCAATGAGACATCTCTTCAAGATCTTTCCCCTATTGTACAGAAAACTTGAGGACTGGACACTGACCTCTGCTTCAGTAGCAAGCTGGTAAGCGATCTTGAGTTCGCCCAGCTGTAGCGCTAACTCAAAGCGATGCTCTGGGTCCGTAGATACAGCCAGGGCCTGCTGCCTGAAGCCCTGCAGCACCGTAGCACAGCAGGCTGTTCAACCCATCATCACCCCTTATCCAAACAGCTTACAATTTACTGTTACTGAAACAGCATATTTTATGCAGACAGCACCAATATGCATTTGAAGACCACAAAGGAAAAACAATCAGAGTCCAAATTTTGCATTTTTGTATATCTTTTTTATATATTAATATAATATTTATATTATATAATATTATAAATTATAATATTTTATATTTTTCATAGTTTTTGCATATTTTTTAAGTGCTTTGTTTCTAAGATCTTTTTGAATTTTTAATTCATCATTTCTCCACAACGTGAAAATGTGACTGATCATTTTTCCATTGTGGTCTACATTTCAATTCAGTGAAGCACAACCTTGAAGAAAGAATAAAAAAATTCCTGTTTTGATCTGGAATACTTGGGATATCAACTCATTTTGATTCAAAATCATTAAATCCCTTCTCTTATAACCACCATCTTCTAAGTTGCTCAAAATATCCTGTGCTCCGCACTCACTCACTTGTTTCTCCAGGAAGTGCGCCACTCTGGTCCGTTGCTCTTTTGGGATGGTTGGCAACACCTTGTCAGCCATACTGAAGTCCCTGCGCATGACAGCGGTCTGGTACTCCAGCACAGACACCAGTAAAGAATAACTCACGATGTTCAGCTCCTTATCTCCCAAGTACAGGCGATCATCCTTGGGGATGTAGCCCAGCAGGTACAGAGTCCTATGGCACAAATGTATGACATCACCAACATGAGAACTGATCCACAGGACAGTGGCATTCGGTTTCCTTGTTTCTTCAGGCGCGAGCCATACTAGGTGAGAACGTACCTGTCCAGGTGAGCGATGGTCACGATTTCTCCTCCCACGAAGTAGTTCAGTCTGTTGACAGAGCTGGTGTAGATGAAGCAGTCTCCCACCCACAGTCCTGTCTTCACAACCTCTTGAATCTCACCTAAAACCTATAGTAAAGGGGAGAGAAAATCAGACAATGCCCAAATCAGACAAGCCCAAATCAGACAATGAGAGTAATGACGTAACAATCTAGCATCATACAGCAAATACATAAATTTGGGAGAGCACTGATGACTGTTTTACCACCATTGTCAGTTGCTTTTGCAAAAAGCAACAGAGTTCAGGCATTTTTTATTTCAGGCACTGAAGAGCGGGTGCTAGGGCATAGTCAAGACAGGGATTACATCACTGAGCAGCCTGAATGGCTGTGCTTTGCCTCATGTGATGCGCAGCCACGGTTAATGCAAATACAGAGACTGTCAGGGTTCAGTTCTGGAAACAGCTGGTCGTGATGAGCAACATGTAAGATTTTTTATTTCTCAAAGCAAATACAGCTACCGAACCAGCGATAGCCCGAGTTCTCTTACTTCAAATGCGTCCTCGACACCGTCCTCTGTCACACCCTCATTATCCTCTTGAGCCGCTGCCACCTTCTCTGAGAGGTACTTGAGGATGAAGAACGACTCATCCGTGGCGATACACACCAGCTCCCCTGAGTCCGACCAGAAGATCTGTATTGAGCATCAGGCCATGTCATTACACTCTGCGAGTGAAGTCAAGTAGAGCACTTCTGAGTGAACCATGTCGGGAAGTGAAAAGAACTCACATGTTTGGGCTGGATTTCAATGCGTCGAATCAGCTGTGTGTTTTCCCAGTCATAAAATGCGAGTCCGTTTGATGACCTGACACCCAGAAGGTACCCGCCAAACACACCTTGAACAAGCAAACGGGTGGTTTAAAATATATGATACAGCCTACTATTGTGGGTGTTCTAAACCAGTGTAAGCTTTGAACACTATAATCAAAATAAGCAAAACAAGGCTAACCTTCTGCACCGAAGTCTGGTTTGAAGGATTTCTTCTCCTTAAAATTCTTGAAGAGTTTTACCACACTGTTGCTTTCCCGGGTGGCATATCTGCAACACAAAAAACACCCCAAAAATGCTGAGCCTACTATCATTTTACCAAGGAGCCCAGACTAAAAGGGAAGCTAGAAAAATGTTGTTTGAAGAAAATTCAAACACTAAGGAAGATGGTCTTACTCAGAGGAGTCATGGGCCCAGACGAACTCCTGCGCGGAGCCAAAGCTCTTGTTCCTCAGTGCCATGGCTGTGTAAATGATGTACTCTCCATCTCCACACACCACCACAAACCTGCACCCAGCAACACACACAGCAAAGGTAACATTTGAAATCAGAGTGAAGCTTAAAGCAGTATTTACTCTAAAATGGACTATTTATTCAAACACATTGGGCCCATAGGATATCTCATGTATGAGCCAATTGCGGAATCTTTGCATTTCAGCTAAACTACATTAAGCTGCATAAAAAGGCTTCAATTCTACTACGTCAAAGTTATACTCACCGTGTTTGTGTCTACCTGGTCGATACAGAAATACATTAACACCTGTTTAATCTCAAGTTGAACCATTCGGACTGTATTATACAAGTATTAAAATTGTTCTGAGCATGTTATCACACCTGCCGTTGGGATTGTGCTGGATGGTCTGAGGGTAGATCTCACAGCTGCCCATGTCTTTAACAGCCAGCGGCAGCCGCTCTCCATCCTTGATCTCCGTGTCGCCCATGGCCTTGAGGTTGGCCTGCTGCACCTCAGAGTGCCTGGCCCAGATAATCTTCCCGCTGCTGTCCATGGACATGGCGGGCTCCTCTCGTCCCAGCTGAGGCAGAGAGAGCGAGGAGAGCTCATCATCTTCACTGAGTTCACACCACATCACCCCCATTCACACAGGGTACATTCATAACTCAAAAAAACCCTACTGCAAAATATTAAAAAAAATAAAATAAAAAAATGGACACAGCCCCACAAATAATCCAAGGTAAATCACGTATGAGCTATATCTTCAAAACAATCGGACCGACAAAAAAAAAAAAAAAAAAAAAAAAATCACACTATTGACAGACACCGATTTATATGATTTGCGATTATTCCAAGGCCCTTCATTTAAAATTTCTCAATGCATTTGTGGTCCAAAAGTTAGTCTGCCAATATTCAGAAAGGATGGTATTAAGTTAGAGAATTTAGTTACCTAAAGAGATGATTTGAGATTTCCACAGAACAAAGGCAGTGATGTGGGATAATGTGACCAAAAATCATTTGAAGAAAACAACAGTTTATACCACAACCAGGCACAATTGAGGTGATTTGCATCAATGAGCGAGAGTCACAAAGCTAAGTGGAGCAGATGCAGGATGACTAAGTCCTGAACACTTCTGCAGTGAAGCATTACCTTTATGATGATGCTGCCTTCATCATAGCCCAGAGCCACACTGTTAGAGCTCCGCATGCTGCACACACACCAGACCCTCTCCATGCCGTAGTTCAGCGTGCTCTCCAGACGGTAGGTGCTCGCATGCCAGATGCGCACTGTGCCTGAGGGGCAAGGCAGGGAAGGGGTTAACTCAACATCTGTATCCTACTGCAAGTAAAATTATCATCACTCTTTGATTCATCAGTCTACATTCAATTCAGTAAGTATATCTATAGGAAAAGTACATTTTCTCAGATTCAAACTGAAGTAAGCCTAATACAACTCATATCGCGAAAGAAACTATTTGCCATTAAAATACGAGCACTATGAACCATTGTAAACAAGTTTTTGATTTTGGAGGATGCCTGTGTGTCTGATGAACAGAGGGTGGTGGCATGAGTATGTATCTTGGAAATGAAAAAGCCTTTTAGGCCATATAATTGGGAAACTGCCAGCTGTGTGCAACAGGGGAGCTACATTAAAGCAGTACAGCAAAGAAGTCTGTAAACATCAGCTGAAGATGTTCATTTAAAGGAAGAGCCCCAGGGTGTTCCTAAACAAGAGGAAAGCACTTGAGGGTACAAACCATCCTCTGATCCAGTAAGGATGATGGGCAGCTCTGGGTGAAAGCTGACACATGACACGTTCTGCGCATGCCCCTCCAGAGTCTGCACACACGTTTTATTCTGGGATGGAAGGACAAATGCTCAGTCACTTGATAGTCATCAAACATTCTGTATTTCTAAATGACACACTTTTAGACATGAGACGCATAAATATAAACAGCCTGATGAGTGGAAAGTCTCAGAATTGAAGAGTATTATACTAAATCTTAACTAAACAATTACATCGAGATGTATGGAAATTTGGACAGATGGACGCTTATTATAATGCATACGTTTGATACATCAGTTTTCCGTATAATGTTTGGGTGTACCTGGTAATCCCAGATCTTGACCAGTCGATCGTCAGCCCCTGAGATGAGATAGGGCTTGTCGCCCCCGCTGTAGTAGTCGATGCAGTTGACCCCCTTCTCGTGGCCCTCCAACGTGAAGTTGGGGGAAGCAGAACCCAGCTGCCACACCTGAAACAAATGCCAGGGCGTTACAGGAGGCTAACCTATCACACGCATGCACACTATTATACAGCATTCGCACACACCAAGCCACTTTTAACTAAAAAAATTTTAAAAACCCACTGGAGTTCTCTGTGCCTCTGTACCTTCACTGGCAATTTTTACCTCCGTCAACGAAGTTGGGGCGGAGGTTATGTTTTCGCCCCTGTTTGTTTGTTTGTCTGTCTGTCTGTGAACAACATAACTCAGACAGTAATGCACGGATTTGTCTGAAATTTTGTGGGTGGATTGCTATTACATCAAGGATGGACCCTATTGATTTTCACTGCGATCAGTGAAACAATATGGCGGCCACAGCAGCCATCTTGAAATCCTAAGACACGCGATAACTCAACTTTGCTCCCACTCATGAAGATTTGGACTGTGCTGCCTTGGCGGAGATTTGCACTCTACGAGTGCCTCTAGTTTCGAGTAGGATGCAATATGACAGGGATGTTAAAATCAGGGCCTCAAATCCAAATATAGCCCTATTATTCTTTTTCTCACAGATAATTAATGTAGAAATAAATGGTTCTTATTGGCTATATTGTCTTTACATCTGACTCTCAGGAAAAGGAAGGATGAAATACCAGCAGCTGATGACTGTGATGTGAGGAAAACACAGTAGGGCCTTCTGACTGAAAATACTATAGTAAAATAATTCATTGGTTGTGTCGCAATTTTTTAATCTACCTTAATGGTCCTGTCAAGTGAGGCGCTGGCAAACTGGTTGTTGTCCTTTGGGTTAACGACGATCTGCATGACATAGTGTGTGTGTCCCTCGAAGACTTGGCTGCAGGCCCACTTCTTCTCCCAATCCCAGAGTTTGATCAGCATGTCATCTAGTTATGCAGGCACACACACGCGCACACACACAGACACATAAAAGTGTGAAATCAGCACAGGGACAAAACGTATGCCGCTAGGTTTTCAAGGTTTGTGCTTCATGCTTCTTGCCAGGATTCTGAAAGGAACCATAGGCATAATATCGACTACGCTTTTACGAGTTTAGTAATAACATATTTATGAGTAATTACCCAAAGTCTGCTGAGAATCAGTTCACATATGAAGTGTTCCACCAAACATAAATAAGAATCACGCGCTCAACCAAATTCAAGATAAAATCAGCAGCTACAGATGAAGATCAAAATTCGTAAGGCAAAAAAAAAAAAAAAAACACACAAAAACCAACATTCATAAATCATGATATTTTAATCATTGAAAGCAGCAGAAAGATGAATATCATACCACTGCTGGTGAGGATGTATGGCTGCGTGGGATGCACAGCGATGCAGCGAATGTAGTCTGAGTGTGCCTCAAACATGTGCACGCGCTCCAGGGTGTTGTAGTTGAACACACGAATCTGCATGTCATCCTATTCCGTACACAAGAAAAAGGAGCTTCGCACAAGAGCAATCAGGAAGACCATTTCAGTCACAACTCCTTATGCTAAGCTGTGCCCCCCCACCAAAACTCCTCTGCGGGATCCAATCACAAACCTGTCTGCTCATTTATTTAGCCCAATCTGCTGTTGCTGTAATCATGTCTCTGGCCAGATACAATATGCTTGTTCAACCATCACCTTCCCCACCACCATGAGCATAAAGTCTCCATTCAACATCCAATGGATCACAAACATGAAGATAAGATGTTGCCCAATCATAGGATTCTTTTCAGGATCACCCATTAGCCCCAAATGGAGCAGGTTTGG
Organism: Gymnothorax javanicus; assembly: GCA_029692085.1. NCBI lineage: Eukaryota > Metazoa > Chordata > Actinopteri > Anguilliformes > Muraenidae > Gymnothorax > Gymnothorax javanicus. Next base: position 26,015,347 of record CM056195.1, on the reverse strand, counting down.
TAATTCAGTACTGACAGTGTCAACTAGTCTCTCCTGCATGAACCAAATAGAAACCGAAATAACCCAAACATGCTTATTTACAATACATATGTTATTGATAACTCTGCTTAAACAAGGAAATTTCTAGGAATACCAAATCAGAAATCGGCATTATCCATAATACCCTTCATAATTTCTGTTTGTGAAGAGCATTATGGAAGTGGAAAGCACCTTAAGCAACTGCAACAAATCACAGCACAGTACAACTGCAATGCTACTGTAGCAAGTTGAGTAAAAGAAGCAGCAAAAGCAACTGCTTTAGAAACCAACAGAAGAAGTCAGCAAGCAAGGCACAAGACATACAAAAACTTACAGCTCCAGCGATCACCCAGTTCTTCCGGGAAACAAACTTGGCGGTTCTCACTGGAAGGTCACATATTTCAAAAGTCTTGACAATGCTCTGAAAGAAAAGCATGCAAATAATTATTCTGAAGGCTCTAGGAATTGCAGAAGGAAGCTAAATTCCGAGAGGTTGCAGTCATTCGTAGGAATCTTTTCAGTGTGCTCTCACCTGCGTCTCGTGGTTCCAGACGCAGACGCTGCCATTATACAAGCTGGCAACCATCCATGGCTCGGTTGGATGCAGGTCCACGCTCTTTACTCGGTCTGAGCGCGACGTCAACTTTCTTTTAATGTCCAATCGGAGAGGCTGCATGTAACGCCAAATATATTAAGCAGTGCCATACAGAACCGCATGCATGTACGAAGAAGCTAGTGTTTTAAAACTGCTTCATGTCATGGTATTTGCTATGCACATTCTCCAACAAACTTATGTTGTAAGGTTGCGTTTCACGTAACCATCGGGGTCCGCGAATTTATTATTTTCCTTTTTAAATAATTCGCAATACGTTGTAACATAAAGTTGGAAAGATGTCAAGTAGATACTTGAAATCGAAATTAGTTTTTAAGTTATGTAAGCGCAAGCTGCCAATCACGCCCCTACCATACTGTACAAAACGTTTGCTTACTGCCCTACTTAGATTTAGCCTATCCATTACAGTCGTAGAGAGCTCGATGGATGAACATTTAAATTGACAGCTTGCCATCCATTACGGAACCTGAAAATGACGAAATTACTCATCGCAAAGCTATTCAAGATGCTACCATGAACTGAAGATCCATATTAGCAACTTGAACTAGTTCCGATTAAAGTAGCCTGTCAGTACCACGCATAGTGAGACTGCAGGTAAACAATTACACATGCATGCTTCCTATTTCGAACAGAAACAGAAATCCGTGCGTCAAATAAAGTGCATTTAAAATCCGTATGAAACTTATAACTTATTTTAAGCTTGCCATCAACGTGAAAGTTAGTATTTAGAGCGACTGTAGTTCTCTTGAGGGCCGCCAATAAACTCTGGACTTTGAACGAAAGAACAGTTCGGACCTCGCCCACACGGAGCCGGATTGTCCAATTAAAAATAAAAAGGCTTGAGAGCATCTGCTTGAGGTTCTTACCATGTTTGCACGATGCCAAAGGCGTCCTTTATTGTAACCCCGTACAAACACAACAATCAACAGAGGTGCACGAAGTTGGCTACGTGGAGCTTCCAGGGACTCCGTCTCACGAGAACAAGGGACTGGTTGCGTAACATGGCGAGATCTCTGTCTGTAACGTGTTTAGCGTTCCTTCGTGTGTCCTGGGGGTGTGTCATGTTAACGACTGCACAGTTTTAAGTCTGAAGGCTTTTATCTCTTAAAATCCTTTTATAATTCCTTCACGCCAGCAACCTGACACACAGGTTAACAGATTGTGCTCACGGTCCAGGAATAATCAACCTGATTATTCAGTTTCATCACGCCTTTATCTTTTCATCGTGCTTTGAAAAAAAAAAAAAACTATTTTACCGTACGTTCATATATATATGAACGTACGGTAGGCCCCAACGGTGAAACAAAAAACCAGAGTGGGGCAAGCTTCAAAAATAAGATCATCACTTATTTGAAGCAATTAACAGATGATAAATTATGATGCTGGTGTGTTCAGATAGAGAAAGTTGATTTACCAATGGCTCTAAGACTGTACTTTGAATTTATTGTACAGCAGAGAAACCCGGGATTTTGTTGTTCTGAATGAAGCCTTCTTGTTGGTATCCAGTCAACTCTTCGGTTTGTTTTCAGCTGGTGGATTTCTCGACACTTGTATTGCAAACTTGCCTTTATTATTATAGATATAGACGCTGATATAGACGTTGCAGATATAGACGCTGGCGTCCGTAAATTCAGAAATTTAATTCCGAAATAATTCTGTAATTGAATTTTCAGATGTCTTGCTTCCCTGGAATAATTTTCCAGAGTCACTGTGACACAAATACTGAGTTATAAAGCCTAAATGGGCTCATGTATAACAGGAAAAAATGGGCATTATTTGTATTCTGCGCAAAGGGGTTAAGTGAAATGCAAAGTTAAAATGATTTGCTAATCATTGCATTCTATTTTTATTCAAATTTTACACAGCATCCCAATTTTCTTGGAAATGGGGTTGTAATTAAATTATGTACAACCTTGTTTCTATTTTATTCCACCATGTACATACTGTATTTTTCCTGTTTAAAAAAAAACTGATTTAAAAAAACATGCAAACAGTAATAAGGAGGATGCAGTCAGATTTGCATCATGCATGATAACAGATTATTAGTCTATTATTTGCATGTGAGAACCAAAATCTCAACAAAATAAAACTAGACCTGCGCTCAGAGAGCGCAAGTACCTCCGCCAATGTACTCAATGTTATTTTTGCCAGTATTAGCTAGCAACCCCTGTGTTTATGCAGTCCTGTAGTCTTCGCGCAAATATGTTTTTAATGTGTTTTTGACCTTTTGCATGCCCTTGACCTTGACCTCCCAAAATCGAATCACCTCTTCCTTGAACAATACTTAATCATTCCACCAAATTTGATGAAAATCCATCCATAACTTTTTGCGTAATCCTGCTTACAAACAAACCAACAAACCAACCAACAGATAAACGGTAATGATCACATAACCTCCTCTAACTTCGTTGATGATAGCGGTAATCCCACGTAGGCGTTCGCATTGAAATCTGTCTTTTTAACGAATGAGGAAAGGGGGAAGTGACGTATGCCGTAAAGCAGTCAGCACATTTGTAGTTTTTTGTGTGGAGGGGTTCCTACCGTCCACCTCGAAACTGCATAGTGCCAGTGAAAGTGATACAGACGCCCTCAGGCCATGACAGAGGTGTCATTCAACCTGTTGTAAGTCGATGTACCATCACAAAAGTTCTGAAAATATTATATGAAGGTTGAAAAGTTACTTAGTGTTGCTTTAACTTTCATTTGGATGCAGTGGGGGAATGTCTTCACTGACAATGGTTTTCAGAAGCGTTTCTAAGCCCATGCAGTGATTTCCACCAAAGAATCCGCTCTGTTTTTAATGCAGATCCAACGGAAGATCATGACCATTCAAAACTGGTTTTCCCTTTGTCCCCTGTGCACAATTTCTTCAGATTCTCTGAATCTTTTAATGACATTATGTACTGTAGATAACAAAATCCCAAAATTCTTTGCAATTTCATTGCAATTTTGCAATCTTTGCAATTGAGATTTTGTATGCTATTTTTTAAATTGTTGATTGATTTGCCCATGCAGTCTCTCACAGAATGGTGAAGCCCTGACCATCTTTGCTTCAACGCCTCTGGAATACTCAATCATGTAACTAACCTGTTGCAAATTAACCTAATTAGCTTTCTTCTAGACCTGTCTACTGCTTTTGACACCGTCAACCACCAACTCCTGATCTCCACTCTGGCTGAGATGGGTGTTTCCGAGACTGCTCTCTCTTGGTTTACCTCGTTTCTGGCCGGCAGGACATACCAGGTGTCCTGGATGGGATCTGTCTCTTCACCCAGCCCCTCACTACGGGCGTCCCTCAGGGATCTGTCCTCGGGCTCCTGCTGTTCTCTATTTACATGAAGTACCTTGGATCTGTTATCACATCCCACGGTTTCTCTTACCACTGTTATGCTGATGACACTCAACTTTTCTGACACACAAGTCCAGGGAAGAATTTCAGCATGCCTGGCAGACATCTCTACTTGGATAGCCAGACATCATCTGAAGTTCAACCCTGAGAAGACGGAGCTCCTCTTCATCCCGCACCGAACCTCCCCTCCACAACAGCTTGCCATCACTGTCGATGGCACTGCAGTAGCTGCTACCTGCTCTGCGAAGAACCTGGGGGTCGTCCTAGACAACCAACTGGACTTCAAGAAGCAAGTCGCAGCTGTAACATGGTCCTGCAGATTTCTTCTGTACAACATCAGAAGGATTCGATTTTACCTGACCAACTACTCAGCCCAGCTCCTTATCCAAGCCACCATGATCTCACGTCTAGGTTATTGCAACTCCTTGCTGGCTGGGCTACCATCAAGTGCCCTCCGACCCCTGCATCTCATCCAGAATGCAGCTGCTTGTCTGGTCTTCAACATCCCAAAGTTCTCCCATGTGACTCTCCTGCTGAGATCCCTGCACTGGCTGCCAGTTGCGGCCAGAGTTAGATTCAAAGTCCTAACTCTGGCCTGTGCTGCAGCAAAAAAGACAACCCCTTCCTATCTGCAAGAGATGATCATCCCTTGCACACCTGCCCGGCCACTTCGTTCTGCAGCAGCAGGACGACTTCGGCCCCCTACCCTGGGTCGGAAAGCTGGTCGTTCTACCAGATCACTCAGCTTCTCCCATCTTGCTCCCCAGTGGTGGAATGACCTCCCCACCTCTCTACGAACTGCTCCATCCCTGCTGCTCTTTTGTCGTAACCTTAAGACTCAGCTGTTTAAACAGTTTCTGACTTGATCGCCCCCCTCCCCTGCTTTTATTTACTTAAAAAAAAGCTTTACTGTTTGTTTCAATTTGCTTTGTTTCTTTTTCGTGTGTGCTACTGCCTTCTGTATAGTCTTTGCTCTACATGTTCATGACTTTAGGTGACAAATGCTTGATGTGAATTGTACTTCGTCCAGTCTGTTAGGCTACAGTGTCAGTGACCTTACTGTATGCACTTACTGTAAGTTGCTTTGGATAAAAGCGTCTGCTAAACAAATGTAATGCAATGTAGCTGTGGGACATTTCACCAGGTATATTTTTTTTGCATCATGTGACTTTTCCAGTCTTTTTTTTGCCACTGTCCCAACTTTTTTGAAATATGTGGCAGGCATCAAATTCGAATTAAACAGGTATTTTTCAAAATACAATAGCATTTCTCAGTTTCAACATTTGACATCTTGTCTTTGTACTATTTTCAATTAAATATAGAGTTCAAATGATTTGCAAACCATTAGTCGAGCCCTCGGAGGGGGCCCCCCTAGGGTTTGCGAGACTATTGTAATCACCTTGTGAGTCTGTCTGTCTGTCTGTCTGCGTGTGTATGTGTGTTTCTGGGCAGATATCTCCAGAACCACTTGACCGATTTCAATCATCTTTCACATGTAAACACCTTGGGCTGACCTCACGGCATGACATAAATTTCGGGCTGTTGGGTGAGACTATGAATTCTCTGAATGCTTGTTGCATTCTGTTTTTATTTACATTTTACACTGTTCCAAATTTTTTTTTGGGAAAGAGGGCTGTACATTCACCAGTATTCAACTGATTTGAAATTGCCAATTATCCATCTCCAGGAACTATTATTCCATTCACACTTCACCAAGAGACCGCTCAGCTGAAGTATCCTTCGTTCATGCACGATTCTTACTTTTAAAAGCTGCCATCCAGCAGGCAACCCAACTCTGGTTGCCTTTTAATAGGAAATGATGCAGAGATAAAAACGGATGCTTGGCACCCAGATTGTAACATGAGCAGGCTGTCGGTGGTTATGTAGTTTGGGAATAGTCCTTTGAACTTTTTGATGAGTTGAATTGGTTTGTGTTAATGCTTTAATTGGATTTCCCCATTCCACAGGGAGAAAAAATCAGACCATTACACATTTCCTGCATCGTGGCAACAATATCTTTTTAATCTTGTCAACATTACCCCCCCAGTAAAAAAAAATCATGAAAATAACATTTAAAAAAAAAAGAAATCTAAAATATGTTGATTGTGTGAACGAGTTGGTGTCCCTTCAGCGTTCATTGGGCATCACAGAAAGAAAACAGGAAGCACAATACCATACTCTGTGATACTAATGTAACATGGACAAGGCTGCTAGACTAACATAATGGACTGTGGATGGCACGCACCCTTCCTGTTCCGGATGGAATGAGACCAGTTCCATCCCATTGCTGTGGAGTCTGGTCGTAGCCAGCTAATGACAGAGCTGAAGTAATTTCTTCATTATTTCTTCTTGAACACTTGATGGCATACTACATCTCCACAATTCAGCGTCTGAAAATCCAGAGATGATGTTATTAGTAATGAGTTACGGCGAGGACATTAGGAATTTCTTCTTGATAACTGATAAAATATCCCTCCCTTTTCCTTAAGCAAAACAATTTAGCTGCATACTCTACTCGCCTGAAGATGAACATGTCCTAGGATGCTAAGGCTGCTTATCTTGTTCCGGCTCTGTTCAAGTACATTTGTTTGACAATGGCTGGCAGCTGTGCCAAGAAATAAACAAATAGCACTGGCTTTGTCTCAGGAGGAAACCTCTAATCAGTTTCGTCACTTTGAAAGTTGATTGGAGTCATTATTCATTTTTATATTGACTTTATATTATTTGCACAAATTGTTTTATTGAGGCGTTTGTTCTGTATAGGTTAATTTGCAGGGCCAAAGTCCTATCTATGTGGTCACTCCTGACTCCTGGCACTTGGAACATTTCCTTCCAGGGTTTGCAGCACTTTTGTAATTGCTGATGTACTTTATGCTCTAAGTCTCCCTGGATAGGAGCATCTGCTAAATGCCTATAATGTGCTCTAATGTAATGTGTGATGAGACGCAGCTGATAATGTCTTCTTGCAACAGTGAACAATGATAATGATTCCCATGAGGCATTTTAAATTTTCAGGAAAGAGGAGACATTAAGAAAACGTATGTTTTTCTGAAAGAACGATTTCTTACCAAGTGAAGTTTGTCTCCCTCAATCCAGTGCTTCCATCCACGGTTGGCTTTCTCTCCCTTCTGGGTGCACACCAGATTGTCACCATCCCAGACCACTGTGGTCTAAACATAATCATTCCCAAAATCACCGAATTAGCATTATGTAGGATCATGCCAAAAGTTTGAAAACAGTGAGGAGTGAAGAATAAATAAACAGAATTTGAAATAAACAGGATATGGCATTTAGAGTTAGGAAGGAGACTTTGAGACGATTTTGACAGGCACTTGAACATGATAAAGTTGTTAACATTTTGAGGAGAAGTATTTGAAAGGAAAAGACAGCCACAGTGAGATTCCAGCAGCATTTTATCCTACCTTCACCATCCTGTTGTCCAAGCCCTTGGTGTGCTCCTCAAACTCCTCCCCAACTGTGAAGTTCAACTCATAGTTCCTGAATGTGCTTAGTGTCTTCGTTTCAAACTTGTCCCCATTCTGAACCATCACCTTTGTCTGTGTCAGATGGAGGGCAATTTTACGGGTGGCAAAATCAATGTCTGTGGGGGGAATTGATAAATTACAATTTACCTATAGAATATGTTTTACAGCTCTAAAATTAATATTTTCTACACATCCAATAATACGCAGACACTGATTTTGTTCAGAAATAAATACGTTTTGTTGCACTGTATCTCCGCATGCTTGGGAATAGAAAAAATAACATTTTCACTGCAGTTAAAATAACTTAAATTTGATTGGTGTGCTGCATAACAATGACCTGCTTCTTTAACCAATTTCAATTACATTCTTCCACATTTCCCACCTTGACTACCTCATGTGCTGAATGAAACCTGAATTTCAATGGAAATGAGACTATATGAATGAAACAAATAAAAAAAAAAAAAACCCATCCAAACAACTGCATCTTTTGGCTAGGCTATGCATTAGCATATACATGCACAGGAAGCCCGGATTTTCCCCAGAGGAACGCAAATCGAAAGAAGACTAAATCAATATTTATTTTGCCTTGCAACTGGCGGGGTCTGTATGCTCTCTGAAGGTTAAGCTGCACTGACAGAGGCTCAATAAGTAAATGCAATAGCCCTGACATTCCATACTTTCCTTTTTTTGCACTCTCAAATCCTCCATTCATCTATGTATTTAACTGGTTCTCGTGCATACTGCTCATTTCAGGAAGTGCACTTACCCAATGCCTTCATGTACTCATCAAAATTCTCATTGCTCTCCATCTCCCATCTTCCATTGTAATCAGCAGGCATGGTGACAGCGTGAGGGTCAATTGAGCTCAGATAGAGAGAGACACTGAGAGGCGAAGAAAGAGTGCACTGCATCTCAGCCCCTTTTATTCTGGAGTAAAATCCATTAGAAAGGATTGGTGAACAGAGTTCACATGATAAGATTATGTATTGCCTCATAGCTCTTTGTGGAGGCTCTGCTTTCAGACTCTGTGCCAAGTGTTTGAAAAAAAAAAAAGGCTGAATAAATCATTTATGCAAAGGAATTGCAATGTATAAAGCATATCTGCTCATTCACGAAAAACAATCTGGTATAATCCCACATATAAAAATTGATTTCTTTTTCTCTTCATTAACGGCTTAGAGATTGCGGAGCTGTCATTTTAAATTGCTTGCCAATTTCGAGCTCAGCAAAAGCAAGTTTAAAGATCCTTAATATTATGGCAGGCTGTTGCAGATGGTCCTCCACAGGATGCTCTTAAATCAATATCTCTGTACTTCACACTGCTACTTAATTGAAAAGTTATGTATTATTCATGTGTGTACACATGTCTGACCACAGCAAAGCCAGCCAGCCCATTTACTTCACTGTATAGGCTGTTCAGCTACTGCAGAAAGTAGGCCACTGTGGGCCCTCTGTTATTGACTGCATTGGAACCCCGTATTAACACTATTTCTATAGACAAAACCAATGGTGATTGGAAAGGTGACAAACGAAGGAAGAGATGAAAGACCGCATGATTGCTTTGGTGAAGACACTTTGTGGACTGTGGACTGTCTCAGCGTTGTGAAATTCTGGAACTTGTAACACCGTTGTAACATTGGCATTTGGAGAATCGAGGTTTATCTGGGCCATTTTTCTTTGTAACTCCCGACTCACAACCATCCGATAGATTTTATGTAGGATACACAGGCAAATGTAACATGTCGATCATCTGTAGCTGTGTAATCAGTTATCTGCATTTTCAAAGGCTCACACAGGACTGCAGATAAGAAGTGTATTCAGCCTTTCATGTGCTGATATGACATAATGCCACAGTCCCTCTATAGCGTCAGTTTGTATTGTCCTCCCATACTTTGATATTACTCCTCAAGCAGTATCTTTTATCACAATTAGATAGGAGACTTGTGTATTACCCTAAACAGCTACACTGCTTTTAGAATCTACTCTATGATTTATCCCTCCGTAAAATGCTCAGGAACCAGGGCACACAGCCTTTCATTTACATTGCTTGCGCAATGTCTAAGAAATCACTCTACAATTGCCCGTAGAAAATGCTACTGATGCAGTTTTGTCTGTGATGTGTGAGTTCAGTCGGCAGGGTCGAAGGTCACACCATACATGCCAGCCAGTGAGCTGATAAAGATCTGAAAGTGATTAGAGGCCCTTGGGGCCTGAAAAGGGACGCAGACAGTCGGATTCACGGCGGTCCAAGTTCACACTTATCTGGGTGCTCTTGGTTGGCTGTGTGCCATAAGTACTTTCTCTCCACTGGAAGGACTTGACAGGCTGTCGGCTGAAGTGGAAGCCAGGGTTAGTTCTCAGCTGCTTAGCTGCCTGTCTGGATTTTTGAAACATAAAATGAAACACTTTTGGGATATTGATACAGAAGTATGGTGCTTGGGAACAGTTTTTTTTTTGTCAAAGACATGGATATGAACATCAAAAATGTAAGCATCGCATTTTGCATGATAAAACATCTATAGCTACAATTGTTCTGGCTGTTCCTGCATACAAAATGTCATATAAACACTAGACATCGAGGTAGGAATGTTTTTGAGGTTTTAGGATATCTGTTTTTAAGCACTTAATTCTGGCAAAAAAAATTAAATGAACAAAACTTACAGATTGGCAAGATGGCCAACCAAAAACATTTTCACCTGGCTAATTGCATCAGTTGTTTTACATGTTATTGAAGTGGATGTTTCTGCATTTTCTTTTGTCTGCTTTCCATTGTTTTAAATCAAAATAAAGTGTATTTAAATTAAATTTAAAGATTAATGCCCACTTTAACTGAAGAACCCAACAAATTCAGAAACATACATAGTTTTTGTGCATCAATACTTTCATCAAAAGCTAATGGTTCTTCCCTGATTCTTGGCTTAATATGGAATCTGCATCTTATTAACTTCTCTTGCTATGGGTTGTGTTTTCAGGTAAACAATGCGCATCACTGGCTGCTTTTTCTGTGAGGCTTTGGTCTGATAGAAATGATAAAGCACAGCTAGCTTCGAGCAAGTTTTCCAGTTACTTAATTGGATAAGAGACATTCCATGCTGATGTACAGTATCATAGCAGCAGAATTTTTACTAATGCTGCGTATACATTCTAACTGACACATTGTTGGGAGTTTTTTTTTTTTTCTTTCCAGGCTGGCCTCCTGCATGTTATTAGGCAAAATGCTCATCAGAGGACGCTATGGGGAGTTATGTAAGTTAGTAAAATAGAATAATTGGGAAAAAAAGAGCTGAACTGCTTATCATAAACATAATACTGCATGATGTTTGGGTCCTTTCCATGATTGAAATATCTGACGTGAATAATCCATCCCATCATTCTGCCTTCAATCAACTTAATCTTTCAAACTGAGTCTCATGTTAGCATTAATCGCGGCTGGCTAATTGTTGTCTTTGTCACTTCGAGTGATTTCCCACGCAATAGTCTAAGATAGAACATACCCAGGTAACCAGCATAGCCAGTTTGACATTATTACTAGCTTCAATCTGGTGTTTCTCCAATATAGTAAGTTTCATGTTGAACAGTCAAGTTTCCTCCGTGGGTCTCTGCAGTTCGAGCCTGTCCTCCGCTAAAATACGCCTCCAAAGGTCGTTTGTACAAGCAGCTTATTACAACCTAAAGTTAAGTAAAGGAGTTAAACGACCTAGCGATCCTGTAAATAACAACAATCTAGTGTCCGTTGTCAGCGTTGCTGCCACCAAATCCCTAACCTAGCTCGAATCCTACCCCTAACCCTAATTCTAACTCTGACTGTACTCCTGCTACCAGTAGGGGCTCTAATTTAGGCAACGCTCCTCTGGGTTGTATTACAGAGTTGGAACAAACAATCTCCTTGGGTGTTTGGTTGGCGGACAGGTAGTGCTGTTCAGTAAATACACAATCAATACCTGCACTCCATGACCAATTTACAACCCATCTCTTCCTCTCAACACTCAGAATGAGACTCATTCATATGGAGACAGAAGCAGCACTCTTCAGACACTGCAGTACAATTCCCTGCTAAAACTATGCCTTCCTCTAGTTCTCTAGGCCCACTGATTCTAATTCTTTCTCAGGAGAGGTAATAAAAATGAACAAACACACTCCAGCACCCACCACAGACCCTCACAGAACCTAGACCATTGAAGTTACACTACTGCTGTAACTCTCAATCTGGACTCTTTCAGTCGGCACCACAAGACCAGTCATCTTGGCACTCCGTCTGTCTGCCTGGAATGGAAGGGAAGGTTGTGTGATTTTTCCTGAGGAAATCTTTTTATGTCTAAAGCTATTACCTTTTTGCTTGTATTGACCAGTGTTGAGCCGGTGAAACCAGCAGTTTCTCATTACACCACTGCTCTTGTACTTTCCCTCGTTCCTCAGTATCGATCTGCTTGAGCACCCGGCGCTGCTAGTACTGCCAGACCCTAAATACTGAAATTCCCAAAGATTTTTTTTCAGTTCTTTCTCCAAGGTACAATACAGTGTTCATTATATATCCAAATGTCTTAGTTTAAATTGGAGCACGGTTGCCAGGTCAACAGTTTATTATTGGGTGAGACTAGATATCAAGTATGGCCTACAGGGACTCATAAGTCCCATCATCCACCTCATCTGCTTTTGCCTTCTAATTCCCATCACTGCCATTTCTGGTTAATCTGTTCTTTACTCCGGATGCTGAGGGATGTTGGTAAGCAGTTTCAAACAGTATCATAACCCAATGAGAGCAATTGATGCCCATATACTGTATTAACTCTTACTGAGCTGAAGGGGAGTGCAGTTCAGATACATGCATTAGCTACATTACCATCTGCACCTCTAAAACAGATGGTGGCATCTCACTATAACTCTGCTCCACACACAGCAAAATCATTAGTATTAGAAGTTCAGGGACAGTCTTGAAGAAACAGTGTTGGTTTTGTTTCAACACAATATGGCTATAAAGTAACGCAGCCAGGGTTATGTATGACTAAGTGCTGTGAAACTGGGCGCTTTTCAAGTTTTACACTGGTTGGCGCAAATCAAAGCCACTCCTCCATGTAATTTCTCCAAATTTTCAGTCATTCATCTGCCATTTTATCTCACACAAAGACAGTCATACAGCATTTTGCCTATCAAAGTTAGTTCCAGGCTCTTGTAATTTGCATGATTTATATAATATTAACTGATAATTTTTGTCTGATTCTTAATTTTTGATTGTACTCATTTGAGCTGCGACTGTTTTGTATAAAGCCAAATGGGTGTTCAACGCAACAGTAACTCTTTCCAGTTGTGCTGTGGTGGCCGAGGTTAGTTTAAATGTTTAAATGATAAAAAGTGATAATTTAACTCTGTATAATATGGACTCATATCGATATTTTGTTAGCGTTAAATTTATTGCTGTGGGTATTAATTGAACCCTGACATTTGCGTCATGTAGAGATGTAGTTTAATTGCACTCTTCTTGTGTAAGGCTGACTAAGTGGGATGTAATTTGATGTCCACTGTGAATCTACTTCATTAAGCTTACTTCTCCTTTGTAGCCCTGGCAGTAAGCTAAATTGATCGTGCAGAAATGGCACATTTTCACTGTGACATCTTCACAAATACACAACACTTAAAACCAACTTTAACAGTCCCACACAGGAAAGCCAGTATTCATTGTAAGGAATGAGGACACAGAGTGTTTCTCATTAGCATTCCCCACATCTGCTTATTTTAAGCGTCCCACACCTGCACACTCCATCCTCCCTCACAGATGCTGCAATCGCCCTGAATTTCCCCATTAGCCTGTATCCCCAGCTAATTACAGAGAGGAACACAGCGTCTGGGACAACCAATGATATGCTCAGAACTAAATACATCACGCGGGATTTAGCTAGTGTCAAGACTGAAATATGAATATGGATCTGGATTGTGAATCGCACGGCAGGTCACATCTTGGTAAGACTCTATATCACCTGAACTCCTTCATCTGGAATGTGTTTCAAGATCTCCCTCATGGCCGTAGCTTATTCCTTTGTTTCATTAAAACTGGAGGGCTGATATAAGGGGTACTGCAGGCTACGTCCTGTTAATACAGCAGAAAAGACATGAGAAGTGATCCTCTGCTCTCTTCTCCATTTTCGCACACTGTTGTAAGGCAGGTTTTTCCTTTTTTTGTGCGTATATAACGTGCTGCAATCCTTTGATTTATTAAGAAAAAGATTTACTAAAGTCACAGTTAATTTTAGAGACTTAAGCCAACTTATGTCTGTGGGACTCCAGACATTAAGTGTCATTCATGCATAGATCAAGAAATGCCACTAAAATGTCACATCAGATACGATAAATGTTGGGGCAAATTCAATAAGCGAAGGCAGATACCAGCCTTGTTGCTTACCTCTGGTCAAGCTAGTGTTTGTTTGATGCTGGACCTTATAAATATAACTCCTATAATGTAATGATATATTCAATCTATAGTCTTTCATTAAATTTTAAAATAGGCCAATATTATGCTCTTAATTCAAGCTTATTCCACTAATGTTACTACAAACAAACATGCAAGCATGTGTATGTCAGTCATGGCAATATTTTTAAAAATCTAACTTCATTTGCAAAACATTGCTAACATTTTTTTGGAACTCCAAACTTTTAATGATAGAAACAAACATAGCTCTATTTATTTTTGATTCGACATTTTATAATTTAGGCTTTCATATGGAAATTGATTTTTTCTTTTTTTTTGCCATATTAATTCAATGGACTATCAGTGCTTGATCTATAGTTTCATTTAAACAAATTCTGGAAGTTTTGTATTTCATTAGACGGCCCATATTCTTCCAACCTGATGGATATAATCACCTTTTAAATGCGTCTATTGGTGCGAATAAAGAAGAATGGTGGTTTGCTGTAGAAGGTTAAATGAAGCTTAATATTGCTCTTAGTGGATGTAAAAATACCTGCACTCTGCCACTTGATCACTAGGGGACACTGTAGTCATGCTTTTTTTGATTGCTCCCGTTTTGGATAAGGAATTTCCATCTATTTTTTCCAGTGCTTTTTATATTTACAGATTCATGAAATACAATTCAGTTGATTTGTTTTATTTAACACTATTCATTAAAAAGCATTAATCACCTAAAATTTTACAAGGCGAAGGTGTCTCTGAGGGCATTTTTCCATTCAAAATGAGATGGCCAATAGCTACTGTAGCTCAATGTATGAGTGCTGCAATATTAGAAGGTATGGCTTACTGGTATGCTGCACAGACATGTACTCTTGTAAGGAAACGAGCCTCATGTTGTAGAGGCAAATGACAGTGGCAGTGCTGTAGTCTGTGACAGTACACTTGTGATAAGTACCCGTTTCTCCATGCTCAGAAGGAAGCAGTCGGCTGTCAGTGTCCTGATGCAGAGAACAGGAAGCCGTCGGGTAACACTCCCCTTCAGGCACTCCAATGGCACCGGGACACGTGTGCCACCGTATCTGCTGGCGAGACTGTTCGTTATTAATGATCTTACAGTGGGGTGATTTATTCCTCATTAATAATGCATCGCCGTGACACTTTGTAAATGTGCGAGGCACCCGCTTTATGGAAATGTTTATGAGGTGACTCTCCTGAAACTGGGAGCTCAAGGTCACTCAAGGTTCCATTTATCCTTTGATTAAATGCAGATGTGAGAAATAGTCTCCTATTTATCTTGAGATGTATTATTGAAACTATGTATTCAGTGTGTGTGTGTGTGTGTGTGTGTGTGTACGTGCGCGCGAATGTGTGTGTGTGCATGTGTGTGTGGGAGAGGATTGCTGAACACTGGTATTTCAATGTGGGTGAATACATAATAAGCAAGATTATCTCCATTAACCCCTTAACAATGTGCCAGTGCTGTATCATAGCTGATACTTGCAAACATCAACTACTCCATTATTCCAGAGCTAGCTGAATTGCCAGTATCATCTGAAAAAAAAAAACAAAAAAAAAAAACCCCACCATCTGTTGAGTTATTGAACATGGCATTTTGGTATGATATCACACTGCATTATTGGGTATACAATTACACGGCACCACAGGTCCCGACTCTTCTGAAATAAGCTCCTTCTGGCAGTATCGGCGGCAGGAAATAGAGGTTGCAATTTCCTGCAGTGTTTGCAATTATTGAGGGCATTTTAAAATCTGTCTACACAGACATTATGGCAACAATATTTAGCTAAAATGACTTTAGCACCATATTTTTCAGGTTTTCAGTTCAGGTTTCGGGCAAAATGAAATTGATTGAACTGTCTGAGCATTATTGAAAAGGACTTGTTATCATTAAGGGCTGTCCCACCACAGTTGGCCTGTAATTACCCCAATAAAAGAGAACGATTGAAAAGATGGCTGGATAGATAGCGTAAACATGATCAAACAAAATATTGACTTGAACTGAAACTAACGAGAGAGCACCATCCCAAAAGCTGCTTCATACTGCACTAGGACAGAGGGAAATCTTCAAGTCTTGCTAACAATGACTGAATCAACAGGTCCAAGATAAACACTTTTGTATATTTTTAAATGATAATGATCCGGTGATTTAATTTTTGATGACTCCTGTGAAGAATCACCTCTACATTGCAGAAATCTACCCTCTGAGGGACATTCAGGGAGAATATTATAACTGATGTTTTTGAAAATGGTTTTACTGAGTCCCGTTATTTGTCATCCTAGGCACTATATTATATCTTTATATAAAAAAGATGCATAAAATGTTTCTTGCCTGCTGAGTCTTAGTTTGTAATAAAATAACATAATGCAATAATATTTGCACATAGCTTGGTGAAACACATTGCAATAGAATAACTGTCATACTAACTGAAAGGATAAGGCCCCGGGCCAATTGTTTTTTTTTAATAGCTTCATGGCTTATTTTAGTATAGAGTTAAGTTGGGGATGTGCACTTGTGGAAAAGTAATTCCCATCAGTGGGTATTTTCTCTCACTATTAGGTGTTATGAACCATAGAAAAGAGCCAAACACAACATTAGATTAATGCTGAAACTGGCCCTAACTAACCAAACAGAAGAACAGAAATGAGCTCACAGATCTAGAGCACATTTTCAGAAGACTGGTTTGGAAGCAGCCAGGGACTCGAGGAGTTGGTTAACAGGGTCGAAGGGACTGGTCTGAGGTCAGTAACCGCGATGGCGGCCTGTATGAACCAGAGCACTAAGGGATCATGCACGGCTTCACACTGGAGCGGACGTGGGACTGAAGAAGCCATTTGCCAGGACTGAAGAAGTGGGTATGGTTCTAAGTAATAAGTTGATTCTTGGTTTCACCAATAACGAAAGATACAGAGTACGAAACGCTAGAATGCATGACCACATAGTACAATGCAACAATCTAGCTCTGAGAAGAAGGAGACAGGAAATGTCACGTAATCAACTGAAGCGCCACGGTACTGGGGGCGAGCTGCGCATATATCGACAACCACCATATAAGGGCATGTTAAGCCTCTCATCTTTCTAAAGCATAATTGCTCTCAACCTGCTCCCATTTAAGATCCCCTGATTAATAATCAAACAATTTATTTACTGATCGATCAAAACCGGGACATAAGCCTATTAAGAAAGTATTAATTAAGAAATTAAAGAGATTACCTATAGGCTATATTCTAAACACGTGACAATAGGGGCATTCACACCTACAGGAAAAAGTAAGATGTAAAAATTGATTTTCCGAGCGCAATTCAATTTTCAATTTTTTTCTGTGTATGGACACAAAAATCTCACTCATTAGCGCGATCCTTATCGCGATCCAATTCGCAGTAGCTCTTGCGATTTTTCGGGAATCAGCGCGATTATTTGCCCAGCGCAGTGTGTGTGTGAATGGATTCGCAAATTTAAAATTGGTTTTTGGAATGCAATCCAAACATGCCTATTATAAGGACTGCAATCGTGAAAATTATTAGTTAATCCTAAACTTGCTCTGAATGCCATCACCTGTTGTAGCATTTTTTCAGCAGTTTTTTATTTAAACTTATCAAAATGTTTCAGGGTTAAAAAGAATGCATTTTAAATGGGGAAACATCATCTTACACATATCAAACATTGGCGCAAAACAGCATCCATTATAAGCCAATATGTATTGTTTTACGAGCTTCAGGAATTCAGAATCTTTGAAAGACATCAACATTTTATGTCAAGAATGTTTTTAAGAAAATGCCTGATAACTGTGTAATGCAATGAATAATAATGCCAGCCATAAACAAAATGGCTGAATGTTGCAATTACCACACATTTTAAGAAAAGGTTACTAAAGGGCTTTTATACCTCAATTGGCCCGTCGCTGAAAATCCCAGGTGGAATAAGTTAAATACACAAGACAACAGGTGTGCTATGCACAGAAATGGAAAACGAGTCGAGGAAATGTACATTAAGATTGAATAACGAGAAGCCACTTACAAGGAGAAGCCAAAACTGTCCAGGATGGTTGGGGGCGGGGAAATAACACGAGGAATGGGTTGTGACAATTGGGGCTATTTCTTAATACAAGAACAAGCAAGCCAAATTCACTTCCTTTAATATTATATCAGGTGATTTGCGATAATTTTTCATCTTTCATAATTCCACATCCTTTTTCGCTGCCATCAAATCAGTGCTACTCAATCGTGAGCCATGGAGGGCCGAGGGTATGCAGGTTTTCATTCTAACCAATCATTACACCTGCTGATTACACCAATTAGTTCCTTCCTGTCTGCTTGAAGGTGCACTAATCAGTGAGATCAGCAGGTGTAACAATTGGTTGGGATCAAAACTTGCTTACGTTCAGCTCTCCATGGCACATGATTGGGTGCCACTGCTTTAAAGCATAATTTCTCATAGGCTTACAAACTTGTGAATCTATTTCCGTCCCTAGTATCCTTGTTTCCATGATGTAATTCATAACAAATTACATTCATTACACTGTACACTTCTGTGCAGAAAAAAGGCCAATCCCAAAATGGCAAAGTATTGAGCTTTTTGGGGTCTTAAAATAAATCATCCATCAGAGGAATAGCAAGAATGAAATAAATGCACTACTGAAACTCTCTGTACCACCTTTTGCTCATTATCTTTGGCTGAAATGAACCATTTGGGGAAAATGCTGGAATCTACTTCACTGTGAAGCTGAGCTGCTTCACTGTGAAAAGTCAACTATGCTTTGGAGTTCAGGAGAATATTGCAGACGCTTGCTTCACATAATTGAATGTTTTTTTCCTGAAGAGGAAAGATTAAATGTTATTTTTCAATACCTTGCTGTTAAAAGCTGTCAAAAAGTTTATCTACAAGGCTTATATATTGAAAGAAGTCAAAGCAAAATGCTATCTCACACTAAGTTACATTATCTATCCGTTTATTTCTTATTTTCCTGAGCAATGATTTGTTGTTAACACTGTTAAAAGCTTAAATTACTCGAATGAAATCAAACTTTTGAGCAATAGTGCATATCGTATATACTGTATATGATTATCCATTTCCAAAAATGCTTAATACTTTATCAGAAGTTTGGGAGCTTTTGATTTTAAGAATAGCATAATTTTCTTTGAGTCAGTACTTTTTTGCATTCTTTTATGCGACGCCCTAAAGCTATTGAACCAACTAGCCCCAAACTGCTAATTGTGCCAATTTTGGCTGTATCTCAAAGTTACATTGATAAATAATAAATAATAAAAATGAAATTTATTCTGTCCTTATTTAGTGCAAACATATCATTGTAATATATAATTCAAAATTTATCTTTATTTTTGTTAGATAATCCCTCTGTAAGAGATACAGTATGCATAGTATGACAACTTACAATTAGACAACCTACCCTTCTCTTGCTCTCACATACAATATAATATAATAAAACGTATAATATTATACTTGTATAATATAATATAATATTTGAATATAATATTTGGGTAAACAGTTAAATTATTAATACACTTTTCAAAAAGTACCTCAAACTCTGAATAACTTCTGTAAAAAAGCCCAGAGTGATTTCTCTCTTACACTGAAATTGAAATTTGCCCAAAGGGGCTTCCTTTGCTTTTCTTATTTTAATGACTTTTACCCTCATTTAAATAGAGTTTTCTATTTGAGAAATAACTATAAATGTGATTTGAATTAATTCCAGATATGCAGCTTGCAGAGATATTGCTTGACATTAGTTACTCTCTATTGCATTAGAATGATAAATTATAGGCCGCAGGACACTTAATGTTTGGAACATCTAAATCCTTAAAATGTTGGAATGGTACAGGGTACTATCTGGGCTGGGGCAGAAGTGAACTGGCATTATAGGTGTACATATGATGTTGTGTGTTAGGGTACACTGAGGCTTGGCGATAACGAGAGGTGGTCTATGAAGAAGTGTTGACGGTGAAGTTTATTTAATTACAGCGGCAAACATTGAAAATATGGAATTTTGACTGCAGACTGAAATAATAGTATAATATAATGATCACTACATTCATCATTTTGAAAGAATTACGAGAAAAGGATAAGATCTGTGGTCTTGAACATTCCTGATTAGATGCAGCCAAGTCTCATTCTATCAGTACAGGAGGAAGGAATATAACCCAGCTTGGCACCTACCATGCACTCAGTATGACTTGCATGGTTACACAAACATAATTACAGATAAAATGCTCAAAGAAAACTTGCAAGAAAAGGCCATCACAAAAATAATACACAGCTAAAGGCTAAAGAACAGTTTAGGAGGTACTGAATTGAAATTAAATGCAATGACGTTTGACAGCTGTGTGAACCCCCCCCCTTGACTTTTCCAAGAGTAATCTTACCTATTGGCTTTTTTAATATTTTTTATTAAAGTGGTCCATCCTCAGGGGCAAATAATAGTTTTTAAGCCCCACAGTTATTGTCAGAAATCCTGTACAAAGATGAGTGCAATACTGTTACAATGACAAATAATACAGAAAAACAACCATGATATTGGCATTGTTGTAAAACGCAATGGTGTAGATATGAGGAGGAGCAGTCTCTCTGGACTCTTTACGGTAGCAGAGCAGTTATTCACTGATTTATTGATGAGTGGCAGGTTGTTTCTATGAGAAAAATATTTGAGTTATGGTCTGAATTTCAGCGATGGGGCTTTATCACTAGAGTTCTAGGGGGAAAGGATTGGTACTGACCCCATGGAAATGAAATGGGTTGCTACAAGCATTATATGAAGTCAACAGGGGTTTGTTTCCTGATAATACTGAGATTTTATGATTGAGGAATATGTATAATGAGGTTCTTAAGCAACAAATACTCTTTATAGGGATGGTCAAACACTATATAGATTCATTTGCGAAAGGAAGCAAAAAAATAGTTGATTTGCAAAGCAATGGGCCTGCTAAAATAAGGGACATAAAATAAATCAGTGGCGTAGCCAGTGTGGGTGGTAAGACACGTCCCTTTTTGACTGCAATTATTAGTTCTCAATCATTTTCCTTAATTGACGCGTTTCCCAATTATCTTAATTGGCAACTGAAGACACGGTTTCTCTCCATATGCGATCTAACAGCGATGAAATCATGGGCTAAATTCAGTACAGAAAAATAATTTAGCTACTTAATAGGCCAATGCTTCGTGATGATTGAACGGGTCCGCGTTCCAATGAAACGCGGACTTTCATTATCGGTATTGTGTGGGTTCAAAAAAAAAAGTGGCATTCGGCAGTTAAATAGGCTATAAAAAGCCTGCGGCTCAAGCTATTTGCGTGAGAGTCGACAGGTATGTAATTTTGAATGACGTTGATTTAAATACAGCAAATACGCGCCCAGATGAATGATTGTCTTCTTACCTAATCGGGGAGAACAAGCAGCACCTGTTAACTGTGGAGTGCTCTCGGAGTGAACCTTCTGTTCATTATGAAAATGACTGAGAACAGGTCAGGACTAATAATTGTTTTAAACAGAAGTTTTGTGCAACCCAACTCTCTGTTCTTGTTCCGCAACTGGACTGAATTTAGCCCATGATTTAATCGCAGTTAGATCGCATATGGAGAGAAACCGTGTCTTCGGTTGCCAATTACGATAATTGGAAAATGTGTCAATAAAGGAAAATGATTGAGAACTACTAACTGCAGTCAAAAAGGGACGTGTCTTAGCACCCCCGCTGGCTACGCCACTGAAATAAATCAAAAGAAAAGCTTGCCTCTTGGAAATTTTCAGTCAATCAACTGTAAACTCTAGTGCTCTCAATGCTCCCAACGCAACATGTTATTGTGAAGTCATAAGCATATTGGTAATATGTATCTTTATGGACTAAACACTTATACATATTAAAGCAAAATATTCCATTAATAATCATCAAAATAATTACCTGAAAATTTCCCAGCTCGGGCTTCACCTGTGAAGTGGGCTTATTGATTAAAGTTGACCTTGCCTGCAGTATTTATCCTCATGGCGCTATGACATCCTTTTCATATGCTTGTGCACTTGTGCTCATATGGTCCTGGCACAGGATTCTTTGAGTCGCTGCAAGGAGAATCCAGCCTGTTCTCTGCAATTTAGGTTGGCAATGTAATGGCGTTATTTATAAAATTCACACAGAAGCAATGTCTCAGCACAACATGGAAAGGAAAATTGTTCATAGTTACTTTAACTCTTACAAAGTGAAATTAAACTTTACAGGGTGTGTTTGAGTCCACTCTTGCAGAAGTGGGGCGAAATAGACTCTTTCAGAGTTAATCTAACTCATAACATTTTGCTGCGTATACTGCGTGTTTAAATATCAATAACATGGCTCAAGGTCATATCCGATAAACATGAGTTGGTTTTTGAATGTATACAATCCAGCGGTATGCTTATGACCATTTGAATTCAGGAGAGGATCAATAAAATATCCTTTGTTTGCCAGCTGTGTTAAAATTGCTTGAGATTCGAGTGGGCTGTGTTCTGTGACGGACAGCCAGTCAATACTGCCCTGGAGATAAACTGGAGGGTGCAACTGAAACCAGTGCAAACTCATCTGACTGAATTCACTTCTAAACCTGTCAGCCACAATCCTTTTCAGTTGGGCTGAAATGTTCGTTTTTCATCCTGCAATGAAACCATGGGCTGGCATCATCGCTGTCCTTTGAAGGAAGATCTAAACTGGTACAGCCAGCCAATACTGTTCAGCCTGAGGTAGTGCCTAAAGACTGCACATTGTGCTTATGTATAGAAAACACATGCAGACTCACCGTTGTTCGGATGAGTTACTTGGAATAAGAGCTGTGAGAGTACCGTGCTGAAAATCCCCTCATTTATAGGTGAAGCTATGGCTCTGAAAAAGAACGTATCGCGCTTGTTTATGAATTCTGCAAAAACGGCTACTTTCCCTGTAGCACTTTGAAGCTGCGCTTATTGTTCAAATCGATCAGGTTTCATGTTTCATGTTACTGTTGCTAGTGTAGCCGCTTTGGTCCAGTCCACTGTTTTTTGGCTAAAAGTGGGAAAAGAGACTCTTAGAAATGTATGCAGTGTAGCGATATAGAGGTGAAATGGTGGCATATTTGGAGCCCTGCTGCCTCACAAAAAGAGAGTTGTGGGTCTGAGTTTGGCCCTGAGGCCTTTCTATGTGGAATTTGCATGATCTCAACATGATCCTTTGGGTTTCCTCCCACAGCTTGAACAAATGCGTGTCAGGCTAATTACAGACCATACATTTTCATATGCACGAGTGAGTGAGTGAATGGTGCGCGATCCCGGCGATTAGCCAAACTTTCCAGTGTTTGCTTCTGCCAGTCACCTATTGTATTAGGTGTGGCTGCAGCCCCCACATGACCCTGAACAGGATATAAAAGGATCATATACTGTATGGATATAAAGTACTGTTTCTCCTCTCTCGACTTCATCAACACTAATGGCTGATCTGCCAACCGTAACAGAAGTTCAGCCTCAGCAGATGTGCAGTGAGTGTCTCTTTGGGAGCACAGAAGTAAACACACTGCATGCAGCACCACCACACTGCAGGCTGCTGTATCATCTTCTGCATGCCTGATCCAGGAGAGGAGTGTAACATTCTGAGCCAGCAACACTGTCTTCTTCTGTCTGTTCAGAGATGGGCAGCAATGCAGCTCTTCATTTTTGCATCCAGTCAAATGACAAACTGGTCCAGTCCATGATCAAAGATTATTTTTTTTAAGCAAAGCCCTCATGAGGATGATTTAACAAGATATAATTTCATTCAGAAATAAGTGGTGCCAGGCACAACTTACCCCATCCCAGGGGGACGTTTTAAACAATTTTTTGTTGGACCATTAAATGCCTTTCCTAAAAATTTTGTGTAAATTGATCAAACCCTTTTTATGCTTAACTGCTGACAGACAAACAAGCAGTCAAACAAAACCAGACCTCTTTCCTTCAGACAAGGTAATAATTAATAAGCACCGACCAACTGGTTTTAGATGCATTCCCCTGTTTGATAGCTAGATCTTTTTCTTTCTTTTTTTTTTCTCAAAATAAGTCAGCTGGAGGGTCTCTCGCCTCTCGCATTTACACCCATAAAGCCTCAGCTCAGCCACGGGCGTATTTTGATGCCGAAGCCAGAGTCTATCCATGCATGTAACTCACAGATGGACGAAGAGCCGGTGAATGCGCTGCGGAGGAGAAAGTCAAGCTCACATATTAGCAAGCCTAGCGCTCTCAGCTCTGACCGAGCCTGCAGTGGGCTTCAAGGGTGCGGTCAAGTGTTTCGTGCTCGCGATCCAGAGCACCTCAATCTAGCTCACATTTAGAATTTATTTTAGTTGCATGGCAGTCTCTTGGGACGGCTGTAAAATTGAGAACAGCGTGTGCATGTGTGCGAATGCATCTAGCGTCAGGCTAACCCGTCTCATTCAAGAGCATGGAATGGCTGTCAGATGGAGTAACATACACATCCATCATGAATTACAGCAAGGAAAAGATGTAATGAAAAGAAACCAATAGAAATATTCATCCTGAACCAATCGCTGATCTGTTCCTTTATCCGTTAACCTCAGTATAGCGCTCTTTTGCATAGCGACCCCCAGGAGAATTGTGATAAAAACAGAAAATGATACTTGCTACTTTGACATAAGAGCTTGTTTTGCACGTTAGAGAAGTAATCTGTATTTATGATATCCCCTGCTGCAGTTTGTTTCACGTTTCAAACCTTTCATACGGTACCGGTCTACGGGGTGGTTAAAGGAACAGCAGCTCTGTTCTGTGGGCCTGTTTTATTAAAAACAAGCGCAGATTCTTTTTGCAAACATGCATTAATTCGTGCAAAGCTCTTAACATGACCAATAAGTGTTTTTTATTGGTTTTTTTAAGTGCTAAATATTTTTTACAGGTGTTGAAGGTCTTTGTAAATTAGACCCTCTGTGGTAATTGCAGACAGGCTACACCTTCCCTACCCGCCCACTGTTTTTGGCGAGCTATTTTGAACTCATACCTTAGAGATTGACTGAACTATCAATGGTAGTAAATACAGTATGATCAATAGCCTTCTATCAACACTGTTATGGCGATGAAGTGGTTTAATTTTTTTGTCTCACTATTTTAATAGCTAGGTTGAGTATTATTGCTCATTGAAGTTAAGTGGATACCATTATGTTCTCTCACATGACAAGTTATTCAGGATAAGAGCAACTGCAAAATTAATGTCCTGTAATAATAAAAGAGCTGTATCACTGTATTACCCCTCGAAGTACAAACACCATTCTACAGTGAGAAGAAAGTTTCAAATTAATAAAGTTTTGCAGAAATCCATTGCTATTCCATATGCTGCAGTCATACAACTTACTGGCAAGGTGCAAAGCAAGGACACTTCATCCCCCTTTCAACACTGTAGTTCCATTGTTACAGTGGTAACCAGCCCTGTTGGACCAGATAAACCATCGTCTGGGTTTTCAGTCCAAATGAAAGAAAGTGCACCTCATTCAACAAAGGTCTCAGAACGGACTTGTTCATCAGTAGAATCAGTGATGCCAGAATTGGACTTGAAATGAATAACAGGGTTGATTGCCGCTGTGCTTCAACACTATTATAAATTGACTGAATTTAACAGTTAAATTAACTCATTGTCTCCTTGTTATTTTCTCTGGAAGTAGAGTCCTGCGCGCATTTAACTGTAATAAAAGGTGCCAGTTAAAATTACTGACAAAAAAGATGCCAGTTTATAACAGTGAAGATGTTTTGCAATGAATCATAGTTAGTGTGGCTCAGAGCTTTGCACGAAATCTTGCACTGTAAGCCCAGATAGTGTGGTGCACTCAATTGTTTTGTGGAAACTGATGACCTCAAAAAAAAATGTGTGAGCCAACTTAGTGATCTTGTGTTCACAGCACTTAAAAGCGTGGTTGGAATAACTTTTACCATATGTCCTTTTAGTACCATCCACACAATGCAATTAAGTTGGCTTAAATATTTATTTTTTTTTTTATTTTTTTTATTTTGAGGTAACAAGTTTCCACAAAACCTTTGAGTTTGCCACCCTATCTGGGTTTACAGTAGGTTCTGAAATGAGTACACCTACAGACCCGTACAACACTTCTTACGTTGGTTTAAATAGGAGTAATTTTGGGAGTTATACAGTATGGTGTTATTTCAGGGCAGCAGTCTAATAGAGAGCTCCCACTGGAGCACCTTTATCCATGATGAAATAAGGTTCCCCATCAGCAATGGGGTCAACGCAGCAACTGTGGCCATGCAACTACCAATCTTTCACATCAATACTCCACAGCTGCATGATTAATGAGACCTACCCTCTTCAATAATGTAATAGTACAAGTGAAGCAGCACCATATGAGATAGAATAGCAAAAATCCTTTCACTCAGCAGCAGTCGGTAGAAGGGAGAAAAAAAAAACATATTTCCATTTTTAATTTGAATCCCCTGTAAAAACTTCAAATTAAACAGGCTTAATTTTTTTTTAATGAATGATAGCGTCATGAAAGTCCATCTGATATGGAAAAGCCAATGTTGAGCCTCCTCTATGTTCATCCTCTGCTCTGATTGACCTCGGGGAAGGCTGCAACACAGCGGGTGCTCTGTCTGAGCCTCAGATAGGCCTAGGAAAGAGCCGGTTCACTATCAGAGTCACAGCAGACATTATTATCAATAACCACCAGTGCTGCCATGCGCACAACTCTCCCACTCCATTGGGCAGCTCTGAAAGTTGGAGAAAAAAATCTAAGGCATGGAGGTTTTTCATTTTTTTTGGAGGGGGGGGTGGATGATTGGGACGCAGTGGAGAGAACTTCGAAAATGTTACGCATAGCACATACACTGGTAGACTTCCTGAACAGCTAATCACCTAGTAAAATTAAAGGGCCACCAGCTGGGCTCCCGCAGTTCGGTCACCAAAGCTTATTTTTATGTGGGCCTTGGTAAACTATCTCTATCCACAGTTAGAAGAGGATACAAAGTAATCCAAGTGAATCCCAGCCATTTTCCTGGCCATCTGCGCTAATTTCACTAACAGCTAGAAAGTTTAGCTACTTTCAGCTACTTTTACTCTTAGAGAGTGTTTTCTCAGTTTGGCAATTCAAACTTCAAAATATGGCATTGGCAAAGCCAACCAATGTTTTCTCTCGAACACCATATGGATGGGCAAAGAAATGTTCGCAATTTGGCAAAACCTAAAAAAGACCTGCCTTTCTGCCACTGATATGGTGTTTGTGAGCAATTCGCTCTCACTTTAGCTTTGGTGACGTGACAGGCAAGAGAAATCTATATTTTGGCCCAAAAGCGCATGCTCAGCACATTTTCTCATTGGCCAGCGGTTGTTCCTAGCCCGCATGCCCAGCTGGTTACACGGCTCCTTTTATACAGAGTGCGATAAAGCCAACTGACTTAATTTGACTACTCCCTGGTGTAAAGTGCAACTAATGTACTCAATTTGTTTACATGCATAGTTGAGTGTACGACTGCTGATAACTCCCAATAAGTGGATCTGTCAGTGCGTCTTCACCACGCTTTGAAACATGATGTGATATGCAGGAAGAAGCCTGTCAGTGAAGAGGGCTTTGTGTACACCACTGTGCAGTGCTTGACCTAGTTATTCTTTCTCTAGTTCAGCCAACCATGAATCACCCCAAACTATAGTGAGCCTGCAGGGAAAAGAGGAGGCGATGAACACAATATGCTAACGAGCACCCACATTCTCACGCTGCTCCCCTACTGAGACTGTAGGATGTGTCAAATAAACACTTGCGCATAATACCTGTAAGTGTATGTTTCAGAAAAGAAGAAGAAACATACTGAACAGTTAACTTACAGTAGGCCTGTCTCAATTCAAGTCCTTGTCAGTGACACAAGGATTTGAAAGGAAAAATCTGTCTGATACTCCCTTGAAAGCCTGCCACTGTATAGTGGAACAGTTTTGAATATGAATACACACACAGAAAATGAAGGTAAATAAAAAGAACAAATAAAAAAAAAACAAATTCCCCAAGTGCTGATTTATTTTCAGCTGTCAGCCCAACTCAAAAAAAAAAATTCAAAACAAAGCGCTGTTAAAGACTTTTGGCAGTAGTTCTGAATTGTGCATGAGATTGTTCACATTGAGGAGTGGAGTTTAAGTACTATTCTGCTCTGTATAGTGATAGCAGTGTTTGAATGTGTGTGCTGAACTACAGGGTGGGCATGTAGTTCCTCTTTGAGCCATAATTGTTGGTCGCAAATGACTTAAAAGATGAAATATGGTGCTGAAAATGAGGCACATCGCTTCCTGTCATCATGATTCATCTTGCTTCAGGACATCACTATCATAACAGCATTTTGCGGCAAGCCTGTCAAAAGCTGTGTTAACACAGTGTTAGCCAAAATATTTCCCTGTTTATATTTTGTGTTGTCAATTTATTATCATCAAATCTTTGTTTGACTACTTTAATTTGATAAATGGTGTTAATAAAGACTGAAAATGACATGCCACTTGTGCTCCAAGGATCTGCACTAGAGTATTCACATAGTTATCAGGTTCTGGCGGTTTTTAGTTTTATTTGCAAACAGCTATATCTGCTTTTGGTTAAGATTTTCTGTGAAACTCCAAGATGGTTTTTATTTTATAATAAAGATAATTATTCTAGACTTAGATTAAATGTACTATACCTACATAATGTGAAACAAACTCAAATGCTTGAGAAGTCAGCACTTGAAAGAAGTAGCACTTCTATTGAAGGGCCTCCCTTAGCGTCAACAAAAGCAGTTGTATCTCATTCATGTCACATGACATTCATTTAACGCTATGAGCACCTTGTTGGCACAAAGAACCACCTCTCACCTCTAATCATAGACTGTGACACACAGATAATGATATCAGCTGCATTGATTCCAGGTGTCCTCCTTGAACCAAAAAACAACAGTCTCAGGAACTGCAGTTTCAGAATTGGCTTCCACCAGAGTACGTCTAAGTCTTCTGCTATTTTTTTAATGACCCAATTTTGACTATGTACCTCAAGTCTACCATTCCATCAGGTAGCGAATGGATATGCTTTCAAGCTGGCCAGGTGAATCACCACTCCTGCTGCTGTGAGACTGGCTTGATAAACAAACACCCCTCACTCCTCAATGCTTGACAGCTCTTGCTCCTGTTGGCACCCAAAAATTCTGGGCTGTGCTCACACACTCATTAATATTGATCAGTACATGCCTCAAGCCCAATCAGCCTACAGCAAACACAAGCTGCACAGAGGATATGTATTAGTTACAGATGTACTCGAAATGGAATAAAATTCTGCTGAGTAATTCCATGTCAAATCATCTAGGACTGACACCAACCATTTCAAATGTTGCTGAAACTCAATCGGGTGGTGTGCACTGATGAGAAGGTATTATTCTTTCTTTGGTTTCATAGATAATACTTAATGTACGTGGGCCACGTCTGCTGTTTTGACAGCTATTTTTTTTTTTTTTAAATTCTAATAATTTTAAAATTGAAGACCTGTGTGCAAAAAGTACTGAAATCACATTCAACAAAAAATGAGCTGACAAAAGCTACAAAGACCAGAGCTTCTGATACCAAAGATTTCTCAGAGGAAGCACTCTAGCCCTGTTTATTAGTGTGTAGCAATTGTCAAATTCACTAAACTTTGGAGCAGGAAATATCCAAGTCCATAAAAGTTCATGACAATCCAATTTAAATCCTAGAATGTATCGTGTGACCAGCTGTGAAAATGGCAACCATGGAAGCTGGAAAGTTGGCTTCATCTGTTGAAAGTACTCAAGTCCAGCCACTTCCTGGTAAAAAAAATATTGAAGTCCAGGTATTTAGCAAAAAAAGTACTCAAGTCCAAAACTTATTTTCTTATTAACTTCATGATACATGAGTATTTTTCCACAAAAAAGGGTTTGTCAGCTCTCAATAGCTCCTGGAAACAGCAATGGGCTCCTAGTATGCTACCATTAAAAAAATTATCTGCACCATGTTTTGAAAACTTACCCCCAAAATCTCAAAATCTGTTACTCTATGACTTAAGTGCTTCTTGCACACGTTTTCAATAATGACTCTGATTTGGAGGAGCTTTGGCAGTATTACTGATTAAGGAACAAGGAATCTAAAACAACAACTAAGCACCCCTCATTAAGCCTATGAACCCCACAATTTGCATATTTAACTGGAATATATACAATACAACTGCACTACGTCAGACCAGATATGTGGAGCTGAACTTTTCAAATTAATTTCCGTATACTTGATCGATTGTGGTTGTTGACGATTGTGACGGGTATTTTTTTCTGTCAGGAGACTTAAATATCCAAATTTATCACATTATTATGACCACGATCATTGCAGCACCTGCATGGTCTATTGGGGACATCTACTGGACTATGCTGGTGCTGCAGTGATAATGGTCATGATGCAAAATGTGATGAATTTGGAGAGTCAACTCTCCCAACAGGAAAAAAAAAGAATCACAATTTTCTGTCAGAACAATCTATCAAGTGTGCAGACATTCATTTGAGATATTTCACTCCAAATGTCTTGTCGCACATAGCAAAATTGTACTATACACAGTCCAGTTAAATATTCAAATTTTTGGGTTCACAGGCTTAATAAAGGGTGTTTGGTTGTTGTTTTGGATTTCTTATCCCTTAATCAGTAATACTGCCAAAACTAGTCCAAATCAGAGTCATAACTTTAAAGTTATTCAGAATTATAAAAAAAAAAAAAAAAAAAAACAGGACTCTTTTTAAACATTTTCATTGTCATTTTGCCCCTTTGTCTCCTTAGTTCAATGAGTCGGTTTAATTATCAATCTATAACTTGCAGTCACATAGCTGGTTTGTCATCACTGCCATATTGAAGCCCAATGCCTGACTCTGTTATTGTACCAATTGATTGGGATGAGTGTTTTGACAGTGATTCAGAGGAATTCAGCTTGCATTTATTACCATGTCAAACTGAGTGATCATTGAAAATGCCTGTGATGTATTGTGATGTTGGGTGCAACAGTCAATTTGAAGTGGATGGGGTAATGTTTCACCATTTACCTACCGATAAGGACTGGCGCAACTGGTGGCTCGTGAGCACCATGAGAAATAAGTGGATACATCTGTGGCGTGCTCACTTTGTCTAAAGTAAGCATGTAACAGAGAGAATCTATATAGGTAAAATGACCTTGATAGATATGAGACCTTATATAGCCAACTGACATACTCTCTTTGTAGCTCTCAACTTTCATTGACCTCATTCTGTTTTGTTACCGCTGCTGTGATGTGACATTTCCTTTAGCATGGAGCTAGCATTTCACAGCTTAAACCAGTGATTACATTTAAGTTACCATACACTTGCCAGCTAATGTTTCAATTATCCTTTTAACTTGCTATCTACCTATTTAAGTCTTGAGAAAAGAAGATCCCTTGCACAGCTCCTGCTGCGCATCACTGTGTGTGGCATCTTCTTTTTTTCAGAATTGAAAAAGATAGCAAGCTACAAGGACAATTGTTGGCTGGCAAATGTGTGATGGCTAATTTAAATATAATTACTGGGTTAAGCCATGACGTGCTAGCTCTATGCTTAGTGAGATGTCACATCACAGAAGCGGCAAGCAGCTAACAATACAAAACATGGCTGATGAGAGTTGAGAGCCACAGAAACAGTACGGCAAAAATACATGGGCATACAATGGTATCTATCAAGGTAATTATTACAAACTCTCTCGGGTTACACGCTTTACTGGGACAAAGTGAACACTGCAAAGATGTTAATGCTCAGTCGGCACCCACTCACCTCTACTGGTGGCAGTTAATCTCCAGTCCTTATTGGTGGGCAAATCATGAAACTTTACCCCATCCACTCCAACTTGATTGTTGCAAACAACAGCACAACACATCAGGGGCATTTTAAGTGATTTCCCAGTTTGACACAGTTACAAATGCAATAGGTTTGACCAATAGGTTTGAATCTGGGAAGTACTTCATTTTCAATCCAATCAAATTTGACCAACATGGTAAAAGCTTGTTGGTAAATTGGACCAGGTGCCCTATACATTTTTCCCTCTTCTGCTCATTTTCAGCCTTGTCTCTTTCATTCTCTTTGATCATCAGAGCAGACTAGCATGTTCCTGAAAAGGACAGCTCTCCACTGTTTTCCTCAAGGAAACTGCATTCAAGACTTAGGGGATATGTTGTAGCTGGAACTGTAACAAACAAAAATATACCCTCATACCAGTGCAATACTCACAAAGAATGAAAATGACTGTGATCAAAGTCTAGAATTTGATTTCAGACAAATAAACGTGTTGCACTTTGTAGAGAAAAAAAGTACATGAACAATTAATCAGTAAAGCTCTATCAGTATAGCCCATTCAACGTAGAAAAAAAGATGCTATTCCACCAACAAACAAGCCCATGACAACCTTCATCTCATTTTAGTAAGCTTTCCATATTTTCACTCATGAAAATGAAATCATTAATGACATTATTCTATACGCTGTAAAAAAATGGTTTTATGTCACAGCACTATCAAACTATTTTTTTTTTTTTTTTTTTTTTGCGAATGTCAGGGCCTTGTTCAATCCTTCACATAACACCTGATCCCTCTGCTGTATCTATTTCTTTCTCCTCCTGCTTACCAATCTATTACACAGCCAACTAGAGAGGCACTTCAGTAATGGGACTGGATATTGCCATTCCTCACTCCCATCTCGACAAGCACTTCATTGATTAACATTACTGCAGAAAGAAACTGTGTGTCAGAATTCTGATTTCCATTCAAATTCAAGAGCTTTTTTTTTTTTTTTGCAAGACGCATTCATTTCTACCTTGTTATGTGTGCTAAAAAAGATAAAAATGCTCGGGCCTTAGAAAAAAAAACACTTGGGCCTTGCAACAGACTGAACGACTGTGGCCACCTCAGCCGGCCTTGGCTGAAGCCTGTGTTATGATCCAGACCAGGAAGCAAGTGCGGAGTCAGAGTACAACCCAATTGTAGGGTTTATTGATAGTAATAAGGTATTGACTGAGGGACAGAGCCCTAAGCAGAATTACACGGTTAAGTTCAGATTGAACACGCTTGAGTGCAAAGGGCGTGTCTGTGCCCAGTCAGTGGTTTTCCAGAACAGCTGCCAGATGGACTGCACTCTTTGTTAGACCAGAACTGTCAGATGGCAGGACTGAGGGCTTTTTGCAGGGACATATTCCCAATCCTGATGACCGCAAAAGGCATGGGAGGCGTTCCTAATAAACTGGGCAGAGGAGCATACTGAAGGAGGATTAATAGGACTGAGGTCCCAATCCTGGAGACTGAGAGTAGGGCTTGGGAGCTTGTTCCTCGTAATAGAACTGGGAAGAGAACTTCAGTATTGATCATTAAAGATTTAAGAATAATTTCTGAAGATGATAAACTATTTGTGAAAGGGCATATAGCAAGCGACAATTCAGCAACTTACAAGCTCAAAGTAAGGAATATATATACGCCAGTACACACCTGAAGAAATGGGAGAACACGAATGCATTACAGCGGGGCAGGCACACGGGACTTAAAACCAATCAAAGGAGACAATACAAGTAAAAGACTCGCAAAGCAGCAGGTTGGGTAGAGACAGGAAATTGATTCACATGAGAATTGTGACAGCCTATCCCATCATCTGGACATAGATCCCTTATCATTTGATTTCCTCGTTTGCACTGGCATTTTGTATTTATTCACTATACTTCCCCTTGACTGCTTTATTTGCTCAACAGGGGTGAGACAGTGAAGGGAAATAATGTAGATTCCAATGATAGGTGGTGCATGTATCAAAGCTGCGGTTATTCAGTGCCAGGCCCCAGGACTACAACTCCCACCTCCACCCCATGGCCTTCCTAACCTCTCAGTCATGGCTTTGCCCCTATTTTTGGCTGTTTAGATGAAGGGGTCTGGCTGGTTGACCTATGGAGGACAGCCTCTGGCAAGGGCTGCATATACTTGCTCAACTCTCCTTTCAGCCTCAGCCTGGAGAGCAAACCTTCAGCACAGAGTGCGGCAAGTGAGCGCTCAGCAATTATCCAGGAACCTGCTGCATCGCTTGGAAAAGATAAAGCATTGTTGTGTTGCCAAGGCAGGCAGGGCAGGGTGGCGTGACGTGCTTTCAGAATCCTTTGTTAGTTCATGACAACAGTGCTGTTTTCTCTTCGCATCTTTGCTAATCTTATCTGTTTTGAGCAACATAACAACTGCCAGGACAGATAATTTGTAACCCACTTCAGAATGCAAATATGCACCACAAAGCCTATGCTCATAAAGCCCTTCAACTGCCCCACAGTAAGAGCCACAGTTTCTGCCAATATTTGCGCTTGCATCAGTGACTAGCCAAGCAATGAAACTCAGTTGCACATGATTCCACTGATTTACCCTGCCTTTATTTTGCGAGACTTCCAATTTTAGAGTTCCAGGAAAGCAGATGCCTATTAAGTAGCAGTAACATATGGACAAACAGTTGCACAGACATATCTTTTCACATGTGTACAAACATGTAAATTGTCTTAATTGATGCTAGGTTCCCACTATCACGATTCGCGGCACGATTGGAATTGTGGTCTTAATCGTGGAGATCCCATTAGATCTTATCAGATCTTGAGGTCAGTCGCGGCAATCGTGTTGATCGTAGAAAAGTTTTGGACAGTTCAAAAATTTCCTACAAACGACACGTTTAATTGTCAATCGTACTCATCGCATCACCTCGTATCCAAACCTGAAATTTTAAGCCGCTTTCACTTTGGACGCGAAACAAATTTTTCGCGCGACAGATTACATTCAAAGTCAATGCAAAGATGCAAATACACGCGTTTCAGAGAAGTTCCACGATCAGCTATGAATGGCCAATCGTGGCGTTCGTAACGCAGTGCATGACAGTGTGAAACTAAGCATAAGTAAACAAACACAAATAGACACAATATGGTGCTAAACATAAAATAAGCAGATGATCCAGGCATTATGTCTACTGAAAGATGAAGTGAGCAACTTTGATTATCTCGTAACAACGAAACATGTCAAGGTTTGTGAACAGACCTGTGGAAAGCAAACATTCGGTCCTAATAGTCGCCGTATTGGATTTTGCAAGGAATACTAACTTTAAAAAGGCTGTATTGTTATGGCCAAAGGACTAAGTTGGAGTATCTCTGAAGTGACAAGGCTTGTGGGGTTCGTCTGATCCGCAGTGGTGAGCACCTACTAACAGTGGTCCAAGGAAAACAAACCACAAACTGGTGACAGGGTGACAGGGTGTTGGGCTCCCAAGGCTCAGCCAACGTGTGACGGTGAAAAATCCCCTTTGGTTCGAACCAGGGGAAGGCGACTGTAGCAAAAGTACAATGCGGCACATTGTACCCCTGTCCACTGTTGAAAGAGCCTACAATGGCCAAGTGAGAGTTGGAACTTGTCCTATCCTTGAATGAATGGAAGAAAATTGCATGGCCCAGTGTGTCCCGTTTTCTTTTAAAACACGTATGCTGTGCAGGTATGTGTGCACAATTTACCTGGAGGCATGGAACCACTATGCAGTGTAGGAGGAAGACAAGCTGGTTGCTGGAGGGAGTGTGATGGCCTGTGAAAGAATTTGCTGGGGAACTCTAGAGCTGGACATTCATGTGGGCATCAGTTTGATGGATCTGTACTTGCAGCATGCGGAGGATTAACGGCATATTAGGCAGGTGGTCGTAATGATTTTCATCATCATTTATATTTATTACATTTATGTGCATTTATACTTTATTATTTATCCTGTGCGACGGACTGCATTATGCATCCAAGATTTCCATATTTAGTCCAGGAAGTATACTTCCTACATTAACAAATGCTTGCAATATTTGTGCATATGAAATTAAATCAAATTAATACTTTTCTCTTTAGGGCCTAAATGTGATATTTAAAGGGACTTATAGTTAAGCAAATTTTCCAAGATATTCACTTTTAAGCTCAGAATTATTTTCAAAATAATTCTATTAGAAATTGCAACTCAAAACACTGAGTTTCTGTAGCATCACATCAGTGGTTGCCATGACAATGGCTGTTTTGATGAATATATAGATACTTAGAGAAACAGTTATTGAGATAACTAAACAGTGTTTGGTTATAATTTCAGCTGTAATGTGAAGGAAGAAAACATTCCTAATGTCACTATAGAGCTTTTTTTTCCAGGTTTCAATATTCTAGTATTGATTTTGACCCGCCTAAATCAATTTCAGCAGGAAACAGCTAATTAAATATGCATATGTTGATTTACTCATATTCAGAGGTACATATTGCAAAAAGGGCTTTGTGCAGATATAGATCATCACAAAATGAAGAAACTGCCGAATATGAAGTTAATTGGATGTACAGTTGCTGAGAAATCTGTATTTTCTTGTTGAAAATCTGTTTTTTTAGCAAAACGTGATTTTAGTTTGGCAGTAATAATATGATCGAAGTTTGACAGTAATGTTCTCAGGAGGAATACATTTAGTATTTTGTTTTTAGTGGTTTTTAGGATTTTTTTTACCTCCTCAAAAGCCACCAGCCTCATAAGTAACTCCGTCTTCTTCAATCTGTGTTTCTTCCCTAGTTTTACGTGCTTGTCGAGCGTCTATTCATTTCTTTTTTTCAAGTTCTAGTGCACGTTTTTCACTCTATTTCACACGTTTCCTGTCCATTTTGTGATAGCCTTTCATTGAGTGTGCCCCTGCCTTTATGCCAAGTTTCATAAGAATGGAGGCAATTCCTCGCTGGCCATCATTGAAAGTCACCACACTCATAGTTGTTCCAGCCTTGAAGACAGTGTTCGTGACGAATGTTTCCTTCAGAACACGACTCCATATTACGGACTATTTGAAGGACCACTTCATGTTCTTACCTCAAAACTAAAATTTTGAACCAAAATTGGTATTTTGCTTAGCTATAGGTCCCCTTAACTATCCACATATTCAATCACAAGATAAATTTTTCAACAAAGCTATACATAGTTATTCACTGTCAAATCTTTGGTTCCAAAATGATCTGCTTATTTCCAAGCAAAATATTTAGCCACATGTAAATCATTGTTTTCA
The DNA here is from genome assembly GCA_029692085.1 of Gymnothorax javanicus. Classification (NCBI taxonomy): domain Eukaryota; kingdom Metazoa; phylum Chordata; class Actinopteri; order Anguilliformes; family Muraenidae; genus Gymnothorax; species Gymnothorax javanicus. Next base: position 25,978,427 of record CM056195.1, on the reverse strand, counting down.
GTGTTTTGAGGCCTATGTATTAATCCTCATCTTTGGCTTCTGGAAATGGAGTTTTGGGAAGGATAAATACATGGTCAGCCAGCTCCTCTTCAGTCAGATAGGCATGCACATATCCCAGGGGGTGGGAGTAATGCCCCAATGCCCTCACCCCCTCTGATCCAGTGAACCCATCTGTTTCCAACTGATATCAGGGATCTTCTAGGCAGCAGCTGGCCAACATGTTGTTCACACATCTAATGCGTTTCTTTACGCACAGCTGCCATTTTCCCATCTCAATCGTCTGGCATCTATTTGGTTTTTATGATGCCCTTGAATCTATTTGTCTCACCTCCCACTGGTATCAAATGGTGCCTCCATGACTGACGCACTCAACTATAAAATAAAAGCAACAAGACCAACAATAAAATGAGCTGCTGTTTTTGCTCGATTGTGATGAGAAATCTATGTTCAAATTATCGGAGCGCACACATGGTGTTCCAGCGGGAGAGAAAGAAACCAGAACAGACATTCACTACTTTAGCTAATGGCTGAATTTTACTGAAGATATTTCTAAATAAATTCTACCCAAGTCCTCTAATAAAATCACTTTGAATCCTGTGGCGTAACATTTCTCCAGATATCTGTTTGAAACCTACAAAATCATGATTGACACTTTATTGACAATGAAAGCAAATAAAGAGTATTCCACTGAGTCATTCATTTATATAAAATGACTACACTGGGACAACATTGGTTGCTGTGATTAAACCGCAAAACCTTATCTGTCTGTGTGTCTTTATGTGTCAATTGTGAGCTATCAGAATAATCTGTTGCTGCAGAAGAGCAAATTTTAAACAATTTAAAACCTTGTGTTTTAATTTTATCTCTCACACAAGCTTTTTATTGAGTCTTGAAAAACAACAAGAATACGTCAGTAGGGTCCCATCAGGTAGTTGATTGGCAACATTTAGCTTTTGTATTTTCGCAGTACAAGGAAGGATCCAACATAATCCTTCTGAGACAAATCGGCCACTATTTCTTTGATTATCCTTTACATGAGGAGGCCTTGGCACATGCTGCTTTGCTGCTTAACCTCCCACTCCCAGAACTAGGATTCTGAAGGGGAAAGTGATATATCACAGCTTGCTAAGTAAACAATGTCAACTGCTTCCAGCGAACATGACATCTGAGCATTTCCATGTGCAATGTCTGACCGACACCTAACATGCAAACTCGGCTCAGACGGGATCCCATATAATGTATGACTGATGGGAAAAAATTAAAGTGTATGAGTTTATATTTGAGATTTTTAGATTCCTCTGACTGCGAATTGGATTTATCACCATCTAAAGCTTGATAACTGCACTAACAGTTTCAATAGTTTTCAATGCAAAACAAACTCTTCATTTTCCAGACACTGGTCCTTTGGGTGATTTTAAGGTGAACCACATAAGAAACAAAAGGATGGAGTGTTCTTGCTCAAGTCTTAAACAAGGAAAGGCTGTGTGTCAGATCTGAGTACACTAGTGTGTCCCAATGCAGATGAGCGAGCCACTTCATTCCCATTTGCTTTTCTATATCTGGAACTCTAAATATTATTGTGGATCCATTAAGCAATGACAGCAACTCAGAATAGAACAGGAAATCTAACAATCTAACTGGAAAGTTCACAGCTATCTGAGCTGAAATTAATAACTTAAAACAATAAACTACAGTTTACAGAATTTAGAATTTTTTCTGGGAGTTTAATTCTCTAGTAAGTTCAAATTGAAAAAAAAAAAAAAAAAATTTGGTTTGAGGTCAGTTTGATCCCCACAATGAAACACTACATTAAACGTTTGTAACTGAAAGTGTTACCCAGTCTCCTCTTTATATCGTTCTACTGACCATTTTAATAGTCACGTAACTAAAATACAACTCCCCCATCCTCACCTTATACATCAAGCATTGATTTTACATGATTATAGCAAAATAAATGAGACCAAATGTGAAATGAATGAGAAATTAATTTGAATTAATTAATGCCCCCAGTCTTTGGCAACATTACAAAAACGATATCAAAATGACCCAAACAATACTGGCTGGTTTGCGGAAGGAGTGATTTCTGCCGAATCTGGAGCGAGAAGGACATCGCCGAGCGTGATGACGTTGGTGCTGGGGACGTTGAGAGGGGAACCCGGAAGTGCTGTGTGGTCTTTACACGTCTGGTCTGCACATGGGGAGGATCAGCTACATTGCTGAAAGAGTTGGTGTATAATTTTAATTTTCTGGCCTTGTTGTCGGAGCGGTGGAAGGAGATTTTCTTCTGCTTGAGTGCCCGATGGAGTCTGGCGACGGTCTGACGTGGAGCCTCGGATGGGCTTGGAGTGTGAGCTGTGGTAAGCCTTGCTGGGGAGCCTCGGGCTCTCGCTTCTGGGCGGCGGTTAATAAGGAGCGCAGCTGGAATTGCTGCAGCGCGGAGCCCGAAACAGGGAAATGGCTTTGGTCATCATTGCGGGGGAGTGTGGTCCGGTATAAGGGCACACCGGTTGGGGCGAGCAGGTGATGCTTTGTGGTGTAGGTACGAAGATGGCAGAGTGCGGGCGGGTGCGTGGAGGAGAAGTAGAGTTGCGGGAACGGATTGAGAAGATTCCTCTGGAGCATCAGAGCTTTGGAATTATTCTGCACCCGAGGGACTCGGTAGGATTTCGGATTTCGTGCTTTGGGTAAGCGATCTCTTGCTATGCGCTGGCTGTCTGGTTAGCTAGTGAATGACGTAGAAACGAGACGACCGAGGATTGTGGGAATGTAGGAGATATATATAGGCATAAGGACGAATAGGAAGGCGCATTAGGAGTGGCCCTGTTCATTAACCTACATTATCGGGAACTCCCTATAAAGTGTAAACAAGAAAAACTGGGAAAATATTGAAAAAAATGAAATGTCTTACATAATTGTTAGAAAGGATGCATCTTTCTGACATGTCACATGAAAAACATCTTCAAAATATGGTTTATTTTCTTTTCAGTAAAAGGATCTTATATTGTCCAGTCATATTTTATGTATATTTTGTGACAGCGTTTCTTATTTTTTGTCTCTTCATTTATTTTAGCAGTATGCACTAGTCTAGTCTTTCCCAGGCATTTTCTGTTCTCACTCCTGCACATGCTCCGCCCCTGTTTATTGTTTGATTGCTTCTCATTTGTAGCCACTCCTCCCAGCACAATCTTTCGCTCCTCACACCTGAACCCAATGTGAATAGGCCCTTTCTTTTCTGCCAATGGGTATGAGCTCACTGTGAGTTTGTCTTATCCTCTGCTCCAGTGTCTGTCTTATGAATGGGGTTTCTCCTGAGACTTCAATGTGTACAATTTGGTTTGGTTTTGGTTTTTTATTCTGTCAAGCCCTCTGTGTATGTTTGATTACCCATTTTTGATTTTCTGTTTGGCTTTTTGGTTTTTAATTTGTCTATTGTTTGGACTTTCATCTACCTACTAACTGGTTTTGACTTTTTGGACTGTTCATTACAAGGGCCGGTAGGCCACGAGTCTAAGTTTCGGCTCCCTTCTTCTTTTTCGGGGTCGCGATTGTCCTGCACATGTGCGGCTCGAGTACAGGCTCTGAGGAGCCTCTTGTTAATTACAAATCTGGATTTGAGGTTTTGTACCAAACTCTCACTGCCTGTTTTTGACCTGGATTTCCTGACTACAATTATTAATAAAAACCTGTGAACTGGACTTTTTTCTGCGTGGGAGTTCTGATCCTGTTCGCTTTCAAAAATATATGGTTGTAGAGATTGAGACCAGCGGCTGACCTCCCCTGCAGGACGCAAAAATTAATTGCAAGGTCTTTGGTTTGGGTTGTCGACAGGTTACCTTTGTTTAAAGAGGCACTATGTAAGTTGGTCAGAAATCGCTTGCTTCTTGGTTGGTTTGGTGCTTTTTTTCCCCTCTCCGCAGCTCCCCCTATAGTTCCAGTGTGCAAATTTCACACAACTGTCGTAAAAATCTCACGCAACCACCTCCTCCACCCCCCCGTCCATGTGCATTTGTTTACAACGAAGCCGGTGAGAAGGCAGTCCTGAAGCGATGTCTACCGAAAAAAAAAGTTTTTTTTTCCTCAGCACCGATATTTATCAGATGTAATGTTTTCGTAACACGCTATTCTAGTTGCTCTTCTAACGAATCTTGAACTACACAATGTAAATAGCGAACTGCACAAAACTCACAAAACCTACATTCAACTGACAAAGTTATGTGGCATAGTAAAATTGCACGCAGAAACAGGACGATGTAGTAAAATAAATAACAGCCACGTGACAAACAAACGTGTTTACCAGTAACTGTGCTAACATCTCTGCTAGCTAACAAGCATAAAGCACCACTCATACAGTAATTGCGCAAAGGTCGTTACAAACAACAGCAAACATGAAGAGTGGGGAACGACTTATGAATACAAGGAATACATACATTTTTTCACAACGAGGCTTACAAGTGCAACAGCGACAACGCCAGGTTGGCATCTGATTTGCATGCTTCTTTCTCGTTGAGCTCTCTCCATTCTGATAAAGCTCGACCAAGATTGACTCGTGTCTGACTTCTCGCTCAGTCAGATGCTTGTTTTCTCTTCCTCGCCTCCTCTGACAACGGCCACCTCCTCTTTTTCGACGGCTCCGCCATCGTAACACCAGTGTAGAGAAGCTGTCTTCCTTTTATTACTAGCCATGAATTGTTTTTGTCTCGTACTGTAAAGCAGTTCGTTTCTCGCGATAGCTCCATCCAGCGATGCGATTTGGGACACCGGGGCGGTGGACCTGATCTTGCAAGGTCGGTTTTCAGCCAGGATACGCTAGGGAGCGGGCAGATAAGCCCCATTCTCCCCATAACAAGTCGCTTAACCAGCACAGTGACTCCGAGACATAATAATTATGGCCAAAATCTTGCATAGTTCCCCTTTAAATTTCCTCTCAAAAAGAAAGCACTCTGAAATCTTGAAATATTGCCTGAACAGGAGAGGATTGGTCAGGACTTCGAACAGTTAATATCACTTGAATTCTGTCAATAAATGAGTCCAGGCAGATCAGTCTTACCTTTAATTCATACTTATCATCTAGGTGTCACAACCCTCATGTGAATTCCTCTTGAGTCTCCTCTTATCAACAGCTTGCTTGTTTATCTGAAGTATTGTCTCTTTTGATTGGTTTGCGTCCTCAACACGTGTGTTCCATTCATGTTTTCCCTCCATCAAATGTGTGTTGATGGATTTATACCCATTACTTTGAGTTTGCACGTTGCTGGATTGTCATTTGCAATATGCCCTTTAGCGAACAGACAGTATTTGCTTGTAAAAGCTCATCACCTTGGTAATTATTTGTAAGCTTTCATGTAGAAATATACAGACGTTCTCTTCTTAGTTTTATTAAAAGAAACAAACTCCCAAGCCTTACCCTTGGTCTCCAAGATTGGGACCATGATCCTATTGATCAATTCTTAGTCTGTTCCTCCATCCAGTTTATTAGGAACTACACTGAACAAAAGTACAAATACCCCATGTCAAATTTTTGAGCTTTTATTCACAAAAAACTGGAACCGGGATTCGTCTGTGAATAGCACTCTTCTCCAGCGTGCCAAGGGCCATCGAACGTGTGCGTTTGCCCATGCGAGTCGTTTCCGACACCGGACAGCGGTGAGATCCAGACCCCGGTGAGGACACTGAGCATGCAAGTTGGCTTCTCGCAGGCGGTTATGGACTATCTGTGGTGTGATGCGTCTGTTGTGCAGACCAACGGTCTCATCTGCTGTGCAATTCGCTGATCTGAGCCGATCCCGCAGGTGGACGAGCCGGATGTAGCGATGTTGTGCTGGAGTGGTCACACGTGGCCGACGTGGATGAGGTCGATTTGCAGTACTGCCCGTCTGTCGGAATCAAACTCTCAAACGGCCTATCGTCTGATAGCTAACATTCAGCTGCACCACGACCACTCTGGTGGACATCCCTGCATCCAGCATGCCAATGGCACGTTCCCGCATGACCTGAGACATCTGAGGTATGATGACTTTTGACAAAATTTGACATTTTGGGGTGGCCTTTTATTGTCCCCTGTATAAGGAGTGTCTGGGTACTGCTCATTCTGCCTGATCACCATCTGGAAATGCCACACCCATGTACTGAGTGAAATCACTGAGCAAATGCTCACTGACAGAGAGATGGATTAAAAAATGGTACACAAATCAAGAGAAATATCCCTATTGTACAAGTAAAAGTCAGCATATGCTCACTTAGAGTTGTTAACTCCATGTGGCATCAATATTTGACATGGGGCGTTTATATTTTTGTTCAGTGTACCTACCAAACCTTCTGCTGTCATCAGGATTGGGACCACATCTCTGCTAAACTCCACAGTCCCACCATTTGACAGTTCAGCTTTGGAGAAGTGGGCACTGCATCTGGCTCTCCGGGCACAGATTTGCCTTTGCATCATAGCCTGTACCATCTAAACTGAACTGTTTTTTTTGCTCTTGGCTCCACTGTCTTACTGTATTACTATTAATAAACCCCACTATTGGATCTTACTCTGACTCCGCATTGGGTTCCTGTTCTGAATTATAACACTACAATCCAACCACAGGAATGGAACCATGGATATGCCCAGCCCAGTTGACACTTTGAGGTACCAGGGGGTGCTCCTCACCAAGCGTGAGGAGATACTTCACCAGCTGCATCAATGCGTCGGTGCCTTCTTCAGTCAACTCAAGGCTGTTATTAATGTCTCCCCAGACTCCACGTCCACCGCTCAAGCGGCCGGCTCTATTGTGCAGCAGATCCTCCCTCATGCAGTTGCCCATCAGGAGCTGAACTTCACGGTGATGAACTCCTACGATGGCAACCCTGCCATCTACTGCAGTTTCAGCCCCAGTGTTCAGTGTTCAGTGTTCGATGAGTTTCGAACTACAGCTATCTTCATTCCTCACTGAATGCTCCAGGGTGGCATTTGTCATAACTCATCTCCCTGGACGTACCAGGGCCTGGGTTACTGCCTGGAGATCCCACAGTGCTCACCCATGCTGCCTTCACTGAGGAGATAAGGAAAATTTTGACCATTCCCTCTCCAGCCTCACCACTGTCTGGAAGTTGCTCCAACTGCACCAAGGTATCTTGTCAGTGTTGTAATAGTCCATCGACTTTTGAACTCTGGCTGTCTCCTTGTGCTGGACCTCCTGGGCATTCAGCTTGTAGGAGCTTGTCCAGGATAACAGTGCCCTTCCCCAGATAAGGACAGCCTCATTGACTTGGCGGTCCTGATGTCCAGCTGCAAGATCGGCAGGTGAGATCACAGGCGCCTACCCTGCCTGCATGCCAAGACTCTCAATTTGGAGTCTCATCCTGCCTGGATCCTTCAGTACCCACGGCTGTTGACCAGGCCTGGCTTCATAAGCTGCCCCTGAGGACCAGCTGTGCCGAATAAAACAGAAATTATGCCTGCACTGTGGAAGCGCTTAATTCACCATTGCTGAATGCCATGTTCAGCAGACGCAATTTTCATCTGAGGGAGATGTGCTCTCTGGTGCTGCTGTCTTGTCCACTCATTTCTGTTTGCCTGACCTACAGGGTCCCTCTATTTCCTCCCGGGCTAATCCACTCTGAGGCAGATGATAGCTTTACCTATCCTGGTCTCATTCGTCGCCTGAGGGTCTCAACTGAATCACTGCCGTCCGGTACCAAGGTCTTGCGGGAATTGCCCTACCTGACATCATAGACGTAACCCGGCCGGTGCCCACACTGATCTCTGATAGCCATTTCAAAGAGTTGGTGTTTCTCATCATGGAGTCACCACATGCGCTGGTGGTGTTGGGCAGGCCCTGGCTTGAATGTCACCACCCTCGTGTAAACTGGCCCTCGGGAACCATTCTGAAGTGGAGTCTATCATGTTCAAAGTTCTATCTATGTTTAGCTTCCAGTCCCACTGCACCTCCATCCTCTGACCACCAGGAGGAGCCGCCAGACTTGGAGGGGGTTCCCCCCATTTAGCGCGACCTCCGTCTGGCATTCAGAAAGGCTCAACTTGTGTCATTTCCCCCACACAGTCCCAATGATTGTGCCATTGACCTGCTACCCAAAATATCACCCTAAAGGGTCGGCTGTACTCCTTGACCACAAAGGAGTCCCAAGCTATGAAGGGGTACATGAATCAGTCCCTGTCTTCTGGAATCAGTTAAGCTTCTTCGTCGCCAGCCAGGGCTGGTTTCTTCTTTGTGGCTAAAAAAAGATGGGCTTCTTTGTCCCTGCATTTACTATCTGGGAATTAATGCTATTACTATCAAGAATCATTATCCTCTCATTATCCTGTTTCTTTGATGGACACAGCATTCTCCGACCTCCAGGGCTGTCGCTATTTTACAAAGGTGAACCTGCCCAACATTTCTCTCCTGGTGCCTATGTGGGAAGTAGAAGAACGGAAGATAGCATTTAACACCCTTTCAGTCCACGGCAAATACGTGGCGATGCTGTTCGCGTTTGCTAACACCCCTGTTACATTCCAGAACCTCGTAAATGACGTCCTCCGGGTCATTGTCTCCCGATTCATCAGTGTTTACTTGGACAAAACACTGATCTTCTCTTACACTCTGGAGGCTCATTCTCGTCACATCCGCCTGGTCTTTCAAAGACTGTTGAAGAACCAACCAACTCTATTTGAAACTAGAGAAGTGCGAATTTCACCATTCCACTCTTCTTGGGCTTTGTTATATTCCAGGGCACCCTTGAGATGGATCATCAAATAGTACATGCTGTGCTGGATTGGCCAGATCCTTAAGTCCATAAGGAGCTGCAGGGGTTCCTTGGGTTTGTTCATTTCTATTGGAGGTTCATTTGAGGTTACTTTGCTGTTGCTATACACCTAACATCACTGACACCTATCAAGGCTCACTTTGCTTGGACCCCCAGGTGGCTTCTGCCTTTAACCCTCTCAAAGAACAGCTTCCATCTTCAAGCTTCCAGACCCCCCAGTGCCAGTTTGTTGTAGCAGTCACCACTTCCGATGGGGGTGCTGGGGCTATCCTCTCTCAGTGAGCTGACAATGGCAGACAACATCCTTGTGCTAACTTCCCTTGTTGCCTACCAGCTGCTCGGAGGAAATACTCCATTGGCAATCAGGAGCTGTTGGCGGTGAAGCTCACCTTTGAAGAGTGGAGGCACTGGTTGGAGCGGCCTGTTTTTCCCTCTTCTGCACAAGATTCAACTTCATCTTGATGCGCCGCCCCGGGAGTAAAAATACCAAGCTTGACCCCTTATCTCACCTGTGTCCTTCAGTGCTCGAAGATCCTGCTGACATCATACTCCCAGGTAGTTTTCTTCTGGCAGCCACTAAGCTGCAAGTAGTAAATGTGGTCGAAGAGCCGTTGCGGTCCTGTCCCTCTCCATCCAATCATCTATTTGTCTCTGAGAGACTTACAGGCTTGGCCCTTTCCTGGGCCCACACCTCCCAGCTGGTATGACATCCCGGCATCCCTTGCACTCTTGCCTTTTCTCATCGATGATTTTGGTGACAACCATCTGCTAGGATACCCGAGAGTTCATCGCAGACTGCACTGCTTCCACCTGCTCTAAATCAAGTAACTAACTTCCTCGCAGTCTATAACAGCACTAGGAGGTTCCTAAACAGCCGTGAGCCAGCATAGCTATGTTCTCTTACTAGTTCTATAAATGGGATCAAGCACCCAAGCCTTACTCTTGGTCTGCAGGATTGGAACCGCAATCCTACTTAGTCTGTTCTTCTTCCCAGTTTATAAGAAACAACCTCCCAAGCCTTCTGTGGTCACGAGGATCCGAACCATGTTCTTGGTAAACTCCACCTTCCAGCTATCTGACAGTCTGGCTCTGGCAAAGTGTACGCTCCATCTGGCAGCTGTCCTGGAAAGCCTCTGGTCGGGCAGGGATAGGCACCCTAGCCTATAGCTTCTGAACTGAATGACGTCATTCTGCTCTGGGCTCCATCCCTCTGTTTTACCATATTACTATCAATAAACCCTATTGTTGGGTTGTGCTCTGACTCAGCATTTGGTTCCTGGTCTGAATCATAACACCAGACAACTTTGATTCAAGTTATATCATTCATTTTAGATTTTACCATGGCAGAATATTGCTTTCCTGCAATGGATGTCAGTCAACCATGCCTGTCATTTATTTGGGAACCCTCACAAAGTCTTAAAAACCTGCAAACCAAAGCCAAACATTCTACTTGAGTGTTGTACTTGTGTGATGTCATCCTATCCAAAAACTAAAGAACCCTGGAGAATTAAGTAATTGTGCCAAATAGTTGAGTCTCTCTAATTGGTCTTGAGGGATGCTGTACAACAAAAGCATGAACATGGTACCAACCACTTTCATGCTTATTTGAAGTATTACCTGGTGTGGTTCAGTGGAGCTCTTGTACTTATTGCCCGTTTGAGAAAGGCATTAATGACCATTTAGTCTAACGTGTTCATCATAAGATTGAGGTATGTGGATGTCCTTGCATTCCTAGGGTGAAAAGGATTCTTCATGCTGCGCTGCAGTAGAAAAATGCATTGTTGTTATTCTTTTTGCAAAATGGGGGATGTCTATCTAGTATCCTTGCCTCTCAGGCTTTTTCTGCAATTGAAAATGGCCCGAAAAATTCTCTGTATCAACAGATGCTCCTGAACTGACACAAACAAGTCTATACTCTCTGAGTCGGGCTCTAGGCTGCTATTTAGAAAACACAGCAGCATAATTATTGCATCTTATTGCTGTGTCCTGTTGATAATAGACCAACAACATGAAAACACAGATACGTGCCCACAAACATACCTTTAAGGGGTTTATTTTATTTTCACTCAAAAAAAAAAGACAAATACAGACAGACACGAATGCACGCACACACACACACACACACACACACATGCACACACGTTCGCACACAGACGCACACATGCAAACAGACAGGACCCTTAATTCCCCCTTTATCATCCACCTTACCTATGTGGTATAATGCTAATATGTGTGTATTACATGATTATTAGTCTTGGCTAAAATAAGCAAGTAGTATGCAGCATTCGAAAAACATAAAATGTACCACTGTATCAAAAATACCCAGATTTCACAGTATGCAGCCAGAGTTGTCTCTGTGGTGTACTGCATCCCACAATGCAACACAGTCAATACAGCCCAAATGATCTTAATTTCCAGGTGTTCATCTGACTGTGAAGCCCATGACATACTGGCTATTAAACTGTATCATACTGTGGACAGTAGCATGTATTAACCATCATATACTGGTGAAGAATGCAGTTTGATGTAAATAAATAAGTGATTCCGAACACTGCCCTAATCCTCATGGCTCCAGGACAGTGCAGTGCAGGATAACTGAGGGTCAGCATATGTCTGTCTACCACAGGTAAAGAAATAATGTGCAAGAAATAAACAACTTTCAATCACAAATATGAGGGGAACAAATGTTCCGTGCATTGGTCCTCTAAACGACCAGAGTGACTCAATTCTGTTGTACTTGTGTTGAATCAGTCGATACATCTTCGTGTTATGATTTCTCTGAAGAAAAATCTCTGCAAGAGACTGCAACTGCCATCAATATTTTAGTCATTTCGTTTTAAAAGCAAAAGGTTTGTACAGACAATTATCGAGTCAGACTGACGTCATTAAACCCTGTGATATTCTATTGGAAAATAACATGCGTACATTGATTTTGCTCTTAAAAGCAGCACACTATATTCCGTCCAATTTTTTAGAATCATAATGCAATTATATGCGCCTACTAATGGACAGTGTAAAAATTCATTTAGAAGAATAAATTCTAATTGACTATTTTATTTGCTATTTGAACCAAGGCCTGTAAAAAGGCATATTTAAACAACAAATGACATTAAACTTTTGCTCAAATGTGGAACTCTAAGAATAACCATAAAGAATAATTTTCATAGAAAAATATGGCTTATACACACATACGGCCCGACGGCCATTTTCCAGCTGTTTTACTCCCTGTCAAACACTGTCCCATTCTCATACAGTAAGCAAATAGTGTTTTTGTTGTACTTGTTGTTGTTGTTACAATACAATATTTGGTATTGCAGTTGTATGGGGGCCTTGGGGAAAAAAAATATGGCGGATGAGGGAAGGTACGCAAAGATCTATAACGTCCGTGAATACAACCTGCAGGAAAGACTGAATGAGTCAGTCTGAATGTGTCCACAGGAAGCTGTTTTTATGCTGGCTGTGTCTATTTACTGTTTAGATTCCATGGAGTTCAGCATTGATAGTGCTGAATGTCCTCGGCGCAAAAAACACCCTCAGCATACAGCTTTTATTCTGTTATACTTACGGCTGCTATGTTCACGTTCTGGGTCTTGTCCTGCACTGTCATTGGAATCGTCCTCATGTCTGCGATCCAGTCCACGTCTTGTTTTCTCTCGTTCATGCACTGCTTCTTCACTATTGGTTGGCTGCAGTATTTCCTTATTCCTTCAGTGTTGTTCTGGCTTCGGGTTTATCTAAGCTTAATGTCAATTAACTGTTTTTTGTTACTAACAGTTACTAACATTCACGGGGGGTGTTTTTCTTAGATAGGCACTTTTACTGATATTACTAATTTAGATAGGGTGTTAATTGTCATGCTTTCCCACTTCGTTACTATTTCAGATCTTGCTTTACTTTGCTGCGGAACTTTTGCATGCTTCCTTCAATCTGCTTACTTTATTGGTACTTAGATGAACACACCCATTTTCTTAATGGGCATGTTATGTCATTAAGCCTTTGTCCAATGTCTCTCGCTCATGCTTTGTTTCCTCCCTGTTTTGCCCAGGTGTTTTCGTCCGACCCAATGAAAGCTTGGGAGGTGTTCCTAATAAACTGACTCAGGGGAAGACACTGGAACATAGGATTAACAAGAACGTTGACTTAATCATGGAGACCAGGTTTTCAGCTTGTTTCTTTTGATTAGACACTGAGGAGTGATTATGTTTTTCTTTATCACTAATGTACCAAAACACATGGAAAGCTCAGTACTAGATGACAAAAACTGACTGGAAGGATTAGTTGGTAACAAACCTTGACAATCCAGGAACCACATTGACACAACAATGAACTTATATACATAGATGGACCATTCACAGAAGGGTTGAGGTATGCAAATGATAGCACTGGGGAGCAAGGGAGGAGACAAAACAATAAATTAGTCATTTTTAATATTTGGTTGCATATCCTTTGAATGAAATGATTGCCTGAAGTCTGCAATGCATTGATATTATCTGTATCATGGCACAAACTTAAAACTTTTATGAATAATTAGTTTGTACACAACATACATTTAACCCTTTGTTGCATGTTGTCCAATATTGCATCAAAGGGTTAAATTTATGCATCAAATGCATCTCTATGCATCAAAGGGTTAAATTATGATGCGTTCCTGCATCCAGCCCCTCTCTCTACCTCAAGCTTGTCTCATCCAGTCTGGAACATGAATATGTATCCCCTCTCCAGCTTCTGTTCCACTCAACGCATAGGTAAGCCACTTCACCCATCCAGCCGAAAACAGGGCCGCTCACAAACCTATTCCAAATTACTGAAATTCAGAGGCCCACAGAATCAAATAGAAAGAGACTGCTTTATCAGGCCTAAGGGGGTGTGCAACTATGTACTGTTTCTGCCACTAGGCAAGCAAGGACAGCGAGACTGTGAAATGTGCATGTTATTTAATTAGCATTCTCCAGTGTAAGAGGAGCATTAAAAGAGAGAGAGGAATACAAAGGAACATATTTGGCATGAGTCATCTGTCAAAAAATAAGGCCGTGCTGGTGGGGGGGTGGTGTTCATCCAAGCCACAGAGTGAAGCCTCTTCGCCCTCAGAATAGCCAGCTCTGGGTCTCTGGGCTGGAGGAGATGCAAATGACTCCAAAACAGGCCAGGCACATCCGGAGCTTATCAAGGCCAGCAGCTGATGGGTGTTGCATTGGGTCAGCAGCATCCATATTTAACTGCGCACTCTCGCTGTCCCCGCTGTATTGCAACAGCATGCCGACACAGCTGATGAAATTAACTGACAACCTTGCCCAACAGGCAGCCCCTAGCCGGGCTGCAGTGACCTTCCTCTAAATACGCCAGGGACCACAACCCCTGTCAATCACCTCCCTCCTGTCCGTGGATCCACTGCATATGGCTCCAGTACTGCACTGGATGGCAATTTTCAGCAGGTAACGAGTATTTTTGGTACTATCTCTGCCCTCTGCGACTGCATATAGGCAAAAGTAGATGTAAAAGTGCAGAGCAAGGGTTTTTTTTTTCCCCTCTTGAAGTTAGCGGTGAGGGAATAAGAGATCATACAAGAGACAGGGAACAGCTGTACAGTAGCAGTTGCAGGTGCCCAGCTCTTTGGAGAGACAATTGGGCTGATGGCGTTAGGAGTGCGTTGTGCTCAATATGCAGCACACCATGAAAAAATGAGATTGTTTTCATTTTGTTCGTACTTTCCCTTGTCTTACTTACATGCAGAAAGGCTAATACAAGGCAGCGACTATAATTATCATTTCACACAAAGTGTTAGCTGACACTGGCAAAGCAGAACAGCTCACTTGAGAAATCTGGAATCAGACAAGACCTCGTAGATGTCGACCTATTACCACTAAATCTATTACAATTTCACATCCTGTCAGGGGGCGCAGTCCTGAAAGAGCATGTTCTGTTCTTTTCCCTCTTTCTCTCCTTCTCTGTATGCTCTCAGATCATCACACTGCTAGCAATAGCAAATAGTTCTTCTCCTAGCATTCAGATTAATTTTAGTGAAGCCATGTTGAATAATTGCTAAAGAGCAGGGGGATAATATGGTGCCACTTTTTAAATGGAAGTGCTAAGTCTCGGCAAAGAGTTCATTAGCTCTTCTGTTTTGTGTCGAGGGGCGGCAATGAAAGAAAGAAATTACCTCTATCCATTTGAGGGGCTGGATGGGACCTTATTATCTCCCTGGCTGTAGAACATGTGATCACTAAATTGACGCAAAAATGGCGTCATACTCAAAGTGAGTTTTTCCTGTCCTTTATAGCTTATCTCCCAAGTGCAGCTGTGGTGAAGGAAGCAGAGGGAGAGCAGGAGAGTTGGTGCGGAGAGCTGCAGGTGGGGCAGCCATGTTGTGCCGTTTGCTCTGGTTCTTACCAATTTGTGAGTGCATTGGCCTGAGGTTGGGATGTGGGTGGTATTGGTCAGGATATCAACAGACCCATGTCTCAAGTCAGTAAACTTGTTTCTGAGTCCGCATAAATAACTGTATTGTCCCGGTGTGTTTGAAGCGGAGAAATAAGAGAAGGATGCAGATATAAAACTCCCACACTAACTGGTACCTGGACACTGAGGAGCGGACAGATTTAGGGCTGGAGAGCTTCAAAGTGCCTCACAGTGATAAACTCACACAGACATAAAACAAGCAGAAAGATTGAGCTGACATTGTCTGCTAATAATTACCCTATTATTGCTCTTCACCTCATAACAAATAAGCTCTTTATCACTACCACCATTAATAAGAAGCCAGATGAGGCATGTTGGATAGTTTCCAGGAGTGGAATACAAAGAATGTGAGTTTATTGGTGAATGATGTACCCTGAGATGCTTCAGAAGTCTCAAACTGAGTTGCTTCAGAAAATATTTATATTCGTGCGAATAAAGTGGTCACGTTGCACACATTTAATAAGCGAATAAGTAATGTAACATAATTAAGGTGGACAAATCTGAATACATTTACATCCCTTTATACTTACTTACTTTACTACTACAAACACCATAAACATGATATTTTGTGTTGCGGGGTGTGTGATGACTTTGTGAACTCTGTAATTTCAAAAACACTCCAATTGAATTACATTTCATATTTTCCTGGATGATACTGGCCCTTTCATAATTCATTATTCATGCTTTGTCATCCCCTTCATTGTTTTCCTTGGTGATGTCTGAACTGGTTCACTGTTAGGTAGTAAAAGATTATTCCTTAAATTGCCATGTCAATATTGTACTTGTGAAACCATAGAGGCGTGGAGGTCAAGGCTGTTTGCTCCCAATTTAATAGTAATTTCATCCTGTGGTAGGAGAAGACTGCATGACAAAGAGCCACTGAGTCCTATTGCAATCTATTCTTTACAGCCCAAATAATGCCAGTTATGACTAATTTCGTCCGGCGTATAATCAGGTTAACAGAATAACTTCAATTAACAAAGCACTGGGTTGGGTTACCAATTAATCTGATGATTCTTTTTGCTACATCACTGCATCCTCACATGGTGGATGTTCCCTGTGCATAAAACAGCCCAAATTCTTCAGTTAATAAAAGTTACGTACCTTTCCACTAATTTTTATTGTCAAAAATCATTTAGTACCTTCGCCCAATGAAGTTGGCAGGAGGTTATGTGATCGGTGCAATTTGTTTGTCTGTTTCTTTGTGAACAAGATAACTCAAAAAGTAATTAACGCACGAGTTCGAGCCCCGGTCGTACCAACAGGCAGTGGTCAGCAGCTTTTTCAGAATAGAGCACAATTGGCTATTGCGCTACAGGGTTTCAAATTGGGAAGGGACTGCCTGGAAAGGGAAATAAATAAATAGCTTTGTTCGTTGCTCAAGCGCCTCCTGTTGGCCAGACGGGCGCTCGTCAGGAAGATTCTAAGCTTGTCCATGTTTGGGTATCCTCCGCCCTCGTTCTGAACTTGCAAAGATTCGGCCAATGAGTGTATAAGAAGCAGTGGCTGACAGGCACGTGCTTCGGAGGAGAGCCGTGAACTGTCTTCACTCCCTGAATTGGCAACAATGGGTCGCAAACAAGCAAGCCTTGTACATAGTTCACCAACTGTGCATTCCAGATTCGGATGGGATTAGAGATGCCAAATTTATTTAAAAAAAAAAGAAAAAAAAGTAATTAACATATATCTTTGAAATTTTGTGGGTGGGTTGGTTGCTACATGAGAGACGGACTCAATTGATTTTGACAGCGATTGGTCGAACAATATGGCGCGATCTTGAAATCCTATGACAGGCAATAACTAAACTTGGCAGAGTCTGCACTCTCGGAGTGCCTCTAATTTATAAATTTTTTGACAAAAATACAATTAAACTAGTCCATGTCTTGGGTTGGAACTCCCACCAGCAATCTGACTGCCATAACCACATCATGTACTGCATGCCTGAAAAGAGTAGTTAAAAGACCAAATGCTTCCTTCCAGAATGTTCGAGAAAGCCTCCACTCCTTCTATGTACCCTACAGGTGTGATGACTAGTATACGCCCCCACGAGGGCCATTTTAATAGGTATAGGAAAGTAAGCCCCAAGTGAAATGACCCACCTTCCACTGAGGCATCAAATCATATGCCTACTGAATATGCACATCACTCAGAAAACTGCTATGTAATATGTAAAGCACCATCAAAATGCAAACACATGCACAAAAAGACACAAAAACCAATAGCCATAAATTCTATTCCATGTCAACATCCTGCATAAATCACTACTGGTTGTACATGCAGTTATCTGACGAAAATGTTTGAGCAAAAGATGAACTTGGCCTTTTTTCCATGAATATCCAGCTGTGTAATTTGGCTTCAAAACAAGAGAAATTTTGCTAGATTCTAAAGCGGATTTAAATGGGTTTGCTTGGCAAACCAGCAATCTAACACAATCAGAGGCATTAGGCAATTAACACAATGTTTTAGCTTGAAGCAAGACGATCCAGCACTGCCATCATGACACAAAGTGAAAACTACAAGTACCACAGCAGGTTCCTGACCTGAAATAGTGCAGAAAAAAATATATATATAAATAAATAAATCTACCAAATAGTGAAAGGGCTGTTCAGCTGATCCTCCTGCCCCCTTTCTTTTAGGGTGGAACTGGTTAGAAAGTTGTACATTTTTCAGTTATACAGTAGCTTGCAGTCTCACTTTAGTGATAATGTACTGAATTTACAAGGTTGGTGGTCTCAGTATGAATTCTATTTAATGACTTCCATTATTACTGGCAACTAGCAGGTAATGAAAATAGGATGCAGCCCTGGGGTACAGTGTTCCAGAGGCACATCATGGAGCACAGTGGCATTATGCACTTATCAACAAGCCTGACAGTAATGTCTGTATGTCCAGCTGTGAGGAGAAAATGAGGTTTATTTCTATGTGTGAGAGAGAGTGTGCGTGTGTCTGTGCGTGCGTGGGCGCGCTCATGTGTGTGTATGTGCGTGTGCCCATGCATGCACGAGCATGCATTTACTGAATGTGGGGATTTCCACACGTGCCTGAGTGTGTGTGTGTGTGTGTGTGTGTGTGTGTGTGTGCGCGCGTGTAAATGCATCTATGTGCCTGCGTGAATGAGCATGCATGTGCGATTGTGTTCATGTTTGTTCATATGGCAGTGAAGTCAGCAGAGAAAGACTGTGAGGACAAGGGGCACAGAGGTGAAACAGTCATAACTTCAGTACGAGAGACAAATACACAAACCACCCAGCAGACTCGCCTCTGTCACACAAACACTGGAGGCTAGAGTCCTGGAAAAAGTGCTGGTTTGTGATTATTGCTTCTGATGGTCAGTGATAATTGTAGCCCCGCACTGGACAGATGGCACACATCTATAAATGTTGCAGAGGATCACTCACACTCAGTTTCATGGCACAAAATGGTTGATGCTCCATTCCTATCGGGTACCAGAGAGACTGTTAAATTTGAAGCGCTGCTACTCGCTGTGACACGCGAGCATTTCCTCAGGCTTTTTGTCAGGAATCCATTATGAGGTACAGTACACAGTAATAGTTGAATGCAACTGGCTACACAAACAACAGTCTGTATAAATAGATTTGACATACTTGCCTGCTGTATGACCAAAGTAAGAATTCCAGCTACCGAGTGTCTGTCCAAAAATTCCCCTGTGGATCCACAACAGCTAACTGAGCTTTAACTGCTATGCCAATCGACAGATCCGCTTTAAATTCTCCGCTATCACAAACTCACATTTGCTGACATTGTTTTCTAGCATATTTCACAGCAAAATATGCCAAAATATGACACACTGAAGTGACGTACTGAATCACACCATCAGGTGGTCCCTCATGATGATTTCTGCCACGCAGACCTAACGTGACACAAATTCTCAAAGCTTACATATCCCCTTACAAGCACACAGAGAAGCTTCAGCGTGCCTAAGATGGTGACGTCTGTCCACTGCAAAAACCAAGGCAGACAGGGAGAGAGATTGTGAAATAAAGTAAATAAGAATTAGTAAAAGCACACTCAGGAATATTAGACAAAGTTAATGCTCCACATTGTGTATCCACATCTGAAAACCAGAAGAGATGCTCTGGATAACATAGATGAGGAGGAATGAGTCACCAAATGAACTTTAAAGGTCTTACAGAAAGACGTCAGAGAGAATCGAGCCCAGTCTCATCCTGACACGTCATATAGTGATGCTAACTGACCAAGCATCGATATATGACGTAAAAGGAAGCATTAGGCATCCTTATTTGACACCAGTTTAAAACGAACCCTACCCTCTAACCCCTAACCCTTAAAGGGACTATGTCAGCCGGGGCGCATGCACGTGACGAAGCGAAAAACTAGAAAACGTTAGGCTATTTCAAGTTCATAGGAGATGTAAGGTGTAAGCGTTTCAATCTGTCTATATCGCGTTCGTCCTTGAGAAATTTATTGAAATTTTTACCAAAAAATATCTTTATTGATCGTAGAGCCTATTCGTAGCATCAGTTTGTCATAGTTTGGGTTTTTGTTGCGTTATTATTGCTTTTAAATCAGCCTGCGTTGATTGTTATGTCGTCCCATGGCGGCCGTGGAACTGGAAGCGGTCGCAGAAGGATCCATGACAGCTGCATGTCAGACAAAACGTTGCGACAAATAGGTTCTGCGAACATTAAAGACAGTTGCTTGATAAAAATTTCCCCAAACTTCTCAAGGATGCACGTGATGCAAACAGATTGAAACTCCACCACGAATTCACAGGTTTACCTTACCTCACACTTTCAATGTGTTTTCGCCCAGAGAAATATGGATGGATAGTATAATTTATTCTTCGTGGGTTTCGGCAAAGATAAATACGGTTACTCTAGAAATTTTGCATTTGCAGGCCATTTTCTGTGTTTAAAACAGCTACGAAGGTACGCTTTAGACACGTACTAATAAGGTTGGGGTTTGTATTTCTGCTCCCTTGATATCGCACTGAAAATGTTTATCGACTGGACTCTACTACGCATGTGCCCCAGCTGACATAGTCCCTTTAACCCGAACCATAACAGTAGGTGTCAAATTAGGATGCTGAAAGCCTCCATTTTATTTCCAGAATGTGTTGGAGAATCTCCAACAAAAAGCATCAAGTCAAAGAGTGACATGGCAATGTGTCCCTGCCAGATATTTGGTCTGTGTTTCAGCAGGAGATGGTTCACATCTATGGGCATCATCCACTCTGAGCCATCTTTCTGCATCTAGGAGGGAAACTACAATATAACACGTACATACTAAAGCAATATCATTGTGTAAGCAGATCAGGTAAGAAAAGCCACAACCTTTCATGGTCGTCAAAGACAAGTAGAGCTGTGGCAGAAGCCTGAGGCACATGACTGCCCCTGGTAACTCGGCAACATGGAGTCCCATGTGACTGCTCCAGCTCACTGAGGAACACTCACAGTAGAATCACAATCCTCTGCCATTTTCCAGCCGGACCTCTGCACTCTGTGCGGAATAATCATCAGACCAAAGTAAGAGAATGGGCACAGACTATATCTTGACTGGAACTGTGCTTTCCTAGTGCAACAAAAAACTCAGCAGTATACGGTATATTACATTTTTTTTGTGCAATGGCTGAAAATGCATTGGTGCATTCATGTGCAAATTTTGCATGCCTGTTCATTAGTATGCATGGTAATAATGTGAAGGGTATCAAAATTGTGCACATTTTCCAAAGCCATGCTCCATTGAATGTGCTGTAGAATAATTCTCCATCAAATCCCTGAATAGACTGAATTTCCAAAGCCTTTTTCTTTTTGCAACATTTCTCATGCCTTGCTGTCACTGCTCCAAAAATCTCCCATTTTTTATTCAGCGATTCTGTGCTGCTTACCATTTTTGAGGCTTGATTATTTTTCAAGCAGCTGTTGGACAATTTCATTTTTTCACAATTTGAAGTTCTTTCCACTGGAAAATGTCCACTATGGGCAGCTGTGCGTGGCAACATTTTTTATTTATTTTTAACATAAATGCTAGCATGTATGTTGTGAATGATCGATCACCAGCCATTTTTTTCTGGCTAACTACTGTGCAGGCAGTTAGCATAGTCATTTCAAATTGTTACAAAACGTTTTAAGGTTAAATCAAGGAACCTACTTTGCAGTGCTTTACCTGAATTAAAATGAATATGTCGTGTATACTAAGAAAAATGCCTTGCAGTTTTACCATAGGTTGATGAAATTTTATGGGCAGCATTTCCTATTATAGATTGGACCCAAAAATGTCAAATGATATGTATCCTCAATTGGCATGCAAATCACTTGGATTTCAGTCGAGCTCTCAAAACATTACGTAAACTGCATGCTGCAAGTGATGAATTTTCAAAAACAATATAAAAAGGGTCGAAGACGTGTTGCCTTTGTTGTTTGCTGATTAATTAGTTTCTTGGCATTTCCTTTTAAATTTGTTGTCAGAATTACAAGTGAAAAAATAAGTGGTTCTGAGCAGGACCAGGTCAAAGCAGGCTTTTTAATAATATTAAAAAAAACTGGCATCGAACGTTTTCTAGCTTCTAGTATTAGTTTAATAATGAGAGCAAATTAGTAAAGTCCTTAGCATTATTACTATTGTCTGCTGCCATTCATAGACTATCCATGAGAAATTTTTACAATAAACACTTTTAGTTACTTTTATCTTCCCTCAGTTATGAACTCAGACTAGGAGTTAGATGGCACCCCCTCATGAAATGCTTGGAAAGTTCAACTAAAAGACAAGTGTGTGATGTAGCCAGCGTGCTCCAGTGTAACGAATGACGAAGAACATCACTCAGCATCCAGGGGCTCATAATAAAGAAAGGAGTGAGTCACTGACGAAGGGCTTTTCAGATGCCTGACTCATTCAGCTCTTATCTGAGTATACGATCATTTCAGAGCGAGGAGATGCGAAACCACAAGCACTGAGGCTTTACTGGTGAAAGCTACACGGCGAGCACGCCTCGGTGCTCCGCAGTGCTGGCAGCTGTGGGACCTAACATTTGCATGGAAGAAGAGCAGGCGCGCGGGGGTGAAGCACGACAGCGGTGCTCAGTCGGCGGGGTTGAGCGGCGTGGGTTCGTGGAGCAGCTCCAGTCAGTCGCAGCTGCCTCGGTGGATTAGCGTAAACCCCGCTGTTACCTTTAGTAGGGTGCCCATGTCCTCAGGCTGGGGAGGACACCCAGCCCCACTGAGAAACACCTCCTCACGGCTCCCTGAATTATTCATACATCGTTCATCATCCGAAGAATAAATATGCAATCCATATGAGACTACATTTTTCTTTGAGGTTCTGTCTCACTGTTTTAGGAATGTTCTCTGGAAGTGGTCCTGAGACTGCTGTTGTTTATTTCACACACGGTGAACATTGCAAAACACACAATAATAATGCCCATCATCATTATTTACAGTTGGTTTTGTGTATACATTTTGGGAGCTGCACAGGGACATGGAAGAATCTTAATTCCCCAACCAATGTTATGTAAATGGCTACGGGTGCAAAAGCGAATCATGCAAAAAGAGAGAGGAGTACATAATTGCCAGTGCTCATGCTGATTCTTTGCGGAATATGATCATAAACAACTCCAGTTTGTTGTGAGCAAAAGTGATCTGTGTTTCACAAGCCATTAGTTAGGCTATTAGCAGGCTTTCCTGGGGGCTTGCAGTTTGTAAAATGCTCCGGAGAGTCCAGCACATTTTATAAACAAATAAATCTGCCCAGGTAACATAATATGAAATTGAAATGTGAAAATAATGTTCGTGTTTTCAATCGTGGCACTGTTGAGGGCAATGGTGGACTTTGGAAGGCTTTTTTTTTTCATGTGGAGGAGAGAGAAGGATGCTTTCATTTTATGAACTGATTGGGTTATTAGTTGGTGAAACTGAAAGAAGCAGATTGTGACTTTTGCCATAAAACCTGTAGTAATGCAGTTTGTGATATGTACTGTATGTGTGTTACTTGGGCGTATGGATCAACTAAGGAGCACAATTACCTGTCAATTAACTTGTTTGGTGCCAGAACAAGACAGGCTGTTGGTTAAAATTAGTGGAAAGAAAACTAACAGTTTGCCCAAATTCCCATCAGACTGCAGAATAATTTTACCTAATTACCTCTCATCTATTCACCAGGTATTCAAGTATAAAGAGTTAATTTCCTAATTTAAAAAAAAGTTTTTCCATTTCCCAAAACCAATCTGACATGCTAGACTCATTTAATGGAGAAACTTCCGCTTGAACATTTTATTTTTTAATACATATTACTATTTCTTCCTTTCCTCCACTTACAACTAAAGACTCTGTCTTTCCCTGACTTGTTCTCTCTCTCTCTTGCTCTCTCCCTGTCCCTGTCTCTCCCTTTCTCTTGCTCTCTCTCTTTCTTACTCTCTCTTTCTCTTTTGCACCTTCCCTGTCCCTGACTCTCCCTCTCTCTTGCTCTCCTTCTTTTGCTCTCTCCCTGTCCCTGTCTCTCCCTTTCTCTTGCTCTCTCTCTCTTTCTTACTCTCTTTCTCTTTTGCACCTTCCCTGTCCCTGACTCTCCCTCTCTCTTGCTCTCCCTCTCTTGCCCTCTCTCCCTCTCTCTGTATCTCTTTCTTTTTTGTCCTCTCTCCCTCTCCCTGTCTCTCTCCCCCTCTCTCTCTTGCTCTCTCTCTCTCTCTCTCTCTTCACGAGTGAATGTTGTTCGGCTGAGGCCATTGCTCATTCTTGAGCTCCTGAGCTAATGCTCTGCTTCCTTTATTTAGTGCTTGATTTACTGGCTGTGTATCAGTAACAGCTGCTGTTCCTCTGCACCCCTCCTCCCTTCTCCATGCTTGTTTTTCACTGGGATGGAAGGCATCCCCAATCTGCCCTCCTCTGCCATTATCGCCTTGATTAAAGCGGCTCATTGTCTCACAGAAAAGCATGAAGTTCTCGCACAAGTTTAAATTATTCACTGTAACCTAAATATTGCACATTGTTTAGCAAGAGCTTTGCTGTTAATTAATACACTAATACACTCTTTTCCTGTATTTTCTCACATTCCAAATATTTCCCTTGATGAATACCTTTTCAAAAGTGAGTATAAGCACCTGTCTACCTTGGAAAGACGTGCGAACAATAAAATTAGAATGCAGATATATATTAGTGGGAAGATGACCTCATAACCTGTTTTTATTTTGCCATTTTGTGACTCATGAAATGCATGTAACAGCAGAGGGGTGGACTGCTTGTCTGTTTGAATAAAATCAGCGCAGAACCCTGTTCTCCATACCTTCTGTGTTTTGGTGTTGTTTCTTTGCTTACAGAATTTGTGGTTGCCCTATTTTTAATCCCACCATTAGTCATGGTGAAGTATTCAGAGAGACCACTGAGGGCAGGGAACTGAATCTGGGCACAGTGGAGTTGGGTGACAGTGTAAAACAGGACACAGCGCTCAGGGGTGACTTCATTGGGAAACTGGGGCACTTCCTGTAGATTGTGTGGCTTCTGTGCTCTGCTTGGCCAGTCAATGGCACTTGAAGGAATGCAGTTGAGGAAGGGTGTTGTTATCAGCAGCTTGTTGACATGTCAAGAGCGGCGATACGCTGAATGGAGCTGGGCACTGGAGACACTGCCGGCCACGGAGAATATCCACATATTTCTCCTTTCCCCTCATCTTTCACACCTCTTCCACTGACGCGGAATTTGAGAAATGTCAAGTTAACAGAAAGCATCGGAAGATGAATCATTTGGATAGAGAGGCATGTTACTCTCATAATTACTGCCCTGGAACTCCACAAAGGCCAAAAAAATTCATAAATGGTCCCTCTTATTGAAAAATAAATACATGAAAAACCTGAGAAATGTTTGCTGAAAGTAGAGACCATCCATCTTGTAGCCTTTTTAATGGTCAACAAAATTTAATGGCGAGCAAATGCTTTCCCGCCTGCGTCTCTAGACAATTTATCCTTTGATTGATGTTTTCAATGTGGGGAAAGGATTGCCGCACTGATGCCTCCACTGTTGTCTCCACAGCAGGTGTCAGGGCTGAAGTCAAGACCTGTGGGGCAGGTCTGCCTGAGGAAGGGCTTTCTTGGTCCGGCTTTACTCCAGTATCTCAGGGATATCCACATTGGGCATCCGCACCATTGAAAGATAGACAGGGCAGCTGGGCCAGCCAGCGCCAGTTAGGGAGACAGAATCTAAGCTTCCTGATGGAGCTATGACTCCCACTTCACTAAAACAAGCAAACCCTCCAACCCCTGCAGCTGTCAAGATGTGGGTTCAGTGTACAAATGATGACTCAAAACTCAGAAACGATTTACGAATACTTTTTTCATGTATAAATATAAGGTTTCCTGACTTACTCTTGATTCAGTAGTGTAATGTACTTCCACAGGAAAAAAAAATAATAATAAATTTCTGACATTTCCAAGCTGCCATTCTTTCAAAATGCCTTTCCTTTGTGTTAGATCAGATGGGTTAAGTGTTTTCTTCTTTGGACACTGCTGTTTAGTTGATCTCATAAAGAATTCTACACACAAAGATGTGAATTATGCAGTGATCACTGCTCAGGTGTGTGAATGTGCTACAGCTAGTAAAATATTTAACGGGGGCTCATTTTCCATTTTTACAGCGTTCTACACAGTTTGTCTCAGAGTTAACAGAACACCAGGATAAAATACTCCCCCAGCATTATAATAGACGCAAAACTACCTTTCAGAAGACCTTCTCACTCGAAACATCAAGCAGTAGCTTTTGGCCACCAGACAGTTTCCGTCACTATTCCTGTTTATTATGTATAAAAATGCAAATAGTACAATTATGGATTAAGGTTTTCAAGCGAACATGGAGAGATATGATAGCACATCATTATGCTGTCACTACTTTTCTCAAAGCAAAGATTTTTTTTTTCAGATAAATTCTCAAGCCAGTCAATTTGATGTTTTGTTCTATGATGGCGAACAATAAAATCAGAGACACGCTGACGCGTTAAGCATTGTTGAGGATATTTATTTATAGAGCTTTAATTAAACATTAAGAGAGTTGTTCAGTTGGCAGTGTTGTTGCCATAACTATCCCTGATAACATGCTACGGGTCAGCTAGCCACAGACACCTAAGCCATTAGCATACAGAATGAGGTGCATAAACTGACTCGCAAATTAAGCAGTGCTACAATGTCCTAATCCGACCACAATTAACATCAGAACTTAGTGAGGTACAGCGGCATTAGTGCAGATAGCATCTCAAAAGTACTATTGTAATGGTCTTTATGTGAAGGGTAATATTTGCAATGGCATGCATGTGAGACTAATTGCCCTCAGCAGATATGCCTGTGTTCTGTTAGCATAGCAGAACTCTGTGGGCCAAGGTATTAGACCCCTCACTATCCACCCGTGATAAAAACCTTTATCACCACTTGCCAACCAGGGCCGCCCATTAAAGCTTATTTGAGGGAGACCTGCATACGCCGTGTCATTCATTACAGGTGGATTTTCCATGCACAGTAATTCACTGCAAGTACAATAAATGGCCTTTTACTAGTTGAGATGAGAGTCCTTAAAAGACACTAGAGGTCTATTCTTCCTACATAATTCATCAAAAGCCCCGCTTAAATTTAATGGATAAAGATATTTGGAGAAAGAGAAATGGAGAAACTGTACAATGCTTGACAGAGATAGAATATAAAGTGTCAGAGAAAAAAAATTCAAATTATTAAATCATATTCAAACAGATGTCATCAGCTAATCTAGAATTTTAATTGTTAGTCATAATACGAAGGTGCAAATTATAAATATGAGACAATAAACAGAAAAAATGTGCTCAGAAAAAATGTGCTCATAATTGCTACTGAATTACCAGTGCTCTAATTAAATTTAAGAAGCTGTACCCAAATAATGGCAGTTATAATTGTAAATATATGGAAATGTTACTGGCTGCCTTATATTTTATAGGACTAACACAAAAAAATTATGTACTGCATTGGCAACAAATAATTGATGCTACTTGCCACAATGTATAGCTTTGACTATTTTTATTGATACTTCAGCAGACAAGTCATAACTGTCAAAAGTTGAATAGCTGATAATATGTACGCGCACACACACACACACACACACACACACACACACACACACAGCTTGTGCGCATGCACGCACACACACACACACACACACACACACACACAAAAGAGCACACAGTCATACAGACATGACATGTTCTGTCATACAGAGCGTTTGCAATGTTATGACCCAAAATCCTCCTGTGGTTGGTGTACAGTACTGGCTGTGACCTGAAGCCACCACAATGATAAGCGTCACTTGAAAAATGATCCAGCTGAGCTAGAGGTGAAGTGTAATTAACAGTCATTTATTTACAGTAGAGCCGGGAGTTGGAACTATGCGAAAGATGTTAAAGCTAAATGTTAAAGAGATGTTAAAGCTAAGCTAAGCTAAGAGTATGAACAAGTTTCGCAGAAGTTGCATTTCTCACCAAGGAGCAAGTGGGATGTTGGTAGAAGACGATAAAGTCTTAAGTTAGTGTCCTCAGTCTCTTGGTAGTCACAGGTGGTCTACAGTGATGTAAGGTGGTCTGGTGAATAAAAGATGTGCAAACCTAAAGGTACACAAACAAGCGACCCCTGCCTCTACTTATCTGGTAACAATTTACAATATGTGGAAAAGATCAAATATCTTGGTGTTTGGATAGAATGTCACAAAACCGATGCAGATTGTACTTGTCAATTAAGGAAAATCTATGCTAAAGTAAATGTGTTATTAAGAAAGTTTGGTAAATGTACACCAGAAGTAAAATGTTTGCTTTTCAAGTCTTATTGTACCAACTTATATTGTTCTCATTTATGGTTTAACTGCTCTACCACTGTGCAAAATAAATTACGTCTGGCTTATAATAATTCTCTCAGACGTTTGGTAAATATCCCCAAAAGGTAAAGTGCAAGTCACATGTTTGTCAACTTAAATATACCGTCCCTTGCAGAATTGATCAGAAAAAATATACATGGGTTTATGGTTAGAATTAAAAATAGCAACAATAGTATAATGTGGAATATTGTAGATTTATGTATACCTCTTTATTCTGAAATATGGTGTTTCTGGAATCAAAAACTTTATATATGACCTTTTTTTTTTTTTTTTTTTTTGCGTCTGATGCATGTTATTGTCATTTTGTTTACATTGTTTTATTCTGTATTTGATGTATGTTTTTTTTTTTAATATGTATCTTATATGAGCCTGTTGTTCGAAATGAACTATCTTATCTTATCTTAAAGTTCTGTATATTTTTTAATGCGCTGCTCAGTGATGATTCAGGTATCCTCCAAAAATGCTGTAATAAAACAGCTGGCTTGGAGATCTTCCTCTGTGTCCTTGGAAACAGCACCACTCTGAAGTCAGTTTTGGGGCAATGGCATGTGTCTTCCGTGCTTGCATCTGCGTACTCCTACCTTCACCTGAAACTGTATAGGAGAGACACAAAAACAATGGCAGCAGCATCCAAACCCACACAGGTAAATGTAAAACTGCAAAAACATTGGGACACAACAGTAGGATTTCTTTGCTTTCATGTCGAGATTGTGTGCTGTCCATGGTGCTGAAAGTCTTCATCTGAATTCAAAGATGCCATAAGGATAGCTATTTCAAGGATTCCAGGAGATTCTAACAGTTATATATAATTTTATAGTACTGTTATACATAATTTTATTTATTATGTAAGTATTATAAAGGATATAATTGACATAATATATTTATTTTCACGCTTTATTAATTTAGTTTAAATAGCCTGTAAAAAAACACCCCTGACACAAAGACATGCATGATGGGCTGATCAGAGACTACAGGTATGAGTGAGTGTGCAAATGGCATGTGCACCCGGCGAAGGATTCAAACTGTTTCGGCGTATTCCTGAACCACTCACATGATGCTAAACTGATATAAATTGACTGAATTTAACAGTTAAATTATCTCATTGTCTCCTTGTTATTTTAACTGCAAGTAGAGTCGTGCATGCATTTAACTGTGGTTTACAGTTAACATACACAAAACTTCTGTTGTAAACTGATTGTAAAATTACAGTTAAAATAAATGGCAAAAAAGGTGCCAGTTCATAACCATGTAGGACGGGCTCCATGCTCCCTTGTGACCTTAACCAGAATAAATGGGTTAGAAAATGAATGGATGGAAAACCAGCCAGACTCATTGAGATCCCATTTACAGTCAGAATACACATGGAAAAGAAAATAAGTATGGTCTACATCACATGAGAGGCAGGCTCCAAATCTGCCTGACTGTGGGAGTTGTCTGGAGGAGCCCACATGGACACAGGAAGAGAACATCCATACACCACACAGGAGGCCCATGGCCAAGATTAAAACCGGGCCCCTGATGCATGCATGTAAAATGGAGGTTACAGAGCTGTCTAATGCAATACAATGTTGTTCCTGTATAGCAGAGATCTCAAACTTCAAATCCTGAAGGGCTGCTGTGCATCAAAGCCTTCACTGACTGTCAAAACTCTCCAGTGAATTCCTTGTGTGTCTCCTCGCAATTCAGCCACTTGTGTGTCAACTATGTGTATGTGCATTTTGATTGGTTTATGTCTTGTGTGTGTCGACCTTCTTGGCTGAATCTTGTCACTTGCTTGTTTCCTGATGAGTTCCACACCTGTCATTACCATACTGCTGCCAATAAACCACCAATTGTATTGCAAGTCTGTCTCTGCACTTGATTCCTGGTCTGGGGTGCATTTCCCGAAATCACAGATGCTAACTTACATAGTTGGGCCCATTGACTGTGAATGGACAAACTACGTAAGTAGCTAACTTAGTTAGCAACTATGCTTCTGGGAAACGCACCCCTGGACTATAACAATTGACTGCTGATGTGAAAGAAATCACAAAAGCAAGGAGCAGAGTTTGAGACCCCTCTTGCATTGCATAAAAATAGTCAAAATTTGTTTTCAAATCCAGTGCCTGGGTGAAAAGTGTCATTTCAGAGAAATAACAATCTTATAAAGCGGTCTGGCTGGAATTGAAGTAACTAGGCTGAGGGACTGACCAGCGACAGAACATTTCCCAGTTTTATTTGCAAATGGAGTGCAGGCAATTGCAGAAATCACTCCAGAATATTTACAATGCAAATTTGGACAACACCCTCATCAGCAAAACAAACAATTAATGAAAAAGGCATTGTAGGCTGTGCCATGCATGCACTCCTCAGCCAAGAAGAGGGTGTCCATGCTGCTCTCACACATAACGAGCTTCTCTTTCCAACTGGAGTCCTAACCCTATTTATAAAGCTATAGTCCTTCCCTGGGAGATTTGACTTAAAGGAAAACCAATTTATCTTCTAATTTAAGGTATTTCTGTACATTACACAAAGAACTAACAGTAGTGAAATATAAAGCGTTTAAATGAATGTCATGAATATATTCCCTCTTTCGTTCACCTTTACACAATGGCTTGACCCTACCACCCTTGTAAATGTAACCTTACAGTGTCACTGAAGATTCCTTAGGAAAACAACAGAGACTGGCCAACTGGTTCTTACAATATCTGTGAATTCGTGGGCCAATTTCGAAGGCTGGCCAGCCTAAGACTGGTTTCTGGTTTTGTAGCAAAACTTCCATCCTTTCCCTGATGTTACATGGTTGTTTCTGCTCTAATAGTACACAAAACAGCGGAGAGAGCATTGCTATTTCCTGGCTGAAGTCACGTCTTCTGAATGGAATTAAAAGTACACAAATAGGTTTTCATTATAAGGTGAATGCACCAATGTTGGAAAGTCTGTGTATATAGAAAAAAATAAATTGACACAACGGCAGGACTTTATCAACTGAAAACGTTGAGCGGGACTCACAAAAATAAAAATTGTTGACCAAAACTGACATGCCTGACCCAGAAAAACTGGCATATTAATTACTTCCCAACACTATGTACTGTGTCAAGAACTCTATGGAGACCTATTTTTATAGAATCACTTCAAACCCCGTAAAGCTGTCGTGAAGTCACAACTATATTACAGTCCATGTAGAAATCCATTGAGAATGATACCTTACCAAAACTAAACAAATGTTGTCTATGGACAACTGCAGGGGATATCCTGGAAATTACTGCATTCTCTCCGTAGGTAAAGTTTGTGTTTTAGCTAAGTGGATTCGCAATAGGAGAGGGTAAAGAGTCCAGGAAATCAACAGGCGAACTATTGTAAGCTCCAGGAATGTTCACAGCAAATTCTGGCCACTGGGTGGCTATCAATAACAAGCCGTCTTTGCATGGCATGATTCTGATCAAAACTGTTTTATTAATTGATTTAGCAAATTTTAAATTTGACAGTTATGGCACTACAGGAAACATAGCAGTGTCGTGACAATAGATAACTATGTACCAAGAATGTTGAAAGTGGGTTTGACATGATTCCAATGAAAGCTGGTTGAGTTATTGCAATTCCTAAAAATTAAAAAACTAAATAAATAAAAAAATAAATTAATAGTTTGGCCTGGTGGTGGTGCTGCAGCAAAGGTTATAGGGTGACCATTATCAATAGCAGCCCTTGCACTGGAAATGATCACCAGAAGTGTGACTTCATTCTCAGCAAAACTGATTTATTGCATTTGGAAATGTAAAGTCTGACTTGGGGGTCGCACCACAATAAAAGGTCATAAGGATTTATCCTGTATGTACCAGGAATGAGCACAAGAAGTTTCATTAAATTACCATACCAATGGTCAAATGATTGCATTTTTTTTTTCTTTACAATTTAAAAGTTTTAACCGGTGGGGGCGCTAGAGCAAAGGCCATAAGGTGACCAACATCAATAACAAGCCTCTTTCTGCACCAGAAATGATCCCAAGATGGGCAACATGATTCCCATCAAAACTGTTATTGCATTTGGAAATGTAAAGCTTGACCTGATGGTGGTACAACAGGAAAGGCTGTGGGGTCATACCAAACAAAAGGGGTTGTCCTTTATGTGCCAGGCATGAACAGAAAAATGTTTGAGCAATTCCCTTGAAAACTTATCAAGTTTTTGTGCTAAAGCAAAGGATCTGTGGCAGCAGTGGCAGTGACCAAGCCAAAACATAATATCCCCAAACACTTTGTTTCCAGAATATAATGAATATCCTTCATTTCAAAAACTTGTAAAGCAGTGATTTAATATAATGGTCGATATTTTGATGTGAAATCACCAAAATCACTCCATTATTTATCACTTGTCAACTGAAATACTACGAAATAATTCCCAGTAAAACACTTGAAATTCTACATGAAATGTCTTCAATTACATTTTGGTATTTGTTGCATTTAATTCGCTATTTTACAAACACTTTGAATGAAATAGCAAAAACTGCATAAATGACAAGAGATTCCAAACCTTTGAGTGATGGTGTAAACCCTTGATGACCGTATCTGATTGAATCCAGCCACCAGAGTGCTCTCATTCTTATTACCCCGTCCCACCGGAAGGGTGAGGGCAAGGGGTATTGTTTTTGGTTCGGTTTGTTTCTGTGTTTGTTTGTTTGTTTGTTTGTTAACACTTTAGCAGCAAAACTAATGGCCAGATTCACTCCAAATTCGGTTTAGGGATTGCCACTGACCCAGAATAGATGCCTACTGAATTTCGGAAAAGTGGGTCAAAGTATGTGCGAGGGGCGGGGTTTGTTGTGCCAGACACAACTTGTTTTCAGAGGTGTTTGCTCACAGAGATTTGTGTACTGGGTGGAACAGTAATGCAGTAGATTGAATGGTCACCTCTCTGGATGCAAGGTGCCAGGTTCTTGTTTTGGTATTTTATGTGTTATTTGAACCTGCCGGAATTTCCTCCAGACACTCCAGTTTTCTCCCACAATCCCGAGCAATGCAGGTGTACGTGTGTTTAGTCAATATCCCCTGCATATACACAAACAATGTTAAATGCATTTCTGTGTTTACGCACAATTTACAAGGCGCTGATATGTTATTGATTGGATAATTTTGACTTAGCTTTGTTGTAATAGTTACATAAAGATTGTATCATGCAAACATTTTACTAATGCTGATACATGGAACTATTTAATGACACATTTCAAGTGATGGTGAAATGCTTTAAAAATGTGCAATCACGTTTCGAAAAAATGCGCTTTGGAATATTGAAAGAGTAGAAAAGCACTTGCAAATGATTAAGATGATTAAGATCTTGAGAGTCAAGATTTCGAAGGAAAGATAAATGGCGGAAAACTTGAAGCGCCTTTTATTTGCTCAGGAAGAACAGGACTATTAGAAAACGTGAAGAGCCATTTGTACTCATTCAGCTTCAATAGAATTGGAATTAAATATTTATACAACCTATAACTGGCAATGTACACTATCTAAGGGATCACACTTCCCTGCTGGGCATTTTGAACTGAAGACGTGGCTGTCAAGTGTAATGTCTTGCAAAAGATGGGAATCTGAATAATACCATTGGCTAGAATTAAAAATGCAGTATCCTTTGACTATGATGATGCATTTTAAATCCAATTATGCTCTCAGGTCAGGATTGGTAGTCTATTTACTCCTCAATGTTTATCTCCAACCCTCCTGCAGTTTGTGAATTAGCTGGTGGACAAAGAGAACGGCAGACATTGAAAAACTGAACATGGAAGGCTCTGTGATAACAACCGAAAAAGCATCTGCAAGTTGAGCACGCAGTCAGATTTAGAGGAGCAAGCAGAAATAGCTTTTTTTCAATCTAATCGTACTGCAGGTAAATTAGCTTCCAAAGGGGCTGGAAATAATATTGCATTTCAAACTACCTCATTTTCTGTAAAGTAAAGTGATTATCAAACCCCCAAGGGTTTGTGGAAATGGATGTTTTTCAAAAACAAAAAAGAGCCGGATTACAAATGAATTGGCAAAAGTTTTTCTTCAAATGACAATCTGGAATCTGCTTAGATTGGAGGTTTGGACTCAATCAGCTTTCTTTAAATTAATTCTGCATCCGTGGCTATAAAACAAATAAACAGAAACAGAAATGCAACGAAAAACAAGTTCTGCTTCACACTTCACTAACAGTCAAAATATCCTGATTGACTGAAGTGTAATTTTGTCTTCCTCTGAAGTTTGGTCCAAGCTTCTGCACTAAAACAAGGCAGCTTTCACATGACAGGAACCACCCAAGAGGCAAATGCTTCATCTCTCTCTCTCTCTCTCTCTCTCTCTCTCTCTCTCTCTCTTTTCCACTTTTGCTCTGCTGTTTGATTTTTCTGTCTTCCATTTTTCATTTTTTTTACTCTGGCATACACAGCTCTTAAATCACCCGTTTTCACAGTTTAACTTGAACTATTTAAAAGAAACATACATTTTTGAGTGACAAAATTATTGGCTTTTTTTACGCAGTCTTTCTCATATTTTATATTCAGTACTAAACTCTAATGCTGATGGTGCTTCTCTGTGCTTATCTCCCTTGAAAAGGACATTTAAAATCCTAATGGGACCACCTGGGAAAATCAAACATACATAAACTTAAATTGAAAATGCGAAGCAGAAGGTGTAATGGGAAGACAGACTATAGAATTTAACTGTAAAGGTTTCATGAGGGAAGAATCGGGTGAAGGCCTTAAAAACCTCGAGATCTGTTTTATGTGTCCTTCTGACTGATGGCGATCAGAAGATCAGCCTCCCATTGGAACGCAGCAGATCCTGGGGTGGAGCATCAAGGGCCATCAGATTGATCTCCAAGGGATGGTTGAAATAAACACTTATTCATTTCAGGCAAACACCACCTTTTCCAGAATAAATACCCTGAGCATACTTGCGCTACGAGGGCATTATCTATGGGCCTCGTTTCGCCTCTGCTGAATACATAGAATTAAATGCAGGGATGACATATTCAGTTAAAGTCTTCCTATATCCCTCTTTCTCCCCCAGAAAACCCAGCTAACTCAGGCAACTAACAGATCAAACAAGATCACCGGTAGATGCAGCCCCCAGAGACAGTCCACCATGCAGAGAGCTGCTTACCGGCTCATGGAGACTTTATAATGTGTGGAGGTGATGTGGGCATTGTTTGCACGACTCATCTGATTTTCAAAGGATAAAACAAGTCAGCACATCTGGTGCAGCCATAAACACCTATAGAGAAAAAAGATTTAGCCTGAGAGCAAAAAAACACATTTGACAATTCTGTGATCCTGTGAGTGTTCGTCGTGAAATTGTACCAGGTGCAGCTAAAACAAACCAAAAGGCATCACGCAACATCTGCGATGCATTGTAGTGATTTATTCCGCTAACTTTACAGCAGTTCCATGTGGTTTTGTGGAAGGGTGGGATAATATGAGACAAAAAAGCCACCTGATGCATTACAGCCAAAAGTTAATGAATACTTCGTTGCAACCTTATTGAATATATAGAAACTTGGACATTTTAAAATTCTACACCTGAAATTTTAATTGATTGCGGAATTAATTGGTCAAAATGACCAGATTGGACAGACCTTCAGCTTCCCTTTGAGGGTATTGCAATGCAAATTTCAAATCCATTTCACCATTAGGATTTTGTGGCACTTTGAATAACCCTTCATTCCCGCACTGAAGGACCATTGAAACTAATTGGAGTCCAACCATGAAGCAGAATTGTATGAAAATAAAACACTTAAATGGAAGCAGAGAGTGTGTCCTATCAGCTCATACTGACCAATTCATTCCAAATTCAATTAAAACATCAGATATTTAGAGTCTAAAATTTCCATTTTCTATGTATGTCAATGAGGTTTCAGTAAAGTGCTCACAGACTTTTTACTGAATGGTTTATCACAATTTTGGCCACTTTTGAATGGAAAATGTGCTTTAGATTAATATAAACTTTCAAATTGGAAATACAAATGAATACCTGGTTAAGTGTTTCAGGTTTTGATGTTATAATTGCAAGTTAATACAACCTTAATTTAGAATATTTGGGAAGGCATGGAAAATGCACATAAAAACAGAGAGGATTGATTTCTAAATTTACTTTGCTCCGTATTTCATTGCAAATGGTATGAGGACAAGATATTTAATGTTCTGTCTGGTCAACCTCATCTTATTTGTAAATATACATACATACATACATACATACAGTGGCAGAGCTAGAACTGGGAAATGGGGGCCACGGATACGTCCCTTTATGACAACAATCAGCCCTGGCTGGTTCTCAATCATTTTCCTTTATTGGCGTGTTTTCTAATTATCGTAACAGGCAATTGAAGACAGGGTTTCTCTCCATATGCGATCTAACAGCGATGAAATAATGGGCTAAAGTCAGTCCAGTGGCAGAGCCAGAACTGGGAATTGGGGGGCACAGAACATCTGTTTAAAACAATTATTTGTCCTGACCTGTTCTCAGTCATTTTCATAATTAAAGATTCACTCCGAGAGCACTCCACATTTAACAGGTGCTGCTAGTTCTCCGGGATCGGGTAAGATGACAACCATTCAACTGGACGCATATTTGCTGCATTAAATCAGCGATATTCAAAATTGCATACCTGTCAACTTGCACGGATATGGCTTGAGTCTCACACTTTTTATGTTTAATTGCCGAGTGCCACTTTTTAATCAACCCAAGCTGTACCGTGAGTGAAAGGTGATATTTCATTGGAACATGGATCAGTTATTATTCAATCAACGCAAATTTAAGAAATGACCATGTGGAAATGAACACTTTATGTATGTAGTTTGTCTGTTTTTAAATGACGAATTTAAACAATCATGAAGTGCAAGTTAAATCGCCTGATGTGCGAAAAAGGTAGCTTGGAAGAGCAGTTTGTTTTTCGTAAAGCATTGGCCTATTAATAAGTAAATTATTTTTCTGTACTGAATTTAGCCCATTATTTCGCTGTTAGATCGCATATGGAGAGAAACCGTGTCTTCAATTGCCAATTACGATAATTGGAAAACGCGTTGTTACAACTGATAATGTTACAACGGACCAATAATGTAATAACTGCCCGATAATGTAGTAAAATTAACCAATAATAACTGCCTGATAATATAATAACTTCAACCGATAATGTAATAACTGCCTGCCCAATAATGTAATAACATTTTGACCAATAATGTAATAAAAAGTGTCCGCCCAATAATGTTTTTTTTTTTTTTAATTTAACCCATATTTTACCAGGCAGTCCCGTTGAGATCAATGATCTCTTTTTCAAGGGAGACCTGGCCAAAATGGCAGCATAAAGTGTAATAACACTCAACCGATAATGTAATAACTCAGTTCATTCAGTTCATCTGGGCGTGAGTGGGTGACAGTGTTTCCAGATCATCGAGTCAAATTCATGTGGGCGTGAGTGGGTGGCGGTGTTGCCAGATTATCGAGCCAAATTCATTTGTGTATGAGGGTCCAGCAGTGTTGCAAGATCTGTCGGGCCAAAGTTTACTAAGGGTGAGTGGGCAGGGTGCTGCCAGATGCTTCTTTTGAAAATCCATCAATCCATAGTCATCTAGCAATAGAATATGGCCAGCGTTAAGACTAATGGTGCAATAGGGTGTGTGAGGGCAGCGACCAGGGTCGCTGGTGAGGGTAACACGCTATTATTCTATAATTTTGAATAAAGCAAATGTGACTTCTTTTGGTGCAGATTTCCCTTTTGAAAAGAGTCTTAAAATCCGAGGCACTCTGATCATGAGTTTAAAAATCCTTTATTATAATGGGTGCCGCCAACGCATTTCGACTCATGTCTTCATCAGGGCAGTCTTCATCAAAAGGGAAATCTGCACCAAAAGAAGTCGCATTTGCTTTATTCAACCTTGTTTGTCCTTATCCTGGAAGAGCACCTGATCCCTCAAAAAAGTTTTTTGACCCAACACAGCACTGGGCTTCTCCTCTTTCTCTAAACGCTATTATTCTATGTTTGTGCACGTGACCTAGCTCCTAGTGACTGTGACGTCAACAGTTCGCCCGTCATTGCTCGGGCAACGGCTGATGAACTGTTGACATCACAATTACTTTGGACTTAGGTCACGTGGTACCCACACACGCCCTATTATGAATCCGGGCTGATTTGTTGGTTGCATCAGAGTCAGGCGTCGGACTGGATGGAGCGGACAGAGTTAGTATCGGAAAACACGGGTGACAATATGGATTCAAATGAAGTTGGAATCAGTTGGAAAAACTGATTTGCGTTAAGGCCGGTCTTTAATGGCCATTTTGTTCTCAGGAAAGTCGGCCAGACCGATTTAAAATTTCAGGCGCACCTCCAGGCGGGTAATAGGGTAATCTAATGTGGGAGGCATTGGGCAGATTCATGCAAACTTCCGTTCCGAGTGTGGTTCCTCGCAGCCTGTAGTTCATGGCCGAGCTCTTTATCGAAATACCAAGGTCTTGTCTGAATCAGGGATCAGCACGCCTGTTTAAAGTTTTAGGCCAGTGGGAAAGAAAACATTCAGTCGTGAATAATCAGCGAAGTGTAATAAAAAATAATGCAATCTGCAACATGATTTCAAATGTACTTTTACAGTTACAAAATTTGTGAGTTTTAAATTCAACGAGCACAGTATAGTATGGCACAGGCAAAAAATTCCACTATTTTGCCGACGTCTCTTACATCAGTCTCTAATGATGATTACAATAGCACCATGAATTTGGCTCGATAATCTGGCAACACTGCTGCCCACTCACGCCCACATGAATTTGGCTGGATACATCTGGCAACACTACCCCCTTCATGGCCGTCCATTTTCTCCCCTTCAGGTCCCGCTCATAGGATCAGACATTTTTTATTACATTATTGGTCAAAATGTTATTACATTATCGGGCAGGCAACTATTACATTATCGGTTGAATTTATTACATTATTGGGCAGTTATTACATTATCGGTTAATTTTATTACATTATTGGTCTGTTATTACATTAGTTGTAACACGTGTCAATAAAGGGAAATGATTGAGAACTAGCCAGGTCTAATTGTTGTCATAAAGGGACGTGTCTGTGCCCCCCTAATTCCCAGTTCTAGCTCCGCCACGGCATACATATACATCCATTACTGCCATTCGGGCTTGTGACAATTTTCCAAAAAATGAAAAATGAAAAGTAATGGGATAAATAACCAAATAAATAAATAAATAAATAATCATGTGACTTGAAACAGCTGATGTCAACAGGTGATTGTAATAATGATTTGGTACAAAAGCAGCATCCAGGAGAGGGCAAGTCCTTAAGGAGCAAAGCTGCACTGAGGATCATTAATTTGCCCACAAATGTGCAAGAAAATCACAGAAATGTTTAAAAAGAATGTTCCTCAAAGAAATAGCAGGAAATATTTGAATACTTAGCGGTCTAAGGTGCATAATATAATACAACCCCAATTCCGATATAGTTGGGACAAAGTATAAATTGTGAATAAAATCAAAAGGCAATGACTTTCAAATCACACCAGCCAGTATTTTATTCACAATAGAACAGAGACAACATAGCAAATGTTGAAACTGAAAAATGTTTCTATTTTATCCACAAAACGACCTCATTTCAAATTTGATGGCTGCTACAGGTCTTAAAAAAGTTGGGACAGGGGCCTGTTTACCATGGTGTAGCATCCCCTCTTCTTTGTAACACAGAGTGGAGGCATCTGGGCTTTGAGGAGACAAGTTTCTTGAGTTTAGCCATTGGAATTTGATCCCACTCTTGTTTAATCCAGGCTTCCAGCTGCTGGAGAGTTTTGGGTCTCCTTTGACGGACTTTCCGTTTAATTATGCGCCGAATGGTCTCAATTGGTGAAAGATCAGGACTGCAGGCAGGCCAGTTCAGCACACAGACTCTTCTACTATGAAGCCATGCTGTTGTAATAGCTGCAGTATGTGGTTTTGCATTGTCCTGCTGAAATACACAAGTCCTTTGGAATAGATGTTGTCTGGAGGGGAGCATATGTTGCTCTAAAACCTTTATATATCTTTCAGCATTCATGGTGCTTTTTAAAACATGCAAGTGTCCCACACCATATGCACTAATGCATCCTCATACCATCACAGATACTGGCTTTTGAACTGAATGCTGATAACAGGAGGAGTGGTCTTTCTCCTCTTTAGCCCGGAGGACACAACGCCCATGATTTCCAACAAGAATGTCAAATTTGGACTCATCTGACCACAGGACACTTTGCCACTTTGCTCCATGTCCATTTTAAATGATCCGTGGCCCACAGCACATGGCGGCGCTTCTGGATCATGCTCAACAATGGCTTCCTTTTTGCATGATAAAGTTTTAGGTGGCATCTGTGGATGGCACGGCGGACTGTGTTTACAGACAGTGGTTTCTTGAAGTATTCCTGGGCCCATTTAGTAATGTCAATGACAGAATCATGCCGGTGAATGATGCAGTGGCGTCTGAGGGCCCGAAGATCACGGGCATCCAGTAAAGGTCTTCGGCCTTGTTCCTTACGCACAGGAATTTTTCCAGTTTCTCTGAATCTTTTGATGAGGTTATGCACTGTCAATGATGAGACCTTCAAAGCCTTTGCAATTTGACGCTGAGGAACATTGTTTATAAAGTATTCCACAATTTTTTTTTACGCAAGCTTTCATGGGTTGGAGTGCCTCTGGCCATCTTTACTTCTGAGAGACTCAGCCTCTCTAAGACATCCCTTTTATAGCCAATCATGTTACACGCTTGATGCCAGTTAACTTTTTTACTTGCTAAATATTCTTTCAGCTGATTCTCTTATATATTAATTGCTTTTTCAGCCCTTTTTTGCCTGTATCCCAACTTTTTTGAGACCTGTTGCAGCCAGAAAATTTGAAATGAGCTCATTTTGTGGATAGAAATGTAAAATGTCTCAGTTTCAACATTTGAAATGTTATCTATGTTCTATTGTAAATAACATATTGGCTCATGTGATCTGAAAGTCATTGCATTTTGATTTTATTCACAATTTACACTTCGTCCCAACTATTTCGGAATTGGGGTTGTAAAAGATTGAAAGTAATCTGAAGGAATTTCTGTGTGTAAAGGGCAAGGGTCGTAAGCCTAAACTGAATACCAGTGATTTCCAATTACTTAATATAGCACTGTAGCAAGAGCCGTCATTTTTCTATGTATGAGTGACATCACCATATGGGCTCAAGATTGCTTTAACAAACCTTTGTCAAGTGCTATAATATTTAGAATCGTTACATTCACAAATTCCAGTAAAAACTTTATTGTGCAAAAGGGGAGCCATATGTTAGCTGTCCAGAAGTGCCGTCGAGTTCTCTGTGCTTGGGGGCATCTGTGATGGATCATCACACAGTTGAAACTGGTATTGTGGTCAGACAAATCAACTTTTTGGGTCTTTTTACTCTTGGATAAGCAAAGCTTAGGAAGGAGTGTTGTGATAAGACTCGAGCATCACTCACTAATCAATCAATCAATCAATCAATCAATCAATCAATCAATCAACCAATCAATTTGCCATTAGCACGACCACGGGCAGTAAGATTCACAAACAGCTTATCCAGGAGTTAACGATAGTGTCACTGATTTAGAAATGGAAGCTATGTGCTCTGGACCAAAGGTCTGAGATTTTATTTCAGCCACATATCTAAAAAAAAAAAAAAAAAAAAAAAAAAAGGTTAACTGATTCAAAAACTAAACTGGCCATCAACAGTTATAATGCTGCTTATAATACGATAACAACACAATTCATTCAGTATGCAAACACATAGCAAATACTTCTGTCCCGCAAGAACACTATCTGCATTGGTGGCGCTGCAGGACTAACCCTTTTTAAGAGTCTGTGGTCAAACCGTCCGCACTAGACGAATTATTTCAGGGAATTAGAATTATACGAGGAGGGAGAGGAAAGGAAAAAAAAGCGGTCGATCTCGAAATTAATATTAAATTATCCCCTCCCCGTGACGTAACGGTCTAGTCCCGGGTGCGCAAGTCTGTGGTCCCGTCTTACCAGATATCAGATAGACTCATTTTCAACAAACGCTGAGAGCACTGTTCAGCTTGCCTGTGCCCGGCGCTTTCTCACAGCTTGCCTTTGAAGTTCGTTTATGCGACGAGCGTTTCTTCTGGGGTTGATCCAGCCTATGCCATTGAAACAACTGAATATAGCCAGGGTAAGAAGCTGCGAATCGGCAAAAAGACAGAGGGAGAGAGAGGTCATTGAGTCCTATTCGATTTCATCTTAAAATCATGAAGACGCTGAGAATATCGCTGGTCTTTGTACTCCTGGCGATGGGGCTGTCCACCGTCCTCTCTGGAAAAGGTGGGTGAAGGTAAACTTATTAGCGGCAGCTTTCTGAGATCCCGTGCACCAGCGCTCTTGAGGCTATGTGATGCTCTGTCTTCTTGGAAGGTGTGGTGTGCTTGCTGGAGGTTTCTTTACCATCTGCTGTAGAGACAGCTCTGAGTCACGTAACTGGAGAAAATAGCAACGATTAGCACGAAAGACGTGCGCCCGAAAGTATGGTTCTGTTTATCCATCACCCTTCGCTGTCTTGAGTTTTTAGGAGACGCGGGGTTGGGTTTGTTTCATTAATTGGCGCGTGGCATTCGCAGCTTCCCCTGCAGTGATTTGTTATCGCTCAGTGCAAGTTTTCCTCTGCGCCTTGACATCAGAGCCCTTACTTATTATTATTATTATTATTATTATTATTGTTGTTGTTGTTGCTGTTGTTGTTTTGTCGCTCTTAGTACTGTTATTTGTATTGATGACAAAAAAAGAAAGAATTTGCAGTTGTGAATGCAGGGAATATGAAACAGACGAGTCTGAGTTTAATCACTGGGTTCAGCTGAATGCTGATAGATCCTTGTGAAAGTAAGACATTTTGTCAATCTGCTGACGTTTTCTCCGCCCGGCTTATCTCTGAAGTACCAAAATACTGTTCTTGTTCCGAATTTGACTTCGCGTGTTCGAAACCTGTTATCACTCCGACCAACAATGGAAACACCTGCTAAAACAATAGTCAGATGATACCGCCCAATTTGTACGTAGAACTGTTATTTATAAGTTCCCGTCATTGTCATTTGTGCGAGCTAGTAACTCGCCTTATGGCTTAGCGAAGGACAACCAAGCTGAGGCATATACCTCCATGATCTTTTCTTTATTTTAGATTATTATAAAATGATGGATACAGGTGGGCAACTTTGCATGCTTTTTAGCTGAGAGGGCCAACACAAGCTTTTGTGTTTTTAGGTCGCGACGATGCACTGGCTATCGCGTTTCAAGATCCAGTTTCCAAATAGACTAGAAGAAAAGTATATCTTGGGGGAGAAATGAACTACCCACACTTCCGGGGGTTACTGTACAGTGCTGCTAAATCGAGCAGAACATCAAACCATATTGCTGTCAATTTAAGCTCTCCTGGCAGATTTTAAGTTTTCTCTAGGCGAAAAGTCCACCATTTCAAAAACGCTTTGTCCACTGTGACTTGCAAATATTGCGCACTTAAACAGAAAAATATGACACATTCATAGTTACTCAGAAAGTCAACTTTTGATGTTCATGAAGAAATGTAAAGCTTACATGATATAGGAGATGCCTTAAAGTTGTGCTTGAGCACCTGTGGAGATGGAAATTAATCTCATCTAATTTGAGAAACAAAGCACTCTCCGTTGATCACAGCCCCCTTGAGACATATATTTAATCTGAATGTACGGCAGAATTGAACCACAAACTGAATATTGTTACATAAATGCAAAGCCATTTTGAAGGCAATTAATTTGCTCCTGGATAA
This sequence comes from Gymnothorax javanicus, assembly GCA_029692085.1. NCBI lineage: Eukaryota > Metazoa > Chordata > Actinopteri > Anguilliformes > Muraenidae > Gymnothorax > Gymnothorax javanicus. Next base: position 25,934,590 of record CM056195.1, on the reverse strand, counting down.
CTGTTATGGTCCTGATAATGTTTGTAGAAATGAACAAATCTCGGTTGTGTGCAATGGTCTTGAATACGACGAATTTGGCTGTCTTAAAAAGTCCTTTTGCCAGAAAAGCCTGAAGCTTCTCTTTTTCCTAATTCCAAAATATCACTGCCTGAGTTTTGATGGCTCTTTTTTTTAATTTGTTTGAGCCCAGTTTGCAGCTCTTTCATTTATCTACTCATCCACAGAGTTTTTATAAACCCTTTCAAACATGTCATTATCAAATATGCTTACAGGGCCATTATCACCTGTGGAAAGCAGATTGGTGTTTTTCTCCCCTAAATGCACTTCTCTTTGTAATAACTTTGAATTTTTTTAATACCACTGCTGGTCTCATTTATTTTTTCTGAGTGAATCCATGATAGTGTGTGAGGGAAAACAAATTAAGGCTGTTTATAATTTGAGGGCTTTTTGGAAAAAAAAGGCTATAGAGGCTTTGATGCCTGATGGTCAGGAAGTAATGGTTTTCTACCTCCCGGATCTACCTGTTTCTTTTTCAGAGGTCCTCTCGGATATGTAAACATAGGATATTGGCTGTTAGACTGAAATATTAGATGGGATGTAACCAAAAGGATTACAATATTTTTTCAATACAAGGTACGGTCTGTGGCACTATAATGTGCTGCTTGTCGGCAGTGTGTGTTCATTTGAAGTGCAATGGCAAATCAACAGGGGGTGAAGCAGGCATGAGAAAGAACACTTTCAGAAGTACCACTTCTTCCCTGTGTGCTCCCTTGCAGGAACAGCTGAAAGTCCTCGAAGAACACTTTATAGGACATTGAGATTTTCTGTAGTTTCTAAAAACTCCCGCACTGGAAGAATTAAGAGGGCATGCTGAGTCTGAACAAATAAAACCCAATTTGAAAATCATGGTGGATTTATGTCTGCCTTTTCTGAAAAGAAAAGCGTTGTTTTAGTGGCGCATAAATCCTTCGCCTTGGAGATACGACACTCATAACTCTTGGCCTTCATATTGTGACTGAAAACAGCCATGCCTGGGAATGTGGTTGCATATTTCACTGATGTTGCTTAGCGAGTGGACGAGCACAGAGTGCTGTGGAGGACACGGCAGGAGGGCCCTCCCCTTCCTCTCTCATTTACAAACAACTACACCATTTCCCTTTGCTCTCCACACGTTGATTTTTTAGAGGAGTCCCTGGTGTTCTCTTGGCAGTCTGAGTGTGGCCACGCAACATTAATTCCATCATTAATGGCGGAGTGGTCTGAGAATACTCCAGTGGGGAGGTGGGCTGCTGGGCTGTGGCCAAACACAAGAACCTGTGCAGATGGCTTCGCTCGGTCCCTTAGGTCACTGCTGGCTATTGTGTGCTGGGAAAACATTCAACACTGCATCGATTTCTGTTTAGCGCCTCGGAGGTGCCAAGAGACGAGAGGGGAAAAAAAGGCCGCAGACGCAAAATAAAACCGGCAAATTGACTTTAATAGTATTTAGAATAAATGTGCTCTGTGTTATTTGAAGTAGCTACATCAGGGAAAGCAAGAGCAGGACTGATTGCTTGCAATTGAATAAGAGTAATAAACACAATTAAGGGGAAAAAATGAAAGTTGTTTTTGCTTTGCGGCCACCCTTTAGCCTTTTCAGCTGAGCCGCAAAAATAGCTTCTCGAAATACAGATGGACCGGGTGCTCTTGTTCTCTGCAAGGGAGACATACTAAAATAATCTGCGAGAGGCTCATGTCTTTCTCGCCTTATGTGCTTCAGTAAGCATGGAAGTGCTTTAATATTGGCCTCTGAAATGATGGAGATGGAGGCGAGAAAAAGGAGTCATTACATTAAAAGCATGGCCCTTTGTATATTGTACATCGCATATTACTGCCAATGTTCCCTCAAGAAGAATTTAAGTTTGGATTCATTCCTTTTCCTGTCTTGTACCTTTAACAGTGTGAGAATTCTTAGGACTTATGTAAGAGGTCATCTCTGAGGCATAATAAATTTGACTCCCAAATAATGATATGCATACATGTCTTAACGGGGCAGTTATTGTTTTGTCAGTTTGTTTGCATGATATCGAAACGTTTAAATTCCCGGAAAATAAAACAAATGAACTGGTTTTGTTGAGCTTTATAGTTCTACTGCTGGAAGCTGGGTGTTTTTAAGCCCCATCATTCAATTACACTTTCAGCTTTATTGATCACTTGCTATGGCAATTCAATTTACATATTTGTATTAAAACAACGATGACTTGTTCTTCAAGGAAATTAAGCTCTGGCATGACAGGAGATAGGCTAGATAGCCTCTGAATAGTTCTGTGATCTTCCCTCCTGGTTTGCACCTTGTGTTATTTCCAGTCTAGCTGGCTAGTCTGTCAATGAAGTGACACATGAAAGGCCGTAATTGTTAAATGTCCTTGGGCCTCTGTGTTCTGACATTCCAAGGGACTGAATTGTGTGTATATTGAATTGACCTCGCCTTCTGTTTGATAAGTGGACATCTGTGCATCATGTCTCAATGCTCTTCAGCACTAGCAAATGCAAAACATGTCTGAGTTGTATGTGTTCTGGTGTTTCTGATGTATTGTATTATTTTTTGTCCTGCAACGATTTTACTGAGGGAGTCTCTTAGAGAATGGAAGTTGCCTGTCTAGTGACCATAACAAAGGCACATATATCTGTTTTTAGTTATGTTTCGATTTTTTGTTCAAGAAATTCAGCAACATGAAATATATTTATTTAATCGAGTCTTTTGAAATAATATAGCTATCTACTATACAGCATTCAGCATTTCACTGTTTGCTGTCTTTGCAAATTAGGCATGTAAGTGGGGAGGGGGAAAAATTCTGACAGTAATATTGAAGCATGGGAGCCAGTGAGCTTTTTCAATGCGAAGTGGCTTGGTTTTTTGCCTCACATTCACTCCCTTAACTAGTCAAGCATGGACTTGGTGGTGTCCTTCTAAATGTTTATCCTTGCATTGCTGGTATTACCCACATAGAATTATTTCAAATCACAGATCCTGACCTTATTTTCCCTTGGGTGTTGGCTTTTAGATGCAATTTTAAGAACAAGCTGCATTTTTTATACTTGTCTCTGGCATGGATGCCGATTTTTTTTTTTGTGTTGAAATGAATGTGCAACTGTCTATTTGCGTGATTATTAGCCAGGCATGTGTAAGGTACAATGGACTTTAATAATAAAGAGAGTTTTAGGGACTTGTCTTTGTGACTGGACAGGCTGCTCCACTCCCTACATGTCTGTTTGTTTAAAATAAGTAAGCACTCAAAACGGAGGCCACTGATAACACCTATGATACATAGTTTATCCTGATTTTGAAGGTATTTAACTGACTAACATATGAGCTGACAAATAAAAATCAATCTGGTTGGATTGAGCACATGTTGCGAGTAATTGGTTCCTTGCAATCTGCTCCATGTGTGATGCTGGCCTGACGAGGGGGTCTGTTTCAATTAATCTGCGGGGTTTGTGCTATTTCTGACTGTTTTGACAGGGGGCGACAGCGAGCTCTCTGCCCTGCAGAACACTTGTCACTCGGAGCTCCATGTACGACAGGGATCCTTATTGTAAAACCTATTTTATTCTTAATCCAGTTTTATTGTTGCACGCAGTATAAATTGCATTACATAGACCTGTTATCAAAGTCTGCAGCTGCACCGAGCCGGCAGCGACGTTTAGCTCACCGTGTGGATATATAAACATCGCACAGTTCCTTAAACAAGACTTGACACATCGTCACGCTGAATGCTGGCTGACTTACGGCCTGACTCCTTCTCGTCAACAGATTGCTAATGCCCGGGAAATGAGCGCAGAAACACAGATAAAATCCACATTTAACTCAGACAACTGTAAATAGATTGTATATTGAAGGAGAACTTGCTGGAAATTGTGAGAGAACGAGAAGGGAATGTTGGGAATTGGATGTATGTCTGTATGTGCATTAAAATGGCAGATTTGCAGGTTATCAGTTTGGTGTTCAATTATGGCAAAGGCAGATGGCTCCTTTCTCCTGGCCTGTGAGGACATACGGTATTTCTGTGTTTACTATGTATTTTTAAAGTGGGCCAAACACTTATTGAGCTACATGCTGTGGACTCCCGGCCTTCATTTCGCCCTCTGCTTGGGCAGTTAATGCCAAAAAAGTCTTGCTGTTTCATACCTGCTTTAGTACCTTATCTTCACTCCTCTAAGGTGGAAAAGAATTACCTCTAGTTTTGGCTGACCCAAATTTTAGAGAAGTGCAGACCCTCTTTATGTGTTTCTATATCTGCTTTTGTGTTGTACAATGTGACAATACATAATGCAGGCCAGGTGCCCAAACAGCTGCCTCACGCTTTTTTACTTTCAGGTCAGAACTGAGGACGCAGCCGTCTGTGCTGCACTGGAAACTGTAGCCCTCATGTATTTGTTCATATTCCCTTTGTAATGGGCTTTGGTGTTGTGTAGCTGCTAATGGCCAGAAAGTATTTGTTAAAAGACAAAGGGCAAGGCCATTGTAGACAAAGCTATGCTGTTGTAGCACATTTTTGACATTAATGCTCACAGACAGAGGGAGATGGAGGTTAGTGCGTGTGTGCTTGTTAGTGCACGCATTGAGTGTATGTGTGTGTGGGCATGTGTCTGTGTGCCCTTGTGTTTGTATGATATGTGTGTGGGTGAAACAAATTTTCATGTGTCCAAATTGCGTGTGTTTCTATGTGTGTGTGTGTGTGTGTGTGTGTGTGTGTGTTTACGTGCATTTCTTTGACACTGACAGCAGGAAACATGGCCGTGTAATGAATTCTCTCCACATATCAGCCGCAGTATTCATTTATCAGGTTCAGGAGCGAGGAGCGAGGAAACGAAGCGCTATCTCCATCCCCTGGAGACCTCCCACCTCCGCACAGATCCGCGCCTAATCGCTCTGTAAATGTGCTCGTTACCATTTCTGATGCCTATCCCAATCTACTTCTGTACATTTATAAAATGACATGGGGGGGCAGTGACTGCTTTGCGGGCAAACATATTGATTCATGAAATAATAATGTTGTAAGAATGTTTAAATAGAAATACTGATTCGAACACGCTCACAAAGCACTGTCTAGTTGATGCAGCCTCGCTCTGCTGATTTGCGTGTAATGAATAGCATATGGCACTGACAACTGTTGCTAGCGGGGGAAATGGCTGCAGCGTTGACTATGCAGAAGCAATGATAAAACAAAAATGAAGCGGAGAAGGATGTAAAGGGAGATCCAGTGTTGGAATTAGTGGGGAATTGTTTTGAAGATGTGCTGCGTGCGTTATAATATTTAACTATCGTGTTATTGGCTCTGTGTTGGCTGAGAATGTTGGCAGACAAAAGAGAATTGAAAGCTGGTCCCTCCAAAGGAGAATTAATTTTCTTGGTACGGTTTGAAAGAATTATCTTCTGCTTCGTCCTGCAGCGACACAGTCTAGATTCATTCATTAAAAATGTGTCCTCTACTCATGCAAACATTTCCATATTTTGAAAGTCAATTTTTAAGTACAAACAGTCTTTCAAATTATAATTTAATCACATAAGATGGACATTTTGTTGTTTTCGAAGGGAAAGTGGGAGTCGGACGCTGCGGATGGCGGGAATCGGACCTACAATGTGATGCTATCCTGCTGCTCTATGACCTTTGTGTTTTTTGGGATCAAAAACAGAAGCCTATGAGGCATATTGTATTCCAGCATACTGTCCAAAGACACTGTGAGTGGGACCTCACTACGCCCTTTGAGCACGGGAGAAGAATTCTCTCACCTTTGAGACATGGTGAATTCCCCTGAAGCCTTTGGCTGCTAGGGGTAGAGCAATAATGCATGAGTTATAGCCCCAGCACAGATGTGCAGCCCCTGTCACCCCTCCCACGGTCCACTGTACTACAGCCCTGCCATCAATCCCGCCCTCTTATGAAGCTACTGTCACGGTGCAATGTCCGTATATAAGCTCTGATATAGCTGGGGACCGATGGATGTGCGGTACGTGAGTTTATGTGCTTTGAGTTTGAGTGCGTGTGAAGAAGAGTGTGTGTGTGTGTGTGCGTGCGCGCGCGCGTGTGTGTATGTATGTGTTTTTGTTGTTTGTGTGTGCGAACAGCAGAGGAGGGTGGGTGGGATGAAGGTCCATTTGCAGTCATTGGCTATTACAACCTCGCAATACGGGTCAGTGCACCTCCTCCATCCTGTGAAATCTGTCGACGCTGTGCGTATAACAGAGCGGTAGAGTGCAAGCAAAGACCACCTCCCCTGATACTGCATCTCCACACCAAATATGGACCTCACTGAGGCTCACTGTGATGTTCAGTATAACTGGCCTGGGGCTTATTTTAAAGAAGAATCATGAAGGCAATACTAATGCAAAGAAGCTCTGCAATTCTAACAAATCCTCAGCCTTTGTCCCTCTACTCAGTCACATCTTTTGCACATGCTCTGTTGCCAGGGGTTCCCCTCGGACACACTCCCATCGGAAGGCTGGTTATTTTTCCAGGACTGGGAGGTTCTAATTTATCCCAGTGTGTATTGTGTGTGTACATGTACAGGCCTTTGGCTCTTCCTGAGAGGTTCCTGCACTGCTCTGTACTCCGAGCAGTGACAGCTGTCCCGGAGGATCCCTGAAGGGTGTCACTAATGGCAGCTGACTTGCCAACGCTGTGTGTTTGTCCTGTTGTTTTTTTACTTCCAATAAATCAACATAGGATTTTCCTCAGTGGAACTAGGTGCATTTGTACAACCAATTTGTGCTGTATTACTCATGGGGACGAGAGCCATTAACAGCTGTTGAGTCACAATCCTATTATTAGTCGGCACCATTTCTGTTATTGCTGTTAAAATGCAAACGAAAGTTGCTTGGCAGCATGAATTAAGCATCTCTGCTGGGTAGTTTTGCCATCATACTAACTTGCATATCATTGATTACCAATGTGTTAAGTACAGTTCAGCAAATATATGTATTGGATATACATTATGCTTTCAAAATTGATTTTACATTCAATTCTTAGTCTCAGTTTGATGCATATTTTTGATTTACAGTTACAGTTATATGGACACATGGTTTTATGCATCTGTTCGCTGAAAATTATCAGTCCATGGCTCAAACTTAATGGGAATTGTGTGAATTGTGTGAAATAGAACTGATCAATTTGCATTATTGCTGTATGTGTGTGTTTACACACACATACACACACATACACATGCGTCTGGAAAAACAGACGCATGGTCAGCTCAGAACACCAGGAAGTCACCTGAGTTTCCTGGAATTAAAATGTGATTCTTGATTTTCTATTCTCTGCTGGTTTGGGCATACAGACATGGCAGGCTGTTGATATCTGTAAAATTCCACTGCGTTTCCGTAGGCCAGGTGTGCTGTATTGTTCCTGACCTGTCACCAGGTCTGTGGAGGATTTGACTGGAGGGCTAGTGTCTCTGCTGCTCGCTTCGTGCTTTGTGTGCAAGTTGGCTCCAGCCTTGTCAGAGGGATCTAGGTCAGAGCTTACCGATCCGTCTGCCTGCCCGGCGCTCCCTCCGGAGCCCATGGCCTGGCTGCAGCTCCATTTAATGGCCTCCTAATTGTTACTGCAAAGGCTGGTTGAGTCTTCCAGAGATGTGGACTTCTCCTCTGGGCTTCCACCCCCCCCATTTACATTGAGAATGAAAGAAGAATTCACACGAATAGACTTGACCTGACAGCACCACAAATTACAGCTAGAGCCATTTGGAGGAATTTGTCAGCTTTTTTCTTGCTCACTCAGGTGGAATGAGTGGTGTTTTGTTGGTAGCTGCTCACAGGAGTGGTGGTCTGCCTGGGCGTTGGGGGACACAGAGATACAAAGGTGGCTCTCTTAGATCCGCGACTATTATAGAGCTTTATGGCATTTCCACCCTATACCGTCTTCAGGGAACCTGATAACAGGATCTTGAGTCATTAAGCTCCTTTCTTCCTTCATTCTCCGGGTTACTCGGCACAAGAAAACATTAAATTGGACTTTTTTTTCTCTCTTTGTTCTTACATGCATCCCTCTTTTCTCCTATCAGGACAGTAGGGAGGAGTTGTAATCTTGCTCTCTCGCTCTTTCACTCTCTTGCTTTGCCAGTGCTTGATGTTGAACTGGAGTCGTCTGGCTTCATCCTGCTTTAGCTGGATTGGCTTGGCTGTCAGGTGTCCTAGTGGCACCCAGAACCAAGTAGTTAGGAGATTTTGTGGGCAATGTCTTTTACCCTCCGTTTTCTGCATAGCCAGCAGCGTATGGCATACTATTAATGTCTCTAGTCGAGTGAGAAGTAATGTAATTTGTGTGCATGGAATCCAGGCATGAATGCTGACTATCTGGGGGCCATACCCCATTTGCTCAGCACTGGAATAATGTTATCAGTGCTTGCTGCTACTGTTGTGTAGGTCTATCCATTTTATATAACTGCGATGCAGTCCAGGGAGTGGCCTGTGACTCAGTCATTCTTTTTTCAATATCTTTCAACAATGAAAGTTAATGCAGAGCTGGAGCCAGTATCAGTGTGTCCGTAGAAATCTTTAAATGGACCAGGCCATTTTATTTCGCCAATTATATCTGTACTCTTTTGGTAAAATGCAAGTAGAGTTCCACAATCTAAAGTGATACTTTGAAAGTCTGCATCAGCTCATTAGCACGTTCAGTGGCTCGGAGTCACAGACGTAATTATCACCTCTTAAGCATGGAACCTCCACTGCAAAGCTAACTGGAAACTGTTTGTGCATGGAGGATGTATTGTCATGATGACTGATGGCTCTTTCTGCTGGAAACACCCACTTTACCTTTAGGCGAAGGACTTTGGTCAGCAACATTAAAAAAAAAAAAAAAAAAAAAAATCCTGCCATCGACCTTAACTATTGCACATGTTTTTGCCATTACCTGCAGCAAATGTTAAGTTCAAGAAGAGCATGATCTCTAAAATGATGCCATTTATTTTATTGGCAACATGTTTACATGTTTCATTGGTTCTCTCTTCTCACATCTCATTTCTACTATGCCGCTTATCCTAAGTCATAATATATTCCCACAGGTAGTGAAGTTATACTATAAACAACATCAAAGAAGGCAGTAGCGGGCATTACAGGAGCCTGATTTATTCCCTGGCTCTGTATTTGTGCTGTTTTTCAGAACAGAATTGGCAGGGATGCAAGCTTGGTTGCCATCTACAAATTCTTTTCAGAGCGAAACGTATGGTGCAACATGATTGCTCTTGAACTGATGGCTGAGGGCAGCCTGCTGCTTCAGCTTAAGCTGTGTGTTCAGGTGAACACCTGATGAAGAAGAATGATGGTAGAACTGAAATATGAAGGGAAGTAACTATACAGACTAATCCTCTGCTGTATAATACTGAGTGTCCTGGGAAAGACAAATAGCGCAAACATGAAGAAACCCTTATCTCATGATTAACCGTGGTCGTGTTCGCTTGTTTAGTCTTCACTGAATGGGGACTCATCTTTGGTCTGCATGGTTCACCTCCATGCTCATAGCGAGTCCATTATCCTCTCAGACATATACCATGTGAAAATTCTCTCAGAAGGCTGGATTCAATTCAAATTTTTTGTGAAGGTTAATTAAACATTCATTTTTTATTTCTCATGGCTTGAACTGAAAATATATGAATGACAACCATTACGGATTAACATGAAGCGTCATTAAATCTTGTTCTTGTTCTGTTGGGTCAGCAGCTGTCAGATGTATTTGAGTTTTAAAAGATGAATGAAGACACTGTTCCCACAAATTATCAGAACAAGCATTTGACGTTTGATGAGCGTGGTTCCCAAAAGGATATTACCATGCATGGTTGTGCTTATGCATATATTTATGTTTATTTTTCTTTCTAGTTGATGGCTATGAGATGATGTGTACTTCATGTCTGCCATTTCAGTATGGTGAGCAAAATGAAAGGATTTCAATGTATCAACGACATATGCTATCTCTGATTGTATATGAGAAGTCTGTGAACATCAGGACTTTTGTGTTGTCTTTCATGGCTGATGCATGCATTACTACACTCCCTGTCTGAACTCTGACCCTACTAGAGTTCTTTCAGTGACTGGAGCATGATGCTTGCACATAGTGCGAGATGGGTGAAGATGTCCCTCCAGAGGATGATGTATATTTTTGCATTGTTTATAATATATATCTTGCCACCATTTGGGTGAACTGTCCTCTTACTGAAACTCCAGAACCCCATCAGTAATCAGTTTTTTTCAAAACTTGTAATGCAAATGACAGAACTTTTTCAATGCATATTTTTTAAAAACTATTCTTTTTTTAAATAGTGCAAAGAGTAGAATATTTAATGTAGATTTTGTTTTCTATAATTTTAACTATTTGTCTTAATTAGTGGTGGCGGCTGCTTAGGTTAAAACAGGGAAAACACAAAAAATCCCTTTGAACTGCTAAATTCTTTAACCTGTTTTTCCATTATTAGCAATGTGTCAACAGCAAAAACACTCAACGGGTGTAGCCAGTTCTCAACAACATGTTATGGTAAGGCGAGAAATCGAATTCTGCGTTTGCCAAATTTGGCAAAATATATGCTACATTATTCAAGATTGTGGCTAGGTGTTGCTAATAATTGTTTTAATCTCAATAATTAAGCACAGGTAGCCTGCATTGCAGACTATTCCACGAGTGAATGTGGAAAATAATAGAGTTATTTATCTTTTTTGTAAAGCGTAGGGGTGCCTCATGAATAAAACATTTTTCTGAATTGCTTTCATTTTAATTAATTAACCTAATATTGCATTCAGAAAGAGCCTGTTAGTTTACCTGCCAATTGATAATTGTAATAATTGAAAAGCTTTTTAATAAAGGAAAATGGGTCAAGACTAATTATCATTTTAAAGGGATTTTTTTTTGTGCTTCCCCTGTTTTCAGCCGAGTGTTCGCCGCTGTTAATTACAGTAAACTATGATGAATGACAAATCATAGTGCAGAAGGCACATTTTAAATGTTAATTTACTCAATGATTTGCCACAATTTCAAATCTGCATAATGAAGAAGATGGTGATTTTAATAAAAACTGTAATAGCAGTACTTTTATAATGAATTCTATATTATAATCAATTCTGAATATGCTGTGTGATCCAGTGGCTTTGCACCTCTCCCTACTCTTCCACCTCCCCATTCTGCACCCCTTCTTCTCTCTCTGTCTTCCATCTTCTCCTATACTACACCTCTTCCCGACTCTACACTGTACATCACCTCACCCCTGCCCAGCACAATGCCCTAGTGTCCACTACTCTTATACTAAGACAGCTTGGAAAATTGACTGCCCTGAGGCATGGCCTCACCTTTATATCATGTCTAACAGTTAAAGGGGGACAGGAACTCTAAACTGTTAATCTTAACCCTAACAAATTGATAATTTTTTTTTTTTTAAGATTTTTTTTGGGATTTTTACCTTTATTTGACAGTTACAGAGTAGAGAGAGACAGGAAAGTTGGGGAGAAGAATGGGGATGACATGCGCCAAATGACCTGAGTCAGAATCGAAACCCAGGAGAAGGACACAGCCCGAGACCAATGGACCGGGGTGGACAAATTGATGATTATTTTACAATTTATTTAAGCATTGCATGTTCATTTTTTTTTTTTTTTTTTTAACAATTGTATGCATCACAGACGATTAGCTGCTCCTTCTATAGACCGATGTCGCAGCAACAGTGCAATGCATAATGTTACTCAGATGCAGGTGGCGCACATAGTATAAACATAATAAACCACAAATATAATGTACAAATTTACAGCTTTAAATATTTTTTTTTATTTTACCCTGTTAATTCAATTTGTGGTAAATGTTATATTATGTTTGCAGTAGGCAACTGCTATGCACATTTATGCGTGGATTGGAATTTCGGAATGTTTGAGTTGGGAAATTTACATGGGAAATTTATTACATTTTTGGGATTACTACATTAATAGCTGCACATTTGTATTTTTGGGCAACCGAAAAACGAGACCAAGCAAAACATCGAGTGCGGTCAAAAAACCCCTAACTTCCATATATATTTATGGCTGAACCACTATTTTTCAAGGGTTTTGCATCCAAACAGATGGTGCGAATTTTACCCTGAAATTGGCCAAAAATCAGGTAATTTGGACCTTTGAAATTACCAGTAAGTAAATGGGGTAATTCATATCTTTCAATTTGTTATACCAAGAGCACCAATTTATATGAACCCCATGTTTTTGTATTCATTTGTGAGACAAAATTAGTTCTGAGATGGAAATTCAACATTTCATATAGATTTATTTGGTTCATTAAAAAAAAAATGGAAAGGAACTATTTAATTTGACATAATTTAGTGAAATGGTTGTACTGGTACTGTCTGATGCATCTTTGTGTCAGTTTGTTCATGTTTAATCATATAATACTGAGGATTATCAGATGACTGTTGATCACAACAGTCATTTTACATTTCATGTATGATATAAAAATATATATATATATATATATATATATATATATATACACACACACACACACACACACAGTGTGATTATAAATGATTAAAAAGGGGCAGTCAGAATAATGCATGTCAGTGTTGTCTGCCTTTTTGACTGTAGTTACTCTTCGTTTGAAGAGACAATTTTATTTTGTAATATTATTTTAGGTTAAAAAAATTATTTTTTTCTTTCATCACAGTGCAATGTTATATTGTGTCATTATGCAGTACTGGTTCTGAATTTAAGTACTGAGGAAAATTGAGCGTTGCATCAACAAATTTAAGGTTATTTCTATTTTATTACTGGACATTTTATTCATTAACATAAATAGCTCTCTCTCTCTGATGGTAAAATTGGTGTAATTGGTAAAAAACAGAATTCCAAAAAATTAAAACAGAAAAAACGGAATTTGGGAAATAATAAAATGAATCTCATTGGGCCCTAAATAATGGACAAAGTCTGCCTGAAAGTTTGGCACGTAAGATTTGGCAGGGGATCAAAATCCGTAACATCCGTCACATGTAACGTCCGTCACAGGAAAAGGGGTCCTGTAACATCCGTCATGCCCCCAGAGAGTGGAGGAATGCTCAACTTACCTAGATAATAAAAGGGAAAGAAGGAATTTTAGCCATGTATGTTTTTGAATTGGGGCTCAAATGTGTAATTATACTCATTTCTAAAGGATGAAGTTTTACTCAGATTTTCATTTGATTGTCAAAGATTGTCAAAGACTGTCACAAGATTTTCAACATTAATTGGATTTTATTTTACTCTTTCAGCATTCTAGAATAAATGATAGTTCCACTAATTATTTAAAGGTGGCAGCTGCAGCAGGGAAAACTTTGCCCATGATGCAATTGTACTTCTCCTATCATATCCAAGGCCATAAAGGCAGGCTTTTTTAAAGTGCTCAATTTCAATTTTCATGAAGCAACATCATCTTAACTAATGGTCTGTATCCAGTTATTATGTGCTTTAATTGATAGGAATGGACAAGGACAAGGATTTTATAAATCATTTAGAAGGCCTAAATACAGGTTTTCTGTGAAAATGAGACACATGCACGGATTGGAAAGGCAGTGCGCCATGCGCGTATGGCGCTTAAGTAAAGAAAATGACGTATTAAAAAAAAAAAAACTACTTACTGGGCCCCAGTGGCGGCTGAGCAGCATAATGACGTTTATCCCATAAATGATTAAAAATGGGCGTGATACAACCCATTAGATACAGGTTTGGTATCACACACGTGTAGTACAGCTTTCTTGTGTCACAATTGTTCAGATTCCGTTGATTGGCAAACTAATATTTTCACAAGGCCAATTCTTCTGCAATTGTTTTCTCCATCACTGGTGTTTGCATCTAGTTGACGGTCCATTTTGAATTAAATGGGATGGATAATTCGTTAGCCAGCATGCTAACCCTTTTGGCCAGTAATGAGTTACACATGTTAATTGTTATCGTAAACATTTGAATTTAATAATTTAATGGCCAAAAGCATTAGCATGCTAGCTAGCGAATTATTCATCCCATTGACTGGAATAAAAAACTAGTTGTAGAAGCCAAACGCTATTTTTCCATTTTCCAAATAATACAATGCTGACATTTATGGGATAAATATAATCTCAAATTCATGAGAACAAGCTATCAAATTTATGAAACTCAAGCAGTAATTTTCATTTAAATGAAAATTACCCTCATTGCATGAATTTAATATCTCGGGCTCACTTAATGGAGATCCTCCGTGTATTTTGCAGTAAGCATTTCTATTTGTATAATTTCTACCGTTATGACAAAAAAGACGAAATCTTGATCACAGCGTCGACTTTTTCTTTGTTTTAGATTGACGATCTATCCTGTTAGTTTATTTTTGTCCCCAGACCTCCGCTAGTCAAAGTCAGAATACAAAATTTAACCTGTGTGATTTGTCATTCCCTACAAGTTTTAAAGCCTCTGGAAACTTGTCTTGACATAGTGAAAATTCACATATAATATCAAAGTTGAGTGTCGCATAAAGCATCTACAAAAAAACTGATTGAAAATTAGCATTCATTACTACTAGAAAACCTAGTTCAAAAAGGGCTCATTTTGCTATTCAGTCCATTTCGCAAGACAGTGTGGGCATGGCGCATCGCGGTTTGACTGCCCGCTCCCTCGATTTGAATGACACCTCACTGGCCACGTGAGCATTAGTTACAGCAATAAATGTAACAAGACTAAAACACAATGAAATTGCGTAATTCTCTGAAGACATGGAGTAAAACATTCAAATAAAACATGGAGAACTGGGTGTGTCAGTAAATTCACTGACACTCTACACTAAAATGACAGTGCGGTAGATCCATATTAATTACCTAATGAGTTATTTCGGTTTATCTGTTAGCCTCAAGATAGCAACAACTCGAAACCAACAAATTAGCGACTACTGAGGTTAACCCCTGTCTGGTGTAACGCTATTCATAACATTACCACAACTGACGTTCACTGAATGTACTTCGCGCTCTGCTGCTGCGTCTCCTCTGAGGCCAGACAGTACCTATGCGCTGGTCTATAACGATCCGTATCTACTATAGCGCGTCTGGTGCCAGGAGTGACTATTAACGAACGCACCCAGATATAGTTGACGTTAGTTCATTGAAAAAATAAATAAAAACACAGCATAAGCAACTTCATGCTTTGGCTCTTTTTATTCTCCGAGGTTCCTTTTGACAACTGCGTTCTGACGGACTTGCTTCGCCAGGCCATATCAGTCTGGCAAGCAATTTCCTGTCTTGTGATGCAAGGCGGTTCAGGCTCACACTAGCACCCTACATCAACACCCTCACTGGCAAACTGCGTTTCTTAAGTGGCGGGAGCAGAGAGTTTTTATAACTTCAGTTAGGGGTGGGACAAATGAGTTTTTTTTTTAATTGGTTTGTCTTATTACGCAATAACCCACTTAGAAAACCACGCCCAATTCAACCACAGTAAGAGGATAGGTGCTAAAAATTAAATGACAAAATCTCAGATTTGAATTGGACATAATTTCTAATATTTTAGTATGCTTACCATTATGCACATACAACCCTAAATAAAGTAGTTCAAAGGTTTTTGTGGTCTTGGGTTTTCAGAGGCTTTAATGCCAGTTTTGTGACTTCTAATCTTACAGTCCAGAGTTGAGTTAGTGATTATCACTCAGAATTGTTTCTTCAGTTTTCATTTTGAGTAAACAATGTATTAAGCAAGTGGATTGAGTTTGCAGTCTTCAGTTTACAGTACAAGAAACAGGATTGTTTCAACAGAGTAAGGATATAAACACCTTCATAGGTATAGTGCATTGATTGCTCCACACCTGATGTCGACAGCTATTGAGTTTGATTGATTAAAGAGGAACCTGATTAAAACTATTTCATAATAATGTTAACTGCAAGATACTGTGTAATTGATGCACACTACCAAAACACAAAGTCACAATGATCTTATAACCTACTACAGTCATGCATAGATGTATTTATTTCATCATTCCACTGGATGATATTGACTTTTTTCAGCAGAAAGTTTTGTTTTACTTCAGTGGACAAAATGTAACATCAGTCACGTAACATCCGTTACAGAGGATTTTGCACAATTCTATAACTGCCTGCTAAGAGACTCTCATTTGAAGCTGTAGTATAATTTGTGTATTAGGTGGCCTAGTTCTCGTATAATTCTGGGATAAACATTCATGTTTACCATTGTTGAGACACAGAGAATTTTGAAATAAACATGGCTGAATTTTTTCCATGTCTTTTTCTTGTAACATGATCCCTCATTTTCATAATTATGGTTCATGTGAAACACACAGACATCACTGGATGGCTTTTCTTCCCCCCATCAAACAGCCTCAGACCTAGGCTAGTAATACACATAAGGTAAAATTTCTTGGAGTAAAACTTTAGCTGTGAGGGTAGTTGGAATGGCTAAAAATTCCTTCTGATGTAACGTCCGTCACGGTGGAATTGCCCTTATGGTTTATTATGTTTGCATACTGTTATTACATTTGTCCAGTGTTACAGTTGTGCCTCATCAAACATCCGTTAAAATTTGATCTCAGTGGCTTTGATCGTGGCATGGTTGTTGGTGCCAATTGGGCTGGTTTGGCTATTTATGAAACTGCTGAAACTGGGAAAAGCTTTTTCTTGTGATGGAGGTTGGACATGAATGGCCAGTCTGGTTCGAGCTGACAGAAAGGCTATGGTAAATCAGATAACTATTTACTGTAGTGAGCATAAAATGAGCATAAATTGCACAACATTTCAGGAGCTGAGTTGAATGGGCTGCTGGAGTAGTTGGGCCCCCACTCCTGCCAGCTAAGAATGAAAATCTTAAACTGCAGTGGGCACAGGCCCATCAAAACTGGTCATGATGATTGGAAAACCATAATCTTGTCCGATGAGTCTTCATTTGTGCCGCGACACATTGATTGTATGGTCAGAATTTGGCTAAATGAGCACAAATCGTTGGATCCAATCTGTCTGAACAGTTCAAGCTGGTGATGGTATTGTGATGGTGTGGAGAATGTTGTCATACCACCATTGGTGCCCTGAATATCAACCAGTCATTGCCTGAGTGACACAGCCTGTTTGAGTATTGTTGCTGAACATTTGGATCATTTATGGCCATATTCTACTCATCTTCTAATGAAGATTTGGCCACATTTTACCCATCTTCTAATGAAGATATTACCTTAGTCTGACATAGTAATGCCCTTTGTCATATAGCAGAAGTCATCTCAAACTGTTTTTATGAGTATGACAGTTATTTTGGTGTAATTCAATGTCCTTTCAAGTCATCAGGCCTGAATCTATAGAGGACCTCTGGCGAGTGGTTGAACAGGAGATTTGTACCATGGTTATGCAGCTGGTAAGACTGTTTAAATTTTTTGATGCAATCTTGGTATCATGAACCAGAATTGCAAAGATGTTGTAGAATCCATGCCTTGAAGAATTGAGGCTGTTCTGAGAGTGAAGGGCAGCCCAACCTGGTGATAGAGTGGTGTTTTAATTAAAGCGCTTGGCAAGCGTATATCCTTTGAAATTCTGCACCTAGCTAGCCCTCAAATGCTTGGCTCTGTCCGACGAGTTGATCAGACTTGAATCCTCTCATGAACTGAGAGGCATTAGCAACCTCCACTCCAAACTTTGCCATGTGAATGCACTATATTGTTCTGCACCTCCTGTCATAGCCTGTGTCTCCTTTGAGAGGACATCTGAGGCAGACCATCCTTTGAGGGACCATCAGCTGCATGATGATGTAAGCAGCAGGTGCCTAAAGTAGATAAAGAAACCAAAATAAAATTGTGTATGTGTGTCCAGGTGTTGGAGTGAGATACTATCCATTCATTGCACAGTGTAGTATAATCGGTATTGAACAGGGCTTGTAAGCCCTCGCAGCTCCCAGGTTCAGTTCTCAGTAAGGACATCTGTGATTGCCATTTTGAGCAGGATGTTCAGGTAAATATCTTGGTTCACGTGTAAATAATATCAGAAGGAAGAAGTTGTCTAAATTGCTTGATTATGAGTGTGCTAAATGGCTGAACCAAGATATTCCATGAAAAATCATACAAAATTAAAATTATTTTATCGATGCTATTTTAAGTACAAGTAATATTCATAAGTCATGTTACTTTGGTCTTTAAGTCAGGTCAAAGCAAAAATGTGAAGTTATTTTGCCACAATTTTGCGCGTACTATCAAAGTAAAGTTGCCTTGCAAAATGGTAATCAGTTGCCACAAAATGTTTGAATGCAACAGACTATTCGGGTTAACATTTTGCAGTTGGATGGGTGCTTGTGGTGGGGAATTGTGTTTAGAACAAAAACTGCATACTCAGGAGGACCCCAGGCTTTGAATCATGTTTGGGAACCACTGTTCTAATGTTTATGAACAGGTTCTCACAGGCGGACATGTGAATGTATGGCACAGTTGTCAAAACACACGTGGCTTGGCTTATCAAGGCCAATGCCTGTACATGATTAAGCCATATAGCCATTTATTTTGAGTAAAAAAGAACGAGTGATAGTGGTGCACCTCAAGCTTGAAGTAAAATTTCTTCTTATTGGCAAAATGTGTGAAATATGCTAACAAAACTTTGAATCATGGGCACATGCAAAACTATTTATCAATTGACACTACAGATTGGACACAAGTTCTAGCAATTTGTGTAGTGCTCTCCCCTAATTTCCTCTAATGTGAAGAGTGTCTGACCTGCATGTGTAGAAGTCTTTCACTACGGCGGCCAAATTTTATTGAAAAACATATATTACAAAAAGAGAAGCTTTTGGCTGTGCATGAATTTACAATGCCTTGATAATTGTGCTGCCATGGTAAAAAAGAAGAAAAATCTATTCTCGTTGGTCAGGCACTCTTTATTATGTGACTTTCTGGCATATTTTAAACATTTTTAATGCACTCATATATTTTTGCACGCAGAAATATTCAACCCAATATTTCTGTGTAAAGATTGAGCTCTCATGCCCTAATAGGCAAGACAATGCTGAGGGAATATATCAACATGCCGTACTGTTTGTATAAATCCCATTACTATGTGGCTTGCTGGGTGACAGGTGGGGATTCAAGCTCAAACTTTGTGCTCAAGATTTTCTGTATGAGAGGTTGAAAAGAGGCAATTGATATTTGGTACATCTTCAGCCTAATGCATCTGCAAACTCTGGTCTCCCCGAGGTTGATAAAATATCACTGCGAAAAAGTTATGCTTTTCATATACGTATGTCACTGCATTCTCTCTTCACCATAAATCATCAAAACGGTTTAAGTTACAGCACTACACAGTCTCATACCTTTATACAGTGTGTTATACTATACACTATAAATTTGCTTGGTTCAACATTGACTCACTCATGTGTATTTAAATGCTGTGAATAAAATGGGAAACAGAAGCCTCTAGCTCTAAGGGCCTGTCCTGATAATGTCTATTTTCTTCTTTTTTGAGGCTGTCATTCAGGGGGCAGACATGGTCTCTGCCCTCTTGTGTTGGCCCATAACCTTTCAACTACAATGGGGCCCAGTCAGCTCCAGATTTAAAGTAGTGTGGGAGGGAGGCAATCTGTTGAGTGTCTCTGCAGTGCGAGAGCACCTTTCACTTGTAGTGCATTTTGAGCACCATCTCTCATAATCTTTTATTTTTAACTATGTTCATGGATCCCAGTCTAGTGCTGCAGCTCTATCTGCGGGGTCACAGGAGACTGCTATTAAACTTCAGGCCTAAAGGCAGAGTTCAACATGGAAACAAGTGCAACGTGAAACAGGTCTAACCAAACTGGTGACTCCATATGCAGGTAATGAGTAAGTGCTTTAACCCCCTGACCCCCAGCCCCCACACACACTCCCAGCATCACACTTGCACATTCCCTACAACATCAAGAATTAATATCATTTGTCAATTAATTATTGCTTTACCGCCGTTGATTTCCCTGGAGGTTTGAGCTGCGATGGAATTAAGGCCGGGTGGAAATGAAGCGGCGACAAATTGCTGCAGCCCATTAAATATCGGCTAGCTTGTCAGCCAGATGGGTGACCCGGGTCACGGCTGTTAACATGTACATCGATGGTGCTTATGGGCACTATAAGGACGCCTGGAGCTCCTGATCCAGTCAAAAGTCAAATCCCTTCTCCTTGTGGGCTTTCTAATACCAGAATGGCAGGGGCCTCAGGAAATGCTTCTGTGCTTTCACTGGCAGCCATTTTGATCGATTGGTTTCTGAAAGTAAAGGAAGTGGAGGATTTTTTGCTTTCAGAGCCACTTTGCCTGTAAAGAAATAACTAGTTATTATTGAGTGGAACCATATTTTTTCAACTTCATTAATTAATTTGTCTAAAATGTGTTAAATCAATGATGCCATGGCTATTTTAGAGGAATACAGGCTGACATACGGTGATGGACAAGGCAACAGAAATCATGAATGAGTGGTCAGAAAATGACGGTATCGACTGCAGTGCAATTATATATATATATATATATACTTCCTGCTGCTTTTGAAATTATTGTGCAGGTACTGATGAGGTCTGGTGGTGGAACAAAGTTTCAATCATTTGCTGTTCATTCATGAAATTATGACATTTTATTAACGGTAATTTTTTGTTGTATACTGGATAGAGAAATAATTTGTAAAAAAAAAAAGTAAATAAATAAAATAAAAAAGAAAACTGTCATCCTGGAGCATTCCATGGCAAACAGTGTTCGAGCTCCGAAGAGTAAAAAGAATGTATACTTTATTTCCTTTATTGCTACTTTCAGTCAGCAGCTTTTGAAATCTTCTACTCATTCTTACGCCCACACACTTTCCTTTGGTTGGAAAAAAAATACGAAGGCAAACTAATTAACTGGCAAGCACAGATGGTAATTGATCTCTGTGACTTTGGTTACACAGTAAACCTCAGTATCACTGGTGCATAGCATTTGTCCGTTTTGTGGTGACATTTAATTTGGAATTGCATGAGACTTATGTACCTGTGCCGTGGGAGAGTCACATGTTCCTGGGCGATGTTTCATTGGAGGTGGCTGTGTTATGTGGGCGTGTATGTGTGTGTCTCCACACGTGCACACGGCCAGTCTCTGTTAGATCTTGGCTGCAGTACTTTCTGAAATAAAAAGACAAGGGGGGGGGGGGTTAGGGGGTTCAGACAAACAAGCCACCATCACTAATATTGATCGAGAGCAGAACAGGCTTCTTAGCAAATAGCCAGCAGACACCTTGGTGCTCTCGCCTACTCCCCCACCCCCCTGCCCCACTGGAGCGTGGCTAATTGCAGTTGAAATAAAAAATTAGGGAACTTCATTTAGCAGTGTTTCTAATTTTACCTCCATCGACAGTGCTTTTTACTTTGGAGTTAAGATATCAAAATCAGGTGATGTTGAAATCCTATCATGTGGTAGCTTGTTTAAAAGAGCTCCCCTGCGGGAGCTCTTTTAAACAAGCCGCCACATGATAGATTTTCAACGGCTCAGGATAACTCCTTTTTAATTCCTTGAAAATGTACTCGGCACTCTAAGGGCTAATCTTTTGCTGAGTGGGGTTATTGATACAAAAGCACGCAGAACCAACGTTTAACTGGATTCAGTATTCAATATCATGTTCTTGGGTCTCATATGTTATTATTTTTTTGCTCATGTAAACATTGCTTAAGTTGCAAAAATGTTCTGATAATTTTCTCTGTGGCTTTATGTTGTCTCACGAGGAATAGCAACTGTTAATCTGCGCTGACTCACAAGTAAGAACAAATCACAAAGTGCAGCATGGGAAATGTGACAATGAGGAAGACTCTCAGATTTCACCTTTTATAATATGAATTTTTATGAAATATTGATGCTTTCATTTCAATGTAAAATGAATAACACATCTTGGATAAGTGCGCAAGCTTGCTCTGAGATTGTACATTGCTCCCCGATCAATATGAACTCATAAAATAGACCACAAATGAAGCTAATCATGCATTTTACACAGGCATTTCCCTTTTGAATTGTGGAATGAGCTGGTATCCTAGCATCCACAAGTCATTGTATTTACAAATCTGCCAAAGTCCAGAGTTTATAGTGTATAGTGTATTTATAGTCTCTTTTATATAACAACATCATGGTTTTGTTCATGAATCAACAAATAAATCATTATAAAGTAAACACTATCGGGTACTTCATTTGAAGTTCAAGGCATTTATTTCATTTTAACTTCGTCTTTTTCACCAACCTGTTGCTTCCTGGCTAAATGGACAAACAACACAGTGTCCATACAGCATTACATATTCCTTCACTTCTGAATAACTCAGTTGATGTCCTCATTATGAATTAAGACTGATCCCTATAGCTAAAGCATTGTTGATTACTCTTGGCTTTGTCATTAGTTAACTATATCAGGGTAGTGGGATGTAATTTAGATCCCAGTGTACGGTCCATAGCCTTTTTTCTGGGGCCTGTAAGGCTTTCATCCACCTTCTCTTTGTGTCCCATTTTTTCATGCCTCTGCAACTTCACTTAGACCAGGGGTGTCCAATCTTATCCGTAAAGGGCCAGTGTGGGTGCAGATTTTTGTCCTAGCCAGCAGTGATACTGCACCTGATTCCACTAATTAACTAATCAGGGGTTTCAATCAGGACCTTGGTGGATAGAGTCAGGTGTGTTAGTGTTGGGCTCTAACAAAAACCAGCACCCACACTGGCCCTTTCTGAATAAGTTTGGACACCCCTGACTTAGACTCTCATCAGACACTTCCTGATTCTCACTTGGTCCCGGACTACCTGAACGCAGAGTGTTGTTGAGAAACTCCCTTGATTTCAGCACTGCCACACCGCGGTTCCACAAAGAACTGGATCCCATAAAGGACAATGCGCTACAGGCCGTCTAGATCTCATCAAGTCACCAACTTTCCCAGAATCCAGGGGCAAAGGTGAAATTGGTTTAATATATTATCAGTGAAATACGATGGTCATCTGCTTTTGCAAAGTCAAATGACGAGCTTGATTAACTCCTGGGAATGCATGCCACTGCACTGGGGACATCTGTTCTTATTGACCTCATAACAAAATGCTTTGCTTGACGGAATTCTCCAGGGCTGTCCGCTCTTCCGTGTGTAATGAATTGGTCTACGTTTCCGCTGCTGAGACCAGGACATGGCACGTGAAGCTGACAGTTGGGAGAGGAGGTCATTGGATGTCATTATGATCATTCTGCTCAGTACTGTTTTAGGAAATACTGCACCTTTGTTGTTAGTCATGTCCCTGCACTCACCATATAGAGGTTCCTTCAGGACAGACACTTATAAAGTGACTTTTGTTCTGCCGGAGCAATAATACTCTTTTGAACTGAAATAAACCCATTACTTGAATTGTTCTGTTCACTTTGTGAGACATGGGATGTGATGTTAATACTTGGTTGTACGCTTTTTTTTTTCTTCTTCTTCTTCATAGGTTTGTGGTGAAGGGGTTTTGACAGTGGGTAAAATGTTACTGAGGGCAAGAGTACTGTGTGAAGAGTACCTTAAGTAGCAGAGAAACAGCTGACTCTTTGGCTTTGCCACAGTACAATCTAATGGGCTACTTTCACAAGTACAGATTTAGTTAAGCCTAGGACTAAGCTAAGTTTTCTATGGAGAATCTCTGCATACTGCAAGCAAGTGCCTTATGTGGCTCAGCAGCACCCTGTACAGTGCCAGACAAAAGTCTTGTCTCTTATCCAAGTTGTAGGAACAACAAATAATAACCTGACTTAGTTGTTGATCAACTGGAATCAAAAATGGCTTATATGAAAGGCAAAGCCCTCTAGATTATGCAAAATATACCAAAATAGAGTTTTGTGTCATTGATTGAGTTTTATAATTTAATTTGTACAGAAAGGTCAGATTTTGCTTGGACAAAAGTCTTGTCGCATTGAAAAAAATGTGGAAATTATACATACACTTTATTTTGAATACACAAATATGCCACTATAATATCAGAACATAAAGCCATGGTGCCTTGGAAAAAATAATTAATATTGCGTATGACTCCCATGAGCTTGGAGGACTGCATCCATACGTCTTGGCAATGACTGAGATAACTTGATGATGAAATCATCTGGAATGGCATAGAAAGCAGTCTTGCAGGACTCCCAGAGTTCATCAAGATTCTATGGTTTCATCTTCCAAGCCTCCTCCTTCATCTTACCCCTGAAATGCTCAATAATGTTCATGTCTGGTGACTGGGTTGGCCAATCCTGGAGTACCTTCACCTTCTTCGCTTTCAGGAACTGTGACATGGAGGCAGAAGAATGAAAAGGAGCAGCAGTATAAGTAGGGCAGCAAGAACTTGATATTTCAGGCTGTTGATGTTGCCATCCACTCTGCAGATCTTTCTCACACCCCCATGCTGGATGTAACAACAAACCATGATTTTTCCTCCACCAAACATGATTGTTTTCTGGGAGAATCTTGGGTACATGAGGGTTCCAACAGGTCTTGTATGGCGACTGGCATGCAGTTCAATGGATGATTCACCAGAAAAATAAACTTTCAGCCACTTTTCCAGTATCAATCCTTTCTGCGAGCTGTGGGCCTTGGCAAATGCAATGCAGGTTTTTTGTTTTCTGTTTAATGCAGACTTCTGTGTACTAATTTGGCTATGAAAACCACTTTGAGAGAGAATTTGACAAACTCTTCTTGTAGATACCGGGATTTTTGGTGACATTTCCTCATGTAGCTTCGCTGTAGTTGAAGAAGGGCTAACCTTGTACAGTTGAAGCAACAAACGATCCTTTCAAACAGTTGTCATACCGGGGTCTGTCTGACCCGCGCTTGCCATGAACGTCACCAGTTTCTTCAAATCTTTTTCTCATCGCCTCCACTTGACATTTGGATACATTAAAGATGTCTGCCACCTCAGCAGCAGACTCAGTCTTCAGGCTCTTGATGATCAGCACTTTGGTCTGTGGTTGAATCTTTGGTATGTTGTCAGAGGTCTAGTTGCACCTCATATGAAAGTCTGGTGTGCTGGGGTTATTTCTATACACATCTGGGAATTTGTTAATTACAGTATTTGTCATAGGTTAAACTCTAATCTTCGATTTGTTGCATCATCTGAAGAGACGACAAGACTTTTGTCCTAGCAAAAACAGATTTATGGGCTTAGCCAAGCTGTGAACATCAGAACACTTTTTGATGGTTTCATTTTGCACCAAATTATTAATGTGAAAGCCCTTGACATTAAAATGGACCATTTATTGTAACAATTGATTGGTTAGAAATAAAGTTATATGCTATTTTTAGTTACTATGTCCTTATGTGACAAGACTTTTGTCAGGCACTGTATAATTCATCTTTCTGTTTGGAATGAAAATGGCACATACAGCATTTGCAGAAGTATTGGTCAGGTATTGCAGAAGTAAAAAGAAAATAGGAACACTGAAAGTTTGAAAATATCAAAGATGTGCAATGAAAAGCAATGAAGAGTTACCTGAAGCTAAATGAAATCATATTATGTATGATTATCCTTTGCTGTTAAGTCTGCTGGTATTTTGTCAGGGAGTTACTGGAGAACCTTCCACGGTTGTTCTGGAGAAGGGCTATCTCGTTTGCTTCTGTCTCTCCAATTTATCCCAGACAGCCTTCATGATCCTGAGATCATTGGTCTGTGAAGGCCATACCATCTGCTATTTCTTTTAATGAAACACAAAAATGTCTCTGTAACATTTGCATTTCATTTGAAAAATAGTTTTTAGTCTCAAATCTGTTCTTTTCTACTGACACGACTGGTAAGAAGCAATTTAATTAAAAAAAATAAGACAGTGACCTTTGCAGTATGCCTTTTTTAAACAGAGCGCAAATGAAAATGGATATATGTGGATATATGTGCACCAGTTCATTGAACCATGTCTTTCTGTCAAGTGGTCTTCATTCAAGTGCTACTGTTTGTTGTTGTTATTTTCAGGGAGATTGAAACATTCAAAATTATACATTTGTCTTTAATGAGGGAACATCAAGTACTCTGTGAAAACAAAAACTTATATGCTGCCTTATGAGTTTAAGCTGTGCTCCTGAGGCTGTCAGTCTCTATATCTTGATAATTAGGTACAAATATTTTGCATATCTGATCACACTGATGAGCGTAGATTTTGAATTCTCAAGTTTATTCAGCCAAAACTTTTGACTGAAATGCCTAACAAATACAACCCCCATTCCGAAATAGTTGGGACAAAGTGTAAATCGTGAATAAAATCAAAATGCAATGACTTTCAGATCACATGAGCCAATATGTTATTTACAATAGAACATAGATAACATTTCAAATGTTGAAACTGAGATATTTTACATTTTTATCCACAAAATGAGCTCATTTTAAATTTTCTGGCTGCAACAGGTCTCAAAAAAGTTGGGGCACAGGCAAAAAAAAGGCTGAAAAAGCAATTAATATACAATAAGCTGAAAGAACATTTAGCAAGTAATTAAGTTAACTGGCATCAGATGTGTAACACGATTGGCTATAAAAGAGATGTCTTAGAGAGGCTGAGTCTCTCAGAAGTAAAGATGGCCAGAGGCTCTCCAACTTGTGAAGGCTTGCATAAAAAAAAATTGTGGAATACTTTAAAAACAATGTTCCTCAATGTCAAATTGCAAAGGCTTTGAAGGTCCCATCATCGACAGTGCATAACATCATCAAAAGATTCAGAGAAGCTGGAAAAATCTCTGTGCGTAAGGGACAAGGCCGAAGACCTTTACTGGATGCCTTTGATCTTCGGGCCCTCAGATGCCACTGCATCACTCACCGGCATGATTCTGTTATTGACAGTACTAAATGGGCCCTGGAATACTTCAAGAAACCACTGTCTGTAAACACAGTCCGCCGTGCCATCCACAGATGCCACCCAAAACTCTATCATGCAAAAGGAAGCCATTGTTGAGCATGATCCTGTCATGGTTCTGGATGTTTGTCCGTGTGTTTTGGACTTTTCTTTGTGGTTCTCGTCCTGGGACGATATCGTGTTCCTTTTCATCGGATTCTTTACCCTGCTGGCTGATTGAACTGGGGCGGTGCTTCCCCGGACTCCATATAAGCCGGATGTTCGCCACGCCTCTTTGCTAGAGTGTCTCTTTGTAGCTACGCACTATAGCCGAAGTTATCTGTAGTCAGGATTTGTTTGACTTTCTATCTTCTCGTTATTATTGGAGTTTCTTCTCCCTTTTTCCTATCTCGCCTTGCTTCTGTGTTTTGGACTATTATACGTCCTTTGGGAAGCGTGAGCACTTTCCGGTGGTGTGTATTATTCTCTGTGTTTGTTTTGTGTCTGCGCTGCTCGTTTCCCTCTTGTCGCTGCAACTGGCCTCCTACCTCTACCGGCCATTACAGAACACTCTAGCCAGACATGGAGTTGCCAGCAGCGGCTATGCTAGAGAGCATTGTTGCTGATCAGCAGTCTGTCCTTACTGCATATGGCCAGGGTCTTTCTAGCTTGGACAGTCGGCAGGCGGAGCTGACAGAGAGAATTTGCCTTCAGGAGAATGCTATGGAGAGACAGAAAAGCCTTTTAATAAGTCTCTCCGAGAGTATTAGAGCATTGTCTGCTCAGATTACATAAAGTGTTTCACAAGCACAATCAGTCCACCTTCCCCGAGAGCCTAAACTCCAGTTACCCCCAAGATATGGAGGCAAGGCAGGAAAATGTAAAGATTTCATTGCTCAATGTGAAATATTTTTTAAAGCGCAACCCTCACGGTTCTCGAATGAAGAATCACAGGTTTCGTTTATTTTATCACTGTTGACCGGCACAGCCCTCACTTGGGTGGGGCCACTTATTCGAGCTAGATCGCTGTAGTAAATTCAGTGGAAACTCTTGGGAGAGAAATGATTAATGTTTTTGATCAGGATGTTTATGGTCAGGATGCAGCTACGCGTCTAATGCATTTGAAGCAAGGCGCTGAGAGCGTCGCTGATTTTTCTATCTCGTTTCGCTCCGTAGCCACAGAGACAGGGTGGCCAGAAGCACCTCTTATGACAGTGTTTGTTCACACTTTGGCTGAGGAGGTTAAGGACGCTCTGGCTATATATTAGAGCCTTGCGTTTCTTTAGATTTGTTGGTTCGTACTGCAGTGCGAGTTGATAATCGCATCCGCGAACGAAACAAGGAGAAACGTACTGCATTGGCTCTTGATAGCAACGGGCTCAATGTTCCTTACAACACGCATACAGCCCCAACTCTTCCCACTGAAATGCCCGGTTCTAGTGAGCCCATGCAGGTTGATGGCTCATATGAGAACTGGGCTCGTAAGCCTGTTCACAGACAAATAATTTGTCATCATTGTGCGAAACCGGGACATATCCGTCCAAGTTGCCCCAAGTTTAAAGGGAGCCGGGAAGCCCCTCTGGCGGTAGGGGGGGTGCTAGAGGGACAGACCCAATCTCCCGTTCGAACTCTAATTCCAGTAAAGTTGACAATGGGGAAAAGGAGAATATGGGTTAAAGCCTTTTTGGATTCAGGGGCTGTTAATTGTTTTATGGATGTGGAGTGGGCTAGAAAACATTCCATTCCCATCCGCTCTCTCTCACATTCGCACTCGATCAAAGCTTTGGATGGTCGACCGTTTGGAGATGGGCTTATAAATGAAGTCTTTGATTTTTTGACTATGTTTATCCCTTTTGGTGGTCATTCAGAGAAAATTTGTTTTTTCTTAATCAATTCCCCGGTTTGTCCTGTGGTTTTAGGGCATTCGTGGCTGCTTAAGCATAGGCCACAGATCTTTTGGGGCAGTCAAAATAACCCAATCGTCCAGTGGGGCTCTGACTGTAGGTCTCACTGTAGTGAGATTCTGGCAAGTCACCCCGAATTTCAACCCATGGGGGAGGCGTTGGGTTCTGAACAAGATGGATGTGTAGGAGCCACGCTGAACCCTTGTTTACCTCCCAACGTTTCAGATGATTATGTTGATCTCGCGGAGGATTTTGGCAAACAGTGATTACAATTGTGAGATCAAACTATTCCCTGACAAGGTGGCAGCAGTTAGGAATTGGCCTGCCCCTCAGAAAGTTAAGGAGGTTCAACGATTTTTGGGCTTTGCTCATTTTTATAGGAGGTTTATTCGCAATTTTAGCGAGGAGGAATTCCTCCTCGTCATTTGGTTGGTCTCCAGCAGCGGAGGTTGCTTTTGAGGAGTTGAAAAAACGACTTAGCTCTGAACCTATTGTCAGTTTTGCCCGACCCCTCCCTCCCTTTTGTGGTGGAGGTTGATGCTTCGGAGGTCAGGGCGGGTGCCATTTTGTCCCAGCGCCCCCTTCGGGACAATAAGTTGCATCCATGCGCCTACTTCTCCTGGTCGTTGTCACCGGTTGAACGGAATTACAGTATTGGTGACCGGGAGTTGTTAGCTGTTAAATTGGCATTAGAAGAGTGGCGCCATTGGTTGGAGGAGGCTGAACATCCATTTGTGGTTTGGATGAATCACAGGAATCTCCAGTGTGTCCAGCAGACTAGGTGACGTGATTCCCGGCAGGCGCGGTGGGCATTGTTTTTCAATCTCTTTGACTCTATGTTAACTTCTCACCCCAGCTCCAAAAACATCAAGCCTGGCGCCTTGTCATGGATTTATGATCGCTCGGGCCGTGATCCTATTTCTGGGCCGGTTATTCCGGCGGCTCGGATTGTGGCTCCCATGCAGTGGGATACTGAATCTGTTGTGCAGGAGGCCTTGCGGCCCGACCCTGGTTCTGGTGGGGAGCCGTCCGGCTGTTTGTTTGTCCCCATGGCGGTGCATAAACGGAGGGCTGCCGCTGATAGGAGGCGCCGTTTTGCACCGGCTTATCAGGTTGTCCAGAGGGTTTGGTGTCCTGAGAAGCGGTGCTGGTCCCTTCTCGGGATATCTTGGGTCCCACCCTTATTCGAAGTCCTGTGCTCGGGGTTCTTTGGGAACTTCTGGGGCCATCCCTTGGGGGGGGGGTCCTGTCATGGTTCTGGATGTTTGTGCGTGTGTTTTGGATTTTTCTTTGTGGCTCTCGTCCTGGGACGATATCGTATTCCTTTTCATTGGATTCTTTACCCAGCTGGCTGATTGACCTGGGGCGGCGCTTCCCCGGACTCCATATAAGCCGGATGTTCGCCGCGCCTCTTTGCTAGAGTGTCTGTTTGTAGCTATGCACTATAGCCGAAGATATCTATAGCCAGGATTTGTTTGACTTTCTATCTTCTCGTTATTATTGGAGTTTCTTCTCCCTTTTTCCTATCTCGCCTTGCTTCAGTGTTTTGGACTATTATGCGTCCTTTGGGAAGCGCGAGCACTTTCCGGTGGTCTGTATTATTCTCTGTGTTTGTTTTGTGTCCTTGCTGCTCATTTCCCTCTTGTCGGTGCAACTGGCCTCCTACCTCTACCGGCCATTACAGATCCAGAAGTGCCGCCGTGTTCTGTGGACCAAGTCTCATTTAAAATGGACTGTAGCAAAGTGGCAAAGTGTCATTTGACATTCTTGTTGGAAATCATGGGTGTCATGTCCTCCGGGCTAAAGAAGACCACCCCTCCTGTTATCAGCATTCAGTTCAAAAGCCAGCATCTTTGGTGGTATGGGGATGCATTAGTGCATATGATGTGGGACATTTGCATGTTTTAAAAAGCACCAGAATGCTGAAAGGTATATAAAGGTTTTACAGCAACATATGCTCCCCTCCAAATGACATCTATTCCAGGGAAGGCCTTGTGTATTTCAGCAGGACAATGCAAAACCACATACTGCAGAAATTGCAACAGCATGGCTTCGTAGTAGAAGAGTCCGTGTGCTGAACTGGCCTGCCTGCAGTCCTGATCTTTCACCGATTGAGGACATTTGGCGCATAATTAAAGGAAAAGTCCGTCAAAGGAGACCCAAAACTCTCCAGCAGCTGGAAGCCTGTATTAAACAAGAGTGGGATCAAATTCCAATGGCTAAACTCAAGAAAATTGTCTCAATGCCCAGACGCCTCCACTCTGTGTTAAAAAGAAGAGGGAATGCTACACCATGGTAAACAGGCCCCTGTCCCAACTTTTTTGAGACCTGTAGCAGCCATCAAATTTGAAATGAGCTCATTTTGTGGATAAAATTGTAAAATTTCTCAGTTTGAACATTTTTACTATGTTTTCTCTGTTCTATTGTGAATAAAATACTGGCTGGTGTGATTTGAAAGTCATTGCGTTTTGATTTTATTCACAATTTACACTTTGTCCCAACTATTTCGGAATCCTACAAAGTTGACATATCATGGTAAATGCAAATGAAATGAAAACGGACTGATTTGAAGTCCATTTACCCTCTGCTGTATCGATAACACTGCAACAACACATTACAAGATGTTCTAACGTGAATTTAATTGCAAAAAAAAACAGGAATAAAAAAATACATTGTGATGACTGTGACTGCAATGAGTCCAAAAAAAGTTGATACAGTCAATTGTTTACCTTTATGTAACTTCAGTATATCTACTTACACTCATTAAGGTAGACATGTATTGATTTGAAGCTTTTTTCAAAAAATTGTTCTGTTTGGTATCATTTGAGAGGGCTTGCAATACTCTCTTTATCAACATTTTCCACCCGGACATGATAATGGAACAGCAATGGAAAAAATCAAAAACAAGATATTATAGGGACATGTGCTCTGCGTCATCAACAATAACATACTTCTTGATGAGCATAATTCTAATCCGCTGGAAATATAAAACAAAAAGAGACCAAGAAATGAACAAATTACAACAGGCAGACGATGGTCGATGCACTCGACTTCCTTACCGCGTGTTCCTGTCTCCCACGAATTACATCATTGGAAAGGGGCTATTTTATTTTGGTCTTTTGGGGGTATGCATGAGTTGAAAGGGTTTTCAAAATGCCTCTTTTATTCTCTTCCTATTTGAGTGAGTGTCCAGAAAGTGTTTTATTCATCATCTCCATCACATTAGTTTTTCGTAGAGGTATAATTTGCCCATTATCTGATTTTTCAATACTTGTCTACTTCAAGTAGCCTACTTGAGCTCTCATGGCAACAATTTTTCAAGGCTAGCAAGCTGAACTTCGCTTTCTTCGAATTTTTGCTGAAAATCCGATTCAATTCCTCCACATAAAAAAATCAATCTACATTCTGTTTTTGGCAACTGAAAAAGTTGAGAAAAGTTTCATTTTTTAAGCTAAGTTAAATTCCATTCACACATCGTCAGTTGAGAGGGATTAATACATGTTAAAAAAAGTTTCACACAGCACCTTTAAGTAACCTTGTTTTCTATAAGACACATTATTTCTCCAAGAAAAACTCTAAGTTGAAGTGTAGATTCATTTATTACTTCAGAAAGCCTGGCATTTCTACTGCGCCACAATGCAGTACATTTGAACATATCTACTGCAGGCTAAGTTGATTGCTAGCACCAATTTCAGCTTACTGACTGAAAGCACTCATGGAGTGCATGAGTGTGAACTTTAATGCTGTTCATATGTTGCCAATGAAGTGATATTACTGTAAAAATACATTTTGGATGCTCTGCTTACATTATGTCCTCTGTCGCATTTAATCTGTGTTCTATAATTTTGTGATCAGACAGGATTCTTAAAATGTCATTAGCTCCGCTGTGACAATAGTCACAGTCAGTGGAGCTTTTCTAATGCCGAGTTGTCCGGCGTCCGTCCGTCCGTCCATCCATCCGTCTGTCCGGCGTCAACTTTTCACTTCAAATTTGAATATTTTAAAAACTGTCTGATAACTTTTTTTCTAATTTGGTGTGAGCCTTCCTTATGATGTTCTGATTGTCTCCTGGGAAAATTAGAAAATTCCACCTCCCGGTTTTGGAGAAATTCAGCATTTTGGACTTAGAAAATAGTGTTTTTATTTTTTTGCAGTCTTTCATTTTTCAAAAAGTTTTTCATTTGTTGTGAGCCTTCTTATGATGTTCTGATGATCCCCTGCGAAAATAGTTTTCAAGGTGTTTCTGAAATTCATCATTCTGGACTTAGAAAATGAGTGTTTATGGATTTTTCAGTCTTTCATTAATGTGTCATATGTCTTAACATCGCAATAGTTTTCAAGGATTTCTGAAATTAAGTTATGACATGGACATTCCAGTCATCCTCAGCGGAGCTCTCCAGGCCAACAGACCTCTTGTCTTTTTGGTTTTCCTTTGACACCATTTTGATGTAACTTTCAGCAAATTTGTTCTATTTTGTGCAGTGTTGCTCAGTAAGAGTAGTCAAAGTTGCTGTGATCTTGCAATGTATGATGTCATAATAATAACCTAACCTCTTACTACATTCTGCAGCTGATTATGTTACCCTTGTGTGGCAATGGTCTGACAAACTCCACATTGAGGTTGTGAAGGTTATTCGTATTTATGGAAAGTTTTTCAGTCTAGTGAAAGCCCTTTGCAGGCGAGTTGCCTTAGAATGGTTACAGAAGGTATCGCCGCATGTCCACAAGCCACAGACAAGACAAAATTTCTTTGTATCCTCAAATACTTCAATATTCCATGCTTCACTGCAATTCTATGGTTAGATTCTGGGTGAAATGTCAGTTGGGTGCTTTAAAGCTGGTGGGAGTCCATGAAATTAGTGACCTTCTCCTTTTCATGATTTGACGATTAAGTTAATATGATGTGTAGATCACAGTATTTAGAGTATATAAAGTTAAATGCAAAATAATTTGGATGATATAGTATTTGTTATTTTGGTTATGTACATCAGCACATTGCATTTAACTGTAAATGGAGCTCTAGTTGTGTTATTTCTTTACTCTTTCTAATAAGAAGAACTGGATCTGAATCTATAAAAGATTTTCGCTGCTCCGAGTTCCAAAAATATGTTTCAACATAAAATATGTGCCTAATCCCATGCAACTCCCCTTGCTCCCCCCTCCATGTGCAAAAAAAAAGAAAATCTTAAAAAAAAATCAATTCTGCTCACTGAAGTAGCAGCAGGTTATGTTGGGTGAGTAACATCCCTTGTTGGTGGAATTGTGCGCTCTGTCTGTATACTGAATGGGCGCATTAAATTTAGAGGCAGTGTATCATTTGTGTCGCTGCCTGTGGTTAACAGGAGAGAATATCACACTGTTCTCCATCCGCTGTTTCCACGGGGATATATGCACATTCCGTGCTCCCCATTCTGAATATGAACTACCTTTAATGGACTCCCACTCAGTGAATCAATTACAGAAAGCATGTATCCCATATTTTATTTCATTCCCCTCCAATGCTGTCCTCCCCGTTCCTATTTGTGCCCCCGGGGTGTAGAGGATAGAGGCCGGGCACTGATGGGCCAGAAGCCACTCTTTGTTCTGGGATGTGCTGCTAAGGACCGATTTATCATGATTAACTAGTGGCAGGCAGGTAATGTCACAGACCGACTGGGCTACGTATGGTGCCTGCACGTGTGTGACTGCCCTCTGTTGGCGGCTGTGTGGCTTTACCAGGCCGTTGCAGATCTTACCCTGGCTGGGACTAAAAGGGGGATGGAAGGAAGTGCGTGTGTCCAGCATCGGGGTCCTCCGGGTCACGAGGCCCAGGTGAACACCTCACCATACGGGCAGTGTCCCTGAAACGAGCTACAGTAATGTCACCAGAGTTTCTCTGGAGAAATAGCTTCTGATTAGTAGCTTTGTGGCTGCTGCCTTGAGAACTGCAACTAGATTGCAGTCTGACATTTTCTGTCCTCTTGAGAGGGTGTTTGTGTGTGCATGTTTTTTACGGCTGTGTATGTGTGCTTGAGCTCATACATTAGAAATGGGTTGAGTGGGTGAATGAATGAGTAAGCGGATTTGCATATGCTGCTAATGCTATGAGTGAAATTGAATTGGATTTCCTCGGGCCTGCTACTACAGTTGGAAAACTGTCCCTGAATGCCTTCTGCACACTGATCCCAAATATCGTAAAACTCACACAGCCAGTCCATTGGAATGAAAGGAGAGGAAGGGAGAGGGTGTCAGGGACGGACTTAGGACTCGAACACTGGCGGGAAACCAGTTCATTGGTTTTAGTGAAGCTCCTGGTCACACAATCCAGGTCAAAACCAAACAGTTGGAATGCAGCAAGGAAGGGGAAATCCAAATTTTAACTTAAAAAGAGTCCATAGATCAAATGCCAATCAAGAGGTACGCCAAGTTCAGGGATCATCCAGATCTAAAACTGAAAGCCAGCAAAAATTTGTGATCAGAAAATCAACAAAACACTAGGTATTAGGCAGAAATTGTAAACGATAGACAAAACAAACTAAGACCAAAAAGGCTCAAGGAATTCAGAATGCTCATGAGGTCACAGGAAATCAGACAACAAATTTGCGAAGAACTGGCAGAAATATTGGGGTTTATTAAGGGGAAAGTGAACTAATGGGAAGTGGGATCAGGTGCGAGTGCAGGGAGACATGTGGCAGCAAGTGTGGATACAACTAAGGGAACAAGGTGAGGTGATTGAAAAAAAAACGAATGGGGAGGGCAAGTACACGAGGGAATGAAACAAAAGCATGTGAGAGCAGAATGTGAATAAACCCAGAAAATTAGCACAATAACTAAAGTAACACCAATCAACATAATAATATTCAAAAGATCACAAGGACTGATCTCAAACCCTGACTGAGGGCGCCTGAAGAGAGGCAGTGCTGAGTTAGTACAGAAGGGACAAAAAACATAAGTAGGGAGTGTGAGTAGATATAAATAGTAAAGGGAGGTCTATATCTGTGCATGTGTTTGAGAATCAGAGGTAAAACTGGGATTCTGCTTTTTTTTGATGCTGGGTCAGCTTCTTCTGTGTTATCGTTGCTATACAGGAGGACATGGTGTGGAGTTACATGTGATTACAGTTAACAATTCATAATAAATCATGCAGTCAGCCTTTTTTTGTACAGCTGTGGGGTGCTGATGCTACTTTGTGGGGTTATGAGTTATTTCGAACCTCTCAATTTGATTTTTTTCATTCACTTTAATTCACTTTTCATTCACATATACTGTACTTTGTTATACTAAATTGGAATAAAATGATATATCTTGTTTTTGTGTTACTGAGCTACATGGAACCATATTCATCAGGCAATTGTTTTCGAGTTGTTAGTTTTATTAATAGCTACACTTACTGCCTGAAAGATATTGTGTAGACCTCCAGCTTTTTGTACACATAATACATCACTATTAACAACATTTAATAATATAAATAACTTAATGAATAGCCACAATGTTAGGGTGCTACTGCCTGGAAGAGAATTTCAGCAATACAGTTCAGTAAAATGCTACATTTAAAATACTGACGTTTATGTTACTAGCATAAATATAATACTTGCAGTAACTTGTGTAATTATACCAAGGGTTTCCTTTTTGGAAAGTCTGTGCTAAAGCTGAAGAAAATGCCCTTTTTTGCTGGCTTCAAATGTATTTCAAAATCAAGGAATACAAAAAAAAAAAAAAGAAAAACAAAAGATATAACTGGATGTCATTCATTCATGTGCTTATGATATGAAGATCATTTCTATATTTACCAACTGGATTTAAGTAACCTCAGACAACCCCCAGCTCCAAATAACATTATAGAGGAAAGCACAGCTTCTTCAAACAGACCTGAGAGATCTCTCAGGAGTACGTGACTTCACTACAGTATCCTCAGTACCAGAGGCTCATCAGTGAGTACACAATATTTCCACATTAGAAATGGGGTACGTACATGTACACAGGGGTGCAGCAAAAGTTCAGTGTCTTTGGCTGACGGACTTCAAACATTTTGTCCTCAAGTAAATTCCCTACATATCTAACTCCCCATCCCATTAATGACAAAATAGCATATAGTATGCTCCCACTAAGAGGCACTCTGTTAAGCAGCTTGTAGCATTCTGTCAACATTTTAAAAAATTTTGAATAACTGGTCTTCATATAGGTTTCTATTCATCAGAACCTGGCTTTAGTCACCTAAATGTCAGGACTGTCCCTTAATTAGTACTGTGTACTGTGAAGGTATTTTTGTTCCTTCAAAATGTTGGTACTTTTTGAGGGGGCGACACCAAAGGGCAACATATGTTTCAAAATGAGGATTTTACTTGACAAAAAGGCTAGTGGCTTCCTACTTTCCATTTGCAGCTCTGGAACTGTTGATACACTTATTTTGTTGTATTTTTTCTGTTTATTTTTGGCACTCAGGGCCAATGTTGCCTGTCCTCTGTTTTTCAGCCCAGTTTTTCCTCCACAGAAAGAAATGTCAGAGGTTGCCACGAGCGTGTAATTTAAAATCCAACCTTTCAAACAAAGTGCCTCATTATTTTTCTGTCTTATGAGTTTATCCTGAGGAAGATTTTGATTAAGCGTGAGGGCAAATCAGAAATAATTGATTAATAGTGCATAAGCTGGGCACATTTCTATTCACGGTCATACACTGTTGCTTGAAGAAATGAAAGGATCATAGAGGGAAGGTGTGCATGTGTGTTTACATGTGTCTGTGAGCTTTTATGTTACAAGTTCACCAAATTGCATTGTATTGGATTGTAAAAAATGTGCAGTTTTGTTAGATCTTTTATATATATATCCCATTTTTCTTGATGTTTACAATCTAACAGAAGACATCACTCTTCTGATAATAGTTTTTTCAGAAT
This sequence comes from Gymnothorax javanicus, assembly GCA_029692085.1. Classification (NCBI taxonomy): domain Eukaryota; kingdom Metazoa; phylum Chordata; class Actinopteri; order Anguilliformes; family Muraenidae; genus Gymnothorax; species Gymnothorax javanicus. The sequence goes on along the minus strand of CM056195.1, from coordinate 25,897,071 downwards.
CTGTAGTTTTTTTAAAGTGCTGTAACGGGGGAGTTCCATGTTTTACTACTGGCATTTTCACATGGTACCAATACTATTCAGGTGGGAACTGACACTTTAATAACAGTTGTGAAATTTAAACAAATGTTTCCATGTTGTTGAGAACAGTATGCCATTCCTGTTGAAAGTATGTGATAGTTCAGCTTGACTATCTCCTAAACAACTTGTTGTTTTAACCAACCAGTTGTTATATTCTTTGATATAGAAAGAACATGCCTGTCTAATCACAGTCACTGCCCCAAACAATCAAGGCTAGATTCATCAGTCCCTGATGGGTGAAATATTCATAACTGCTTGTGGAGAGAGTTGGATTAGTTCAAAGATTAGGGTTGAGTCACAAAAACATTTTCTTGTTCTGTGGTGTTTTCCTATTTGACTCTTTGTTCCATTATTGCTTTCTGCCTTGTTTTCATTTTGTACCTGCCAGACTGGTGTAAGGAAAACAATTTTCTTGTAAGGCCTGATTTGCTGGTGTTTGTGTACCTGCACATTTGTTGTATTTATTGGTGTGTATGCGTGTGCTTGTGCATGCCTGTGTGCATTTGTGCATGTGTTAGAGTTCATGTGTGTGTGTCCCAGTGTGTCTGCCTGTGTGCGTGTGTGTACGCATCTGTGAGGGAGACTTTGAATAGAAACACTGTATACAGTTACATTGCTGTCTCAGTTTTGAAAAATGCTTCGCTGTGATGATCAGGGAGACATAAAGCTCTCCAGAGCGGCTCTTTTTCTAGATTTAAGGGAACACAATCTCACTGGCTAATGATTCTGAATCCAATCTTCTAGGATTTACCTTGTGAGTGGTCTGCCAGCTTTTGAGTTCGCTTAAAATGGATGCTGAAACCGAGCATATCACAAATCAATCAAACTGTAAAAAGATTGTACTGAAATGCAATCATATTTTGGAGGCTTTTATTCAGTTTCAATTTCAAGGCAGATAGTTACACTCAGAATGACATACATTGGTGAGATAAAGATACCAACACTGCAGCCATAACAGTATCTAACAATGTGAGTCACCTCTGCCTGGAAGTCATTACCATGCACACAATTGACAGATCTCATTTGGTAATTAAGGATGCTGCATCTTGTCTTCAGACCTGTGGAAGAATGACTTCCTTTTGTGCGAGAGCACACACATTCTTCTGTTGAACAACACATTCAGTCCCTGTGGTGGTGATCTGGTTGAGGAGTGTAGAGAGGCGTGCACTCAGACTGGGTTGCACTGTAGATTATAATTAGGATAAAGTTTGTTTTGGAAAAAAAAGGGTAATATAACCCAGTGATCCAAATGTGAGATTGTTAAAGGATAAGAAAGCCTATGGTGAACTTGCATCGCCAAATAAAATACATAATCTCTGCTATCCAAAACGATAGGCAATTTTTACTTTTTTTTTGTATTGTACAAACTGCATTTAAATGTTAAATGTATAAGGCAGCAAAAGAAAGCCGCCATGTCCCTTTGGCTGGAAGAAGATGCTTACATCACCCGAGCTGGTAGCTCTTATGTTTTATAGGTAAAATGGCGAAAGGTCACATTAGTCAGGTTCGGATCGCCTGTTTCGTTAGAATACCCAGCAACCGTGCATTGCGGCATTGTCGAGGATTAGATATAGATTTCCAGCAAATTATCGGTTGTAATTCAAACAACTGCTATCTCTCAAAACACTCTTTATTATCAATTCAACTTTCAATACTTATACTGTGACTACGCACACCTGAAAGACATATACAGCCCTCATGACGTCATGCACGGTTCTGGGCAGAATATTTCCCATTGTTTGATTGGTCGATTATTTTTTATGGTGGTGATAGCAGATCCTGAAGTTTGTAGGATTCAGCAATGTTTGAGCGCGGATTAACATGGTGTAAAAAATGTAAATAAAATAATGGGTTATCGTTTTTGATATCAGACATTGCGTAATTGATTTGACAATGCAAGTTTGCCATAGTTTTTCTTACTCTTTAATGTGCCGGCCGTAGCCTTTATTTGGTAATGTAGGCTATGTGTATATGCTAGTGGTAAGACTCCAGTGTGACTGACAAAGAAAAGAGTCCAGAATCTAGCGAGATGTTGTTCGGTTTCAGTGTGTTTGCTTGTGTGAGTGTATGTGAATTTGTGTGTCTGTGTGTATGTGTGATTGTTAGTATGTATCGAGGGAGGCTGTGTGTCAATATATGTGTGTGTGTGTGTGTGTGTGTATACAGCGGAGAGCCCAGGTAAGAGTGCCGCATTCTTCACATTGCAGAGAGAGCTGCCAGGCTCTCTGTGCCTCTGGGAGCCTTGTTCATAAAGACGTTAATAACAGAGATACTCATAATCCTGTCCACTCAGTGCCTGCTCTGTGTCTCTGAAGTGTAAATACTCAGTAAGGCTGTTGATTTGTCCATGGACTTGGAGGGTTATCTCTAAAAAGCAAGCCTTGTTTTGAAAGCTGAACATAGCAGAATTGTACGGTGAAGAATTCAGGCAGCTAGTCAGGCTGGCCAAAAAATAAAAATAAAAAAATAAAAATAAATTGCAGATATTTGGGTTTTCAGAATGATTCTTCTGGTGGTTTGTTGATGCAGTATTTCTTCTTCTCATTTCTTGGCACCAACCGAGTGAAAAGTCAAGTGGATTTACCCAACGATGCACATTATTCTCTGGCGGCATCGGATTCCATCTTATTTTGTATTTTTGTTGCTTCCCTTTCCAAAAAAGGGAAGTTTGTTTTATTGAATTCACATTTTGTTGAAAGAAATCGTACTAATGTTCTCGGGCAGTCCATTTATGTTGTGGTTGTACTTTTTTTTTGTAAAAAAACAGTGACAAAAGAGCAAAATATAATTGCTTTTTCTGGCTCCATGGTCTGGTATATCTCCATACTGCAAAATGCTAATGCTGATGAGTTCAGTGTTTTTCAACAAACAAAAATGAATAAAAAAAATACAGATGCAAATCATCTATTTTCTTGACCTTGTATTTATCGGTCTGTTCATTACACTGTAAATGGAAGGAGCTCTGGAAGCAGCAGTGAAATAAATCACATATTAAAGGGTTGATGTGTCCAGAATATAACTTGCATTTCAAACAGAATGATTAAAGAAGATTCTGAACACAAACCATCGCCTGTGAAGTACTGAAATGTGGTAATATCACTTGAAACAGTGCCAGACATTTTTTCTGGTAGTGTTCTTCTATTTATTATGAAGTTTGTGTCACAATTATTTCTTAATTCACATGCACACAATACATGAAAGTCTGTACCTTTGTATATTGCCAGTTTCTGCTTTTGGACTATTTATGTAGAGCTTGTTATACAGTGCCTCATGTCTCACATTCTATAAGGAATTTAAAAGAAGCAATCTTCAGCAGAACACATTTGGGGAAATTACATTTATTCCCAAGTTCCCTAAAAGACTGGCAGGCTGAGCTCCTAGAAAATGGTGGGATGTTGAAAAGATTAGCTCAATAACATGAAAAAAAACACTTTTAAGGGTGGTAGAACAATTTGATTCCTGTGATTTCATTCTGATAGAATTTGTTGAATACAATACAGAATCATTGATGCCAGGAAGAATGTTAATATCCAGCAAATTCATACAAGATCAGGTTTCAGTTTGGTTTTGGAGACAGTTTTTCTTTCTGAACCCATCAAGTGTGGTAGAAGAGCATTGCGGAGTTGACATGGGGAATAATATGGACTAAGTCCTGTCTGAATGGAAGTTATGGAAGGGAGGCATCCCTGTTTGGGCCTATCTAAGTAATGCCATTTTTTTTTTTTCTCGAGCTGCCTGCTTGTTGCATTCACTGAGAGTAGTCCTGTAGAGCTTTTTAGTCCAACACCAGACCAAAGTTGCAGGGAATGCCCTCTGCTCCCCACCATGATCTGTCAATCTCTGGAGCCAGCAGGCAAATTCTGTCGGAAACACTCCTTTCTCTGACTGGGAAGTGTGAAGACTTGCAGTACAATTAAAACATTTTCCCTCTGCAACAATCTAATGCTCTTCTGCTGCATGCTTATTAAAAGTTGATTTGTTGTTGTTTATGGCTGCTGGGGAATTTGAAAAGCAGACTGTATTGTAATCACGCCTCTGCAATTGCATAAGAAAAATGGAGCTACGGCTGCAGACATTTGAGGTGTGCTCTATGCTCTGTTAAAAACTCTACAGGCAGTTAGCATCTGTAAAAAACAGACTTGAGACTTACATACCTGTGACTAATTACTTGAATTGAACCAGCCCCTTAATTTATTTCTGTGTAAGCGTACAACTTAGGGAAGTAATTCAGCGCACAGTTTCTTTTCTGTAATTGGATTTCAAGGACAGCAGGACAGCATTTGGAGGAACCTGCACCAGCTTTCAGGGAGGGTTCCTCTGTGGGTCAGTACTGTTGTCATTTGACAGTAGGATCTACTCACTGGATGTTCACACAGGTTTGAGCATCTACACATAGATTTGTGAGTCAAACTGTACATGTGAATTGCTGTGGGACTTCGTAAATATGCCAGTTGGCTTACAAATTGTCTCATGGGCTCGAGTTGTGCAGTGTTCCTGAAAAAAGTGAGAGACTCATTTCACTTTGAAGGGAAATTCCTCATAGAAAACTCAAGTTCATACAAGGCTGCCCTTTTGCTGCATTAATGAAACTGCTCCATTTTGATCAAAAATTATTGTTGTGCTGTTTCTTTCCAGTGTAGGTTGTTTTGTTCTGAATGTATGTCTACCAGCTCTAGAACAGATGACTGACGGGATTTTTTTTAAATTACTGTTGACCTAACTGTGCTCACGCATAGTTCTCTTTGCTTTACACTCATCTTCATGCCTCTCAATACAGTCAGTGTTAATAGAGAGTTTTCTAACTTCTGCATAGTGTACTGTTCTTGCGTCCAGAGACCCATGCTCTCCTTGGAAGATGATGTGGTTGACATGCTATGAGTTATTATTCATCATTTAGAGCTTTTGAGCCTATTTTCTGCTCTATAATTTTTATTTAATTGTTTTATCCTTCAAGGGCTGTTTTAAGATGAACCACTGCTTTCAGTGGACTGCAGAGATTAAAGCCCAGCAAAACACTGCCAGCTTCTAATCTGCTCATGCTTGTCACTGCATAGACCAAATTGGAAACGCCTGACGTTCAGTATTGCCTGAAGTGTTCTAGCATGTTGAAGCCATCATTGTCTAATTAATTTTTGTCAGAGGAATGATGAAGTGCGTGGTGGCCTAGCAGGTAACACTGTCACCTTAGAGCCCTGGGGCGGTAAATTTTAACCTTTTCATTAATGTGAGAGAGGGTCAATTTACACTCTCTGAATCCAGGAGGATTTCCTTTTATGTTTTTCATCCAGGAGGCAAATGTTTTCCAACCAGGTTGAGCTCTGGCCTGGCCCTCTGCCTGCATATAAAGTATAGGGATAGAATGAGTACTTCAGACGAATAGAGATGCATTGTGCAATTAGGGTGCTGTGTTCATGGTGAACAGGTTTAATAGCCTATAATTCAGACCTGTTGTGGAAGGATGCCAAGCGCAGTTTTTACATGAAGACGTGCTGAGCAATCTTTAGCAAACATCTCTTTGCAGCACCTGAATGATCTCACTTAGTGAGTTAATCATTGCTAATTGCTGGTAATTCCATACTGAGTCATGGAGTGCTAATGGATGTTGACTCACACCTGTCTATTTTATTCAACATCATTTATGACAGGATTTGTTATTGTTTATGGTTTATTTCCACCAATCACTGAATGGCTTCATGTTCATATGTACATGAGATCTCACATTTGACGTTGACCAGAGTAGTGAATGTTTTTGCTCATATTCAGGATGGGAAAAATTCTGGGGGGCACTGTATCTGGGCTTTGGCAGTCTCTGGTATATGGGTTATTGGTAATTTGGTGAGCTATTTCATGGGGTACTTTAACTTAATGAGAACTACCCATAAACAAGGTTTTAAAAACTTGACAACAGGTTTCAGCTATGTTGTGTAAAAAATATTTTAAAATAAAAAACCTCATTTACAAAAAAGTTGGGATGCTGTATAAAATGGAATTAAAGACAATTGAATGATTTGCAAATTTAAACTCTACATCAGTTGAGAAATAGTACAAAGACAACGCATCAGATGTTGAAACTGAGAATTTTTTTTGAAAAATGTATGCTCATTTTGAGTTTGATTTCAGAAATAGATTTCAGAGAAGTTGGCGTGTTTGCCACTTTGTTGCATCACCATTTATTTTAACAAAACTTTGTAAGTGTTTGGGAACTGAGGAGACCAACTCCTGTGGTTTTGAAAGGAAAATATTTTCCCATTCTTGCTCGATGTAGGATCTCAACTGCTCAACACTTTGTGTCCTCCTTTATAATATTTTCCACAACATAATGCACCAAATATTTCCAGTGGGTGACAGGTCTGGACAGCAGGCAGGCCAGTTTAGCACCCGGACTCTTACTATGAAGCCATCTTGTTGTAATACACACAGAATGTGGTGTTTGGCATTGTCTTGCTGAAATAAGCTAGGCCTTCCCTGAAAAAGACATTTGAATGGCAGTATATTTTTCTCTAAAACCTGCATGTATCATTCAGTATTAGTGGTATCTTCATAGATGTTTTATGCACTAATGTACCCCCATAGCATCATAGATGCTGGCTTTAGAAGTGTGCACTTATAACAAGCCGGATGGTCTCTCTCCTCAGAAGCCCGAAGGAAGAGGTGCTCATGATTTCCAAGGAGAATTTCACATTTTGATTAGTCAGATCACAGGACAGTTGTATACCGTCATTTTGGGAATTCCCTGGCGTACCGTTGCATGTCGGGATTAGAAAATGGCTGGTAGTGTTGGAAACCGTTTGAACCGCGTCGCTTTGGTGGAAGTTTTTGCTCATATCTCCGCACGGAAGGCATCTACCGGCGTGTACTCATGGCTGAGTCTAGCTGTCTTAGCTAGGAAGTTATATGCGTTTGATTTGTTTTGATCCGAAGAGTTGGGGAAATGTTAGAGAATAAGAGCGAAAAAGTATGCCTGAATTGAATGGAACAAGCAGTGTCTCTGTGGGTGTACGTTGAAAGTGACACGCAGGGTCTATATAAAGCACACGTCTAAATTATGTTGAAAAACTGATTTATTTATCTACATTTCTGGGAAAAATGAAATTGTACCGTTTTTCGTGCCTGCGCTCATATGGAAGTGGGGAACACTTTTTATTAGGCGATTGCATATTATTAATGTATTCACGTACACGAAAGCATTAAAACGAACCAAGGTGCATTGAAAGTAACCTTTCAGGGGTACGTTTCCTAAAACCTTGCTTGAACCAGACTACGGAAGTTGTTGAAAGTTAGCAAATAACGACACTTTTGGGAAACATAACCCCAGCTCAGTAAATTGCAGTACAGTTGCCCACATCCTGTTACAATCTTCCTGAGTTGCTTGGCTCCAACAGCAGCTAAAGACGATGTGTTATTCACTATCAAATTTTTTTAGAGTAGGCCACGGCTACGAATCAAGGACACACTTTTTCTGGACATGAATACTAATTCCAATATGGATTCAGCTTGTAAACCTGCAACTGCAATCGCAGACGGCTTGCATTAGCCTTATTTTTTTTCTTTTAAGAAAAAGGTCCCGCATTACCTTAATCAGTAGCTTGACTGAACGGGGCAGATGAACTGCGAAAACTTGCGGTTTTAATATTGCAGGGTTTTTGCACCCCCAACCTTACCTTTGGAGGTGCAGGAGACCCAATGCCCCCCCACAAATGGCGCCTATGTACATGTCCCTACTTTTTTGACATGAATTGCTGGCATCGAATTCAAAATCAGCAGATAAAAAAAAAAAAAAAAACAATAAAATTTCTCATTTTCAGTATGTGATTTGTTGTCTTCATACTATTTTCAATTAGATACAGGGTGCAAATGATTTTCAAATCATTACAATCCGTTTTTATTTACATTTTACACAGCATCCCAACTTTGGAAATGTGGATACGTATGTACTCACCTTCTATTTGTTCCCAAAGTAATTTATTTCTCTATTCGTGATAACATTGGTTTCTTTGCCTTTGGATATTCTTAAATTTATCCACAGGTAGCCCATTCAAGATATGAAGCATTTTATAAGAATAGTGAATATGGCCTTTGACTTATTTGAACACCTTTTTAAAATGCACAGTTCCTTGTGTGCGTCAAAGGGAGGGGGGATAAAACTTCAATAATTTTCTCTCTGCTAAGTTGTCTCATAATCAGAAGAAAGGGAAAAACTGTTCAAAAGGAAATTAATAGACAATTCTGTATCCAGTCTTATTATACATACACATCGCTTTCAGGCCAGTGGAACCCAAAGAATGAGGCGTAAAATCCATTCCAACGGAACACAGGGGTTAACGCAATCCTTTTGCTAAGTCTCTTCCATTATTCTTTAGGAATTCTGACAACGTCAGTACTCTAGTTCTACAATTTACTACATTCATTGGACCCTCACACTGTTAAACTGTTTTGCTTATTTTCTTCACCCTCATTTTCAATCCTAATGATTCTCCTCGTGGTCTTTATTTGATATATACATTTTTATTATGGTTATTGTCCCGTTCATGTGTATTACCAGTGAATTTTCTATTCAGTCATTCAGGTGTGCTATGAATAGGAACTTGTTTACTCTAACGCTGTGTGGTATGGGAGAAAAAAATGTTTTCGATAAATAGCATGTTATCTTTCTCTGGTGGCACATTATGCATTTTTTCTTGGATGCATTCCACCGGAGCTATAGAAAACTGGATGCTTTGCTGGAGCCTGATTTGAATTCATTCGGAAAATGATGTCATCTGCGTTTTCTACAGAGCGTGCCAGATTTACATGTAATCTCATTTGTTTTTTTTTTTATATAAATCTGCTACACTCCCTCCTTCACACGTGCACTTATAAACATGCACACTGTCTTCCAGGGACAGCTTTTTATACAGATTCTCAATTATGCAAACATTTTATCATAAACATGGGAAATCTCCATACATCAAACAATATTTAGTGTTGCACAGTTTGAAAAATACAATACAGTACCGTAATAAACAAAGTCATGTGATATGTGTCCTTCTCTTGCTGTACTCATTTTTTACTTTACCCCTTTGCTCTGGCTTACTGTCACCTTCTGTCCCACTATTTATGCCCCCACTCCCCCAGAGCCATTTGAGTCCCATGTCTATCCCTCCCCATCCGCATACTCTCTTACTAGCTCAGAATGAAAAAAATTGGATTCATATAAAGTAGACTTACTCAACAAGCATGAGGTTAATGACTAAGATAAGGACTGCAAAGCAGCAACAAAAGACCTTCTAATTTCCTCTAACATCTGAGGATTTGAACACAGCAACATGGTGTGTCTCTGATCCTGTCCAGTACATTGAAATAGTGCTTCAGTGTATTACAGGTGGGCAGATGGGAAAATGCAATTGCATTTTACTGTGGTGCTGTTGTTTTGATGAATAGAGAAATTAGATAATGGTGCGAGGACATTTTGCCATATCTGGTAGGTGGATGAGTTATTGTTTCTCTTGCGTAGTCTATTTTCTGCCTGCCCCTTGAGCTTTGAAGGCCGTGTATCAGTGTTTGGCCTTCCCTGCAGTAGGCCGATGTGTGTGTGACTTCTGAGGAAGTCACACACGCTGCTGAGCCATGACACCGTGCAGGAATGGAATCTTTTTTATCTCTCATTCTCGAAAAGAAAAATAAATTCAAATGAAAGAAAAAAATCAATCTGGTATGTATGCCTGCTAAACCCACGATGTTGACTTCTCTGCAAATTGACTTATTTTAGAAAAAAACAGTGGTAGGAGCCTCGTTTGTTTAACTGTGGCACGTAATGAATTACTTCCCAAGCTCTGGGAAACTTAATCAAATTTATTTATTTATTTATTTAATTTCATGTTTTTTTTTGCATTTAAAACTAGGTTATCTGCTCTCATTCACTTAAGCTGGGCCTTTCATATCAGCCCTGGCTGCAAACTGATTTTAAATGGATTCATGGATTCTTTTGGTAAGTTCGTTTTGTGCTCTTTTCCCCAGGCAGTATCTGTGAACTTCAGTCGATATGTGACAGGTTCTGAGTTAATCTTTTAAGGCAGGGGCCTCATATAGCACCTCATGATCTCAGGGTCGCAGTGTGGGCAAAGCTTTCTGTTTTGGACAATCCCACCCTGTCATAGAGCAATTTTGCAGCACTTAGTCATGGAGGCTTAAAAGAAGGAGCCAAAGTCACCGAGGAACAAAGTTTTCCATCAGTTCTGCCATAGGCTGCCGGCCAGCTGCGACATTGCTGGTGATACAGTGCGGTTCCACACTAGCCTCTCACTTCCAATTCTTTGCCATTCCATCTAGTCGCAGCTTATTTTTTAAGTCTGAGCTGGTATTCAGTTGGATCATCCATATAAGCAGAAAGTGGTGATATCTGGGTTTTATCATTTCTTGAAATCATTGACTCAGAGCAGTCTTACATCTACCGTGTGACCAGCTTGACGCAGTTTGTTTCGACATATGTACACTCACACACAAATCTGTCACACCACTCTGCAAAAGTACAGAGCACTGTGAGCCACTTCATTTCTATTAGGCTAATGATGCTTTTAAAATCCTTAACTCTGCTGGTTTTGTAGTTCGTTTCTAAGAACATTTCATGACTCCTGAGGGAAAGACGGACTCCTGTTGTTTCCTGATTCAAATTCTAGGGAATATCAAACTGCGGCAGGGGTTCAGATATTAGACTGCGCTCAATTCTGAAAGGCGCCTTCGGAAGACTAGAAAGTCTTTCAATTTCACAGCGCCGACATTTTGTCAGTGTCTTTGGGCTCGGTTAGCTGGGTGACCACTACACGATTAACATGTCTTCATCTCTGACAGGTGCAATGAGAAAAAGAGGAACATATCACTGGTCTTGTCAAGGCCCCCTCCATGCAGTGTGCTGTCTTAGACACAAAGGAGCGCTTGGATAAAGCCTCAGTCATCAGTGACTATACCAAGGATATCATTATGCCGTGGAGAGCAGCGATGGGCAGTGAAGATTACTGATTTATTCCAAATCAGCAGACCCGACTAAAAGAGTACTGTGGATAATGCGAGGTCGTTTTTTATGGAAGCGCAGTCTCATTACGTGCTGTTTGGCCAGCTGTAGCTGTGACAGTGAGGAGAACGAGATGGAAGGCACAGTCGCGAAGCAATGATGCCGTTTATCACGTTCACAGCGGCATCGGGCATTCGTTCAGCTGCGTGACTGATAACGTCACCTAATGACCAAAGGCGATGCTGGAGAATGCACGTCATTGGCTCCTGCCACCTCGCAGGTGTTCATCATATATAGGCGTGCGCAAAAACAAATTTATATGTGCCTGATCATTATGACCCTGAGATGCAACATTTTAGGCACAGATTTCTATGAAAGTACTTCTTTTGCATAATGTAGCATGTTAAAAACATAAGAGTCCACCGTTAGGTCAGAGAGGCATTCAAATATTTGAAACCTCAGTCAATGTCTTCATTGCTCCGATACAGGAATGGTGGCTCTGTTTTTATAATATCACCATTAGCTGAGTGAACTTTATTTCCTTCATTTTTGTTCGTGTTTATTTCCAGTCTCTGGCAAAGGACTGGGGGATTTAAATCCATCTTTTTTATGGCTGAATGAGCTAATCTGCTTTGCTTTCCATTGTGGATTAAGTTTGAGCTCCAAAAATAGCAGGAGGAGAGATAAACCCAAGGAAGTGCGCTGTAAGGAAGCAGACCTATGCTGTCAGATTAAGGTGACATATCACAGCTCCCTCCCTACTCATTGTTTTAACCATAGCGACATGGTTTCTGCTATGTGAGGAAATATTCCTCTTGTGCTGTTTGGGATGATCAGATTTGATTTTTGTGCAAGAAATTCAACGGAATGGTGTGTGCTTTATTGTTTGCTTGCTTGGTTGTTTTATGACATTGTACCCAGCTGAATAGAATCCCCACACATACCCGTACCAGGTGGGCTGCTTAAGGTATGATGTGGAGTTCTCTGTAATAAAGAAAAGAAATAACTCAGTCTGGTTGTGTATTCCGTGCCATCTTGTGTCAGCCTATAACTTGTGGATAGAGGAGCCGGGTGTTTGCTCATTACAGTTGTAACTGCATGGGTGCTAATCTTTGAGTAAATCAAAGCGAGGCCTTTGTTCAGGAAAGGCAAATGTCAAAAACTGAGTATTCTTCCCTCTTAACTGCATGTCAACACAGAGTTATCGTGAGTTTTTCCTTCAGCATCCATTGACTGCATGTCAGCACGGAGTTATCATGAGTTTTCCCTTCAGCATCCATAGTTTTACATTGGCTGTGGACTGAGAAAATCACATAGTGTGAGAGTGAGCATTTTCCTCTCATAAATGACAGATACAAATCCATTTTCATTACACCAGTATGTCAGATCCTTGGTCCCTCATGATAGTAAAGACTCAGAAAACTGCATATTGTGACCAGTTATTCATTTTACAGTTCAGTTTCAAACTGAGTGGGAGTTCTGAGGTGATTAGAGTGGCACTGTGCAGTAATTAATTTTACAGCATCATCTTCAAATGTTTTTTTATGAAATGAACTTGGCAAATGCTGCCAGTGGATGACAACAGGGCACATCCCTGAAACTATAGCATTCTGCCCTGGGCAATATTCATAGTTTTCCCGAGTGGCGGCACTTAAATAAAAGGTATGGGGTCCAGAAAATCTACAGGGGAATTACTCTGGGCTCCAGTTATGTTCAAATGAAATTCTAACTCTTTCGTGCACCAAGCCATTCACGGCAAAATTGATCTGATTCCCATTAAAACATCAAAACAGTTTGACTTATTTTATTTGGAAAAGTAGGAGCACCTAATGACAGCCCCACAGTGAAAAGTAATAGAGCTATCAAAATCAATCATCTCCTCCTGTACGCACTAGGAATTTTTAAATCAGATTTGACATGCTTCTCAATAATGCTGTTTGAGTTATCGCAACTTTTAACTGGATCGTGTTCAGTGCTGTATACCCCCTCAGCATGCCTTATACAGGTGGGTGTGTCCGACCTTTGACTTGGAAAAAATTAGATCAAAATCAGAGCTATGAGCTTGACTTCAAATACGCTTCTGGGGACACCGAATGTGCATAACTTGTTTAAATTTCAGTGCTGTCCCTACGACGGTTCACCAGCTAGAGCGGTAAAAATTGATGGAAAGACAGATGGATGGACAGACATGGAGGAGAGGATAACAATACCCCATCAGCAAGAAGTGTGGCATGATGGTTGCGCCACAGCAAAGGTCATAGGGTTATCAATATCAATAACAGCCCTTCTTTATGCACCATAAGTGATCAAAAGACGTTTTACACGATTTACATCAAAGCTGCTTGAATTATAGCATTTGGGCATGTAAACTTTGTCCTGGTGGTGGCGCTACAATAAAGGCCGAAGGGTTACACAAAACAATAGGGTTTGCCCACTGTGTACCAGAAATAAAGACACTATATTTAATTTGATTTCCATTGGAACTGTTCTGGTTATCGCATTAAAATGAAGGATATGCGGCAGAAATGATGTTTATGGCAATTAGGCAAAGTCGTATTATCCCTGAAAACTCTGTTTTGGGGATATAAATATAATTATAGTAAAAACTACAGGGTTATTGGAAATAAGAAATTATGACAGTTTCCTGTTGCAAATTCTTAGCAAGGAATTAGATGATTTTACCTAAGTTAAGTCACACATTTATTTTCTGCAGGAGTTATTTCATGCACATCTTTGGAGATTGGTGGTATGGAATTAACAATCGGGTCGAAAACATTGTTCATTGCTTCCCAGTTGAATTATGGTGCTAAATTCTCAAAGCTTGGTCTATTGTGTTCATCTGAAAGCCCAATAGAAAAGACCTCCCTGTACAGTGCATGTTTAATTATGATGTACTGTAATCCACTTGTTTGGCTAAGATGTTATGAATTATCTGAACACCAACAATACTGAGTTTGTTTTCATTAAAAAAAGAAAACATACAATGGAGCTTTTGTCAGTAATAACTTCATTCTGCAGGACTCCTAAATTATGCTTAATTAATTTCTGCAAAGGACCGACATTAATGGAATTAATTTGTAACTGTCACAACAAAGATGATAATTTGCACTGTTCATTAATTTAAATGGAATTAGAATATGTTTGGTGGGACAATGGTGAGGTAAATTTATTCACTGCACAAACCCAAATATTGTGGACAGACGTGCAGTATTTGTCTTTTTTTTTCTTTTGCTGGAAGTGATTAGTTTCTATGGTAGGTTTATCATCCATTCTCCTTTAATCTTAAAGGGAGTGAAGATCTTGGATTCTCCAGCATAGTGTTGGTATGCGGTCTTTATACAGTATATGGGTCAAGTCTAGCTCATTTGTTTGTTCATCTTCTAGACAGTGGTGAGCATAACTCTTACTTGTGAAAGGGTAGGATAAACAATGGGTGCAAATACCCAGCGTCAGTTTCTTTCTCAAGCCCAAGAGAATCAAGAAACATCATTACTGACACATCACTGCTCCAGTCTTTACTGGTGAGCTAGTTTCAGCTGTCATTATTTATGCCTTCTGGTAATATGTTTGAAATATAGTGTTGAATATGTAGTTGAAATGTTCAGAATCAAGAACAAAAAACATTAACAAGATTAAGAACTGAGAGGCAATGTATCATTTCTATGAATATAAAAAAAAAGAAACCTCACTCGTGAATCCATTTTTCGCTCTGCGAAACAAAAAGTTTATCTCGCAGAAGGATAATGTAATTAGTGCTTGAAACATTGTTCGAGCTTCTGCCTGTATCCAGAGGAGCAGTTTGAACCAGAGCCAATAATTCTTCACTCTGCCACAAGTATCTTCCAGCGGTAACCAAATGTTGCTTGTTAAATATAACTGCAGGGGCTGTACAGTAGGGGTCTATGTAGGGATTTGGCTTTCTAGTTTTCCCCTAAGAAGACCCCTAAAGTATGATTCCGTTCACAGCAGAGACACCTTGTAACCTGTAGGTCAGTTCAAACCGTCACTTTTACTCGAATGTTGATGTGCAGCGCTGTGAAAAAGTATTTGCCCCTATCCTGATTTCTTCTATTTTTCGCTTATCTGTCAAATGTGACAGATCATCCAACTAATTTCAATACAAGACAAATATAACATGAGTAAACACAAAGTGCAGCTTTTAAAAGCTCATCTTATTTGTCAGTGGTATTCAAACCTCTATCAGTCATGAGAAAAAATATTTGCCCCTTTAAACTTTATAACTGGTTGCACCTCCTTTGGTGGCAACAACTACAATCAGGCATTGGCAATAAGTGGCTATGAGTCTTTTACATCACTATGGAGGAGTTTTGGCTCACTCATTTTTGCCAAATTGTTTTAACTCTGCCACATTGGAGGGTCTTCAGGCATGAAATGCCTGTTAAAGGTCATCTCAATTGAATTCAAGTCCACTTGAAAACCTTCATTTTGTTTCTTTTGAGCCATTCAGAGATGGAAATGCTTAAGTGTTTCAGATCATTGTCATGTTGCATTACCCAGCTATGCTTAAGCTTTAGGCCATGATCTGATGGCTGAACGTTCTCCTTTAGGATTTTCTCATAGGGAGTCATATTCACTTTTCTATCAATTATGGCAAGTCACCCCAGTTGTGAAGCGACAAAGCAGCCCCCCACCATCACACTGACACCACTGTGTTTGACTGTTGGTTTGATGGTCTTATTGTGGAATGCTGTGTCAGCTTTATGCCAGATGAAATGAGACCCATGTCTCTCAAAAATGTTCTACTTATGACTCATCAGCTTGCAGAGCAGTATCCCAAAAGTCTTGGGGGTTATCAAGATGTTTTTTGGCAAATGTGAGACGAGCCTTTGTGTTCTTTTTTGGCAGCAATGGTTTTTGCCTTAAAGCTTTCTCATGCATGCCATTTTTGGCCTGTCTCTTTCTAGCTGTGGAAAACTGTGGAATCGTGAACAATGACGTTAATTGTGGCAAGTGCGGCTAGCAGTTCTTTGAATATTAGTCTGGGTTGTTTTTTGACCTTACGGATGCATCATCGATGTGCGCTTGGAGAAATTTCTGTGGGCCAGCCACTACTGGAAAGATTCACCACAGTTCCAAGTTTTATTTACTTGTAGATAATGGCTCTCGTCATTGTTCACTAGAGTCTCAGTACCTTAGAAATGGCTCTGTAGCCCTTTCCAAACTGACAGATGTCACAGTCTTTGCTTCTTATCTGCTCTTGGATTTCTTTAAATCGCAGCATCATGTGCTGCATCTTTCCTATGTTGCATTGCCAGACAAGTACCATAAATGATATTTAGATCCATCAGGGCTGGCAGTAATCATGTCTCCTAGTACCAAGTGAAATTGAAACCAAATATCAATTAAATTTGTTTAACTGCTTGATTTAGTAACTAAGGGGGCAATTACTTTTTCACATAAGGCCCGGTAGGGTTTTTCCTTCAATAAATGAAATCATTATTTAAAAACTGCATTTTGGTTTACTTTGGTTGTCTTTGTCTAATATTAAAATGAGTTTGATGAAACTATGGAGTGTGACAAATATGCAGGAATAAAGGAAATTGAGAAGGGGGCAAATACTTTATCACAGCACTGCAGATACTCATTTAGGCCTTTTTTCCCCATTTGAGCATAGGATAGTGATTTATCTTCTCTGTCACGTCATATTCTGGGCAGTCCTCTCACTATCATTCCACCTCATTTCAATTTACCTCTGCTGCTCGCTCATGTCATCAGATCTTTCCCGTATGGGTTGTATTCATTTCCCTTGGAAATTTCATGTCAGGTGTCGTAGTGAGATTGGAGGTGGGTTTGTTGTCAAGATGGGGGTGGGCGATGGCATCACATTTAAGTCTGGATCAAGAGCTATTTGTGTGTGGATCTCAAGAGAGCGAAACTAAAGCGTCAAAATTGTGTCATCATAAGAGGTAATGTTTCCATTCCTTCTCACCACCTTTTAGTAACGTTAAGGGACTGAAGACACTAAGGAATTAAGTGTTTCAGGTGCAATTTCGGTCCATTGCTACTAAAGAGTCTTAAGGTGTGCATTTTCACGGGGGCTTCATAGCTTCATTTTATTTTCAAAATGTACCACTCGGTCTTTACTGTGTACAAGGCAGGACTGCAGGGAGGCCTGTCCAGCATCCACACTCTCTTCTCACACAGCCATATCTCTGTAATGTGAGTAGAATGCAGTTTCTCGTTGTCCTATTGAAATATGCATAGATGTCCCTGGAAAAGTTTTTGTTTTGAAGGCAACACATGCTGCTCCAAAATCTCAGTGTACTGTTCAGCCTAAAAGGTGCCTTGACAGGAGTGCCAAGGGCACTGAACTTTGCCAAGGGCACTGACAAAACCAAATACACGGAAGAGTGTGGCTTTTGGACTGGTAGCTGTTCAAAATTTTTACGGTCTTTTTCTTCTTCAGGTATGGAGCATTTGGTGTCCATTTCTTCCAGAAAAGACCTGAAAGATTGATTTTTCTGACCACAATATACATTTCCATTGTGTGATGGTCTATTGCAAATGCCTTCTGAATAACTTTCAGAGTAGGCGGCTATAGGTCAAAAGTAGATGGCTGAGCCCCTCAAGCAGATCCAGTTGACCAATGAGGTATCCAGCAGGGCGGTTCCTTGAATATAGGTGTATTTATGATGTTATACAATGCATAAATTGTGTGTGTATTGTGTGACATGCATTGACTTTGGAGAATGAAAGACAGAAGTCCAATAATAAATTATCTTAACATCATCCTTTTCTGTCTTTTGTATGTCACAAATGGCCCGGGAGATATAGCTCAACTGGGTATTGCCGACTGAGTACAGATTTCAAAGTCAATCGGCAGTTGAAACAATGGACAGCATTGATTATGTGCACATTCATGGCATTGGTTTATTACAGGGTCAAAACCATAGAAAGCTAGAATGATAGCCTATTATTCTACTTAAATGTTTTGCAATATACCTCCCATTAACCCAAGGGCACCCCGATTTGTAGTTATTCCGGACTTTTTCCGCTTCAGTTTTACATGACGGGATGCCTCACTCCCACTCAGAGCAAGCACGCTGTGTTTGTCCAAATGTTCATAGAAATAATGGCATTAGGATGGATGACTGGGAATCTCCACGCATCGCCAACTGCCGACGAAACCGAATACCGAGAAGTGAATTTTTTTCCCCCATTCTCGTTCTGGGCTCAGGTAAGTTATTAACATATGACCAATCATTTCTCGTGTCAGATCCGCATATATTACGAGCACGTGGAATAACGAAACTAGCTGACATGGAAGCCTTTCGGCATGTATTGGCACTAACAAAATAAATGCAGAAATCCGCGTTTCGTGGCTCGCCTCCCAATCTCAGAACATGATTAACAGGATTAAAATTAAATAACTTGTTGGGAATCTCTATCAACATGATCAGGAGACAACCAGTTTCAAAGTGGCAGAACTGTCAGCTTTTATACGCATTTTATTTCAGCTGCAATTGATGGAATTTCACCTCTGTGAGAGATTTTCATCTGAAATAGAAATATGCATCTAATTTAACCACTACTATGAGACTTGTCTCCATTTGTTCAATAAGAACAGATCTTACAGGAGAGCCAAGAAGGATATGATATGGGTCTTTTGCCACAACAAATGGATCAGCTAGGGATGAAATCTGGCGCCTGAGAACTTCTGAGAGTGGAAAGCTGGCGACATGATACTAAAAAATAAAAAAAAAACAGAGCCGCATTTACCGTAATATATGAATGTTTATTTCTGGCGATATTTACTTGCATGTCCGATTTTCGGTATGCAAGGTCCTATTGCCTAGAGACATCCGCACACCAAAAATCATAACTCTAGGTTCAAGGGTAACAAAACGTGCCACCCTCATGTTAACGGTGGTCATTGTATAAATCGATTACCTCTCTTTAACCAATATTTCTTCTAGGTGCAATAAGCGATATGCGCATATTGTAGGCCTAGGCTCAGCTACGCATCACTGATAGTAATAAAAACTACTTGATGGGGCTTTGAAAAAGGCATGGAATCTAACAAGTCAGTGCAACGCAATGCGTTGTAAATCACATTACAGTGAATACAATGCTCTTGAACATACACGATAATAATATTGGCTGATTTACCTCTAAACAAATTTATTCGACTCTTGGACAAGTGGCAATGCCCACATTAATATGCGACCCGGCCAAGACGCCATTGCGTAGTCCATAGATAAGACTGAAGTGTGCTGAATGGTCATATGTTAATTAATTATATTTAGAGAACTGGAGTGGGAAAAACAATCTCGCTACCGTGAATATGGCACGCTGAGGCGGCAACGGCAAAATGCAGCAGTAGCTGGCGATGCTGGGGAAAAAAATTTCTTTGACCAGCAAATTGTAGGCGGCGCAGAGGGCTCTTATTGAGAAGGCTGAGCCTTAGACCCCGGAGGAGTCGACAGTGTTTCTGAACATTGTTACTACAAGACGTCTTTTTTGCACACAAAAATTTTACCTGCCATTTGTAGATGTAACCTAGGCGAATTGCAGTACTTGCCAATGTTTTGCCAAAGTAATCTTGAGCCCATGTGGTTATATCACTTGTAGATAAATGACAGTTTTTGATTCAGTGCTGTCTGAGTGATTAGAGACGACGGTTATTCTTCTTAGGCTTGTGCCCTTGTATTTTGCGCTCACAAATTCCTCAACTTTCCTTGAATATTTTATTTATGCTATGCACCATTGGGGTTGAAATATTCAAATGCCTTCTAATCCATCTTTTAGGAACATTGTAAACCTTTCAGTGATTTTTCAATGCATCTGTGTGTAAATGGGTGATTCTATGACCCTTTTTGCTTCTGACGCACTAGGCCTTCATGGACAGTGCTTTTGTACTAAATGGTTATTACAGTCACCTGCTGACAACAACTGTTTCAAATGATATTATTACCTCCGCCAACGAAGTAGGGGCGGAGGTTATGTTTTCGCCCCTGTTTGTTTGTCTGTCTGTTTGTGAACAACATAACTCAAAAAGTAATGCACGGATTTGTCTGAAATTTTCTGGGTGCATTGCTATTACATCAAGGAAGGACCCTATTGATTTTCACCGCGAGCAGTGAAACAATATGGCCGCCACGGCAGCCATCTTGAAATCGTATGACACGCGATAACTCAACTTTGCTCCCACTCATGAAGATTTGGACTGTGCTGCCTTGGCGGAGGTTTGCACCCTACGAGTGCCTCTAGTTATTATTATTATTGCTATTGCCTCATTACTAGCCCTACATTGGATAAATTTATTGAAGGAAAAGCCCCTTGAGGTGGATCACCTCGTTTTCAAGGGGGATCCTTAGCATCTCAACAAGCAAGCAGCAGTGATACAGACAGAAGCAAAACAGAGGTAAAACAAAAACGAGATAACAAAATCAAAAGAGAAGTGATAGAGACAAAAACAAAAGACAAAAAAAAAACAAAAAAAAAAACAAAAGGCACAGGTAAAGCTTAGATTACACATGTACAACCGGCAATACCAAGACCAGACAAAGTTCACACACTAAAAACACAAGCATTGTGTTTTTAGATGATTAAGTAACTCTGTCTTAAAGATATGTAAAGAAGATATGGAGCGAAGGGAGTTTGGCAAGTTGTTCCAGTCTAACGGTGCTTTGAATTTAAAAGCTCTTCGCCCAATGACTCAGGAGGTTCTAGGTATAATAAAGGAGGGATATTGTGTTTGTCTAAGTGAGTATGATGATGAGAGTGGAGCAAAGTATTATTTAAGATAGGGTGGACAGGTCAGAAAAATGCATTTAAAGATGAACTGTAACCAGTGAGAGTGCTTTCTCGCATTGGGGGCAGGAGTCAAGTGTTTCATACAGGATACAGTGATGGGTGCGATATGGGCATTGCAGGATGAACCTGCGTAAGCTGTTAAAAGTGACATACAGATGACTTAGGTTGGTATCAGAGGTATTTTGATAAACAATTTCAGCATAATCTATAATTGCTCCTTTCCCAACTTTTTTGGAATGTGTTGCTGGCCTGAGTGGCTGGAATGGATGTGTATTTGCAAATGACAAAACATTAAAAGCTTGCCCTCATACTGTCTGAAATGAAAAGTCATAGTAAATATCGAAATCTCTGCTTTCCGGTTTTTTGGGCATTTTCCATTCCGTTTCAACTTTCTCTGAGCTGGATATTTAATGCTAGTTGTATTAGCAGTTGTATTAAAGGGTAATAGGTTTTCTTGAATTGTGTGCTCAGCTGTTTCACTGACATCAAAAACCATCTACTCCTTGATAACTCATGAAATGTACCACCATTTACCACTCTACCAATCATAACCTCACAGCTTACTTCTGTGGGAATTTTATAGCTCCTGGGGATTATTGACAGTTTCTCAATGCTTTCAAACAAAATGTTATTTTTTCTCTCTTTTTGTTTTAAATAGGTTGCCAAAATTGAAGTGTAGAGGTGTGCTCCTTAATTAGCTGTTCAGTTACCGATGCAGAGAGCAGGTCTGTGGTCTGTGCACGAGCTTTCTTAATGGAAGCCAGTCTGATATTAGTCAACAGTCTTTCCATCAATCACTCCGTTAAAGACCATCTATTATGGTTATAGAAGTCTAGATATTACAATCCGTTGCTTCACCTTTTTCAGAAGCTTAACTATGTATCCTGTCCTCCAATTTTTTTGGCATTGCCTGCCATACTGAATATTATGAGAGGGCTTGATCAGGAGACTGAAGGGTAGATACTGTAACCCTTATGTTTGTCTTGTGACAGTTTATTTGAAGATCTCTTTGTGCTTGCAGCACTGCTGTCGTGTTCTTTAGTGTTAGCTTGTTAACGAGCTCTCGAAAGTGTTAAACGCATCGCTTTAATTGGTCTCCTTGTGTTGCGAGTTTGTTCCTATCTATGAATAGTCCATGAAAATCCCAAGCAATGTGCTTTGCTTCGTGTTTCTTTTTTCTCTGCTGCTTCCTCTGTTTGGCCCCATTAACTCAATCACACGACATGCTGAGCCAACATACTGACTCTCTTCTCAAGGTATAAGCAGCACAGTGGGTTTCGTGCTTCACCATGTTCCTTCTTCTTCTGAACGGTCAGTTTCGGTACCACGATAATATCTGAAAAAAAATTAACAAGGCCCTTCCTGGTTGTTGTAACCACAATTTAATCGCAGTGCTTTTCAAATTTTCTCCAGCAGGATTACTTCCTATACCCACAATTTTGCGTCAGTTGTTCATTTTTCCCCTCTTTCTATTATCTAGTTGAAACGCACATTGGCTAAATGCTGTGGTAATCAAAGGGCTTGCTTGACTTTCCATTGTCTCATTTGCGGCTCTCTGTGCCGTGGCTAAAGAAAGTTGACCTTCGTTATGATGCAATTGTCTCTATATTAAACAGGCGGCTTGAGCATGAAATCCTGTCTTCACCCTTTTGTAGTAGAGTACTCTGCCTTGGCCCTGCTGAATTAGCCACAGACATACTTTATCTACTTTCTTTTCCTCCTTTTATTTTTAGAAGGGTACTCAGGCTTGTCGCCATCGATGACTCTTAATTATTCTTCAGGAGGAGAATAAAAGCATTTCATGCTTTTGGCATGATGGCTGATTGGGCTCTTTCCTGCTAACAGGATGGGTATGAGTGGGGAAGGCAGGTGGCGCCACGCTTGGATGTGTGAGCGTAAATCTTTGGCTGGTACTGTTTCGGCTTCGTCAGCAGTTTCCAAAAAGAGCCGGGACTCCTACTTAGTGAAAGAGTGTAGTAGAGTGTGTTCTGCACACTTGGCTTGTGGTGTTCCACAGGCTGAGATGAGGGTCATCACAGCTGGCGTACCAATATTAGCGCCAAAATTTGACAAAAATTTTCTTGGCTGGCATTTACAATTTATTGTTGTTTTGTCTTCACAGTTGCTATAAAATGGATGCTGCTAATGCGAAATCCTAGCCCAGTTTTGCCTTGATATTTTCACGATCCTCTTATTGGCCCTTGGACAGGCTGGTATTTACAGCAAACTTGTCTTTGTTTGGAAGGAGAATGCATTCAACCACTTCTATTCGACATGATATCCAACAGTCATATGACATGTCACCCAAAGCAATTATAAATGACTGAAGTTCAGCCATTTACTAAATTTGTTATTTAGATTTTTTTTTTTTTTTGTCAGGGAAAAAAAAAAAAGATTCCAGTTCAGCCCTAGCTCTGATGACTCCTTTGCAATGTAATACAACAAGTGGTGAGACGAAAGGAAAAGGAATCAACACCTTTTTCTCACAACCTGCAGCACTACTTCTTCTTGGCAAGCTGTATTAATGAGAAGTTTTAACAGGTCAGTCACAAGATTAATTAAGTGTTTTGGGGACTTGGGAAGAACCTTAAAACCTTTCAGTCCTGGTTGTAACTCTTCTTTTCATTACACTGCAGGTAATTGTCTGGAAATGCATTATTTGCAAACACTGGACAGCTAAACATACTATGGGCTCTAAATTGTAGACCAGGCGCAGGCGCGGCGAATGGGGGGTGCGCCGCGACAACGGGGTGTGTCCAGGCGTATGTTGCAATTTCGCGCCCGCATAGCCTGGGCGCAAAGTACTCCTCTGTCCGCCTCGGTCCCTCCTGCTGGCGCAAGTGGCAAAGAAGGCGTGTTTGGGTATAACACAGCCGAGTCAAATCTTCACCAATCAAATGAGCTCCTCTCCTCACCTTTAATGTGGTGGAATATAGAAGCCTCTGTCCTATATCTGCATGATGCGTTAATGTTGCATTTTACTTTGCTGCTTCAGGCATGTTTTCTGCACCGCTTACGTCTATATTAAGCATTACGAATATGAGTTAGCTGGCTAGCTAGGGCATTCTCGAATTATTACCATTAGCGAACTTGAATGGAATTTCAAAACGAAACTGCGTCAGATCATTCAAACTTATGAAGTTGGAATGAAATACGACGGTTGCTCATTTATTTCTTCTGCCTGCATCATTGGGAAGAGAAACGGTGGATAGCGTGTTCCTATTATTACACCCTGTTGCTGCTTAAAATTTTGGGATTAACATGCATGGACAACAGTGCAAGATACGTTACACATTTATTTTCAATATGTGATCTTAACTCAGTACAAGATCATAGCAATCAGGCTGTATTCCTTTCCCCCACTAAAACAATAAAACCTAAGTGACAATAAATAGCAGCCTACTATCAAGCCGCTTGCACACTGGACGCGAAACGATTTTTTCGCACGACAGAACGCAGTGTCTACGTGTCCGAAAGTCTGACAGGGTTTTAATATATCTCCGTGTCCGACAGTCAATTATTGTTTTTAATTTCTTCAAATCTACTGAATGTTTTAGATATTAAAGGTGAATGTTTTGATAAGAGGGCTCAGTTCTTCAAGATGAGTACCGAGAATTTCAATCAATGTTTCTGTTTAAGCCCTGCTCAATAAAGTGAGTCGACATTGGCGCGGGACAATGTACAATGCCTGTCGGACATTAAATGCAAAATCCTCCGTGTCTGACAGCAAAAAAAAAAGAGGACAATTAGAACAGATTAATAACGAAATAAAGAATAAAAAGAAACATTTTAACAACAAACAGAACATCCAATGAACACTGCGATTTATTTATTTGCGGGCCATCTTTTTTGGATGCTCTGTTTGTTGGTGATATATTTTTATTCTTTATTTCGTTACAAATCTGTTCTCATACTAATACTTTTACTTTTTGCTGGCTGCCGTACATGGAGTATTTTGCATTTCGCCTCGGACAGTCTTGATCGTGCATGCGATAATTTATTCACACTGTCAATGGTGATGGAATTGATTTGCTCACTGACTACAAGCACTATTTTATCTCCGGTGTGGAAATAAAGCGTGAATCTGTTCGATCCATCTGACTAATTTTCAAAAGAGAGACCGAATAAAGACTGTTGTATATCTTCAACCGAAGAAAGCACACGAATAAAAAGACCGAGAAAAGTCGATAGCTATCAATTTGCATTTTGTGAAGGTCGAACACAAATATGGCCAAGTTTGCACGTCTAATAATTCCTGGAATACTCGAAAAATTTGAACTTTTATGACTTTCGGACACGGAGATATATTAAAACCCTGTCCGACTTTCGCGTCTTTGCATTGACTTTGACTGTAATCAGTCGTGGGAAAAATTCGTTTCGCGTCCAGTGTGCAAGCGGCTTTACCGAGCATAGAACACAAGCATTATATATAGGCAGTTTGTGGTTGGCTGAGAAAGATGTGAAGTCATTAGTTTGCATCACAAATTCAGCTGCGTTGATTAAGCCAGGTGGAGTTTCCATTACGCGTGCCAACCGCCTTTAATCTGACATCAGGACAATCGATATAGATACTATAATTTATGTCCTGATTCAGATAGTTACATTAAATAGTGGTTGCTGTAATTATTTATTGCATTGAAATGTGCCTGACGTTCTGGAAACCTGCCTGTGAGGTTTCGGTGACGTGTGCGCACTGTGCGCCGGTCAGCCAAATTACCACTGCACAGAAAGTAAACCAGGTTGGAGCTGGCTAGCTTTCTGCGCAACTTCAGTGAAGACTTTTTCTACGAAATTGTCACTGCGTCTTGATGAATATGTGACACCTCCCCCTACTACGCTGCCACACCCATCTCGGCGCACGTCCGTCTACCAAATTGCCAAAGTGGCTGCGCACGGTGTTCCACCGCACGAAATTACCACTGCGCGGGCTGCACCGGACGAAATTACCACTGCGTGGGCTGCGCCACGCTACGCCACGCTGCGCCATCCTGCGCTGCGCCAAGAAATTAGAGCCCTATGTGTTGAGAGTGTTAGACTGAAATGGCTGTTTTTGGCCTTTCTTGCCAAACAAAATCTTTTCTATCCCCTGATGAATTTAGTTAAATACGGTGTTCCATTTTCTATCCCACAGATTATTATTTAATATATATTTTAAATAGATGATTCATAAGTTGATATATCAAAATGAAATTATTAAAACTCTGCGCAAATATAGCCTTTGCATAATGCGGTGGCCACAGGAGCTTGTAGTCATTAAAAGTCTGTTTGCCAATAGTTCTCCTGGGACTGAAACCTTCATTAGGTTTTAATGGTGTGAAATAGCCCTTGTGCCCTTTTATTGCAATCACCCTGAATCCATGGCAGTGACAAGATGTAAAAACAAGAAATAAAGAAATGACTGCTTGAACACCATTATTGCATAGCTCTGGCTTTTAAGAGAAAGTGCCTGCTGTTTGTTATCATAGGGTGGCCATTCTGGCTCAGCAGGCCACAATAATACCGTTGCTGTGTTAAAGCCTAATTCATTAGCATGGGACAGGTATTACATGCACACAATTTTTGAGAAGTGAAGAGAAAAACTTCACTTGAGTCCCTCTCCAAACTGTACAGGGCAATGTTGTCAACTAGTTGAATGTCAGAGAAAATTCTCTATGTGCTCCACTGCTCAAATGTTTCAGATCACTGGTGGTTTTCACTGATGAAATGGAATAAACTTTGCGTTATACTAAGACAATAACCAAAAAAAAAAAAAAAAAAAAAAAATCAATCCAAACTTTGCAGGGACTTTCTGGGAAGTATGACAAAATATCAAGTGGCCAGTTCAATCAACTGCTTCAAACACCATCATTTTTTGATTATTTAGTTACACATTTTTTTTGCACAGAGGTGAGCTGTGACCTCTCATTGCTTATAAACACATGGGCGTTTTAATGGATGCTCTTTTCATATTTGTACAGAACAGAATCACCTGCTCAACATGTGTTCACCATTTTGGTAAGGTTGTTCAGGTAAAACATAATATACTTTGTCTTGGTCTGTTTTCAGCTTGACACAGGTTAAAGATTATTTAAAAATCACTGCTTTTTTTTTTTTTTTTGCTTGCATTTTCCTTACCAAGCAAACTTTTCAGAAATGGGGTTTTATTAATCATAAAAAAAACAAAACTTTTTGCCCTTAAATGTCAAGAGATTTCTAACTTTTGTTGTGTAGAGTATCTTTAAGAAAGCAGGTATCATTTTGCTGAGTAAGTCCAATCGAACATGATTTGTCTGAGAGGAAGGACAGGAAAAAAAAAAAATCAATATCTCCTTTTGTTTTCTTCTCAAATGGATGTGTTCTTTAATGAGAATGCTATCCAGAAATGTGTGATTCGATGTGCACAAAAAAAGCTACAAGTGCGCTATGGACAATGAACTAGGCGGCCATTTTCTGACTGTTTTTTCACTTATATATTTTTTAATTGGTTTTGAGTTTTAGATTCAAAAGTTTTCACACCATATACTGTTTGTTTGTTTGCTTGCTTTAGTGTCAGATTCAAGAATGTCGAAGGTGTAGGCACCTCAATGTCAGATTCAGCAGTTTCCTCCAGGTGTGATGCAGTTTTCCTGATTTCCTTTTCTCGCTTATAAAGATATTTCTTCATGTTGTCCAGAGAGACGCTGATGTTTTGTCTTCCTTCACATG
Organism: Gymnothorax javanicus; assembly: GCA_029692085.1. Lineage (NCBI taxonomy): Eukaryota > Metazoa > Chordata > Actinopteri > Anguilliformes > Muraenidae > Gymnothorax > Gymnothorax javanicus. Next base: position 25,869,545 of record CM056195.1, on the reverse strand, counting down.
TGCCAGTTTACAGCCCTGGTTCCCCTCCATAGAAAGATGTGTGCTTTATTCATTTCAGTTTGAAACAGGAGGTGGAAAAACCCTCAGGCAAGTATGATTGTTGTTTGCTGGTGTAACAACACCGGTCTTGTGAAATATTCGGTGCCTCATAAACCAGAGGGTATTACAAAACAGAACATTTGCACTTGAAGAGTCTTTTGCATTTTGAAGTAATAGTAAAAATTGCATTCCCTCAAATAAAATGCATAAATGCAACTGATGCTTTGCATTTTTTTCTAGTTGAATTGCTGAGCCATATAATTGCCAACATATGAAATCGTCAATGTTATCCATTTTGAGTCTATCCATACATATAAATCCTCTGTCACAAGAATAGATGGGCCGCAGTCCTTCGTCAAAGACACACTACCTTAGACTTGAAGCTGTGACTCCTGCATGCAGAACTCCGGCAAATGGCTGTCCTCTTGTACATTGCTCTGCGGTTTGCTATGTGCTGCACGTATGCAAACCCTGCAAATCCTGGAGCACATATTTATCTCAGATCTCATCAACAGTTCTACATTGGGCTGACAAGTGCTGGAGATTGCCTAGAGAACCATGGCCAAGCATCAGCTCTAATATTACAGTGATAAAGAAAAGTGGTTGCATCAGACCTACCCACTGTCCATATCTCCTCTTGTACTTTTATCAATGTACATGCGTGAAATTGCATAGCAGAATTTATATATTTATTTATTGGCAGGAAAGAAAATCTTGGCGTGGTACATTGGCAGATGTTAGAGTGTAAAAATGACACATTTATTTTAATGTGAGATGAATGGAAGACTGTGTGTACGTATTGTGAAAACCTTTTTTACATATATTATTCATGCTTTTATTCGCTAATCTCACAGGCCTACATCCCAATTGCATATGTGAATATGCTAGCTTATATAGTTGTATCTCCCCAACGACGATAGTCGGGAGGTACTATGGTTTAGTTCCAGGGCTGCCGTCACCGCTGCCGCAGAGATTTCATGTTCCGGGCTCTGGAAGCCATAATTATAGGAATGTATTCAAGTTTTACAGAGGCAAAGATGTATATATGACAATGCTCAAGACCGATTTTCGTCAATTTCGGACGTCCAATATGGCTGCCGGCGGCCATTTTGTCCGAAATTTCTTCCGGGCCCTGGAAGCCACAATTATTACAGGAATGTTTTCAAATTTTACACAGGCGAAAATATATATATATGACAATGCTCAAGATCAATTTTTGTCGATTTTGGACATCCAATATGGCTGCCGGCGGCCATTTTGTCCGAAATTTGTTCTGGGCTCTGGAAGCCACAATTATTATGGGAATGTTTTCAAATTTTACGCAGGCAAAGATATGGCTATATGACAATGCTCAACACCGATTTTCGTCAATTTCGGACGTCCAATATGGCTGCCGCCGGCCATTTTGTCCAAATTTGGGGATCGGGGAGATACACGACTCGGTCCCTGTGGCGACTGAGTTATCTAGCTGTAATTTGCATTTGTGCTTATGGTATTATTTATATGTGAGGTGGGCGATGGTTGTGTGCATGTTTGTTTTCAAACATGTGTTTCTATCTATCTTTGTTTGCATGTCATTGCTCTTGTTCTACAGTAGTTTGCAAAAATATAAAGGAAAATATGCTGTGCACTAGTTTCAATATATACATTTAATGTCATATTAACAAACTACTCAAAAGCCAGCCATGTATAATATACTGACAGAAAGAATCTTAAATATTGATTCAAAGACACATTTATTACCTTTGTTATACTGTAGTACCTGCAGTTGCTCTCATTTGACTGTCTTGTGCTATAGCTAATGATTCACTGTAGTGAAGAAATTGAAAGTGTGTCAAAAACAAATATACTTCTTGCACACACTGTAGATGGTTAGCTCTTTGAGCCACACAACAATTTTTAATGCTATGGTTACCAAAATATTTTCTTTTTTTCCAAAGAATTGTTTATAGTTATTAAAATTGCTTCTATTTTTATGGCTGTGCCGGGGGGTAGGAGGTAATTCTGAAGTACCGACAAGAGTCATGGTGTTGTGGATACATAAACAATGAGCCTGATTTAGTATGTTGGAAATGTGGATGGGAGACAGAAAATGTAATTTTATTTATTTACCTATTTCCTGAAAAGGCAAACATTTATATCACTGACTGATCAATCAGAGAAAGTCTATTGTATCCATCTCCTGAAAAAAGTTTAATTCAAATTCTCTGATTTATCCTGACATGCATCATTACAGTGAGAACTTTATTCTGATACAGAGCCAGGTTTCCATTAGCTCTGTTTTTGATTGAGTTTTATAGGCCCTAAAAATGGCTAAGTGCATGTGATCGAATCCTGCGTAATGTCTAATCAGTGCATTTGATTTCTAGGACTTTGCAATTATTTCCAAGTGGGGTAAGCTCCATGTAATCAGAGCTTAAATAATATGATTAATCAGTGTGCAGACTGGCACACTGTACAAGCACGTCCCCGTAATCAGCCTCGAATAAGCTTTGATTTTGTGGGAATGCTTTAAGTGTGGGAGAATGAAGGGGCTCCATGGTAATTCTTGCCTCAAATAACAGCCACAAAGTTCTATGCAAGTGCCAGGCCCTTATGGAGATGATAATATGCCATTTTGCTTTGATATGCGGGGACACACTATTGCTATTGTTAATATTTGTTAGGGTGCAGACCAGGAATCAAGTACGGAGGCAGAGTACAATCCAATGCAGTTCAGTACCGATGTTGTGGGCGAAGCTGAGCTGTCAATTGTTGGCCTGTGGCTTCTGGGATAGCAGCCAGGTGGAGTGCACATTAAGCACTGAACCGTCCCACAGGAGGATGGAGTAGCTGGAGGGGAACTCTATTCTAATCCTGGTCACTTTAGAGGGATTGGGAGCTTGTTCCTAACAAACTGGACAGGTAACAGACTTGGAAGAGTGAGCAAGAATGCGGTTCCAATCCTGGACCCTGATTAGCCTTAGGAGCTTGTTCCTATTAAACTGGTCTGATGGACTGACTTGAGCTGGGTTAACTTGAACGCTGTCCCAATCCTGGACTCTGAGTAGGCTTGGAAGCTAGTCCGAGTCAACTAAGTAAAGAGGAAATATCTGCCATTAAAGTACACATTAAATGTAACAAAGACAAAGAGTTTGTGGCAGGAATACCGACTGGTTCTATGCACAAAAGGCAAATTACGATCCACCAACTTGCAACACAGAAGCAGGGGGCTTAAATACCTGTCCCTTGGTCATCAGAGAATACTCATGAAATGAGACACAGCCTGGAAAGACAAACAAGCTAGAAGTAAACCAATGAAAGGTGAAATAGACATGCAAGTTGCCGAATAGGAAGAGACACAGAAGGAACTCGCAAAAGGGTTGTGACAGTTATTACTATTTTTTGTGAGAACCCTATTAATTTATCAGTAAACTACGTTTCGTCCTTATTTAAGCCATAGAGTACACTGAATTACAGTTTTTGCAGAAAAAGTAAACTGAACAAGAATGCTTCAGCAGACAAGGGGAGAAGAATTATGATAAAATACCTCTCTGATGTGAAATAGATGCTTTTCATCTGCTGGTGGGTGATTGTTCTTCAGCTCCCATTTGTTGATATGTTATGGCTGTGCGGATGGTGTTGCGCTGCTTGTGGTGTTCACAGAACAGTGGGGTCACATCACCCCAATGGGCCGGTGTGGGGAGAGTAGGTTAGTACTGAAGCACCCTGAATCATCACCAGTTAGATGCGTTTTATGCAGGACTATCGTTTTTTCATCTTCTGCACATGATCCATACACAAGCGGCACACATAAAAATACATGCACACATGCACGCACGCGCGCACACACACACGCTCACGCACACGCACACGTGCGCGCAAGAAATGAGTTTACACACTCAAACACACATGCACATGCATGCACGCACTGACACAGACCTATACACAAAGGCTATTACTATGGTCATTACTATCTGTCCCAGAAATGGTGTTTAAACAGAAAAAAAAAAAAATCAGCACCAGGATTATATTTAATAAGATGTATTTATGCAGCACAATTGTTTCTTTTCAATAGCCTGGAATCCTGTCTGCCACTCAGCCTATATCAATTTTTCAGACAGTGGTGTTATCCATGTAAGCTCCGTATCTTAACTGTTGACAGTTCAATCAAGTCTCCAACCTCCTATCCTCAATCAACATATTAAGATAATACTATAACTATGCTACTTTAACAATATTCAGAATTTTAATTCCTCTTGAGTTGGGACATTTCCAGATTTTTTTCCCTCTGAATTTTGTACTGTTCTCTTGACCAATAGAAGCCGGAAGACAAACAACCTGTCTCAAATTATCTGGTAGATCATATTTGATAGTTATTTCTGAAATGTATTCCTCTAGTTTTTTTTTTTTTTTCAAACCTATTTGACTTTAATTGACTGCCCTATGTTTTTCCCATTTCTATTGGTGGATGGATGGGTGGATGGATGGATGGACTGTCTGCTTTGAAAATAAGTGTCATTGTTTGAAGGCCCTTTGACCTTCCTAACTACAGAAGCACTGGTAATGACGACTTTAGTGCTCTGCTGAAGACTTCTGCTCTGAGAGAATATTCCTGGAGGATTGAAAAGTGTTTTTTCTTTCCAGCAGGCTGAGTAATAATAGTGAAAAATAACTGTGTATTATTGAGATTGAAAGAGCCAGTGGCCCTATTCATACTTACTTCTTTGAGTACGAATGCGGCTCTAAGGTCAGTTTTGCTAGTTTGGTTGATACAATGAGGAGGTGAGCAGGGAAATTCAAAAATCAGTGCTCCTGCTTTTGAGGGGATTTTTGAATACAGGCCAATGTCTTATCTGAGCTGACATCTAACACAGTGGAACAAGTAACAATTCACACATGGTTTAGGTGAAAAATTTAATGCTGGTGGTCCTTTGAATAAGGTGACCTTTCACCCCTCGAGACCCATGTTTGTGTTTGTGTGTATACGGTTCTGTGTGTGCGTGTGTTCAGTTCTCCCCTGTTACAAGCAGTAAGCTTCCGACTGGAAATCCTATGCCGTTTGCACAGGTACCTGGGCTTAGGAGTTTGTTACATCATGTCTGAGAATGCCTCGTGCCTGTCTGCTCATAAACAATGGCAGCCGGGTAGAGGTCTGATCCTCGCTGACATCAGTGCACTGCCGCACTGAGAAAGAGACTTTTTGAGAGAAGTGATGTCGACACCAGGATCCAACACTGCAGGGAGCCTGAATCATGAATGAGTGACACTTTGATGGGCATCCTTAGGCAGCACCGTAATTATCTCTGAATTTAACCTTCAATAAAATCATAATTTCTTGGGCATCAACCGTAGCCTACCAACTTTGGTCATTCAATAGTCAAGTGCAGTATGCTAGACTATTTATCAGTTGTTCACATTTGAACAGTTTTACTGTTGACTGCATAATGATCCTTTATTCCACTGATCTCAGCAAAAGTAATTGAACAGGGGCTAACCCTTACAGAGTAACGTTAAATAGGTAAGTTTGCCACGTGACATGTTGGCATTTATCCAACATTTTAAGTGCTATTCTCTTGTTAACATAGATTTTTAGGACTGCTTGTAGCTTTTCATCTATTTAGACTTATTGAACAGTAGTCTATGACAGAATAATACACCAAAAACTTGCAAGCCATCACCATAGAAGTTTGTGTAAAATTGAAAGATTTCATAAGGGAGACATAATCATTGGCAGAATGGTTTTAATGAAACATTGGCCTACTTCACTGGCCTTCAAAAAAACAAGCATTTTTTTTATCTGTTATATATTTTAAGCGTAATATTTTAGTATCAGTTAAGTAATTAATCTCTTCCTTGGAAGAGTATGTTTTGTAGGTTTACAGTATGTTATTTTAAAACATTTACACCCACGGACTGTAACTACAATACTACTTTGTTAGTTGGAACTTGCAGCATTATCAACCCGGAAAACCGTTGGTGGTCTTTGTTCACCAACATTCCGAAACGGCACCCTACACTGCATATGGGTAAAGTTGCGGTACTGTCATACTAAAATAATGAAACTGTATGTTTCATCTTTGTCTTGCTTTGATTGTTGCACCAGGCTATTGTGTGTCATTAAACTTTTTTTGCAGATTCATGAAAAAGAAAATAATGATACAAATTCAATTTTTTGAGACTTTTTAAGCTTTTCCATTTTTTTACATGTGCTTCAAATCCAAGGCTAGGCTTGTGAAATTCTTGAGGGCTATTTTGTCATCTAAGTGCAAAACATTGCCTAATTTGATATGTGATCTCACCAAGTGAAAGCAAGCAGGTCAGCGCTATTTTGTGAATATGTTGTGTATGCTTCTTTTATTGTGTTTTTTATATATTTTGTATGCACTGTCTTTTTCTTATTTGGACCATTGAGTCTGTAATAAAGTTTTATTTATTTTATTATTTTAGAAATTATAACTGGGTAGTGTTAATTTCTGCTTATAAAATCGATTGGATATACAGACATTTTTGAAAGCAAAAAGTAAACCCACCTGTAAAAGATGCCTCCAGCAGCACCTGTAACACTGCATTAAGATAAGAAAATGGTCTGATCATTTAATTATTGGCTACGAAGTAAAAACAAGTCAAAAATAATACCAGCCAATGCTGCAGCAGTTGGTAACCAGCTGATGCTGTCATAGCTGATAATAATGATCTATAAGAACTTTGTTAAAATTGCAACAGATTGTATTAGTTTTTTATGATCATGTTTAACAAGGACTATTTATTTCAATGTTGCTCATTGTTTCACCGCTTGCCCAATTGATGCTGGTTGGTGATAACGAGGGTGGCAGCTGTTGCACATTGAATAGGTATTAAGAACATAATGAAAATGTTTACAAGTATGATACCTGGTCAAATGTTAGGTTTCCCAAACTGCAGCAACACCTGCCACCTACATGACAATGAATTGCTATTCAGTTTGTATTTCTGCTCTGAATGGTCATGGGCCTTTCCGCTACAAACACTAGGCTAATTTGTTCCACTGTTTCCAATTTCTCTGGCATATTCCTCCCTAAAATCAATGCGCATGTCCAATTAGTAATTACGTTCAGGGTAGAACATTTGCTCGCATTGTTGCTTTGCCTATTGTTCACCAAAGCCAGCTGTTGTTGGAGTAAAATTGGAATTGATTAAAGGTAAGGCATGAAGCGGCTTAATTAGCATTGAGATGGAAAAGAAGTGGTTCAGCCCAGTCATGTAAAAGGGGCTGAAGTTCTTTCCTATCTAATAAACAAATACTGTTGGTGGGCTTCTGACCAGGGGCGCATTTCCCAAAAGCGTAGTTGCTAACTAAGTTAGCAACTTACATAGTTCATCCATTCACAGTCAATGGGCCCAACTATGTAAGTTAGCATCTGTGATTTCAGGAAATGCACCCCAGGTTCAGAATGACCAAGGACAATCTTGTGAGAAACAATGTCTGCTTTGCCTAGTGCCAGTTCCTGTTGCTAGGAGCTATGTGCCACAAATGGTAGGGTTTTTACTGCACTGGTGAAAAAATTATCATCATTGCACCTCATGCTGATGTCGCAGGCTGGGGACTTCATATTTTAGCTAGAAAACTGGGTTTTGAAACTGAAGTCATTTCTGTATCTATATTTTATTTTTTTTCATGGTAGAAGCTGAAACAATTTTGGTATGTCATTCTTCCAGGCATTGGGAATGGCTCATGCCTGAAATACTGGCCCTTTGAACAAGAAATCAGAAGAAATAAAGCAGAAAAATCAAATGCGGGAGTGCAGGAACAGTTAGTTACTTCTTAGCAGGGAGGAATAAATTCCATTGACCAATACTGTCATACAAGGGGTAAGCTAGCAATGACTGCTGCTTTTATCAAACTTTTTTTTTTTTTTGAGCGGTAGTTTTAATGAATTTGTAACACTTGTCTTCCCTTTAAATCTTTGAGAGAAAATTAATGCCCTGACAAAGGGTTCTTAGAATGAATTAAAAAGGACTGAGACAATCTTGCCTTTTGTTGCATTACTATGGAAACATACTGGTAAGGATTCTGAATTTTCTATGCCTGTTCTGTGGTGCTTCTTTTTTGAAGCCGGTTTTTATTCTCAGATCTGCAAATGACATTGGTTTTCTTACAGTAGATTAAAGTCTCTATGAGATCTTATGTTGGAAAATATTAACATTTTACTGAAGAAAAAGTCATTGTCCTTGTAAGTCTAAACACTATTGCTTTCAGGAAGAAACCTACCCTCTCAAACTTTTAACCTGTTTCACCCTGTCATGCCATTTGTATCATATTTGATACAGAAATCTCTGTGACCTCTGTCATCTCGCCTCCAATGCAGATGTCTTATGTGGTTCGCTTCCCTCACACAATGTCTGCGCACTCAAGTTGGGTTTTGTGTTCCGTGAGGTAAGGGCATTGTGCGGAATACGTCAATCAGAATACTTATTATATTATAATCCTTTTGGGTTTCCCTTGTCAAATATTAGTGTACAGAATTAGGGCACAGACATGCCTAAAAAAACTAATCAATATCAACATTTTTGTATGGAAAATGAGAATCAGATCAAAGGAAGAGAAAATACTTCTATATGGAAAAAAGCCAGTGGATGTTCCTTCAATTATAAGTAGTCTAGTGTTCCTTCTATAAATACAGCAGTATATTCCGCAAGCAAACAGTTTGTGTGCTGTACTGGATGCTACCGTTTATTAGAAAAGTTCTCAAGGGGGAAAAAAAGCCAATTTGATGAGGCCATAAAGGAAATCAAGCAACTCTACCATGATAGCGACTGGCCCTGCGTCTAACTACTGAATCGCCAACTGAAGTGTGTTGCTCTGCTGCTTTTGAACTTGTGTTTGGGAAAACTTCAACACCGAAGAAACCTGGAGAAATTCATTTTTTTTTTTTTTTTTAACATTTTCAATGGTGCTGGTTATCCCCTCGTACCAAATGTCTCATGTGGTTCACTTCACTCCCAGGCTCCCACGAGAGTATGTGCATGTATAATTAGCTTGCTCAAGAAATTTTAGCGCTTTTCTCTGGTTGATAGAACACAAAACCTGGCTTGAGTGCGCAGATGTTGCATTTAACCCTACGAAATTCGCAGGAGCACTGGCGATCTCTGCCGTCATTGCTGTATTTATGAGGCTCAATTTTTTTAAGCTAGCATAAACGTAGTGGTATTCTGTGAAACTAGACGTCCTAAAGCATCTATTGGTAGGCACCCATGTCAAGCTAGTTGCCAAGTAATGCTCCGAAGTTAGAAGGAATTTTGATGAAGGAAAAACTGTTGTGGCCATTTTCTCAGGGGTCCTTTGACCTCTGACCTCTGGATATCTAAAGTTTTCAAAAAAAATAGCAGTGCAACATCAATAACCTGATGAAGCACTGTTATTAGTTGTAGTGATATTCTGAATGGCAAATAATTTGCTTGTAGATGTAGTAGTGTAATAGAAAAACAACAGACCCAACTGTAATGACATGCATGCTGCTTATTCTGAGAAATGACTCATTCATTTAAACACAATCACGTAGATCAATGCAATCTATTGGATAATCCCATTCACCACAGGTAGCAGGGTGTTTCACCAACATCTCTTCAACTTTGGCACCTATGGCCACTGGTCTGCCAGGATTCCCAATATTAAGGTCTTTCTTATGTCTCTGTATCACTGCCCTTGGTATGCTAAACATCCTCTGCTTTTCTAAAGGACATACCTCTATCTACTGCTTCCACAGCCTTCAGAACATCCTTTTTCTCATGCTTTTTGCAAGTCTTCGTGCCTAACTTTGGTTTGTACGTTCGTGGCATAGTGTCCCTTGTTACCCCAGATTTCAGTCAAATTTTACCTGAAAATATAAAATAAAAGAAATTTGAACAATAAATAATAATTTTATAACACTATCCAAAGTACACATACATCTGGTAGTCTTCTCTTGCCAAGGAAATCCTTATTCTGCAGGTAAACACTTCGGCTTAGCCTGAAATGATCAAGTTTTGCAAGTCAAAAATTTTTCAAAAATTTCATATATAGCTGTTTATTGCTGTCAATCATAAAGGCACAATAGAATCATATCCAACTCACTTTGCAATTTTCAAGTACCTACCAAGGAATCATAAAAATGTATCATCACAGGGAGTGTCAGAACAAACCTTGAATTTGTGTTTGAAAACTTTTCGAGAAAACTGTCCTTTGTTACCCGCCATCCCTTATTACCCCATTTTACAATAACGTATTTCATGGTTGAAGCTTTACGGGGTTAAGAAACGATACAAGCGTTTTCTTACTCAATTTTAATATTGTCTTTTGCTGTACAAAGGTTTGTGTGCAAGTTTCTGAGAATGTTACTGCGGTCTCATCTTACCTGATTTTGTGCAATATCCGCTTCTTAAGCAAATAAACAGGGTTTCATTTGAAAAACCTTGCATGAAAGAGGTTTAAGTGGGCTAAATCTAAAAGATGGTGCTCCATTTCAAAAAGCAAGAGTGAATTCTTAACATTAGGCTCAAATTTTATAAGCTTGATCTAACCATCTCACCACTTACATATGATGAGAAATGTTCAGTCCAGTATTCCATTAAATCGGCTTCTCAGCGGATGGCACGTCAAAAAAAAAAAAAAAAACATTTTTTGAATTAGAGATGTTCCCTGCTCACTAAATATGCTGCTGACTTTTCAATGCATTGAGATGGCTAGTCCAAACACACACCTGAATTTTTTTTTACTTTACTGACCAGAATACTTACAAACCTCTCTGTTAGATTCTTTTCATGTGATATTTTAGTGGAACAAAAAGTATATGCTCATTTTTACGCCCAGAAATATCAAGTGAAGTCCACTGACACTCCACTGCATGTCGCTCCCAAGTTCATTCTAGGTTCTGTAAGTGCTCTCTCTCTCTCTCTCTCTCTCTCTCTCTCTCTCTCTCTCTCTCTCTCTCTATCTTTCTGTCACTCACTCTCTTTTTACACCTCTTTTAGATGAAAGAATACACTGGCTGCCTAAAAGAGGGGCGCGGCTAGAGTAACAGATGTATCTTTTGGAAACCCTGAGGACAGTAGTCATGACCCTGACACTTTGCAGAATGAAGTCTGGGGAGGGGATGAGGCTGATCAATAAAGGCAATCAGCAGCGCTTGTTCCATTATCAGCTCAGAGTCCACTCTTCTGTCCGCATCCCCATCAGTGCTCCGGCAGAGTTAAACGGTGCTGAGCACAGTGTGGAACAGCTGGGTGTGCCCCCATCACCGGGCTCTGTGCAGCCTGCTGGCCTGCCTTTGGGTTTAAAGGAAATCCACACTCTCATTCATTACACATATGAAATTCAGTGACGATCAGACAATGGGATAGAAAACCATTATCTCTGTTTATTCTTGTTCTTGTTTTATGCTCTGTGATTCACTTACATTGGAAGGATTCACACATCCACAGTGAGTAATAGGCCCTGCAATGACAGGGAATTGTAATATTGCTGCTAGAACTACTACCACTACTACTGATAATAATAATAATAATAATAATAATAATTATTATTATTATTATTATTGTCAATATTAATTTTTATGTTGATGTTAATGTTAATGTCTAGAGTGTTCATGCTTTATTAACTACACATTCTGTACCGTCAGGTTCTAATCTCAGTGAGACACATTACCCAACCACATGCATACTCAACTATGTGATGGTCATGGCAGTATGACATCCTGCAAATCAACAGCAAGGAGCTAAATCCACTGAAATATGAAATAGATAGATAGATTAGATTAGATAGATGGATAGGTAGATAGATAGATAGATAGATAGATAGATAGATAATGCTTATCACCCAGCACCCAAATATATCTGAAATTGATTTGATTTCATCTTGAATGAACCAGCACCCATTTCCCATTTTGCCTGAATTTGTTCCCAACAGAAGGGTAGGTTTGTTCTGAATGAGGCTGTTTTGGACTTCCTTGCCACTTCCTGAAAGTAGACTTCATCTCCTCATCTATTTGAGAGGATTGGTGGGAGACAGAGGTAGGATTTGTGACTGCGGTGCCAAAGGAGAGAGTGAAAGAGATTGGTGGAAGGAAGGGCAAGATGGATTGTGGTCTTTAGAAAAAAGTGATGATGTTTTATTAGTAGTATCATAAATATACATATATCCAGTATTGGCAGTGTTCTGCAAATAATGTGATATGATTTGCTTAATTCTCCTCCTTTGCATAAATTGGAAAGTGCATCCTTGGGAACCAGGTTGCAATGTGAGTCTCCGAAATCTGGTGCTTATATACTGCTTTGAGAGCTGAAAATGCAGAGTGGATTCATCTCTGGAGTGGCTGCATTACCATAATCAGTGGATATCTGTAATTGGCTTGCAGTAATGTGAGGCTTGGATGTGAGGAGGACAGAGTTGATAATGAAATGATGAAGGTTAGAGCTGCCTGTGAGGCATGGGCGCTTGGGGCCTGGTCAGATCAGGTGACAGGAGTTCCATATGATGGAGGCTGCAGGGAGGTGCGAAGCCATCAGTTAATTCCATCTTGGATCATGCCTTTTTGCCCTGGGCCAGCATTGTCCCCGATGATCTAGCCGTTAATTGAAAGAACTATTGAGGCTTCAGGACATCAGTCCTGATGGACTGATTACCTTTCCTGGGGCTGTGTGGCTGACTCTCTGAGATCTGGATAAAGATGTAATGCCACAGTAATTCGCCCAAAAAAGCCATTATGCTGAAACGCAGCCGCCTCCTGTCCTCGCTGCATGATAGAAAACCGTGCCTCGCTCTGATTAAATGTTTTCAGCCATGTGCTGTTTGCTAATGCCATCCTGCCTTCTCCTGCTAGGTCCACTAAGCCTTCCCAGCATGAGGTGCATTTTATCTGGATTGTAATTCATTGTTTTTCTTCAATAGGGCTTGACAACATTTTGTTGTAGCTTTTCTACTGAATACTCACCATTGCCCTTCTTACCACCCAAAGTGTAAAAAAAAAAAAAAAAAAAAAAAAGAAGGTGGGAGGAACTTAGCATGTCCATATGTGTTCTTGCAAGCACCAGCTGCTATGCTTTGGAGTAGTTGTCTGTTCAATGTCCTTGCCATTTGTTTAGAAGCTTTTTTTAATGAAGTCAGACAGCGCAAATAGTCTCCCTCATTATCATCCCATCAACCCATAAATCCTTTATGCGCTGGCCTCAGGCATCCCCACGATGAGAAAAAAGTACGTACAATTATTCTAGCATCTATGATGACTTTCACAAACTGTCCATTACCATCGCTCCCCTTTCGCGTTGCGCAGTTTTCTTTTTCCCTCTTTAGGAAATAAAATGGTCATTTGAACAGAAACAAAAAAAAAAAAAAAAAAACTTTAGCTGTAAGTTTTTTAGCTGTGCGACAGCTTCTTATTTTTGCTCAAATAAAGCAAGTAAACTTCTGAAACTATTTTATGGGATATTCCTGAATTTTTTTAGTCAGGCTGATGAAGTAGAATCAGAATGTTGGCTAGTGTTGTGATGGATTGCACTGTGGACAATGGATTGATGGTGGTTTTATTGGAGGCCATCCAGAGAGGCCTGAAAGTGAGTGCAGTGTTTCCAGTGCCAGAGTTTCTGTAAAGGAAATCAGGCAGCTGGAGCTGTACAGAGCTCAGCAGTAGCACAAAAACAAAATACTGAGGCTATAGAGCTACCTCACAAAACGCTCTGCCTCCATTGCTCTGCATAATTTCTTGCAGTCAGTATAAACACACAGCACATAAAAATAAACCGTTGTTATTTCTTGATGCAACGGTCATTTCATTTCTGTGGTTGAGTCAACACATGGACTATCTATATAAGTATGTATTAGTAAAAACAATATTATGTTGGCTTCCTGCAGTTTTCCTGAAGGACATTAAAAGATGCTGATTTAGTAATGAACATGATTACCTTACCGCAGGCAGACTTCTGAGGTTTGTCTTACTCTTTCCCGTCTCCAAAAGGTGATTTCATGACTCAGTGATCTGGATAAGTCACATACTGTGCTGTATACCAACCCAGTGGCCATGCGCTTTTGTGAATAACTATCACCAGTTGGCAGAAAGAGGAAACAAATGTGGTGATTTAATGTTGAAGATATCATTTATTTTATTTTTCTGGACATGTATTCTTATAAGAACATCTCTGAAAGTCATATTTGCTCGATCTCCCAAGAATGGTTATTATCAGCGGAATTCATTAACCATGAAAAAAATATCAATTTCCATTACATATTATATGTAACATGCAGCCACATAATTGATTTAATGAATATTTTACTAAACCGCACACTTAAGTTCATTTCCAGGGCATGCATACGAATAATGAAAAGAATGGAGGAGGGGTTTCTCTTGGTTCTTATCTACACATAGTTATGACAGTTGCTCAGCTGTCTGACTGTCTTATTGGCTAAGGAGCAACATCAGGATACAAAGCAGAGAGATGGAGAGAGTGAGAGATCCACCGCTAGTAGAGCCTGCTGGGAACTTTACTGTTTGAAGTGTCTCCGCACTTAGCTTCACCTGACACATCCAGCTGTATAAATGGGTATGCCTCTGCCTTCTCTGCAGGTTTGACACCGCATAATCAAATTTAATAGTATGCAGTGTTCTGGTGTGAACGTTTGTTTTGTTGGAAAGAAAATGAACACGACTGTTCAGATCTCCTACAGGAAATACATTTTACACTTTACATTAGCAGTGCAATTCAATTCAGTTTTATTTGTACAGTGCTTTTTTGCTGAAGGTTCGCCACAAAGACTCTTTACAAAGTAGCTGAGGAGCTGAAGCAAAATAGCAGTAATGAATACCAAGGAGACGGCAATGCAGGTGTTTTTTGGGGACTGGCCATTTTAAAATAATGACAGCAGCATAATTCAGAGAGTGGGAAATAGGGGGTGGGGGGCTGCTGGTGTGTGTGTGTGTGTGTGTGTGTGTGTGTGGGGGGTGTTTTTGGGCATCTCCTATAATTCAGTGAGTGTTTTCTCTTTTCTCTTGGATGTACCATCTGCAGAGAGGCCAATTTTACAGGACCCAGAACAGAAAATTTCATACCATCAGTGGTGAAATGGTGAGATCAAAGAAAATAAATGTTTGGAATCCACTGTTACTGCCTCAATTGGAGCACTGTCTCTCAGATGTAGCCTGCAGAAGCCCTCTCTTTCCTATTAAGCTGTGCAAATGAGAATGCATGCACCTCTGCTTGTGTGAGGAGAGTGCTTCGTATAATTCGAGAGGACTCTAAGTTAGATTGTGAGCTGTCTTATTTTAGCGGTGCAAAAATACAGAAAAATAAAAGCTAATGGGCTGCCATTAAAACATATAATATGAATAAAAGATGAATTTTGTATTTGCATTTTTCCTAAATTGATAAAAAAAGAATAATAATTAAGAATTTAGGTTGTATTTCTCCAAAGGTGAAATTTGATATGACTGTATGAATTGGGAATAAGAAAACTAATGAGGAATGATGAATGCAAAAATAATTTCTGAGACGATCGAAAGCACAGTCAAGGATCCAGGGTTAATGAGCGCTTTTTTCATGAATGAGGCACGCTGTGTGTGTGTGTGTGTGTGTGTGTGTGTGTGTGTGTGTGTGTGTGTATGTGTGTGTATGTGTGTGTGTTTGGCAAGTTTGTGAGCAGACAGTTTGCACACACTTGTTTGCCTTTGTTTTCTATGTCAAATTTGGAAGTAGTGGGACTGGAATTCTTTGATGGCCTACATCTTTGGCTCAACTATTAGTGCTCACATGCAAGGTCTTGCCATCTAACAAGAAGAGAAAAGAGAGAATGAAGGAAGGAATATGAAAGAGGAGAGTGCAGAAAGAGATTGAAGAGAATGGTAGAGGAGTGACAGGTAACAGAGTGAGGAAGAGCCGATGATGGAGGGGTAGATGACAGAGAAGTCAGATGAACAGTTTTGAGGGAAAGGTGAGCATTGAAGAGACCAACCAAGGTAATGGGAGCTCGGTGGTAGACAAACAAGGAGAATTATCTTCACAGTGATTTTGGTCCTCAGTCTGAATTAAAGGGGCACTGTCACGACACATGCACGTGAACTTTAATAATATCCAAAGATTTGCAAAAGTCAAAAACTCAAAGATTTACCGAGAAAAATCTTTTGGATATTTTGAACTGTGTGTTTGAAATGATTCTGAAAGTGTATTGCTGTTCATTAGCTACAATAATAAGACAACCACACGGAATTACTCTGAACTAATGGTGACGAATGAGGAGATGATTCTAGCTGAGATAACTCAGCTAAAGTTCTTTTCATTGCTGAAAAATTAGCTGTTTTTGCTTACTTCTATGTAAAAGTAAAACTAAGGAAGATGTTCTTACCTAGGAGAACTTATGTCTCTAGCAGGGGTGAGAGCACTCGCTGTACAAAAAGAACAGGACAAAACCATCAGAGATACCTGTGCAAAGGAAGAAAATCTTGAGCGTTGCTCTCTTTGCTGTTGTAGTACGGCGCCAAAATTATGCAAAAATAAAAACTCTTGTTTAAAATGGCTCTCTATCTGATAAATGAATTTACAAGAATGCAGAATCAAAGAATTAGAGTTCTTGAGCATGTTAGAACTCTAAAAGAAAAATAACAAAACAATGATCAATCTCATTGACAAAACAGCTGAAATATTCTTGAGTGCAAGGATTGCATTGATAACCCTAAATGCTTGAAGATCTTCAAAATTCTTTGCATCTCTTGAAAACATAAGGTAAAAGATTTAAAGATTGAAGCCAAGATTTGCGCATGTGCATGCTGTGATAGTGCTCCTTTAAGGCACCTGTACCTCTATTTACTACAGTGCTAGGTGTTGCCAGGGCATTTGTAACCAGAAGTGGGAAATTAAAACGCAAAGTTTCCTCTCCTATGAACTCAAGTTGTGATTAGTCTTGGAAAATTGGGTGCAGGACCTGGTTTGACATTTCACTGATGTTTGCAGTCGGGCATGGTTATGATGGCGCACTCCCAGAGTAACCAGGGCAATCTGTTCCCATAGAGGACATGGCTCAGGCACTGTAGTGGTCATACCTTATCTGTTAGCATACATGAAGCATTCGGCTTTGTTAACCTGATGGAATCTTCACGTTCTTGACACAATAACCTCGCCCAGTGCTAAATATTTTTGGTGTACAGTAAAATATCCATGTAACATATCCATGTGTTCTCGTTATGTGGAGCCAACGTTGTATTTAGCCAGGCAACAATGAAAGCTTTTTAAATAATCTTTCTTATGGAACAGAGTGCCTTGGATTTTTAAGTTTCCCTATCATATTCTGTACTGGAAGTTTATTTAAAAAGAAGACCAAAGCATTTTGCCATTTTATTAGATTTGAAAATAAATTTTCCCCTTAAACTTTATAAATACCTTCCCATGACTACCAGCAACAAATGAGGGGTGCACATGGAAAAAGTACAGCAGTTCAGTTGGAAATCTCTTCTCACAGCTATGTGGTTGAATTTAGCCATGTGTCATCTCACCAAAAAAAAAAAAAAATCTCATCTGCACACATCACATCAGTAATAGAGCACTCTTTAAAAAAAAAAACGGTCAATCAGAGTGCTGCTGTACTGCTGCTAACTGCTTTGCATGCATTCTGCCGCTAATCCCTTTGCTGCTCCTTGTTTGCTATGTGTAACTGGTTGCTACTCGTTGGTCCATGTGTTTTTGCTCCTTTTGCCAGTATTTGCTTTGCTGCTCACCCCGCACCACAGAAGCTTCCACCAGTTGTTGAGATCAGCTTTGTGTAGACGGGGGGATCAGGTTTCGAGTACCCAAAGCTGATCTATTTAGCAGCAAATATCAAAAATTAACTGCATCATACTTAATGCTCAATCAATGGCTTTTCATTTTGTATTGTCAGTTGTCCCAGGTGAACTGCAACTAAGTGCTTCCAATAGCTAGACTCTAGTCTTTCACATCATTGTGGTGGAATGTAGTCCTACTCTTATTTCAGCGTTGCCTTATTAGAACAAACTGAGCCAAACGAATGTAGTTTTAAGAAGCAAGTCAGTGTGTGTGATTCAAAAAAGAGGCCATACCTCCTCTTAAGGTTGCTATCCAATAGAACAATAGAACAGTACCCTGCCAGCTGCTTTTACTGCCATTTTAATATTTGAGCTGTTTTAAGACCCCTCACTAGTGTTATGGAGACAAAATTCCCAATTATAAATACTTGTAATGTGCATTTGCAGTCAAATTGGTGAAGTCCTGACACAAGAAGCGGAGATACTAAGTTGTCATCTGGAATCTTACGCACAGCCTACCTTAAAAAGAGACACCCCGCTGCCTTCCTCATCACCAACCAACCACAATCGATAATAGTAGGTGAAGTGTAGGATAAATTGTTATTGATTTTTTTCTCCAAGACTAAACATGATAGTTTGATATGATACAGGAATTCTCGCACATTTTGGTTAGAATATCAATTTAATGTTAATAGGTCCTTTTTCAGTTCTGCAATCCAAAAATGGTTGGATTGGCTTTTTTTTTTTTTTTTTTTTTTTTTTGCATTGCAACCATTGAAAATTGATGTGGATTCAGTTACTTGTTTGGTACCATAAAACATAAACCCCGTGCAGCTGAAAGTCATTAAATTAGATTGAGAGACTGGGTGCAGATGGAGCAACCAGAAATCTCACTTTGACAGTGAAATTTACAATAATTTCATCATTTGCAATAGGGTTAAATATAGAATATGATGCAAATGATAAATAAATGCTAGTTCACTGGCGGCTTAAATCAATAAAATCCTCTGAAAAGGACCAACTCCTCTCCAACCGCAGAGGATGTTTAGGTCAGACCAGTCCCAAAAGCCTGCAGAGCACTTTCCATTTTCTCTCTGGGTTTTCATCAGAAATATGGAAAGCCTGCATTCAACTTGCTGACTTCATGATGCTTGAGGCACCTCATACCCAGACAGAACAAGGCTGAGTGAATATTTTATCATTACTGGTCAGCATATTTCGAAGATGGGAGAGCCTTGAAGCTGTGTAAAGACATTCTGTGTTTGACACTCCTTATAAACCCTCCTTTTCAGGGTGAAACATTCCTCTGGTGGTGTGGGCATATAAACCAATCCATTGACTGCAAAAGTGTACTGTTCTATTATTCATGTCATTTGTGTGTTGCCTGGAATTTGAACATCTAAATAACGGTTTTGGATTTTAGGCTGAGGCACCTGTCCAGTTGCCTCCAACTTCAGTCAGTGGCAGTGGGGAAATGCTGCCTGGTTGTAAAAACTGAGATTTTTCATTTCCCTGCTCATTCCATACTCTGGCATTATCACATATATGCTCATATTAAGTACGTGTCACATGAAGCAAATGAAGCATGTACATCAGCAGTGATAATAATGTAGTCAGTTCAAAGTATTTGAAACACTTCATCACTAAACAAGCCAAAGAAAAGTTGTTTTGAAAGTGCAGTGTCTTCATTAATCCCTTCTCGGAAGATCCCTTGTCATTATCTGCATAGTCCTGTACTGTTTCAGCACATATCCCTTATAGCCATTAATTTTATTTTTGGTAAAGCGGGACACATTCTGGAGGCACGATCCATCCCTCTGAAAATTCCAGTACTTTTCTCTCTCTGCAAGAGCACTTTTTTTAGGGGTGTTGGATTGACTCAGGCCCATCTCTCGTTTGGTAATGAGTTTCAGATCAGATTCAGTTCAGATGGATCTCCTGTGTGCCAGGTATGGTTCAGCAAACCTTCCTGGACTGGGCTCTGATCAGACCCTGCAGCAGCCCTGTTGAATCCACTGCTCCGGCAGCTCTCTGGGAGATGTGTGGGCTATGAATACATTCATGGCAGGGATATCTGCTGTTGATTAATGCATAGGGGAGACATCCCCACTACGTCCCCCCACAGTAACTCTGAGAAATGTACTCGTGTCTGCATGGCAACCTACTTTAGCAGAGGGGAAAATAATAAAACCTCTTCCATTCTCTTGACTCCCTGCAGTAAATTGAGCTCTTGAAAACCAGTGGAAATCACTGACAGCAGAAACAGATGCTGGTGAAAATACAGGATGTTGCAGGTGAACAAAGTGCTGTGACAAATTCTGAGGTGAAAGAGTTACTCCTCTGCATGCAGATGTGTGGTGACTCAAACTTGTTGGGACTCTCGTGGTCTAGAGTAGGGACGGCCAGTCTTATTTGTAAAGAGCCACTGTGGGTGTAATTTTTGTTACAGCCCAACACGAACACACATGATTCTGCTTGCGTATTTAGGTCTTGATTGAACACCCTGATAATTAATTCATCTGTTGTTGCACTGGGATAAAATAAAAACCTGTGACCACACCAGCTTTTTGCAAGCAAGATTGAACACCCCAAAACTCAAAGATCAGCTGGCTAGCTGGCCAGCTTACGATCACTTCTCTTAGTGAAGTTACTATTTGTATTAGCTAGCTGATTTGCTATCTCTCATCATCAGCTGGCAATACTCCTCGCCCCGCTATGGATTTGATCATGATTTTTAATCCCCGCACGCACTACAGCCTTCAATGCAGAGCACAACACTTGCACCGCCCGGATGCTGTTTTCAAAAGGGGGGACATTTGCAAGTGGATCAAGAGCTTTTTGTGTGGATCTAAATACAGCAAAATTATTGTCTCAAAATTATGTCATTGTAACGAGGAATGAACACATGTATTGATCAATCCACAAATGTAGATTCAACGCTTCCTGCTAAATTAGCATTTTCACCAATGACGTTTCATGGCAAATGCATACACAATTATAAAGTATTTTTACAAATCACAAATGATATTTTTACAATTAGATATCTATTTGTACGAATTATAGCACATTTATTTTAATGCCGAATTACCATTTGCGAGTAAGGACTTTCGTGGTTGTGGATTGCAAAAACCATTTTTAAATCATGGAATATTTGTAGATCATGGTATGTGCATTTACAAATAATTTTAAACTCCATATGACATGGTCTCCGTGAGAATTTTAAATGGTGTAAATACAGAGTGATCCAGCGGAGAATACGTGTTGTCGGAATGATGTAAGAATGTATTTGCATTATAAGATTAGTTTTTTCCTTTTCATTTTGTTGAGCACGATGGCAGAGCACTTCTTCCAAATGAGAACAGTGTGTACATGGACTTGAAAGAGAAAACGCAAAGTGGACGATTACGTTATCATTTTCATGATGATACAAATAACGCAATTACTTAAATGATTTGTGCAAGGCTGACCTCTAAAAGCAGTGTGCTATATATTACATTCATTGCTGATTTGGGGAAAAAAAAATCTCATAGGGAAGATGGAATTCAAGGTAAGTTTAGATTTAATTTCTAA
Organism: Gymnothorax javanicus; assembly: GCA_029692085.1. Lineage (NCBI taxonomy): Eukaryota > Metazoa > Chordata > Actinopteri > Anguilliformes > Muraenidae > Gymnothorax > Gymnothorax javanicus. Next base: position 25,848,201 of record CM056195.1, on the reverse strand, counting down.
CCAAATATTCAATCATTTCTACTCATACAATCTCATATTGTAGTCTTTCCTTTTGTCTCTGAATTTAACCAATTGTGCGATAAGCTAATTGTGAGATTCTTAACTGGGAACTGGTCGAGATTTATCCGGCATTAAAACTTCTCTGTTTGTATACAGGGTTTTATATTTACTTTAGCGAACTTTACTAGCGGACCTGGCACAAACATACCCTTTAAAAAAAGAAAAACAAAAATACAGAAATGCTTCCATGAACAGACAGCTGTCATTTGCACTTTGACAAGCCTCGGTGACATATCCGCCTCCTCACGGCGGAGCAGTGGCGTCCTTCTATGTCATGTTAGCAGCCACAAGCAGCCATATTGGGGACACACATGACCTGGCTTGCATTTCTGATCCTCATAAGTCAATCTGTTGCCCTCTGCCTTAAGCCAGGACAGGTTTAGGCCAGGATTTATTGCTGTGACTGTAATTGATGGATGGTGAAAGTTGGATGCAGTCTACCCTCTATGTTACAACAATACTTTTTGTGTGTATTTGCTCATGCGTGCTCCTCCTATCTTAAGGGTGTGGCATGGCCAGTCATTCTAAGAAAACGGGCACATAGTCTGCTGTACACAATAGGAATATCTGTAGCAATGAAAATTGTGTCTGAATTCACTTTTTTGAGTGATGATGACTGAGCAAAGTGTAAAGCCTGCCCCAGACGCTGCAACTTTGCCTGAGGCAAGTGACACGCGTGTATACTGCATCAGGCAATGTTGCACCATGTGGGGATGGTTTTTGCTGCATAACTTCCTCGCATGACAGTGCAGCAGCGTATCTAGCATGCTAGATATTTTCGCGTCACGCAGGGAAGTTACTCACCGTGTTGGGGCTACCTGCTGCAATGTTACACGTGCTCGACCAATCACAACGTGCACACCCATCATATGATGTGCAGACGAGTCACATGATACAGAAAATTCTACTAATTTATCCTCGGCCAGGATGTCTGTTACAGTTTCAGAGGGTGCCGCCATTTTTTTGTATCATGTGACTCGTCTGCACGTCATATGAAGGGTCTGCATGTTGTGATTGGTCGAGCACGTGTAACATTGCAGCAGGTAGCCCCCACACGGTGAGTAACTTCCTCGCGTGACGCGAAAATATCTAGCATGCTAGATACGCTGCCGCACTGTCACGCAAGGAAGTTACGCAGCAAAAACCATCCCCGCACGGTGCAACATTGCCTGATGCAGTACACACGCGTGTCACTTGCCTCAGGCAAAGTTGCAGCGTCTGGGGCAGGCTTTACACTTTGCTCAGTCATCATCACTCAAAAAAGTGAATTCAGACACAATTTTCATTGCTACAGATATTCCTATTGTGTACAGCAGACTATGTGCCCGTTTTCTTAGAATGACTGGCCATGCCACACCCTTCAGCTATGATTGTAAAGTGGCTTTGGGCAGGATCAGCATCTCTATTGAGATTCCAGCACATTGTAAATCGTACTACCTAATATTGGGATTTTTGTGTTCAATTTCAACTGTAAATTGGTTATGGGAGGACGGCAGCGTAATGTATTCTCAAAGTGGAATCCTCTCAGTGCTGCCCTGATCATTAATCAAATCATATGCAGCTTAATTTGAATCAAAAGAACTGCCTCTGCATTTGTGTTTGTCTCTGTTTCAGTATAATCTGCATGCAGTCGCTGCAGAATCTAGTATTCCTAGTTCACTGACTGGCTTCTGTGGAGCTGGGTCAAGAAGAGATTTGAATTGAGTTGTTTTCGAATTGGCTGCTGAAAAGCTGCCCTAAGCTGCAGAGCTCAGCGTAAAGTTATGCCGAATAGTGCGGTCCATGTGCCTGTGCTGGGATCTGGTTTATTGATGTCTTGCATTGACATATTATGCTTCTGTGCAAGGGCTGTGTATTTCATGTTTATTGATCCTTTTATCTAGTAAGGCTCTTCTTGAAAAGTGCAGTGAGTAGTAGAAAACATTTTTATGGTATTTTTCCCCTCTATTTTGGGGTCTCAAAGCATTTTATGAGCCCACCTAAATGCAACCATTGATGGTTGAAAACAATTGATGGTTGAGGTTAACTTAGGCACCAGCAGTCAAACTATAGTACCAAGATGAGGGGTGCTTTGTGGGGGAAGGAAAGAATGGTGTGAAACCTCAGACATCTCCTTTGGTTCATGTGGAGCCAAATTCACATAATTGTATTTGACCAACAGCAGGTTGTGCAGTCTCAGTCGAGAGACTGATGGAAAATGGAACAGCATTGAGCCCACCCCGTTGACGAGTGATTGATTGATTGATTGACTGATTACGTCGATGATGGAAATCAACACTTTCTTTAGGTTGTATTGTGCTAGCCTTTGAACTCCTATCAAAGCAATGTAGGTATCACAGGAGGATTGGGTAATAATTTCCATTTTCTTATCGTCCGGTCATGGTTACTGGAGATCGCTGATAGGCGACTCAGTTGCGAGGGGGTAGGGGGAGTGACATCACAGCACACTAGTGAAATATGTCCAAAAAACCAAAAAAAAACATGACATCTCATATTTGGGAATTTTGTGTGTTTTCAGCTTAAACATATTACATGGACTACCTGGAAGCTATGTGAAAGATGTGCTCAAGTGGAGGACATGCAGACCATTAATTTATTTACAAACGTGAGGGTTCACCATCCCTTCAAGGTTGCAAAACTGTCCCAAGCTAGCACTGCTAGCATCCTCGGTGCTGGAGGCTGAAACGCACCTCACTAGCCCTCGATATTGGCAACTTTGGCGAAAGGCTTCAAATACAACCTAGGCAGCATGAGTTGGGTCCTGTGTGGAGTAGCTGCTGCTAGATATCTTGCAAAGGAGATGGTGCCATTCCAATACAGTTGTAAGACCTTTTGAAAGAAATATTGGCTACTTTGGACAGGCAGTACGAGCTACCAGGCTAAAAACATATCTCAATCATTACCATCCCTAATCTCCACAACAAGCTGAGAATGGTTATTGGCCATGTCTTAAGAGACCCACTTCATTGCTCTCATTACGGACATGTGACCCAGCATTATGTCTCCCCATATGTCTATAACAGCTCACTGTTGCTGAGGACTGGACATTAAAATCTAAATGCTGTGAGACCACTTTCATCCCAGAGAGGCACACTGCCAAGGCACTTGTGGGAGCAATTAAAGAAGGACTATGGGCGTGGGGAATAAAGGAGAAAAAAATAACACGCATCTAGACAGAAAATAGGGCCAGCATTGTTGCTGCTGGTCGAGACCTGACGGGGCTGTGGCTCAACTGCATGAGCCACAGTTTTAATGTGGCAATCGACAATGCTTTGGACAAAGAAAAATCTGCAGCTCACCAGGCTTTTAGTGGATGTGTCACTCAACTAACCCAGCAATTCACTCAGCTGGCACAGGAGGCAACATCTTTGAGAAGTTCAAGAACAGCCAACTTTACCGCAACATTCTCTGATAACAGTACAAAAAGAAATACAAAAACGTTAAATATGTTCTCATTTTTGCCTATCTCAGTTATACTGTAATAGATTTACTTGTCCATTATGCAGACCTTTTGAATTAAATGTGCAGCTATCCATTTTAAGAATGGTTTAGATTTTTAGGGGTAAGTCATAAAGTTGCTTTGTATCTGAATTTGATCATTGTGAACTATTCATCGATAAAAAAACACATTTCTCTCGTTAAAGTATTTTTTTATTGCCTTAATGACTTTCATGGCAGTAGTTGTTGAGGAAACAGACTTTTTTGTTTTTATGAAATAATTAGTTCATTGTTGAGCATTTTTTAAATTAGCATTGACGTAAGAATTTAATTTGCAGTTGAGATAATAATCATCTTGAGCATAGCTCAGCATCTGATGGAGATTTGAAACAAATGAACCTTTAGGGTTACGTGAATAAACATAAAAAAAAAAAAAAAATGCGTTAACATTTTATTTAAAATTTTGATAAGTAAAAAAAAAGAAACAAAAAAACACTTTAATAGCAGTATTCCCTCTGTTCAATAAATCTCTCCCTTTTAAATGTCTGTATTCGGTGTGACAATATCACAGCACCAACTTCTGTTTAACATCATTATCTTATCTAGCATCATGTTCTGTTGAACATTATTATCTTATCTTGAATTTCACAATCCAAATCATTTACATAATGTTAACTTCCCCTTATGGAGCTCAGAGCAAAGTTCTGGTGAGCAAATCATTAGGTACGCCAAGTTTGAGGGACATGCAAAATTGGTGGTCGGTGACGCAAGCAAAGATCATACATGAGGAATCTACAACACACAAAGGGCTAGAGAGCATCGCAATCAAAATACAAAAAAGGAACCGTAACCAAAGATCTCGAAAGGAACTAGGAATTCTCATAAGTAGGCACAGATAATACAGGAAAACAAATTTGTGATAAAACACTGACAGGAAGTGGATTTTAAAGGGAGAGAAGAGGCTGGTGGGATAGGGAATAAGTGAGTATGAGCGAAGAGAACGTGCGGGGAGGTGTGGCTACAAACGAGGACATGAGGTGTGCTAATGGGAAAACGGGAGGACGAGTGCGTGAGTGCGAGGAAATGACAACAGCACATAGAGACAGGTGAAAGAAAGCAAAGGAACGAATACATGGATCAACTAATATAAACACAGTGAATACATGAGCCATTATGACAAAAAATAAAGACATGAAATACTAGAAAATACATAAACTAACTCTGACGGGCATCGGGGGAATTGAGATGCAGGGTGTCAGATGCACGGAAAAGAGACAGGAAACTGTTTTGTAATTAAGGATTTGAAATTCACTTGTGACTCATGCTCATTAACAAGGCTCAGAGGGCGGACATACTGCTCCATTGGAAATATCCCTAAATTCACAGCAGGGTGCTGATTCTAGTGATTATTTTTGTAATATCTTAGCTCTGATGAGAACTTACTGAAAATAGCCTTAATAGCCTTACTGTCGGCATGGAGAGAAAATGATCATTGAGCATCCCTTCAGTCGTCAATATGTAATCCTGTTACCGATCAGCACAAGTCTAGATCGCACTCTGTGCACTCAAACGCTCATCGGAGTACTTGGTGGAAACATACGCAAGCACAGGGAGAAATCATTGCTGTCATATTACCTGTGTTCTTTCTCCTCATAGGGGTAAGTACTGGAAGAGAGTGAGAGAAAGAGGGATCTGGGGGTGGAGATGAGAAACATCCCTCGGGATCACTGACTCAGCTCTTCTCCTCCTCTCTCTCCCTCTCTCTTCCTCCACTCCTCCACCTTTCCTTCTCTCCTACACCTTCCCCCCAGCCCAGCCATTAAACTATAATGTCTTTCCTCCTGCCCCCAGTGCTTGCCTTCATGAACCATAGGGATGTAGATCATGATTTGCCATTAACATGCAATAATGTATGTGGTTTCATGAATAAAAATAAAGGCCTTTTCATTGGGACACTTAGGCTTCCCTTGGTTTAAGAACATCATACTTAATTAACATTGGCCACAATCGTGTCCATCCGCTGTCCCGCACTGACGATGTTTCACCCTTGGTTCACTGCAGACATTCAGAGTACATGTATTTATGTTGTTTAGCACGAAGAATGTCCTTATTACTGCATACTTTTTATATGCAGGCCTTGTTTTGACTCTGCTTGTGAGAGGAAAAAATGACAACATTCACTGTCTCCATATAGTCCTCGGGCTTTTAGGCCAGTTTATTTTATCCTGCCATCCAGTCTCAGAGCAATATCTGTCAGTCAGCACAAGCAGAAGACAATACAAAGTGACTGGCTCGCCTGATTTTCATGCCGTAATTAATTCCGGGACGTTTTCCCCCTGGATACTGCTGTTCTCATTAAGCAGGCATCACTATTAGCTATAAGTTTCTTAATTAACAATGCAGTAATGCAGAGCTAAGACAAGGCTCAGGAAGCACGAGGTTGTGGATGGCAGAGATCGGTGGTGTTGAGGCAGCAGAGCTGTCTCTGTTGCCCTGGAGGTCACGTGCGTCAGTGGGGGCCAGATTTCCTCGCAGTGTGTTGATGGAACATATTTGCACCAGCAGGACTCCCTGGAGTTGCATGAGTGTCACTTGAGTGAGTACAGTGGCACTGAGAGGCTCGACTGTGTTTTCCGACAAGCACTCTCGAGGAGATTCACTTCCATAAGTACTGCTGCATTCACTCTCTCCCATTGCAGGTATAGCTCCTTTACTCCTCCTTTCGGTCAAAGTGAAGAGTGCCTTCTGATTGGCTAACCTAGAGATTTTCGTGAATGCACCCCTGGCAGGTGTGTTTAAAAAATCAAATCTCCAAAAGATTTTTCCATTAATTTCTCTCCCCAGCTCCCCTCTCTTTCTTTCACGAATATATGAATAGAAACACACACGCATACACACACACAAACACACACACGTAAATACAAAAAAACAGGCCCTTCCTGCAATATCGTGAGACGTAATCAATGACTCTCCTGTTCTCTGTTAGCTCTTTTGGAGAAAGCAACTTTTCCCTGCTCCTCTCTCTGAGAACAGCAGATCCAGACATTCTCTTGCAAACCATTATTTCACCCTTTTTTCACGCTTGGCCTGGATTGCTGTGCCGTGGGCTTATTTAGCTGGCTTATGGGGAGGAGCAGGTAAACGTGGGAGGAAGTGAGAGGGCTAGCTCCCAAAAACCGAAAGTGTCATAAAGAAATGAACTTTGGACTAATCTGAGATTGGAGATATACGTTATCTATTGCAGGAGGCGTGGAGGACTGAAAGTCGACTGAAAACCTCTTGATATGATACAAATCAAAAATTCCATATGCTAACCATTTTCGAGCAGGCAATGATGGAAAAATGCAATTTTAAGACTTTTTGTTTTATGAAAATTTGAATCTCCGATTGACAAAAGTGGTGACCTTATGCCACAATAACTGCTTTGTAGATGTAAGGATTTTTTTTTTTCAAACAGAACAATCTTATGGTTACATTTTACCATTTGAGGTTAGTTACATGACTTATGCTACTTACACACTAACGCATGGAAGTGAAGCATGAGTAAAGTGTTCAAACAGTTTTGACCAGTAGTGTGCATCTGCATTAAGGTGGAGACGTCCTCTTCATCTATCATGTTTTTTATCCCTTTCGTTTATGAGTGTAATGCACACGATTCAGCAAGGATCTATAGACTGGCCCTTTGCCCCTCTTTCTCGAACCCAAAAGACATGTACTCATTCACTTGTATGTATGTACGCAAACACACACATGCATGCACACGCACACGCACGTGCCCACACACTCATGTTGTGCGATTAACCAAAATTTATCAGATTTTTTATGTTTAATATAGTTAAACAAATAATGTAGATTTGATTGTTTTATTGGTCTTAATTTGACTGTGATATTGGGTTTTTTTTCTTAACTTGGTGCACTATTTTCCTTTAAAAATGTGGATTTGAAATGGTGGCTCAATATATAACAACCATAATCCATTGTGCAGTCAAGTTACATGACCGTTCAGAAAAAGCACTCGGGCTGCTTACCAGCATGTTATTTAAAACGTGGCACATACAATGGAGTATGAGGTACTTTGTAACTAGATGTAGGTAGGAGTGGCTATTTCCTACCAAAATATTTGGTCTTCCCGCTCAATAGGTTTTTCTTAATCTGTTCATTTTGAATCAAGCAGCCATGTTTATTTAATTTGCCCCTGTAATGTCTTTCAGGAGCATCAATAATTTCTCATTTGTTTGCAGTAAAAATATGAAGTTCAGGCATAATGCAAATCCATTGTTTTTTCTCTTGCAGATTTCTAGTGGTTTGTCATACCTGGCTGGAGAGCTTTGCTTGCAGCAAAAATCTCAGGGAGTAAATGTTTGGGTTTGAAGTTGGAAATTAAATCTGTGAATCTATGAGAATGAGTTCTAATTGGTTTTTTGTTTTTGTTTTATTGTTGTGCTGAGTTGTGAACTATACTGGTGGTAGATTTAGATGTTAGCCATCTAACGTTAGCTTACTGACACTGCAGGCCAGGACACACTGTCTTTTTGAGTGGCAGTCAGACCGTTGGCTAATTTATGCTTAGATTTGATAGACAATTTTATCTTAATTTTATCTGATAAAATTATAGTTTGGTTCCGAAACGTGGGCAAGCACAGCCAGTGCTGTTGCCGCCACTGTTACAATCGATTTGGAGGCTCCAGGACCGGTGTTGTGTCCAGGCCTTTTTCCCGGTCGAATCTTGTTCCCCTTGAGAGATTTCTGTGATGCTGCTGCTGAGTTCAGAAAATTAAGTATATAATAACAGAGTGGGCATTGAGGAATCGGAGAGCTCTCAAAAAAGATATTACAGGTGACGCGATGAAAAGCTATTATCTCCAGAAATTTGTCTATTGCAGTGCAGAACTATTTTGCTTGTCAGTGGTCAGTTACCTGCCTTCATAATCAGTAAGCTTTATTGTCAAATTCAGTGTAATATGTACGAACCCTCTCAAAGCTATTTCCATATATTATTGCGCTGGTTGTTATGGGTAATTTTGATCACTTGGGGAACTAAATTGGACACAACACTGGCCCTTTACATCAAGTGCCCAGTTCAAGTGGGGCATTTTCCCTGCATGAACATAAGACAGTGCTGCTTCTGCATGCAGTGAGTCTTTTTACATAACTGCGCATCATCTCAACCAATTCAATAATATTTCCTAATTGGGTATTTAGCGGAATGGCTCACTCGCTTAGTCTAGGCTGGTGTTGGTTACTGCAGTGAGTGAAATACTGTACGCAGAGCTGCTATGACCCTGCAAAAAATGTTCTATAGGACTTTTATGGAATTCTGTAGAATTCTCTAGAACTCTATAGAACATCAATGGAACTCTAAAGAACATTTTAGTAGAACAGCATGTTCTATAGGATTTTCCGTGTGTTCTGAAGGAATTTTCTGGAAACCTATAGAGCACCTCTATGGAAAAGAAAGTCCTATAAGATTATTGCTGTTCCATAAGACCTTCCTATAGAACACCCTAGTTGAAAAACCTGTTCTATAGGACTTTGATAGTCTTTAGGACCTTCTAATAGAACAAAAGCTTAATGGGAAAGATATCTTAAATAAGGGTTAAATAAAAATAAAAATAAATCTTATGACTCCTTGCAATGCTCTGTCAAAGGGTCAATTTACCTTATGTGTACCCAGGTTCTAGAAATGAGAGACCGGATTAATGGTATGAAAATGTGCGATATGCAGTGATATCTACTATACTGAAGTAGCCAGGAAATCTTGTCCCTTTTAACTTTAAGTTGTGCTTAAGCACATGGGGTACCAGGCACATACCAACTCATTGATTCTCTGATCAGACGATTGATTGACTGACTGACCACACAACTTAGCAGTATTTCAGTTACGGTATATGAAGACCTCTTTCCATTTTGTCGGCAGCAATTCAAAAATATAAATGTAAGGCATTACAACTTTATTATGCTATAATGGAAAACTCGTGTTCCTCTTTTGCTTACGAAGGCAGAATTATGTTGAAAGTTTGAGCTTTTGAACTTATCCCTTAATTTCAAAAATTCAATCAAATTATTCCTTTCCATTTACATGCATGTGATTGCAGATTATGTGCAGATTTAGAATTAATTTGAATACAATTTGAGGTCTGCTAAGACTTATTCCCACCATTTTTATACATGTATCATGGTCACCTAACAGGATTACTAACATGGTGTTCCTTTTCAGCGAAGGCACTCAGTTCCTTCAAATTCAATTCAAATGCAATTCAAATAGATCAGGATCAAGTACCATCAGCATTTTCCCAGTTGCTGGATAGCTCACTCGGTTAAAGCACCGTGTTGTGGAGCAGAAGTGTCCGGGTTTGAGCCCCGGTCAGAGTTGCGCACAGTTGGCCATTGCGCTACAGGAATGCAAATTAATAAGGGTTTGCCGGGAAGGATTAATATAACATGGTTGCTTTGTTTGTCGCCTTCCAGATTCAGGTGGGATGCCAAATTAGAAAAAAAAAAAAAAAAAAAAGTTCTACAAGAGCTGTTCTATAGAGATTTTCTATGGAACTGTTTCCTATAGAAATTTCCTATATCACTTGTTTTCAATAGGACTCGAGGTATGAAAGTTCTATAGAATTCTACTGAACTGTCCAATAGGATTCCTATGGCACATTTTTTGCAGAGGAGTGATCAGAATTTTTGAAGCTTGACTTTGTAAGTTTCATGTATTTGCAACACATTCTCATCCCGACTCGTCATATAGTGACGCTACCTGACCAAGCATCGCTATACAACCAAAAAGGAGGCTTTTGGCATCTTGATTTTACTTTTAGGGTTAGAGTTCAGATATATATGGGCCAGGCTCACGAAATGTGCGCCACCCCCCCCCCCCCCGCGGGTACTGAAAAATAATGAAAGTACCCATAGAGCTTAGCTGTGAGTGGTTTTTAATCTATAGGTGTTGTGGGATCATATTCCAAAGCCATGCGACGGCGACGTTTTCATTTTTTCGTGGTACCTGGTCAAAGTTGGGTCCCTCAACTCATTTTTTTGGGCGGGTTTCTGCCTTAGTTTCAAGACATGCATATCTTCTAAAGCCTCATACATGCATAGATATAGCTATATCTTCTCAAAATGCCCTGATATGTATAGAAGGATAGTATAGCTGATGGAAAAATGGTATATAGGTAATATGCTGTTGGGATTGTCAACCCTGCCATGGCCCTGAAGTCGGGCACGCGTTTTGCGTGCGGGTTGCAAAATTGCTGCGCGAGTGCAAACTGCTCTCTAACACAATGTGTAAAATTAATTCAGGCAACCCTATGCTCTCAGTGGTAATTGTATGTGATAAATGTATATGTCTACTCTCTGAATACCAAATATCATGATCATTGGTGCAATATTTGGTGAGTTATACGCATTTCCCTATCCCCTTGCTCGTCTGAGTCAGAAACACGAAAACCTACTGTTTGCCTATAATCCATCCAGAGGCCTATAATTAGTGATAATAAAGTTATTTAAGCCTCCAATCAGTGTTGTAATTGTATATAAGTGATGTCCAGAGGTATATCACCTGAAATTAGAAACCCTACAGTGATTTTTTTTTCCCTCGGGATCCGTCGCTGCTGAAAAAAAAAAGAAATTCTGGTCTGCAAATACCTGAAAAATGTTATAAAAACCTATATCAAAACTCAAAAATCTCCTAGAAACACTCCTTATGGCTTAAAAGTATGTAGCCTAGGCAATACCAAGCCAGAACAGGTGTCTATTAGCTGAAAATATCGGTCAGAAACCGAATCTAAGTCAGAAACCGCGACTAAGTCAGAAACCCGTCAAAGTGTACCAAACTCAACCCGACTGACTTGCTATTGCCATAATACTTAACTAATAGATAGAATAAGAGTCTCAAGTAGGTAATTGATCACTTACCAATGGAAGATGCCACTTGTAGGCTGGTGGACAGGCTGCTTGACAGTTCATTTTTTTTAAATTTTGGGTCCTAGGTTCCCCTAGCCTGAGCCCCGGGGGTGTTTTTTATGATGATTGCATGTTTCTGTCTTTTAGTTATTGTTATTTTGTTGTAGGTGTTGTCTGGTGTCCCCGACCACCTATGCATGTTATTTGAACAAGTTTATGACTGATTGGCCTCCTCGACAGGCTACAGCGCCGCCACGCCCCGCATCAGTTTCTGCCTGAGATCCCGGCTTCTGACTGAGAGCGTGGGCCGACGCCACCGATATTTTTCGATTAAATTTTCGAAAATACAAGTCGACTCGTTTAGAAAACACAATATATCATGTCCCCGACCACCCATGCATGTTATTTGACCAAGTTTATGACTGATTGGCCACCGATTGCGGCCACAGCGGGGGCCCACGCCCCACGTCAGTTTCTGCCTGAGATCCCGGTTTCTGACTGAGATAGCGTGGGCCGGTCGGTCCAATGTCGGGTCTCCGACCGACACCATCGTTATACAACCCCAATTCCGAAATAGTTGGGACGAAGTGTAAATTGTGAATAAAATCAAAATGCAATGACTTTTAGATCACATGAGCCAATATGTTATTTATAATAGATAACATTTCAAAAGTTGAAACTGAGACATTTTACATTTTTATGCACAAAATGAGCTCATTTTGCGGATAAAATTGTAGAATTGTAGAATAACATTTACTATGTTATCTCTGTTCTATTGTGAATAAAATACTGGCTGGTGTGATTTGAAAGTCATTGCATTTTGATTTTATTCACAATTTACACTTTGTCCTAACTATTTTGGAATTGGGGTTGTATTTTCGATCAAATTGGCTAAAATACATGTTAACATGTCAAACCAACATGGAATATCATGTCCCTGACCAACTGTGTAACGACTGGGGCCACATTTGGCCGAATACGCCCGGTTTCTGCCTGAGATGCCCGGGTTTCTGACTTAGAAATCTTAGGCAGAAACCCTAAGTCAGAAACCGGCCAAAATGCTTCGCGCGCTGTAGCTATGTCGTTATTCAATAAATAATTGATCTAAACAGTGATTTACACTTTGATTTAGGCCAACAACAATACCTGAATTGCATTTGGCTATATCTTTTACAGTTTTTTAAAAATGCATCTAAGTCAGAAACTTTTCTAAAAAAAGGTCATTTTTTTGGGGACACAAAAATCCCACTCAATCCCTGTAGATTGGAGTTTTTTTTTTTTTGCCCTAATCGCCATATATTTGCTTCATCCTGAAGGATTATTTGGGTGCAGGGACCTTCTTTTTTATTTTTCTAGAGTGCTAAATGTAAAATCTAAGTCAGAAACCAGTACCTTATGGACAATTTATTAAATGTCACCGCAATACACAAAACGACAATAGCGGCATATGCCGACTGTCAGACATAGCCTACACATGTCTATTATGCACAGAAAAAAATAATAAAATAGAACACCCTTAAATATAAAAAAACAGAAAGTGAACTATTTCTCTTTTTACATGTACATCAAAAAAGTGCCATTTTGGCCACTTTTCCAACTTTAAGGGCAGAAAAGACAGGAAAATATGTATCGCAGACCAACAAAAGTGGGGTGTTCCAAGTTGCTCTTGGTGAGCTCTATCCATTCATGGTGGTTCTGGAATGATCTAAGCAAAATATAAGATTTGCTAGCCTGTGCACACATTTAGGGGAGGTGGCGCACATTTCGTGAGCCTGGCCCATATATATATATATATATATATATATATATATATATACACACACACACACACACATGTTTATATGCATATTATGTATAATATTTAATTAGGAAATATGCTCTGAAATTCATTCATGTATTGGTGTAAGTTTTGTTTTATATAGATATGGCACAAATTTCTTTAAAAAATGTAAATGAATTATAATTATAATTATTTAATATTTAAGAAGAAATCTAAATCTAAAACTGATTATTTAACTCTTATCACAAGTATTAATGAATGCACCTGTTTACACCCACGAATCATGCGCACTTACACAGACAAGCACATTTACAATGAAATGCACACACAGACAAATGTATACCCAAATACACACGTGTGATGGGAAGGGAACAATAACGGCTAAGATAGGGATGAGGTGCATGAGTAGATTGAAGTAACAGGAAAAATAAAAGGAGGAAATGAAAATATTGGTTGAATGTTCACCCTGCGCATGCTTAGCAGGGTGCATCAAAGTTCAGTGCCAATTCACACTGAACTGTATGATGAGTGCTGGTTCACAAGGCACTGATTGAAATCCTCTAATTTCTGATTAAAACTGTTGTCCAAAAAAAGAAAGATACATTTTGGTCTGCAGCTCCCCTCTTGTTCATCTCGTGTTCCTAAATGAACCCTCTCTTCGCTGGTTTTGCCTGTGATCACAAATGCATATTTTTATTTATGGAATTTTAATTATTTTCGTGTAGCATGTGCCTCTCGGAACTGCAAATTCTGGTCACTCTTGCAGTGCCATATTTGGTTCTCTGTGCCGAAGAGAAGGAAAAATACTAATTTTAAAATAGGTCAAATTTTTAATTAATTAATTAATTTATTTATTTTTAGAAATTGTAATAAAACTATTTCAGGGAGAATGTCTTACAGTTACATTTTTGACCTTATACTTGTATTTTTGTCACAAAAAGAAAGGGGAAAAAAACTTTCATATCAGTAGAGTCTACTTTACTGAGTGAATTTATCTATAATTATTTTTTGGACCAATCTCAGACCACAGAACACACAGAACAGCTGGTCTCTGCAGAGTAGAGAGTAGGAGGGGGACTGGAAAGTGCAGTTAAATTGATGGAGCGGCAATCAAAATTGCAGAACTTTGCTAAGTTAGTAAAAACAATCGTCGTACGCAGTGTCCAGAGGGTTAAAGCTTTTGTGTTAAGCCTTGAAATAAACAATGTTTTTGTGCAGGATACAGGCCTGCTGTTTTAATTTTGATTTCTAATCTCATGGGTTGTTGTTAATCCTGAGCTTTCCACAAACAATGCGACGCAGATCAAAAGAACTGTGCAGCTCAAGGGGTCATTTCATTTTCCATGTGTGTATGCGTCTTCTTGATGTAGCTGTTCATGGGAGACCTTTGTATTTAAGTGAAAGTCTGTCACATGATTGTGTGCCTGGCATATACAAACACACACACACACACACACACACAAGCTCAAACACACATACACACAGTATTGTTTAAAATGTAGCCTGACAATGAAGGGTAAGTCAGAGTTAGAGTGGAGAGGCTGCCAGCAAGAGCTTCAATCACATGGCCCTGTTGAGGGATGCTCCCAGCATTGGTTGGTTCACACACTGATAACAAGCAATTGGACTTGCTGCCCTATTGCTGGGAGTATTGTACAGTTGAAGAAGAAAAAAGAATAACTGCAATGGGGTCACACCAGCTGGTGTCCTCGTTCAGACCACACCCACCCTGCCTCTTGTGCACTCGCTCAGACCACACCCACCTTTGAACTCTGCCCTCATTGTGATCTCTGCTACACAGCTGTAACTTTTCATGGCTGCATCTTGCATGGTTGTGACACCTTGTTTACAAAATATGTCCACAGACAGACAAACCTATGAATAAAAAAACTGAAAATTGCTTCTGTGGTAATTTTCTCCACAACAGGTGTCTCCAAGACCCCTTTATCCCATGATGACACACTCACACACAGGCAGACTCACAAAGTGAGAATGATACCAAACCACACTGTTGCGGCTGGTAATAGATGGTGGCATCATTTTCGAAACAAACGCGCCATTTCTTGGGAAGAAGAAAAAGTGAGTTGAGACCTATAAGAACTCTTGGTCATACATTGAGATGCAGTCACAGTTTCCCAACAAGGTAAAAAATAAAGAAAAATAAAGTCAGGAAAAAGAAAAATGGAGGTGAAGAGAGGAAAGAGATTGAGATTCCAGGTGGAGTGGATTGGAGGTTAATTTCTGAATGGTGGATCAGGGTACTTCAGAGCTGTTTTATTCATATAATGCATTTATCAGTGATGTCACCCAATTACAAATTACATCCATATGTTGTGTTGATTTTATGGTGGGATGTGTGCATACTGTCTCAGACTATTTTAACGACCACCATAAAAAAAAATGCTAAACTGCACCATTATCTTGCAAATTTGTGTCATTCTTACTTCACTGAACCAAAATTTGAGCTTGTATGTATTTGTGATCATCCCTCAATAAATACCCAAACGTTTAAAAAAATGCCTTTCACTCTATCTTTCTAAGGGAGCCTCCAGAAACTCCATGCTGTAACTCAAATTTACTGTTTCACACACTAAATATTATATTTTGTGCCATTGCACTTTTCACTGACTTTGATTAACACATTTTACATACTGATGTGATAAACATTTATCTCAGTTTTGGGCAGTTTATTCTGAAAAAAGAAAAAAAAAAACTTCCCTGCACTATTCATCTTTCCTTTTATTAATACATCGATTAAATACAAATATATGATCTACAAAACATATGATGCAGCAGTTGCCAGTTTCCGCATTAACTATACTGATAATTTTTTGTCGTACTAAATATCTGCTGTGTTCCAATGTATCTAAGCTTTTACAACTGTACAGTTTGGGTTTAGATTGACCCTGATGTTTCTGGTTTGCATTCAGGCATGTGTAGTTCTGCTTTTTGCCCATTAGAGCCTGGACTGTGTGACTCCTATGCTTGCTTTTGTATTTTTCACATTCAGTTTTACATATGAATTCAGATGTGTGATTAAATGGGCATTCATTTTGTCAGAGACATTTTTTAACTTGATAGCTTTGTTTCTCATCATTGACTTGTGTAATAACTACCAGGGTTGACTGATCAATGAAAACTGGGAAAGGTCGTTTGCATACAGAACTTTCATTTGCAGAAAATTACGTTTTGTTCAGAAAACTGGCCCTGGCAATGCGCTTTATTTTCGTAAATAACCTATCTTCGCGTCAAATGGGAATTTGGCATTGCATATCTCACTCTCGGCATTAGAACAACTGTGGAAGCGGGATCGGCGTCTGACGACATGCGGAGATTAATTTCTAATGGCTTTGCCTTGCTGCACACAGCGAGCAGACACTGGCTCAGCTCGT
The DNA here is from genome assembly GCA_029692085.1 of Gymnothorax javanicus. Lineage (NCBI taxonomy): Eukaryota > Metazoa > Chordata > Actinopteri > Anguilliformes > Muraenidae > Gymnothorax > Gymnothorax javanicus. The sequence continues at coordinate 25,831,632 of CM056195.1, read as the reverse complement.
TCTGTCGCCAAACAGCTTTCCTGCCAAGCTACTACTTAATTACCCGATCTCGCTCTGACAAAACGGCGGATTAGGCGAGGGAGCCGTGTTAAACTGAAGAGCCTGACAGGCATGTTTCTCCTTCACCTTAAGGTCACGCCGTAGAACACACAGTCCACACAATGGGAAAACAGTCAAACAGAGAAAGTAAATAAAGCGTGAAATGCAGTACTATTGAGCACAGGCTGCCTGATTAATGTTCTGTACACACAGCAGGAAACCTCGGGCAGAGCTAGTCATGCACTACAGAAGCTGCACTGACCGCGTCAGAGCTGTCCTCCTCCAGCCTGACCCTTGAGAATGAAGTGTCCCTTAATTCTGTAAGCACCTGGCTAACTGTGCATGACTGCTTACAGTTAGCATACCTGTAAATTAGTATTCCCTGTATATCTTTAAGTAAGGATTGAATTCGGGTCTATGATGAGATCACTCAGTGCACATTAGGAAGGCAGCAGAGCAGACTGTGACCTCTGCCATCTTCGTTCAGAGCTTGCCGACTCTTGGTCTTATTGGAGGAATCAGCAGATTTGAGCGCTTATTTGGGGTAAATTGGCTGAGGGTGCTGAGGGTACTGCTGTGCTCTGCAGAGTGTGTCCTAGTGATAATCTTAGCCGCCTGTGAGAGCCAAGGCGAAATGCAAGAGGCGAACAGGAAATGAGGTGGGTGGGGGGGGGGGGTTAAGGTTGGGGGGTTTGGATGGGGTGGGGTGGTAAGTAGTGTGTAGCCAAACAGATTCTGATGCAAGCGTCCTTCCTGGAAGTCTCTTGTTAGCTTCTCAGCACTACCAAATATAATGTTGTTTTTAGTTTTAATGGTTTAGAGGCCCTCTGATGTATTTGTACTGTGATTTGACGATATGCTGCTGAGATCTAGAGAATGCTAATTCTCTTTCTTATATATATATATATATATATATATATATATATTAAGCTGATGATCATTATTGCAAATTTCGAACCAAATTGTGAGGAATGACAAAATGAGATGCACACTCAAATTTTGCAATTATTGTGCTGTTAACTTAATATTTTAATTATACTTCCATTCTCCCAAAGGACTGAATACAATCTGAACATTTATTTGCAGATTCAGGATTGCATCACCTCAATATTTCTAAAAAGTTTGCAGTAGGCACTTCTCAAGAACTATTTGTACAGCATTATATTTATAATTGTGAAATACTGTATGTGTGTGTATATATATATATATATATATATATATATATATACACATATATATATATATATATATATATATATATATATATATATATATACTACCGCTCAAAAGTTTGGGATCACTTGCAAATTTCTTTGTTTTCCAAAGAAAAATACATTTTCATGCATTTCACAAACATTTTTATCCATTTCACAAACGATTAAAATTAATCAGATGATTTTCAAAGAATGATCTACATTTTTGCATAGAGGCCTATTATCAGCAACTGTCAGTCCTCTGCATCAATCTCCTGGTATGGCTGCTAATCCAAGTTAAGCATTTTATAAGGCTAATTGATTATTAGAAAACCCTTCTGCAAATGTGTTGCACAGCTGAAAACCGTTGAACTAACAAGGGAGTGCAAAAGGGAGCATGGCATTCTTGAGGTTGGTTTGGTACCTGAAGCATCAGCAGTTGTTTGTTTGTTTACAGGCTCAAAATGGCCAGAAAGAAAGAACTTCCTTTAGAGACCCGTCAGTCTATTGTTGTGCTTAGAAAGAAGGCTATTCAATGCGAGAAATTGAAAACTTAAAATCTCCTACCATGCTGTCAACTACTCCCTTCAGAAAGCAGCACAAACTGGCACTAACAAGGACAGAAAAAAGGAGTGGGAGGCCCCGATGCACAACTGTGCAAGAAGACAAATATCTGAGAGTGTGTAGTTTAAGACAAAGACGCCTCACAGGTTGTCAACTAGCAGCTGCGTTAATAGTTCCCATCAAACACCAGTTTCAGTATCAACAGTGAAGGTGGTTTTTTTTTGATGAAGGCAAAGTTTGAAGTACATATTCATCATTTTCCATTTAAATCATTATTTCTAACTCAGACAATGTCAGCATGTTCTGTTCATTTGCTATAATTCCTATTCAGACTAATTTCATGTGTGTTTCCATGGAAAACAAGAAAATTTCCAAGTGATCCCAAACTTTTGAGCGGTAGTGTGTGTGTGTGTGTGTATATATATATATATATATATATATATATATATATATATATACACTAGTCTAAATTCATCGGTTATTTTTGTATTATTATGTTAGGTATTCTTAATCCGTGTGTCTGGGTTGGACTCCCCATGAAAATAGGCAAAACGATGTGCGACAAGCAGAATGGAGGAGCACATATTTACTTTTTCCCAGGCAAATTTTCGCAGTGAGTTGTATGTCGTACATAGCAATCTCTGCAAAGCAATCTCTGTGATTATGAGCATGGTGACCAACGTGCACCAGGCAATCGACAGTTGTTTTGACTGCCAGGACTGACTTTAGGTAGGGTAAGCATTGCGAGGCAAGGCTTTATGAAACTCTAGCTTGGCTTGATAAGGCTTTAGTCTGAAGGTACAAGGTGATCACTACGGTCACAATGATTGCATATTGCATTTTTGTTGTTGCAAAGTAGACATGGAGAGTCTAATATGCAAGGATCCCATAGCTTAAACTCAAACAGGTCAGGAGTGGTTACAGACCAAATGTAGTCTTGATTTTGAATGGAATTGTAATTTAAATTTAGGTTTTTGTCCCTGTGATGAAAGCTCCGCATAAACTACTACACAAGTAAAATCAGTTCTGGTCATTGTCAATATCCAGCCTAAAACTTTTCTGCTTGATGGTATTTAGACGTAGTGTCTCATTATACATTTCCTGCAATACTTTGATACTCCAGTGAAATGATTTTATCACAGCAACACAACAGAAAGCTAGTAAACGACAACACCCATTTTTGCTCATGCATCCATTTCGATAGAAATGTTGGATAAACCTGACATCTGCGACAGCTGAAATACAAAGATAATAGATCCTTTAATTCAAAAGGAATGAATTTCTTTCTGAGAGCAACGCATTCATCAAATTCAGAGTAAGCACCCAGTAACGCCAACTGTAATATCGAGCTATATCCTGCTGTTGGCTTATTATTATGAAGACATGGCATTATTAAGGAATTTTAATAAATTTAGTTTTCACAGCAAAACTAATATAAGGCTACTGAGCAACCAATTCTGTTATATGTTGGCTGACATGAGACCCGGGCGTATGTATGGCACTAAAAAGTTTTTTTTTGTTTCACCATCCTCATATTACATTTATTAATCTCACATAGCCACAAATGGATGCATTGCTTCATTGCTTTGTATTCGACAAACAACTGCGTATTAAAAAGAAATACCTTACAACAAATAATCGTTCTGTCACTCGCTAACAAAACAAATGCACACGCTAGCCAGATAAAGATCTTTCAACACAATGTGATGTTGCTCATGGGAAATGCAGTCTTCATTCTGTGAAACACAACCGCTTTTGTTCATGGAGGCCGACACATTCAACACACAATGAAAGTTCCTTGTTGTCGCTTTAAATGCTGAATCATACGTGAACAAAGGTTTCTTTTTTCTTTTTTTTTCTCCATACTGCTCGCCTGGCATTGTACAACCTGAACATTTTTCAGCTTGGAGAAGTTTGTAACTGCTGGGCATCATGGGAGCAGTGAGCAGGAGCTGAGACTCTATGAATACTCGTGGAGAAACTAGCAAGCAGCTTCCTCTCCATTAGAATCAGCCTGCTGCTCCCTCGTGAAACACAGAAGGGGAAAGCACTCTTCATTTTAATGCATTTCATTAATAAATAATAAGGAGATGTGCAGTGTTGAAGTGAGGAGAGGGACTGCACGATGGCAATCAGAGTCTATAATTAAACTGCTGTGTCTCACTGGTATCATCCGTAGGTTAAGATGAGCAATGTATCACAAATGTTATATTTGCATAATTTGCTAGGGAGGACGCAAGAGACCTGATTAACATCTTAAAGGTTATTTTTAATACCTAATTCCAGACATGCCCTCTGAATGACAACACAGGTCCCTTCATGAGGTCTGAATGATCGGCAGCCAAATGGCAACGTAGAAATGGCCTGAGTCACAACTCTCAAAACAAATTAAAAAAGAGGAATTAAAATGCAATTTGACTTGTACCATGGGGGGATCCCCTGCTTTACTGAAGCAATGGAAAGCAGCTGTTGCAATCTCAGTGGTTTGGACAGTCATCCTCTATGTCTCATAGATTAAGAATCCATTGCCTAAGTTTTTCAACTGGGGTTTCTCGGAAATTTCCTTGAATGCGCCATAGGATTCCTGAATGGCAATCTCCTCTCCGTTTGACCATGTTTTCTCTTGACTGGGTTCACAGGAACAATCTTAACTCTTAGAGCGCTAAATACAAACAGCATTGCTCAGTGATGTAAGATATCAAATTCCAAGCCGTTGAAAACTTATCATGTGGCGAAGTGTTTAAAAGAGCTCTCGCAGTTAAACCTTGGAAACATTGGATGGTCCTTTCGTATTTTTTATTCTGTTTTCAAAACACGGTCAATGTTATCAAAGTCCATTACTTTCCATTTACTATTGGTTATTTTGACACCAACATGAGAATGATCAGGTTAGAACATTCACAATTTATGACTAAGTGAGATATTCTGGTCGCAGTGCTCGCGCCAGCGAATTTCAGCGTGTCCGCTACGATGTCAATTTGGGCCGCTACGCTGTCTTTCAATGAACGTAGAAAAAATTCGAAGTCATGCGCCAGACACGCGCCTTGGCTGTACGTGAGCCAACCCTTGGTAACTTTTCGAAATATAGTGTTCAAAAATTAATTTCTAACGTCATACATATTAAAATTAATGAATTTATTGACAACACGTTTACATTTTTTTGACGGAGAAATACCGGTTTCCACAAGACTCATTTCAACTATGGTGTCAATCAGCTTTTAATTTACCTTCGGCGGATAAACACCCGATAATTTAATTGTCATTCGATTTAGGAACGTCTTTTCTACCATTGAAAATGAATGTAGACGATAACATCAAAGCGCACCATTGTAAAGACGGTCATTGTATGGCAGAGGAGTTGCGAGGATTTCTCCATGGATTGCGTCACATCACTCGGAAATGTCAGAAATAATTTCTGACATAATCATCTATAATCTATAACTTTTATAGATGAACGCCTTGTGAAGCTAACCAGCCTTGTTTGAAGACAAGTCTGGCTCCCTCAGTCAATATTAGAGATATCGGTTAGATTTTTTTCACAGAATATTCCTTACGTGATGTAGAATGACTTTGTTTAAAAAAAACAAAACAAAAAAAAAAAACGAAGTGTCTAGAGATACGGCAGTTTTTGTTGGTACGGCAGTCGATTTGAAGGGATTAGGATAAGGATTAGGGATTATGGTTAGGGGTCAGGGTCAGGGTTAGGGTTAGGGTTTGGGTTAGGTTAGGGCAGGGTTTGAAATTGGGACTGCCGTACTTCTCTAGATTGAAATGCATTGGAAAACTGCCGTACCCGTAGCAAGTGCCTTAAAAAAAACTGTACATCGTCAAAAACCGACTTTCCCCGGGTTTTCACTGGTGGGGTCACATTTGATCTATGCCGCGTCAGTCAGTCAACGGCAAACTTTCTGCAGAGAGAATTGATTACGTTTTCAGAACTTTGCCACAACATTACATCGTTACAGAAAGGTTAGAGTTTGTGAACTTTTTTTTTCACGTTCCGCGCGGCCTGCAGAAGGCATATGACAGCGGCTAGGTGTATTTTATTGGCAGTTTTTTTTTGGAAATATGCCAGCATCCAAGCGTGGGAATATTGCTGCGTATTTCGCCCTGGCGCCTGAATGTGAGACTTTAGCAAAATGTTACAATAGGTAATGACGTAAAGTAAAGATAAAAGGGCATTAGTGCAGTTGTACATTTGTTACAATTTGTAATAGTAATATTTTGGGTTCATCATTTGATTTGGTGAATTGTCAGTCAGACATAATTTCCTTATGCTCTGTATGTACATTGTAATGGTGAGAACTTGTTTGTATTCTTTAGAAGAATAAAGTTCAGTGGGCTTTCTGCAACTCTGTCTTGCATTCAATATTATTGGTCGCACTTGCCGGCCTTCAGACCAGATCACACTTAGAATAGGTTCCTTGTTTCCAAAAAATAACTTGGTAGGCAAAGAAAAAGATGGGTGGACAATATCTCAGAATGGACTTGCCTGACTCTAGAAACAGTAAAAAGAACAGAGGATGGGGGAAGGGTAGAGAAAACTGATTGCCAGATCATCCTTGGTGTTGAACAGTCATATAATAATAATAATAATACATTTTATTTAAAAGGCGCCTTTCAAAACACTCAAGGACACCGAACATGACACAATATTAAGAACAAACAGTAATAAAAGGAAAACACGAAAGAAAATAAAAACAATGATAAATTACAATAACAGCAATAGAAATAACAACCAAAATGATAAAGAAAACAATGATCCATGATATACTACAAATTAAACGGAGTAGACATGTCTAAAAAGGTGGGTTTTGAGCCGAGATTTGAATAAGGACAGAGAATCGGAATCACGGATGAATTGTGGGAGGCAGTTCCATAGACGAGGAGCTGTACGGGAGAAGGCTCTGGACCCCATGGTAACTAAATGGGCGGGAGGTGTGATGAGAAGTATGGACGAGGAGGAGCGAAGAGTACGGGAGGGTGTGTAGATGCAAAGGAGATCAGAGATGTAAGGAGGTGCCAAGTTGTGGAGAGCTTTGAAGGTGAGGAGGAGAATCTTGAAATCAATACGGAATTTGATGGGGAGCCAGTGAAGTTGTTGCAGAACGGGTGTGATATGATCAGTAGCGGTGGTTCTAGTGATGGTCTAGGCAGCTGCATTCTGGACAAGTTGAAGTTTCTGAGTGACCCTTTGAGGGAGACCGGAGAGGAGGGAGTTACAATAATCTAAATGGGAGGTGACAAGTGCGTTGACAAGGATGGCAGTGCTGGTGGGAGTGAGCGACGGACGGAGACGATTAATGTTTCGCAGATGAAAGTATGCAGACCTAGTAATGTTATTGACATGTGATTCAAAAGATAGAGTGCTGTCGAGGATGACACCCAGACTCTTGACTTGGGAGGGAGGAGAAACTGCGGAGTTGTCAATTGTAAGTGTAAAGCTGTCAGATTTATTTAGGGTGGACTTGGTGCCAACAAGGAGAAATTCTGTTTTAGCGGAGTTTAATTTGAGGAAGTTTTGACTAAACCAGGATTTGATTTCAAAAAGACAGTCAGAAAGGGAAGATGGTAGAAGGGTGGTGTTGGGCTTAGTGGAGAGGTAGAGCTGGGTGTCATCCGCATAGCAATGAAAATGTATACCAAATTTCCTAAATAGATTATTATTATTAATCTATTATTATTATTATTATTATTAATTACAATAATAATAATTATTATTATTAAAAATATTTGCTCATTTTGAATTTGATGGCAGCAACACATCTCAAAAAAGTTGGGATAGGGGCAACAAAAGGCTGGAAAAGTAAGTGACACAAATGAAAAACAGCTGGAGGAGCATTTTGCAACTAATTAGGTTATTTGGCAACAGGTCAGTGACATGGCTGGGTATAAAAAGAGCATTTTAGAGAGGCAGAGTCTCTCAGAAGTAAAGATAGACAGAGATTCACCAATCTGCAAAAAAAACTGCATCTAAAAATTGTGGAACAATATCAGAAAAATCTTCCTCAGTGTAAAATTGCGAGGACTTTGAATCTACGGTACATAATATCATCAAAAGATTCAGAGAATCTGGAGAAATCTCTGCGTGCAAGGGGCATGTCTGAAGTTCAATATTGGATGTTCGTGATCTTCGGGCCCTTCGGCACTGCATTAAAACAGGCATGATTCTGCACTGGAATACACTGCATGGGCTCAGGAACTTCCAGATATCATTGTCTGTGAACACAGTTCGCCATGCAATCTGCAAAAGCAAGCTAAGGCTGGATCATGCAAAGAAGAAGCTATATGTGAACACAATCCAGGAACGCCGCTGTCTTCTCTGAACCAAAGTTCATTTAAAATGGACTAAGGCGGAATGGAAAACTGTTCTGTGGTCAGATGAATCAGAATTTGAAATTCATTTTGGAAACCACGGACGCCGTGTTGCGCGGTCTAAAGAGGAGAAGGACCATCCAGCATGTTATAAGCACTCAGTTCAAAAGCCTACATCTCTGATGATATCGGGTTGGATTACTGCCTATGGCATGGGGAGCTTACACATCTGGAAAGGCATTATCAATGCTGAAAAGTATATGGAGGTTTCTCAACAACATTTGCTCCCATCCAGATAACGTCTCTTTCAGGAAAGGCCTTGCATATTTCAGCAAGACAATGCTAAACCACATACTGCATCCATCGCAACAGCATGGCTTCGCTGTAGAGGAGTCTGAGTGCTGCACTGGCCTACCTGCAGTCCAGACCATTCACTAATAGAAAACATTTGGCACATCATGAAACAAAAAATCCGGCAAAGAAGACCCAGGACTGTTTAGCAGCTAGAATCCTACATCTGACAAGAGTGGGACAACATTCCTCTCCCAAAACTTCAGCAATTTTTCACTTCCCAGATGTTTACAGACTGTTGTTAAAAGAGGAGAAGATACTAAACAATGGTAAACATGGCCCTATCCCAACTTTTTCGAGATGTGTTGCTGCCATCAAATTCAAAATGAGCTAATATTTTTCATGAAATGGTAAAATGTCTCACTTTCAAGATCCGATATGTTGTTTATGCTCTATTGCGAATAAAATGTCAGTTTAAGAGATTCGCAAATCATTGCATTCTGCTTTTATTTCCAATTTACACAGTGTCCCAACTTTTTTGGAATTGGGGTGTATACAAATTGAATGCAGAGTATGCTATTGGCGAAAGCAGTGACAGTGCCTCTCATGTGAGCACATATTACAGCATCCGATTACAGATCTATTCAGCAGTCTGACCTCGCAATGTACATGTAAAGCTCCAATGACAGTTTATTTCTTCTGTGTTCAAAGAGTTTGTATTTAACTGGAACTAATGGGTTTGGCTGCATGGGATACTTAGTGCCTTTGCTGGGCAGTTAAGAGAAGAACACCAATCATGTTAGTCTGCTGTAAGATTTTACAGGCCAGTCACTTAACAGGCTTATAGAGCACCTCATGGAGCTAATTCATCTTGGGTTTACTACAACAGTCCTTTGTCTCTGGTTCTTATTTCTGTTGAGTCAAGAGGCTTATGGGATTCTAAGCATCGTATTCTTTCAAGTCTCTTTGGACTGAACTCGAACGAGGCTAAAAAGAGCTTGAGGCACGGTTTGAAAGATTGCCTTGATGATTCCGGGAGATGTTACATCAGTGCCGTATCAAGTCCACAAGTCAACAACAAACACATTCAAAGAAAAAAAAAATGAAAACAAATATGAATGGATAAATAAATAAAATGTGATGACAGGTTACTAGCTGAAGCATTTACTGTTAATACAACCCCAAATCAAGGGGGGAAAAAAATGGTACGGTATGTTAAAATTAAAACAGAAGGCAGGGATTTCTAAATTTATTTTTAACTTGTTCTATGTTGAAAACAATTCCAAAGCACATTATTTGATGTATCACTGCATGAATTTTATCAATTCTTCTAAATTAACACATTTCAATTTTGCTTTTTGTGACATATTAAAGAAGAAGTTAGGACAGTATTGTACAGTATTTACCACATGTCAGTGTTGCCATTTTTTTTTTTCACAACACTTAATGAAGATATTAAACTGAAGACACTTATTCATTAAATGTTCCAGATGTTATTTGGTCCTATTCTTCTTGCACACCAGTCTTATATGGGGTCTTTGTTGTCGCTTTATGTACTTGCCATATGGTCTCCCTTTGGAAAAAGTCGGGCCAGCAGGCATGCCAGTCTAGCGCTCATACCCTCCTCTTAAACAGCCAGTCTGTTGTATTATGTGCAGAAGGCGGTTTTGCGTTCTCTTCTTGTAATGTGCATAGACATCACTGGAAATGATGTCGTATTGAAAGCAGCATAAATTGCTCCAAATTCTCAATGTCCTTCTCAGCAGGAATGGTGCTTTCAAAGAAGTGCATGTTACCCTTGGCAAAGGCACTATCACTACTTCTGAACATGACAGGGCATCATGGCTTTTCGGCTTGTTGCAGGTAACAAGCCGAATGGTCCTTCTCTACTTTAGTCAGGAACACATGGTGTCTGGAGCACATGGCATATGGCCTCCATTCTGCGCATCATTTCTGGATGTAAATACTGTACATATTTTATTACGTGAAACAGGTGCGCCATAGTAATCCAAAGCCCATGTGGTATATCACTTAGATAAATGACAGTTCTTGATGCAGGACCATCTGAGTGATCGCAGATCACAGATATTCAGCTTATGCTTGCTTCCTTGTCCTATATGTCTGGAAATTCCTTCAGATTCCTCGAATCTTTTCAGTATGTTATGCACCAAAGAGAGTGAAAATTCAAATATCCATCCCTATCTTTTTAAATGCATTAGTTTTAAACCTTTTAATGATATTCTTACTCATTTGTGGGAAAATTGGTGATTGTCAGCCTATCTTTGCTCCTAAAGGTCAAGGCATTTCCTGGGTGCTGCTTTTGTACTAAATCATGATTACAGTCACCATCTGACTTCAGCAGTTTCAAGTCACATTATCTTCAAAGTTCTCACCTCATTACTAATCCTAAATTGACCCGGTCCAAACCTTTTTTTTGGAATGCATTGCAGAACTAAATGGCAAGAAAGGATGTATATACTTGCAAATACAATAAAGTTGACTGGACGAACAAAACATTACATAGCTGGTCCTCATACAGTCTGCAAAGAAATGTGAGTAAAAAAAAATAGAAATCATTTGTTTCTGTTTTTATGTGCATTTTCCATCCTGTCCCACCTTTTTTCCACTGCAGCATTGTGGCACAGTGGGGGATACTGTTGGCTTACTGCAAGTAGGTTGTAGGTTTGTGTCCGGTCTGGGGCCTATCTATGTGGAGTTTGTGGGTTTTCTCAGGGCACTTTGGTGTCCTCTTACAGTCTGCAAACATGCATGCTTGATCAGTGGTGTGTGAGCCCTTCAGTGGATTGAGGAGCTGTCCATGGTGTGCTCTGGCTTTTCACCTATATAATCAGATGGGATTGGCTTTCGCTCCCCCATGAGCCCGAGGAGGAAGTGGTTTTAAGATAAAGGATGGATGGATGAATGGATGTTAACATTTAAGGAAACGTGCTATTGAAAAAATGGAAAACTGATACCTATTGAGGAAAAAATTAAAACAATAAAAATGATATACACTACATCTTAAATTCAACATTTAAAAAAATGAATGGATTTCTACATTCAATCCCAATGGTTCAAACAATTTACCTAAGTAAGAAAATGTGGCTCCACTTCCAATGTTCCAGCACAATTGCTTTTTTTTCTCCCCTCACTAACGCAATTTTAGTCAGAATTGCCAAGTACTCTGGTACAGGATATTCTTTTGGCGATTTCACATTTTCCCACTCCTCAACTCTGGAGCATCAAAATAGATTGGGAGCCAAGCTCTAAAGCAGGGGCATGTCTAGGGAGTTGTAATCTCAGAAATTGATGCTGAACACTTGGCAGATCTTTTGAGTTGGAGTCTTTGCAAACCCCAGACACACCTTGACAGTGTTTTTCCTCCGAGGAGGATGGGGTGTTTATTATCTTGGATACTCTCTTTGCTCTTTTCATATGAGCAGAGCATGCCTTGTGGCTTCAGAGCTATTCTGTTGTTTTTCTGATGGGATTTGTCTGGCAGGCAGCTTCCTAATAACAGTTTTTGGTACTCAGAACATTCTAAGATTATTCGGAAAGTGAGAGTAAAGCATATACTTTTTTTTTTTTTTTCAGTTTCCTGGATGTCCGTTGAATAATATATTTGATCACATGCAACATTTTAGGAAGAGTCATAAAATGTATATTACAGTTAAAAATAATCTGACTTCTGAACAGCCAATTTGAATTCCATTAGTAACGTTGCCAATGCTGAGCAAACTGCAATGTAGAAATGTTTTGTTTGGTGCATTAAATTATTAAAAGTATGCACCTTACTTATGCTTTTCTTAGCCAATGATGACTTATCACAAAAAAAGGTTGTGAATACCCTCAAATTGAAGCTGACGCTCTGTGCTTTAGCCTTACATTCATCGCTTAATTTTCAGATGCACTATGTCGGGATGCAGAGACAAAACAACAAAAATGTGCGTAGTTGTCCAAATGAAAACGGACTGCTCTGCTTTCGCTTCCTTTTTTGCGTCGTGTAAAAGCACCCTCGGCATTCTCCGAGATGGAAGCTGCGAGGGAAATTTCTCACCTGCAGCAAAAATAAAATGGAGCCCCGGCACCTCTGAAACTGCAGCTGCTATGCTCGTGCATCTGCTCCGCAATGTGACATCCCCATTAATCTACGACGGGCTTGGTTTCTTCGCATCGGCCCCAACACCCTTTCCACACATGCATTATACATCTCGTTCACTGTTCACAGCTGTTGCTTTGAGGTGCGGAGCACAGCAGAATCATTTCCATACTGATGTGCCTAATGTCACTTGATGGGATTTATAGTCCTGCTGTTCAGAGGTTGACAGGTACAGATTGAACATGTGTCTGATACTGAGTGCAGGTACATGTACAACTGTTTTTAATGATGTAATTTGTTCTCTAAAATGTGTCTGTTTAGTGTTTTTGTTATAAAAAAATACTAATAGCTCTCCAATTATAATCAAGATTACGATCGTAGTAATCAGCGGTATTAGGGTGCAATGTTGTTATGTTTATTTAATGTTGTTTCTGTTGTGTTTGCATAATCAGATTAATGAAACTGAAGTATGTGTCTTTGTGGGTGTGTGTGTCTGTGTGTGTGTGTATCTGTGTGTGTGCATGCAGTCGTGTGTGATTGTTTAAGACTTCTATTTTTGGGATGGAAAAAAGGAATGCAATAGGATTTTTAGATGCTGGCGAGAACAAATAACATGCCTTGCGGTTCTACAGATATTGCACTTAATGCAACTTCGCACAAACAAATGGTCACACAAACACATGCACTGAGCCGATGTGGAACTACCCCTTAAGGGTGGTGGAAGGGGATGTGTTTAATTTGTGTAGCTACTCTACTGGTTTAATGAGAGGCCGCGTCCAGTAAAGATGTCTGAAAAGCCACTTAAGCTAGCTCTATTGGAAAACTAACCCTTGGAAAGGTGATTTATTTGGAACTGCCCAGTGTTTATATATCACCTGTGAAAGGGCCATATAGTTGGCTTGTCCTCTGCACATTAAACTAATCACCCTCTCATGGGTGTAGTCTTTGATGCTTATTGACTCCATCTAAAAAGCTTCACAGTCATTCCCAACTCCAAATAGACATACAATACATGCTATAAGAGAAGGTACAGGCCGCTGTTATGGTTCGTGGACAGTGTCCTTTACGGATGTGCTCTTTAAGTGGGATCCACACTTTAATTTTGAACAGACTGCAGGTTAGTGGACGGGTTTATGCTGTACTTACAGCTGGAATGGACCGCGTTATGTGGCCTGTGGACACTTGAGGATTGTTCCGAGCTGCTAGCACACCGGTGGAGAGTAGCCTTGTCATTAAAGTCACACTGAGGGGCTGCAGAAGGGCACTTCAGTGAAGAGGACTGAGAGGTTTATCTCCCATTTCTCTCACCCCTCCCTTTCCTTTCCATTTAAGGGTGTAATACCATCATCTTGATTGTCCTCTGGTTGTTTTCCCTGCTCTTGTGTTTATTGACTACTGCCTGTAATGACTACATTACTCCTCAGACACCAATGGAAACCATTCCTTTGCGCAGTGCTAGCCCCTCTCTCTCCACTGCCAACAACAGTAGAGCATTCTCAATCGTGTCTACGCAAGCATCTTATGACCTGTGATGGAAAAACGCCTCTCTTTTCTATTTTCACATGGAAATGGTCAGTTTACTGTCCCTGTTTGCTCCTTTTCTACAATGCAGCAAACAAATGAGCTGGAGAAATATATTTATTGACAAAACTGTTCGCTACCCTGTAAATCATTCATTAAAGGACAATACGGAAAGTTGCAGACAAGCAGAAAGCAGAGTGGGTGGTTATTAGGTGGCCTGTTGAGCTGAAGTGGCCTTTATGACATTATTATTTCTCTTGCAGTTCTCTACCCAAGCTTTTCACGTATTCAGTTCCTCCATATCCTGGGGTTCACGACCTGGGCTGAAGGTCCGTGAATAACGGAAAACAGGCCGTCCTCAGTCATGTGCCTGAGCCCTTGTGTGACTTCACAGAGTGTGCTGTACATATTCTTCTTTATGAGTATAAAGACTCTCTTGCTTCTCAGCAGCCTTGACCTACATATACCCTTTTGATTTAGTGGCAACATTTTGATGTGCTGGAGATAAGCCAGCGTCCCAATCTCGAGGCCCACTGGGGCTGGGCAGTGTGGAGGTTGTGTGGGCCTGCTCAAGTTCTACTCTGGAACAAACTAACATGGGACACATACAGGACTATGTTTGGCACTGGACAATGTAATGAATGGGTTGCAAAACTGAAAGCGAGCACAAGGGTTTGCTGAAACTATGTTGGTGACAAAGTCATTGCAAAAGCCGCCTAGCTGGAAGAGTATGTAAAAACACGCTCTTAGGTCGATGAAGGCAATGCTTCGACCAGGGTTACTCAACCTTGTCCAGAAAGGGCCGGTGTGGGTGGTGGCTTTCATCTCATCCAAGCAGTTACACACCTGATTCTGCTGATCAAGGACTCTCTCAAAGACTCAGGGGGTTGATTACTAGAAGCTGGTGTATAACTGCTTGGTTGGATTGAGAGCCTGGGTGAATGCCATATCTTTCTGGAAAAAATTGAGTACCGTTGGCTTAGACCTTTATAAAGTGCTGGTACTAATAATGGGTACAAGGGATAGGGTGGCGGAAAGTAAAGGTAAAAATCACTCCTGAAGAGTCTGAATGGGGTTGTTCAGGATGCAATGCAACTAGTGATGGTTAGGACTCTCCTCTACTATGCCAGGCCTGGTCTCCACAGTGCTTCTCATGGAAATGACAGCAGCAGAGGTACACAGTCCTGAAATTAATGGCCGTGTGTTTGCAGTTTCTGCTGTGGAGTTATTCAGCCTCTTATGAGAGTGAAGGACACTGATTCCCTCGTTTTTTACAGAAATGCTCCGCTGTGGAAAGACTTACATTTTCTAGCCTGTTTTCTCCATTTTTTTCTTTTTTGTGCATGTGTTATTTTGGTTTTTCCCCACACAGATACACACACACCCGTGTGCGTGCACACACGCAAACACATGCACACTCACACACGCACACACACACAAACATTGCTTTTTCCCATATTTTCCCATATTCAGTGTATGAGCGCAGATGAGATAAGGGTGCATGAATAGGTGCGGATGCTTCTGAATATATGCAGCTGTGGCATTAATGAAAGACTCGGCCACCAGGAAATCCATTCCTTGATGAGAATCCAGATACTTTTTACACCAAATCTGTACTGTTTTTCACATCCTCACCATGTGGACATGATTGTACACAGTATCAAAGCCTGGATTTAACTCAATGAAGCGAACAGTATGCAATATAGAATATTGTAAAAGTAGGCATATAATCATGTGCAGGAATATTCCAGTTTCTATGGTGATTTTCCAATATCTTATTTTCTGTATGAATAATGAATGCTTATCTAATATACAAACCATGAAAACCTCAATTGTGAAAATAACCAAATTTTATCTCCGCATTGATGTGTTTCTGACTCGTGGTCAAAAACAATAATAATAAAATAAATAAAAAACATTAAAAAAAGAGAAAATCTCAACTTAAGCTTTCTGTTCATGGCAGGTCTTCAATCTATGAATTCAAAAGGCATAGTGTATGGCAGCTTGGATTGCAAGGATTGATAATAAAAAAAGAGCCTATTGTTAAATTAATTTAAATGGTAAATACACTATTGAGGATCAGTGTTATTAAAAAGCTGAGTATGTAATGAAATGACAATGTGCTGTGCAGAGGGACCCTCTGAATAGTCCTTTGCATGTGATTATTACCTTCTCTAGACTCAGTCCATTAACAAGGCTAGTCTGTAATTACTCATGTGCGTGCATACAAAAATAATCTATAACACTGTTCTGTAGAAAAACAAAATAGTCAATATAAACATGTATTTTTTTAATATGGGCATTTAAATGTCACAGTGCTATGAAGTCTACATACATACATGAATTTGTCTGTTTTGATCTAATCATTGTGACGTTTTGTCTCCACATAGCCATTGCAGTTTAAAATAAACCTAATAACTATTCAAATAGAGAAGTGTTGGCTGTTTAAAAGATATGAAAGATCAAAAACAGATCCATTTCACTGTTACGGTTGTCATTTACTACTCATGTTCAGAAATTATGCATCAGAAGCAGCTGTTAATCTATTTGCATGGAAATATGAAAACTAATCACATTGTCTTACAAGTAGGCTTTCTGCATGTATATCATACGTTTGTATAATCAGCCTGCTGTCCCCAAAGGTCCAAAAATCCCCAAATTTTTTGGTATTCATTAACCTGCCTTAAGAGGGAAGGGAATTGTTATCGGTGACATTTGTTTATCTGTTTGTAATCTGTCTCTTGTTGTGGGCAATGGTCCATGCGAGATCAATTTGAAGCGACTTGTTTTGGGATTCATTTGTACAGACTTTGAATGGACTATTATTTAGTTTAGACAAAATTCAGCTGCAGAATGCGCACCACAGTTACGTCAGATTTTTTAGTTCCTGGCCACTGCTGCTTCAAAGTTCCCAGTGTGGGAGCAAAGCCATTAATTTGTTATTAAGTAGTAGGAAGATAATTTAGTAACAGAATCGTTGGAGGTTAATATTCTGTCAACTCAATAATTATTTGCACTCTTCATGAAAATGAGCAAATATGATTGTATAAAATGAACAACATACACAGTGCAAAGACCTATATTTTTGCCTCAAACATATTGGAAATTCATATACGTTTATTTTAGCTAAACATCATGAATATGTGCTTCAAAATTATTGACATCCCTTTTGACTGATATTTTGCTACCTCCCCTGGAGAGGAAGGAATAGTTTAGTCTTTCTGTCAAGTCTGACTAGGTAGTGAACATTTTTGGAGATATCTTTGACTGCTTCTCTGTGCATAATATCTCAGGATCACTGAGAATCCTAAGTGTGTGCTTGCACACTGCCCTTTTCAATTCTGAACGCAGATTTTAATTGAGTTCAAGTCTTGGGAATAACTTGGCTATTTTTTGTTCCTGAAACCATCTCCAAATTCGGATTTCAGTGCATACTTGGGGTCATTGTTTTGCAGAAAAGTCCATCTATGGCCAATTCACAATGTACAGAAAGAGGCAACCAGATGTTTGGCTAAAATATCTCAGTCCTTTGTGGAATTCTATAAGTAATTGAGTCACTGAGTGTAATAGTGGTCTAACTCTAATTTTCCCATTTTTGAGTTAGATCCATATTTCACAAGTTAAAGGTAAAATCTATTCAGGGCATAAGTGGTCTAGATGTCACAGTGATGCATCTTACTATACAGAGATTTTTAGTTATCCTCACTTCTATTAAGACAAAAAGCATGAGTGCAACAGTGGTCTAACTCTTTGAACCCTTCAAAAGTCAAGGATTTGAAAGATGATCTCAACCTTTTACTGCCTGTCCACCACTCATTTTATCTTGGTCTGATCGAAGATGAAGATGGCCCAAACTTTCATCCAGATGATGACAGCAAAGACAGCTGTGAGGAACAAGATTAGCTGATGGATGTTTTTCTCAGTGGTCAGCAGTTTGCGATACTATGTTTCACTTTTGATCTGTATTCTCTTGTTATTTTGTGTTTCGAATTCCAAGGATGCCAGAAATTAAAGCTATTATTGAGTTATTAAAATTGAGTTATTAATTTATTTGTCTTAAGTAAGTTACATTTATGAAGACAGCCAGTGCAAGGGTGGTCTAACTTATAAAAAGGGCCTTTTTCAGAAAATTTAGAGAAAGTAGCATCTGAAACATTACTTATGCGGAAAAAAGTTGTGTATCTTGAAATACATGGTCATAAACTCTTAGGTTAACAACAGATGGCATACCCTACATGTGTCCTGAATTTTATCCAGGGCTTGAACTTTGGCATAGATTATCTCAAAACTATGAAAAACGGAGTTAGACCACTCTTGTCCTCAGGGGCTAAATTAATGGACCACTACTGCAAAATGCATCAATGCTTTGCCGCTGAATTTTACTTTTTTTAGGTTACTGTAAAACTTGGTAATGCACATTTTTCAATCAAAATAGGCGTATTTTTTCAATTTTTTTAAGAACTTTATTGAAAAAACTTAGCTGTCTGGTTTTTAATGCACAGAGAAATTAGCTGGTAATCAACCAACAGAAACTTTCAATCCAATATAATTGTGTTTTTTGGTAGTTGGACAGTCCAGACAAAAAATAAAACCATGGATGACTGCAAAATTTGCTATGATGTGCCAATTCTAAAGTAAAACATTGTTTATAAATCCTGCCCCCTTTCCCAGATTTAGCCTAATATGGCTTCCCCCTGGAGATTCATACTAAATATTTGATTTTTAAACCATTTAGTTCATTTTTCCAGATTAATTGGAAAAAATCTCAAAATTTACAGACCAACTATGTAACTTGATATCTGGACATGCATATTTAATTAAAAAATTATCCCTTAAACTCAACATTTTCACTTAGGTTTTCCCTTACGGAGGCACAGAAATAGAATTTTTTTTTTTTTTTTCATATTGTCGCATAGATATTCTGTACCTGCTGGTTGCTGTGCTTCACTGAAGCTACATTACACTTATTTTGAGAGTAATATTCCAACCCAGGACTCCATGTTTTTATGGCCACAGCATTACATCAAATGGGAAATATATATATCTTGTACATCATTTTATACACATTTCCCTGCAATTCTGCAGGATGTGTTTGGAATCGTCAGAAACCTTGGGATTTCCACGAGAATCTAAAGTAGGTCACAGGTTTCCATTGGTTTGAATACAGCAGCTGCATTTAACACATCCATGTATGAGTCTGTAGGTTTTATGGGGTTAAATTGTATTTCATATCTCTATTTCAGAAGGTAATGTGTACAATGCCCAAAAAAAGTATTTGGTTGGCAGCCTTCTTCAACCATTTAAATATTGTCCATTCAATGTATTCAACCTGAAAATGATTTAGTGACACTTAACCATGTTTGTTTATGTTCAAAACTAGATCCCTAAAATGCTTTATTATGTTGTAGTCCAAATATGTATTGTCTCCTGCATTTGAAAATGAGGCGGTAAGGCACCCAACTAAAAAGAAAAAATCTGTTTATAACCAACAGCTCAACTGTTGTTTTTCCTAAGTGACCTCTGATAGCAAAGTGCATCAAGAAGCAAAATATTGCTATCAAGCCTTTCGGTGATATGCCAGTTTGGACAAGGAGACTCTACAAATACTGTTTTTCTGTGGTACCGTTTATCATGCAAATACTACCATAAATACACCTGTCAGCAGTGATGGCTGACATGTTTTTTAGCCTCAGGATATTTGTGCCGCCTGTATATTGTTCAAAAGGCAGAATTAAATCATAGAACTCCCTCAGATCCAAGATCGCCTTGCAGTGGTAGGAACACATCCCTCTATCTGTAATATTATTTGATTTCTATGTTTGGAAATGACAATTTTTAGCCCGCTTGGCCGACAGGCCCAAGGGGCTTATGCTGTGCTTAGGGTCATTAGTGGTGGTTTGTTGTGCGTCCGTGCGTGCGATAGTTAGTGCGTGCGTGCGTTCGTTAGTGCATCCACAATTGTCGTTTCAGCGCGATACAGCTTTCAGTTTTCCACGGATCCTTTTCATATTTTATATGCATATATATGGGCCCAAGATCTAGCCCGAGTTTGATTTTGGGCATGCTGCAATTCTTGGTTTGGCCACCAGGTGGCTTTTTCTGCAAAACTTCAAACAGCTCTAGCTCCCTTATTCTACAAGCTTAGACGCTCAAATTTTTACTGTAGGGTGTTCTGCCAAGGGTTCATCATATATTTAATGGATTTTTGATTTGACTTAATTTTAAACGTTATATACGTCAAAGGTCATAAAATATGCTGGTTTCGTTTCAATGCCATAACGCCCTCAGTTCTGAACAGATCCTTTTCCTATTTTGTATGCATGTATATGGGCCCAAAATCTAGCCCCAATTTGATTTTGGGCATGCTGCGATTCTTGGTTTGGCCACCAGGGGGCTTTTTCTGCAAAACTTCAAACAGCTCTAGCTCCCTTATTCTACGAGCTAAGATGCTCCAATTTTTTGCCTGCCTGGCGAAAAGGCCCAAGGGGCTTATGCTTATGCTATGCTCTTTAGTGGTGGTATGTCGTGCATCCGTGCGTACGTAAACTTTTGGCTTGTCTGCGCTCTAGCGTCTTCAGTGTTTCACTGATCCTTTTCATATTTCATATGTGTATATAGCGTCTTAAGGTCCAGACCAACTTCGATTTTCAGCCCAATTGGACCGTTACTATGGCCAATAGGGGGCGTTCCATTTTGGCCATGTTTGGCCAAGCGGGCGCAGTGGCTTTGCCACTATTTTTTAAACTGGGCCCATATCAGTTTTAGCTGTCCGTCCTGACTGAAGATGAAATCTGCTCCGGGATTGGTGAGGAGGAGGGCGTGGAGTTACGAATCCATACTGTTGAATCTGATGCCACTTCATATGGCTATGGAGGCCAAATCGGTGGACCCACACACTCTGCCTCAGATGTGGCGTGGGAATCAAGATTTTGAGGTAATGTCAGTAGCCCGCTGGTGACATTGAGCATGTTTCTTAGTCTACTTCTACCAGCTGGTGTTCTGTATTCAGTTGGTCCCTTTGGAAGTAGTGGTATGCTGGACTGTGCTGTCAGCAGCCAGTGGTCAAAATAGTTGTAGTTGTGCTTCTGGGTGCCTTAGGTATAGTCCTTGTCCTGTACTTTTTCATGTGTCCACCAACGGTGCATTCTGCCGCAATAAGTTGGCTCAGTAGATGCCTTTCTAGCACAGCTTCCATGTAGACAGAATAAGTGGTGGAGGACATTTTGATGTATGTTGTTCTATTTGACACTGTGACTGGTCTGCTGCTGCAAAGCCCCACACAACACTTTGTGCTCTGACACCTTCCTTCCGTAATCATCATTAAGATGTTCTCCAAGAAGGTGCCATCGTACCCCTTCTGTAGTATCAGACCATATGGGATAGCCTTTGTTGCCCTTAAACGTCTACGAGTGTTGTGCGCTCAGCACCCTGTCGCTGGTCCATGATTTGTCCCTCGTTGGACCACTGTGGATAGGCACTCAACACTGTTGATTAGGAGCATCCAAAAAGCCTTGCTGATTTGTAAATGCTCCAGCCTGGCTATAATAAATGGGTCCTTGTCAAATTTGCGCAGGTCCCATTCGTACCGATTCCAACACATCTTCTATAACTATGGATTGTTCAGTTACGCAGTTGTTATGAGATATTCAAAGTTATTCTTCTCGTTTGTGAGTGGTCATAATTTTTTGTCTCTATGGTGTATACTATATTGATTAGTTTAGAAATTGTTGAAATATTTGTCCGGTGGATAATTTTTGATGCAATTGAGATGGGAACATTTTACATTGGCACTGGGATTTTTATCAGTTTGCCCCGTATTTTGAAAAGGCTAACATTATTGTTTCATCATTTTTAGGATGCAGTCTTGCCATTTATAGTTTGAAACCAGTAACAGCTCTTACCAGAGTAAACGGTCCTCACATGCAGGCTTTCCAAAATCATTTTGGTATGTTTTTAGTATTTGCATAAAAGGAAATATGCAAATGAAACCCTTTGTGAACACTCGCAGTCTATTATCTAAATCTACTGGATACCCAACTTGAGCCGTATTATGTTTGAACTGTTTCCCATTTTAAAGGAATACTCCTATATTTGGAGAAAAATACCGCTTTTCCCACATACCCAGACTGAAATGAGACAGTCAATACCATTTTCACCTCCATATGCTTAAAGGTTTGGTTCCTTTGAGTCGCATTTTTAATAAAAAAGCTAGAGTCATTTTGGGAGAAGTTAGCAGGAAATATAACCACTGAACACATGGATTCCTTCCATTTATCACAGTGATTTGTGCAGTGCTAAAGGTATAGGTCAATTTTGCAGTAGCTGCTTATCTGTGCATTCAGTCTCAAGCAGATAAGGTTCTGGGTCATTGTCGGTTCGGATGAAATCATCTCATCTTCTCTTACAAAGTTGTCCCTGATCAGAAGTCATGATTTTGTGTTACCTCGCTGATCCTCTAAATTTTGTTTACAAGTGAGTGAGCACACTTTGTGCCAGATTTAACTTGGTGTATATTTAGTGCCTCTGATTCTGTGCTTTTTTGCTTCTGGATACTGTGGGACAGTTCTGTACAGGACTGGTTATGACATTTGTAGAGTTTTCCTGCTTTGTCCCTAAATTAAGGCTGCTGCAGACTTCATATTTATTTTGTGTCCTGGGGAGGGTGTCGAGGAATCTATTTCTGCCAGATTGTCACTCTTGAGCTTTGCAAATTGCATTTATTTATTAATGTATTTATTGTAATTACCACAGGGAAATGTTTTAAGTACTATATTACAAACTATCTATTGATGGTGTTATATGAAAACTATGTGAGATTGATTGATTTGTCTTTTCCCCAAGCTCATGATGCAATGTTTCCCTCATGAACTCCTAACCATTAATCCGGTTTTTGTATGCAGTTGTTTACAGCATACTGTATGCAAGCGAGTATCCAGGCAGTTATTGTTAGTTTTTGAGAAGTAAATAAAAATAAATAAATAAATAAAAATAATGCTCATGAATACCAATATATGCCAGTTTCATAAGCACGATCAAGTGATATTGCAACTTTTTTTGTTAACAATTTATCAGTATTAAGACTTATGTCATGAGAAAGTAAAATTCTGTTACTGTGGAAGTACAAAGTTTTTTAAAATAACTTCTGTGGATCAGTGGCTCTCTTCAAATCAACTGGATCATGGTTATAGCGAACGGGCTGGTAGCGCAGCACTTGGATAAAATTTTGAAATTATGTCAGGGATCCACCCATCTACCTTTCAATGCCTTTCAGAGATGCTGGATCCAAGATTCTTTTCTCTGCATTCATTTCCTGTTTATGTGATTCAACCGGGCAACTTGTTTCCTTACTTAAGATAAAGAGCAAATGACAGAATCAGATTCCTACCTTAAGTAATAATTTCAACTATCGTAAGGGTAATCCAAATTTTTTACAGCAAGCTGGATTTGTAAAAATTAACCATGTGGTTTAAATTTACATCATTGATAGTATGCATGTTTTCTAATGCAAGCAAGCTAGCTGATGTCTAGCAATTATTGCATGCTTGCAAACATTCACCATATTTGTGCACTGCCAATATCATACGTTGTATTGGTTAACAGAAATATCCTATGTCTTATACAGCATTACTGTACAAAGTTTTTATCAGTTGAAAATTCATAGTTCAATCAACATTTTATCTCCGATTTTTTTTTTAATTACCTTTTACCATCAACAGTCCTTATCTTGATTTAGCTGGTCAGGAATATTATATAAGTTGTGCTTATTGTGTCCTATTGAAGGTGTATGTCATTACTAATAATAATAATAATAATAATAATAATTTTATTTGAAGTTGGAAAGTTTATTTGGAAGTATTGGAAAGTGCTTAAAACAAGTTTTTGAAGTCTGCACTTTCAGAAAATGCATTTGACCATACAGTATGTATACTTGGTGGATTCCCAACAGTCTTTTAAAACATCTATTTCTTAGATCTCGGTAAACCTTGTTACAGAATTCTGTGGCACGAAATGAATTAATGTTTAATGCTAAACACTACCTCACAGGTCCCTTATACGCTCTGCTCTGTGCATCGCACGACATACACATTGAATTCATTTAATGGTTGGACCTTGTTCTTTAGGGGAAAACGGAAATACGGCACTGTATTTCTTAGCATAGAACAGTACAAAAGTACAAAAAATAAAAAATAAAAAAACTAAATTAATGAATATATATTGCCCATCATTGTCAAATGATTGCCCTAAAAGTCAATGTATGCTAATCTTGTTATATTGGCAGGCAATTTATCATTTGAAATTACCCTACCTGGAAATAATTGTAACAGTAAACAATTATCACAGTGCTTTGCTTTCTCCAGATAATGGCCTGCAGCAAGTATTGCTTCTTTATGGATCAGCTGAACTTCTTAGCCCGTCCTTGGAGCAGGAAACATCTTTATAGAGATGAGATTGTGCAGTGAGCTACATTACAACTGGGAAAGAGACACTTTTTTTTCAGAAGTATGAAACTGTGTGGTGTGTGGTGCAACCAAAAATACATGAAAAATTAATTTGATACAAGCTGAGAATCTGCACTTTTACCACAGGGGAATTATTTGATCTGGAATTAGAACTTGTGGTGTGCGGAGCCAAATGAAAAACAAAGTCTTGCCCCAAACATTATGGAGCTTAGCTCAGTGTGGGTTTGGCAATACCTCTGGGGTTTCTCTGACAGGGGCATGGGGTACATGCATGGCCACTATGACTCACATTAATGATGGAAATGTTGAACTGAATCTGCCACTCCCACTTTTCAAATTCAAAATGAAACATTCAAGAGTATACAACCATCTCATTTTGCCGACTGCCTTTTTACTGTTAAAGAGGAACTCAAACATACCTGACTTTTTTTTGTAGTTTTGGCAGTTGTAGATACTTTATATTACCATTTCCCCAAATTCATTAGTAACCGAGCTCAATCATCCTATTTGTGTTGATAAAAGAAGATCAAAAACCATCCCAGCTGCAATGCAATTTAACCAATTTCCGAAACGCTAATTTCGTATTAATGATATGCATGTGATGTCGTTCTGAGACTCGTTGCAGCTCTTGATTTGACATGTACATACAAGTGCATGCGTTCTGTGTGAAATATCCGAGCTAGAACTTTGCCCTTGGGTTTGTTTTTAATGTATTTTATTCAACAAATGTAGAATGCCCGGATCTTGTGTAGTTGGAGGCTGTACCAGGAACATTGTCAAAAATCTCACTATCAATGATGGTGTGGGATCTCACTCACTGTGAAGATGTTTACTGTGCCAATGACTGAAACAAGTGACATCACTGATGACCTGCAGAAACATTGACAACTCCAAAAAGCCACAAAATTCATGAGTCAATGGTGGTGAGGATTCATTAAATATGGCTAGCTGGCTATGAAACTGGAGAGTGTCGATGTACAAAACTAAGTGCATATTATTATTACATTAGATGCCTAAGTGGCATAATCAAAATATGGCAGTTGAACCCTTTGTCATCTTCATCGTGATCTGTAATCTTTTCTTTTTTAATAACCTTGTTCAAAAGCAAAGAGCATTTATCATTGCACGCTGAGTTACACCCTTCTGATTATCAACATGGGCAGATAAAGATTTCAAAAATTCCTTTTTTAAAATCCAATTCCATTCATAAAAATAATGAGTAGCTCATCAATAATTAAATACATTCTATAAAAACACATGAAACGGGTGAAAGGGTGATATACTGAATGTTTTATGATGCCTGGAAAGGAAGTAAGACATACTGCCAATTACCTGTGTTTCTTTGATATTAGCATGTCCATTCTTGGCTGAACAGAGGCAGGGAGTACATGGCACTCTACTACAGTATTCTGAATGATGTCACTTGTTTTGGAGAAATCAGAGCGCTTTCGTGAATGACACTCCACAAAGACCGTCATTCAAACATTTGTTCTACGCCGTCTCAGGTCCTGCCCACTTGGTATCTCGACCCGAGAGCTGGTGTTGAATGTAAAATATTCAACCTAGCTTCGACAGAAAAATAATGTAGTTACAAAAAAGTCAAAGTAAAATATAAATGCAAACTTGAATACGTTTTCATTCTCAGTTTAGCATGGTATTTATTTTCACGAATTAAAAGTGGGAATTGACAGTTGATAGGTACCTAATTTTTTCAAATTGTGTGATGCCAGAGCATAATTATGACAGTATATGAACAGAAAAAAAGAGTTTATGTAACAAATAGGGTATTTAAAAAATGCAGCGTGCCATTCTTTGGCACGATTTTAATTATTCATACTCAGTATTGGCACTCCCTTCATGTTCTTAAGACCTGTTTGATTTTGGCTTGTGAGCCATTGGAGGAAATAATATGACAAGTCTTCTTCTTCTTCTTCTTCCTTATCATCATCATTATCATCATCATCAATCGGAACATGCTGGCGCGTTTCCATAACCCTCAACATTGACTCGGCCCCCAATGCCAGGAACGCCAAGGGAAGAATATTCCCCTACCAATCAAAGTGTACATCACAGATGTACAGGCAAGTTGAATGATTCAAGCTGAGTGGAAAATAATTCGAACTTCTGTACAGTTTTATTCCTAATAGTTCCACATAAATTATGCATGTTTGGACATGTACTAGCAAAACATATAAATACTAAATTATCTGAGTGTTAATACTGACAGATTAAAAATAGAGAGGAAAACTCTAGCAAGAAACCGTAAACAAATCACCAGAAAATGTCTGAGTCATGTACCCTGAAAGAAGTGCCTGCCTTGTGCATTCGCAACCTGACAAAACCCAGCTTTTTCGAAAGGATCACCTCCCATTGGAGTACGAGTCGCCAAGGATTTTGTCAGAGTGACGGCTTGTAGTTATGATTTCTTCTTCTTCTTCATTATTATTACTTTTTATTTTATCCATGTGTGTAAAATCACTTAATGTGGAAGTTGAGAGGTGTACCAAGGAAATACAGTGTGTCTTTAAACCAGCAGCCACATCACTAAATCCTCTTGAGTCGTCACCGAGGACCCAGGAAGACAGACCTGCAGTCAACTGCAATTATTTGGAGTAGCGGTCTGTCCTCATCCCTCTTTGAATCCCTTGTGTGAGTTTGACCTCTGTTTTTTATCCTCTCCTCATAACTG
This sequence comes from Gymnothorax javanicus, assembly GCA_029692085.1. Classification (NCBI taxonomy): domain Eukaryota; kingdom Metazoa; phylum Chordata; class Actinopteri; order Anguilliformes; family Muraenidae; genus Gymnothorax; species Gymnothorax javanicus. The sequence goes on along the minus strand of CM056195.1, from coordinate 25,804,461 downwards.
TTATGTACATGCTTTCTCAGATGATGAAAACTGAGGGTTCAAAGGACAAATAATCATAGGAAAACTTTATTTTTTATTCCAAAAAAAAAAAACTTTGTGAACACAATAATATGCAATAGATTAAAAGGGTATCATTTTCAATAAATCAAATCTATGAGATCATTTGTTCCATCTGGACATACATTAAGAGCAAAAAAAAAAAAAAAAAAAAGCATTACAGATCTGGAAATAAGTACACAGATATGAGTGGTATCTTTGCATTGAAGCTGCTCAGTAAGAGGACATGCCCACACGCCCCTTTAATAGGTGCTATATCTGTGAGTGGAGATCTGGTCACCTCCTACGGAGAAGTATTAACTAATGATCAGAGAAGATTTGGGGACCTTTTCTGATACAGAGCAATATCACCAATCCTTCATAGTGGTTTAGATCTGCTCAGCTACCTCAGCGGGTATGATTTTAATATGATACGCTTACTCTTGTAATTTTATCTTGGTTTTGAGATGTTACCATGTTGAAAAGATACTTCCTGTCAACCAAACCAAAGCCTTTGTGTTTGTTCCGTTTTTTTTTTTTTGGTTGCTGTTTTTTTTTTTTTTAGTGTCTTTTCCCATGTTTGGTTTTTTGTCTTTACAATATTGAAAATTCCAAATTAAAAAAAAAAAAAAAAAAAAATATATAACAAAAAAGTAATGAATCCCAGTTTGAATCTTCATAAACATGTCCGGCCATATTATGCGTGCTGAGTGAGCCCTACCCTGAAGCAGGAACTGCTCACTAAACACCCAGAGCACAAGTGCCGTATCAACCCTCAGCTGAAATATCAATGCCAGTTCACATTTCTTCAGTGAAGAAAAAAAACTGTTTGGTTCAAAAAAAAAAATGAAACAAAGCCATATGGATAGAACTGCTTGCAGGGACAGTGGCTCTGAGTGGATGATGAAGCAGAAGGCGCAGTAGCAAGAAGAGCCACAATACAACGGGCAACAGGGAGTAAATGATTGCGGAGAGATTAAAATCAGCCCGGATTAGGAGGCAAAGTGAGGCCAAGAGGAGCAGCTGTAAAGAGTAAGGACAGACTACATGCCTCTGAAACTGTGGTTTTTGGGAATCAAGTAAAACCATGCAGAAGATTGGGGGAGTGATTGAGTTAGAAAGTACAGATGATGAAACTGCCGGAAAGAAATGCAGCTGTGGTCAGTGCGGCAGTCAGGACTCTCGCACAAAGTTGACATGCACTGTTGAAATGTCAAAATTGATTCTGACATTATGAGGGAAATGTGAGAGAATCTTGGTGGAAAATGTTCTGAGAAAGATGATGCAAAATTTTAGATGTTTTAGAGTAAAAGCTCAGAGGCGAGGAGACAGGGACCCAGAAGCAGCTACAAATGACAGGAAGGCAGGAGCAGGGGACTGCCTGGGAGGGAGAGGAAGAGAAAGCCGGAGCAAGAACGAGCAATAGACGTGATCAAAGCCCTTGAGTAACTTTTACTTTGGCGAGGCCGCAGGTGAGAAAGAAAATACTTTTATTTTGGAATTGCATGCATATTATGAATGCAGATTATGTAGAATTATAAGATTCAAATGGTCTCGCTTGGCTAAAAATTAACAGGGCAAATATGCAATTCATTTTGGCTGAAGTTCCTCTTACTCAGTATGTGATGCGTATAACCTGTTGAAGCCTTAACACAAACCTTACCCACCTAGGTTGTAGGAAACTCATTCACTATTTACTTTATAACCAAGAATCTGGGCTTAGTGGTCTGTTTTTTCTCCTTTAAATGTTAACAGACCTCAGAATTGCTCGTAATTGAATAAAAACTACGGTTAAATAAAAATAATATTCAGATCATTTGCAGTCTTGTGCTTAATTTTGAAGATTGACTGGGAGTTAAAGTGACATTTTCACTCTCATGAACAGGTAGTATACACATAGTTTGCATATATATACCAATACAAAATATCTACGAACAATTTTGCAAATAAGCACTCAGTAGTAGTTTTCTGCCTAAACCGTTACTGAGGATCTAGTTTTTTTTTTTTTTTTTTTAAGACCACTGTAAGTAATTTTTAGCCTTTCTGACTCAGTACCATTGTTGCAGGGTTCTGGGGATTTTTTGACTGTACATTCACAGTGTGAACCTTTCATTCCGCATCATCACAAAAGTGCTTTTTGGCCTGTGTTCTGAGTACTGTGCCACTGGAATAAAATTAAGTCTCAAATATGAATATAAAGTATTTTTGGTGGTTCCTTGAGGGCAATATTGCTGGCCTCTCAGTTCACTTAAACTGTGGCCAAACCCTTAGTGTCACATTGCTCAGAGGGCCAGTTGCAAACATTAGTTGCAGTGCCTGAGTAATTACCCTGCGCATACAAATGAGTCTGCTTTGAACTTGATGATGTTCAATACATGCATGGGCCTCTACAAAGTATATTAGATGGTGTCACTGGTGTGATGTTGGACTGAGCCCCTCAGAAGCTGCCGAATTTAGCTTGTGATTTATAGGCACAATAGCCGATCTTCTCTCCCTCTTATTCTTTTTCCTCCCACTTCACTCCCTCTGTCTCCCTGAAACACATAAAAGTGGTGACCTGAGGCAACAGAATGCATGGCTGTACCAAACGTGTGATGCTATTTCAGTTGGGTTTTCCCATATATACAACCCCATATCATAATTTGTAAATGATCTTTAACCTGCATTACATTGAAAACAATACTAGAACACATTTTTGATATTAACCACATGAATTTGATGGATTTTGCAAATTGATTTTTGCACAATGTTTAAAAAAAAAAAAAAAAAAGTTTGGGCAGTAAAGCATTTACCACTTTGTAATGCCATTCCTTTTCATAACACTAAGCTAATGAATGTTAAGGGACTGAAGACACCAAGTGATGAAGTTTATCAGGTATAATTTTGTCACATTATTCCTGCTAACCAGTATTAACTTGTGCAATAATACAGGAACTTTGTTGTCGCATTTTGTGTTTGAAGTTGCACCACATTCTTTTTGAGGAAAAGTCAGAACTGCAGACAGGCCAGTCAAGCCCCCACACCCTCTTCTAACACAGCCAATCCTTTGTATTGTGTCCAGAATGTGGCTTTGCTTTGCCTTGTTGAAATATGCATGGGCATCTTTGGAAAAGATGTTGCTCAAATGCAATATATTTTACTCCAAAATCTCAGTTTACTTTTCAGCATTAATAATGCCCTCTCAGAAGTTCAACTTACACTTTGCCAAAGGCACTGACACAACCCCATACAGCGACAGAGCATGGCTTTTGGATTCGTTGCTGATAACAGTCTGGATGGTTTTTTACTCCTCAGCCGACGAAAGTCATGGAGGGGTATTTTTGTGGCGAGCGGCATCCCTGTCTGTCTGTGTCTGTTAACTTCTCGTTTTCAGACGATAGCTGAAAAATGCCTTGGCCAAATGCTCTCATTTTCTGGTGGTATGTTGGGGGTGGTTAGAGGAAGCTCCCTATCAATTTCTGTCCCGCTGCGATAATCAATATGGCCGCCACGGCAGGGCAAGCGAAAGGCTGAAGGGTCCCGCTCACAACAGCGAGCTATTTTTTACCCCTCAGCCGATGAAAGTGTTGGAAGGGTCTTGTCGTCGTGAGCGGCGTCTGTCTGTCTGTTTGTCTGTCCGTTAACTTCTCGTTTCCGGACGATAGCTGACAAATGCCTTGGCCAAATGCTCTCATTTTCTGGTGGGATGTTGGGGATGGTTAAAGGAAGCTCCCTATCGATTTCTGTCCCGCTGCGATAATCAATATGGCCGCCACGGCAGGGCAAGCGCAAGGCTGAGGGGTCCCGCTCGCGACAGCGCGCTATTTTTCCTTCCTTAATCCAGAGCACATGGCAGCTATTTCTTCCAAGAAAAAGACCATAAATACAGATTAATGTGACCATAATGCATGTTTACGCTGTATGATGGTCTATTAAAGATCCCTACGAGCCCAGAGAAATTGACGGTGCTTCAGGACACTATTAACATACGGCATCCTTTTTGCACAGGCATTTATGAATTTGAACTACGTTTTGTACTTGGCAAATGTTTGCCAAATTAATCATGAGCCCATGTATTTATGTCACTGGGAAAAATTACAGTTCTTGATACAGTGCCATCTGAGTGAACAGAGACCATGAGTATTCAGCATAGGCTTAATCCCTTGTCCTTTACACGCAGAAATTCATCCAGATTCCTTGAATATTTTCATTATTGTATGCACTGTAAAAGGTGAAATATCCAAATACATTCCTATCTTATTCCTTTTTAACCTCTCAGTGATATTCACATGCACCGGCGGGCAAACTGGTGATTCTCGGCTCATCTTTGCTCTTGAGGGACTAGGGCTTTCCTGGATGCTGCTTTTGTAGCAAATCATCATTATGATCACCCTTTGACATCTATTATTTAAAATCACATTGTTATTTACATTTTTAATCTCCTAAACGGCCCCTATCCCAGCATTTTTGGAGTGAATACAGACCTGAATGGCAGTACATTTACAAATAAAATGAAGCTGACTTGGCAAGAAATCAAATAAATAACTTGTCTTCATTCCGTCTGCAATGGAATACATGTAGAAATCAGTACATTTAGTTGTTATGTGCATTTTATGTACTGTCCCAACCCCCCTCCCTCCCCCAGGTTGGGGTTATATTTTTTGCACATGAAAGGGTTAGAGTGGAGAGCCTCATGTCGGAGGTACAGTTGGACATGACCAAGCATCCAGAGCAGGCAGTAACTCACTGCAGCTGTTAGGTGGATTAAAACAGCTTTCGATGAACACAAAGCCAAGCTGCTTCATCCTCCGAAGAATTAATGTCAGTTTCAGATGCCTGCAAGTGCATTTTCATGGCCAGATGCTATGAGTATCACATCATCTATTCTCACCGGTTTTCTTTGCCTTCTCATAAAATAACTTCAAGTTAATGGTCGCCACTCACAGCTGAAACTAAATTCTGTGTGTGATAGTTTTTTGGCAGGGAACCAGGCAAATACTTTGACTAGTGGGAAGTTGCAAGACTGTGAAAGGTCAGACAGTCACTGCAAGATTGTCTTAGTGGCAGTTTGTCTGTCTGGTTGTACATCAAGCCATCCAGGACCTGCACATTGCTTTTAGTAGAGGGCTTCATCTAAAATGACTGGCACACATTTCAGGTAAGCCATTTACTGTTTGTATCTAGGTATTTGAAGCAGTACCTTCTTGTAGCAGTTAAACCTCCAGCCACACCCGCAACCTTTGATATACAAATGCGATTCACGAAGCTGTAATCCAGACTCTGATAGACGTTTTTCTCTGAACTTGTGAGATGCGCAGAGCCAGTTTTTTGTCTAATTTTCCATTGCATGTATGCCTGTGTATTAAGGTTGCCTGTGAGAACTCATCTTTCATTTTATTTTTTATTTAACCCTTATTTAACCAGGGAAGTCCCGTTGAGATTGAAATCTCTTTTTCAAGGGAGCCCTGGGGGTTGAGGTGGGGAGGGAGAGGGCAATTTGCACAGCCAGTTAGATCAGGGGATGACTGGGTGGCAGGTCGAAAGAGCGAGGTAGGGACTTTAGGCATGGCACCGGGGAACTCCCTACTCTTATCGAAGAGTGTCATAGGATCTTTAATGACCACAGTGAGTCAGGACATCGGTTTACGTCTCATCCGAAAGACGGCGTCTCCTTCAGTACAGTGTCCCCATCACTGCACTGGGGCATTGGGGATTATTCCACCAGAGGGAAGATCGCAACCAACTGGCCCACCAACACCTCTTCCAGCAGCAACTTGGTTTTCCCAGGTGGTCTCCCATCCAAGTACTAACCAAGCCCACACCTGCTTCGCTTTAGCCACGCGGCTGGAGCAGATCGAATAGTGGTATGGCTGCTGGCATTGAAATTGAAATCTTGAAAACGATTGCAAAGTGGCATGATGACTCTGCAAACTGACTGCCATGGTCTTCAGCTGTTCAAACAGATGAGCTGCGATGCAGAGCCGCAAAGCAAACATCTGTGCAGCTTATGCGGACCGCAAGGCATGTGTTCATAAATAGGATATGTTGGCGTGCTGGAAATGTATTATGTTCAATAAAAGTGGAAAAACTACACTTACATTGCCCGCAGGTTAAACATTTTTAATTGCCAATATCCTGTTCTAAGTGCAACTCTGTGAGTGTCTATTTTACTCTTCGCCTACAATTTAAACTTTTGCTCAACCTCCCCATCTGTGAAGTGGTGATAACATATTGTCTGAACTGCGTATCAGTATCAGTTGTCAAAGATTTGTGCCAATGCACATTCATCAAGAGAAAGCTCATGTTAGTGATAGAGCAAATTAAATTGATGTCCTGTCTTGTGGGATTTTGCAGTTTTTCACAGCTCTTACTGAGATTCTGAAAAATAAATGAAACACATTGGTAGAAGATACCTCCTCAGTTGATGAACAAAGCCAGACCAGTTAAAACAATTTAAATATACAAAAAAAAAAAAAAAAAATCTCAATGGGAATTAGTTAACATATTCAATCATCTATTGTGCAATGTTGCTAGCCATACCCAATTAGTTATGCAGTGAAATATATTGTACATAATGTGAGTACATTACATATGAGAGCTAAGAAAAGAGGTGTTTGGGTGCTGCCAGTGGCAGCTGCTGAGCTGAAAATAGAGGTGGTACAAGAAATCTCTGGTAACCCATTATTAGTCATCGTTTTCCTTAATAAACAATGCATCAGCTGCATGCACAATCAGCACTATCAGGTGTAGCTTGTTCTCCTCATTGTGGTAAGGAAAGAAACAGAACTAATTTTATGCAAAAATAGGCTTTCAAATCTGGACCGGGTTTCCAGACTGTCATGCCCCCTCCGGACTCCGAGTTCCCCTCCACCTTTTCCATTCCACTCACCTGATCGTTTATCTCCTGCAGCTGATTGTTGGGTCATTCAATGTCAAATCACCCAATGAGCTAAACCTCACCATCTCCAATTTTGCTCAAAATTTGTGTGTGAATTGGTCGTGACCCAAAATCCCCAAATCTCAAATTTCAGCTCAGTCGGACCTTCCGTGCAAAGTAACGGCCTTTTTTTTTTTTTCCGAAATTTCACAAAAAATGGCCTTGCCTGCCAAAATTCAAATGGCCATATCTCCAAAACTCCTTGACCTATTTTGACAAACAAGGTATTGTTGGAAAGGGAATCACACAAGCATTCCAAATCTACCATTTTTAACTCTTTCAACTCGACAGCCCGCTACAGCGGGCTGATAATTTCATGCCTTTCAACGCGATAGCCCGCCACAGCGGCCAAGTACAGATCGACCCGTAGACCCGTCAGCCCGCTGCAGCGTCATATTGACATTTTGTAAACACGCTGTTCTATCACGTGACCAGTGAGATTTTTGCGTGACCGAGAACTCATTAATATTCAAGATGGATGCCGTGTCAGTGCCCTATCTGTTCCTCCTGCCTGATCGGTTCTATGCATGCGCAATACCAGTACTGCGCAAGTGCAGAGAATTTCCCCGATTTGTACCACACATGCGCCGAACATTTTACTTGGACGGCAGTCAACGATTTTTTTAAACTTTAACAACATAATAGTATACAAATTCGCTACAACACAAGGATATTTTAGGAAGATTATATTTTATCTCATGGTCCTTCAAGTAGCCAGCGACTTTTTTTTTACTTTAACAACATAGTAGTATACAAATTCACAACAACAAAAGGACATTTTAGAGAGATTAGCCTATATTTTATTTCATGGTCCTTCATGCATAGATTTTTATTTGAATAGGCGTATTTTGCCACATTTTGCACAAAATCGCCTATGTTCATTACTTCCAGCACAAGTCATGGCAAAAAAAGGAAACCAAGCAAAATCTTATGGAAGTGTTTACAGTATGGGTTGCTTTGCAGGAATTTGGGTATTTATACATAATTCATTTTTCCTATCCATAATTTAAACCATGTGGGCCAAAACCGCATATTAACGCAACCCCTCCTTTGTCAATATGAATATGTGATCATACGTGTCCCTCAACTGACATTCAGCACATTGAGGTTGCATTTTCCACATATCTTGCTCTTTAGGCATCCGGCGGAGGTTTTATTTTTTCCCATTGCCATCTGAAAAACGATGTCAAGTAATCCCTTACAGCTTACGATGGAAAAAAAACGGAGATTCGTGGATGCGTCCGAAAATAAATGGATTTTATATCGAGGGAGTGTGATTTATTTATTTTTTCTTATGAGGGTACAGATATCCGGAATGCCTGAGTTTAAAATTGGCTATTAATTTATCTACATCATATATTATCAATAGGGTCGCCAACAACGCAACAAAATTTTAGGGGAGTCAATAACCGGAGAACTTAAATATTTTATGAAAAAAAAATTCGATCACACTTTTAAAAGCTACCCAAGTTCAAATTTAGGCTCCCCTATGCCGTTTTTTTGTGGTATAGCCTATTGCATGCGGCAGCTGAACTGTATTTCATACTTTGATAATTAAATTTTGCGATTAATTCACGATTTACATGTGTGCCAATTCCCGCAGATCATATTCCAACAGATCCGTTTTCTTTGTTTTTGCTAATTATATCCAGGGTTCAATGGTATAGCACACTGTGTAATACATGGGGCTGAAGGGTGTTACATTGTATCATTTACTTAGGGGCGAAAGAGTTAAACTCATTCTGGTAACTCTGGGTATGATAAATTATTGACCTATATTTTGACCTCAAAATTGACCTTGAAGGTCGCGTGACCTTGATTTTTTTTACGGCAAATTGTACCCTGATGAGGTATCTACAACATATCAAAAACTTAGAAACATTTTATTTTTAGTAATAGAGTAATTCAGAATTAACATTCATGTGTCCAGCCATTTTCTGAGAATTCTTGTGCAAGTAGCGATGCACTGGGACTCCCTGGACCAGGAAATGCTGGTCCCCTATAATTAGTCATCACAGCATGCTTCAGTCGGACAAAGGAACTTCAACTCTCAATTTCAATTTTTAGTATTTGTAAACAACTGAGAGCATTAAAAATGTACAACCCCAATTCCGAAATAGTTGGGACGAAGTGTAAATTGTGAATAAAATCAAAATGCAATGACTTTCAGATCACAAGTCAATATGTTATTTACAATAGAACATAGATAACATTTGAAATGTTGAAACTGAGACATTTAACATTTTTATCCACAAAATGAGCTTATTTAAATTTTTCTGGCTGCAACAGGTCTCAAAAAAGTAGGGACACTGGCAAAAAAGGGCTGAAAAAGCCACTAATATATAAGAAAATCAGCTGAAAGAAAATTAAGCAGGTAATTAAGTTAACTGGCATCAGCTGTGTAACATGATTGGCTATAAAAGGGATGTCTTAGAGAGGCTGAGTTTCTCAGAAGTAAAGATGGCCAGAGGCTCTCCAACCTGTGAAGGCTTGCGTAAAAAATTTGTGGAATAATTTAAAAACAATGTTCCTCAGCGGCAAATTGCAAAGGCTTTGAAGGTCTCATCATCGACAGTGCATAACATCATCAAAAGATTCAGAGAAACTGGAAAAATCTCTGTGCGTAAGGGGCAAGGTTGAAGACCTTTACTGGATGCCCTTGATCTTCGGGCCCTCAGACGCCACTGCATCACTCACCGGCATGATTCTGTCATTGACATTACTAAATGGGCCCAGGAATACTTCAAGAAACCACTTTCTGTAAACACAGTCCACCGTGTGATCCACGGATGCCACCTAAAACTCTATCATGCAAAAAGGAAGCCATTGTTGGGCATGATCCTGAAGCGACGCCGTGTTATGTGGGCCAAGGCTCATTTAAAATGGATTGTAGCAAAGTGTCCTTTAGTTAGACGAGTCCAAATATGACATTCTTGTCGGAAATCATGGGCGTCGTGTCCTCCGGGCTTAAGAGGAGAAAGACCACCCCTCCTGTTATCAGCATTCAGTTCAAAAGCCAGCATCTCTGATGGTATGGCGATGCATTAGTGCATATGGTGTGGGACACTTGCATGTTTTAAGAAGCACCATGAAAGCTGAAAGGTTTATAAAGGTTTTAGAGCAACATATGCTCCCCTCCAGACAACATCTATTCCAGGGAAGGCCTTGTGTATCTCAGCAGGACAATGCAAAATGACATACTGCAGCTATTACAACAGCATGGCTTCGTTGTAGAAGAGTCCGTGTGCTGAACTGGCCTACCTGCAGTCCTGATCTTTCACCGATTGAGAACATTTGGCACATAATTAAACAAAAAGTCCATCAAAGGAGACCAAAAACTCTCCAGCAGCTGGAAGCCAGTATTAAACAAGAGTGGGATCAAATTCCAATGGCTAAACTCAATAAACTTGTCTCCTCAATGCCCAGACGCCTCCACTCTGTGTTAAAAAGAAGAGGGCATGCTACACCATGATAAACAGGCCCCCGTCCCAACTTTTTTGAGACCTGTAGCAGCCATCAAATTTTGTATGAGCTCATTTTGTGGATAAAATTGTAAAATTTCTCAGTTTGCTACATTTGCTATGTTATCTGTGTTCTATTGTGAATAAAATACTGGCTGGTGTGATTTGAAGGTCATTGTGTTTTGATTTTATTCACAATTTACACTTTGTCCCAACTATTTCGGAATTGGGGTAAGTACATGTATATTTTCATTTTATTCAGGATGCTTCCTTCAATAAATCTTGTGTACAGTTTGTTTGTATTAGGAGACAAATCAATTAAAACACTGGCCATCATGGAATGACATTTGTTGGCTACCTGAGGTGGATATTCTGTGTGTTATTGACACCCCATCACTTACATCATCATCATCATCATCAAGGCAATATACTCTCAGCCGCAGTGACTTGATGAAAATTTCAAAAGTCTGCCCAGTTTGGCAAATTGATTCTGAATAAACTGAACCAAGTGGGACTACACTTCCAGGACCAACTTCGATAGTGGGATTTGAATTTGATTTTTACTCGAAAGCGTACACGCCATCAGGGTATAAAAAACATCATTTGACCATACATGGAACAAGACAACACTTAACAGGACTCAACTGTTGGGATAAGTATGTACGTAGTACATTTTGTGTACATTTCTGATAGGAGCACTTCGTCAAAAAAGATAACATTTATTACAGCAAAGAGGCATACAATCTTGCATCGAGTTTGGCGACATGGCTCTGTTATGAGAGATCCCTGCCCGTCCGAACGAGGAACCGAAGGCAGGGAGCTGCTTGTAATCCCCCTCCAAGGAACAGAGCCACAGCAGCAATGACCTCACGAAAGAGACATAGCTATAGAACGAAAATTTAGACAAGGAGAGCCGGGTTAATGAATACAATAGATTGGTGGAGCTGGGGTGGAGGAGGGTTGTTGAGCGAGCGCACGGAGGAGCAGCTTCCCGAAGCGAGCTTAAGTAGAGTTAGCATATTATCAGCCAAGCAATCAGGCAGCTAGGTCAGATGACAGTCATGTGCACTCAGGTAGAAGCTGCTCCTCTGTTAGCAGGCTTGACTCCATGGCCTATCAGAACTTACGTCAAGTCTTCATTTCTGATAGGACCACTTCGTCAAAAAAGATAACATTTATTACAGCAAACAGGCATACAATCTTGCATTGAGTTTGGCGACATGGCTCTGTTATGAGAGATCCCTGCCCGTCCGAACGAGGAACCGAAGGCAGGGAGCTGCTTGTAATCCCCCAACAGAACCATGCCAGCAAGGCCAGCTGAAATGCAGAAACGTTAAGAAGCAGTAGATGCATAGTGGTCGCCCGGCGGCTGACAATTTCTCTTGAAGCCGATACAAGAGAAATACACTATGAGTGTGCTATGTGTCGTGACAGCCCGGCGGATGCCACGATTTATCTTGATGCCAATACAAGAGAAATATACTATGTGAGAGTATGATGTGACGTGACAGCCCGTCGGCTGGCACAATTTCTCTTGATGCCGATACAAGAGAAATATTCAACACGGATGTTCTAGGAGTGACAGCCCAGCGGCTGATACTCATTTCTCTTGATGCCGATACAAGAGAAATATTCTATATGAATTGTATTATGTGTAGTGACAACCCAGCGGTTGGCACGATTTCTCTTGATGCCAATACAAAAGAAATATACTATATGAAGTATACTATGTGTAGAGATAGCCCGGCGGCTAGCTCAATTTCTCTTGAGCCATTTCAGGAGAAATATGCTACTATACAATCAGGTGTGACAACAAGCTGGTACAAGTACAATGAAGGTGTGAGTAGTGATGATTGAGATGGCGTAGAAACAGTGTTGTGACGCAGGTACCCTGACTATGTGAATGCGAGACGACGCATGAGCTGGAGTGTGTGTGTAGGAGAGAGATTAGTGCGTTGTGTTTGGACATGCAAACATTGTAACAGTTAAATACAGACAAATCACGCATCATTTTGCTCGCCAACTGAAATGCAGAAAAGTTAAGAAGCAGTAGATGAATAGTGGCAGCCCGGAAGCTGACAATTCTCTTGAAACCAACACAAGAGAAATACACTATATGAGTGTGCTATGTGTCGTGACAGCCCGGCGGATGCCACGATTTCTCTTGATGCCGATACAAGAGAAATATACTATATGAGAGTACAATGTGTCGTGACAGCCCGGCGGTTGCCACGATTTCTCTTGATGCCGATACAAGAGAAATATACTATATGAGAGTACAATGTGTCGTGACAGCTCGGCGGCTGGCACAATTTCTCTTGATGCCGATACAAGAGAAATATTCTACAGGCATGTTCTAGGAGTGACAGCCCAGCAGCTGATACTCATTTCTCTTGATGCCGATACAAGAGAAATATTCTATATGAATTGCATTATGTGTAGTGACAACCCGGCGGTTGGCACGATTTCTCTTGATGCCGATGCAAGAGAAATATACTATATGAAGTTTATTATGTGTCGATTTCTCTTGACATACAAGAGAAATATTCTATATGTGGTGCATTATGTGTCGTGCGGTTAGCACAATTTCTCTTGATGCCGATACAAGAGAAATATTCTATATGTGGTGCATTATGATGCCGATACAAGAGAAATATACTATATGACAGACCCGGCGGCTGGCACAATTTCTCTTGATGCCGATACAAGAGAAATATTCTATATGCTTGATGATGTATTATTGTGTTGTGACAGCCCAGCGGATACAACGATTTTCTCTTGATGCCGATACAAGAGAAATATACTATATGAAGTATACTATGTGAAGAGATAGCCCGACAGCTACCTCAATTTCTCTTGAAGCCATTTCACGAGAAATATGCTACAAAATGATCTAGCGTGTCAGCAAGCTGGTACAAGTATGATGAAAAAAAAAAAAAAAAACTTTTATATATTAATGAAGGTGAGAGTGGTGATGAATGAGATGGCGTTGAATAGTGTTGGGACGCTGATACCCTGACTATGTGACTGGAAGAATGCTAGACGACGCGTGAGCAGGAATGTGTAGGAGTTGATATTAATTTGTAGTGTTTTGGACATGCAAACATTGCAACATTTAATTACCAGACATATCTTACAACATTCGCTCATTAAATTTGCGCCTCCATAATGTCCTTGAATCCAGGGCGAAGGTATCGATTATACGCCGAAGACAACCGACGTCCCATGGCCTTCAATGTCGGGACAGGCGCAATGGAAGCGGCGGTTGTGCTGCTTCAATACCGAAGGAGTAGAGTGTAGAGTTGAGGGGAGAGGTGCAGCTAGCAAACTAGGCAAAGTCATACAGCGAACCAGGACGGAGAGATGGGTCTCCCGGCTTCCATGATGAACAGATGTAGTTCGCTGGATAGACCCCATGGACCAGACTGTTCTAATGGTGGAGACTGGCAGCACTTGGGCAGAGGGTCAGATGGCGATGATGGCGAAGACAGCAGCAGCATACTCAGGGCAGGGCCCCACCGCAGACATGGAGGGAACACCAAACCAGGCAATTAGTGGAGAGCAGGAGGTGGAAGCAGCGCAGGGGATATACCATGAAATAATGTTGAGTACTCAAAGTTGATATAAAAATAAAAGACCATGATTGCAAAATATGAAGATCATTCATGAATCTGAAAGCTGCTAAAATCCCCCAAAAAACCAGTGATGCAGGCATAAACCGAAGACCAGAAGCTAGAAACAGCATGCCTTTACAGTCAGAGACCATGTGGTCTTTATGGCTTTTGGTTAACTAGCACACTAAAGGCTATTGTACATTCTAAGTAGGCAGAAATAAAGCTACTGAATTCAATGATAGGCAGATGACCAAGCGCAAGCTAGCTAGCTGACATAGGGAAAATATTAAAGCATCAGCAACATATCGCCGCACCATGGCATTGCTGAGCGTGCGCAAGGATGTGAGCTTGATATTGACAAGCGACCCAAGGCTTGTATGACTCGCTTGATAGCAGAAACTTCAGTGCCAATAGAATGACTACTCCGAGTCCTGATCATTCCACCGCATTAGGTAGAATTTTTTTTTGGAACCATAAATTTATTTATTTATTTTTTATTTATTTATTTTTATTTATTTATTTTTTTTAACAATTGCTGAGCGCTTCAGTTGCTAGCATTTGTAGTTTCGTCACGAGGTGTATGCGATGCAATTTGCAAACTGTTACCGCATGAATTAAATCAAAACCATAAATAAAACGCACAAAGTACATCCATTGAATATGTCAATGGAAATAACAGGCAAATTGTAGCAGTTCTGCCAGTTGTTTGATATTAAAAGGCCTGAGACAAAGCGAATGAAGTTGAGTCCGCTATCCGCCAAACCCTTAGCGCTTGTTCAAGCAAACTCGGATAAACATGAGCAGGCGACCCATTTGACACTATGTTCGTGAACCCAGGTGTAAGTAGGGATAACCAATCGAATTAAGCCAAGCAGTTTGAAACCAAGTCACTTGACCATGAAGCAGCATCCGTCCCAGAGGTTGTTAACACAGCATCCAATTCCCATCTCGAAATACTTCATCGTACCCCAGTGAATTAGGTCCAACAGGAAGCCAAAAGTTATAATTTGAAGCGATCCATGAAGTATCAGGCATAAACGCGATTCGATAGAATCGTTCCGATAGAAGCCATAAGCATGTTCAGTGCTGCGGTAAGAACGTTCATAATGCGTTTTGTTAGGCTTGCAATTCCTATACACTGACCGTGCGAAGAAACTAGCGAGCAACCTAAAGAAAGAATAAAAGTGACAATCGTTAACTCCTCGATGAGCCGCTGCGAATTAGGGACCGGTCATCCGTGCCAAGATCATATGCATCTTACCGGCAGTGGTCGTGCCAACAGCAAATTGATTTGGTGCATTACACTCGTGTTTCATCACAAAAACTCTTCCTAAGCTTCACTTATCCAGGAGTAAAAACGAGGATAACTAGCAGCTCGGGCAACTTCACAAAATGCGATATTACTGCGCTGAGGCACAAACACTGCCGCAACTTCCATGAAATGTTTGCAATCCAGCACACACACTTGTTTACAAGACATACACGCTCAATTAATACGTTCCCGATGAGGACAATACCGCAGTACACTTACTGCGTTTTAAAGGCATCCACATGCTTTCGACACCCGGAAAAGACCAGGGGCCTATTGCACAAAAGTCGGATCCTGAGATCCTGGATCAACGCCAAAGCGAGGATTGCCATATCCCAAACAGCGCGTCGCTGGCTTAATTGATTGCACAAAGCCAACAGCGGATGGAGGAGAATTAGCTAAGTGAAGCCCGTTGCCGCTGATCCTGCTGAGTGCGCGCACACGGCTACCTCAAATAGACCCCGAGATCGATCACAGAATCGCTGATCATCACCATGGACACTAAGTAGCTGCAGCAAACGCATGCGCCAGCAACACTCAAAGACCACGTTCAAATAGAGGGACGATGGGATCGCTGAAATGCCTCTGCTTGCTATTCCTTTAGTTTCTGTCTGAATGGTGCGAGGAGTTTGAGAGGAGTATTAAAGTGAGCTAAGCTCAAGTGAGAGTAAACTCAGGAGATGTTTCGACGCCGTTAAAAAGGAGTAGCTGATGCACTTCGGCGTTACCGTGAACGAGATAAGCCGTCGCTGTCAAACAGACTTAAAGTCTCGCGACGTGAAAAATTCTGTGCTTGTGCGTGGCAAAATCACGACAACTGCGAAAGAATATACGTGTGTCAAATTGTGGGAGACAGACAAATGTTTCATATAACTTTCACCATTTTGTTGTAAACTTCATTTTGTCCTGTACGAACTGAATTGATAGTCCATTCTAGGAGACGTTTGCAGATTATTTGAGTTTACTTTCTGCTTTAATCACCTCTGATGGAGGCATACTCAAATTAAAAAGTAGAATGTTAGCGTCAGAAAATTACGTCAAGGAGCCTCCTGAAAATGTTTGATTCCAGTATATCAAGCAGCGACATTGCACTTGTGTCCAGCTCTAAGGCAACGACTCTACCTTACCCGTCGCAGACTGAATTAAGACGGAGAAAAGTAGCAGCAGTGTTGTAGGTAGGGGGTTACCGCAACGATTTAAGACCGCGCTGAAACACGGTAACCTACTTCATGCAGCACTGCTCATTTTCTACTCTGATGGAAGTCTCAACTTGGGGAATAAGGACAAATCTGATAATGACGGATTCTAAATATGGATAAAATGTGACATGGAAAGGGGACTGATTGAACTGTGATGGTCACTGGATACATGGATACTTGAATATAATGATCGAATATTGGCTATTTTACTGACATCAATGGTCACCAGTTTCTAAAATAATTACTCTAGGCCTATTATAATTGAGATAGCAATGTGTAGCGGACAATTCAGAATGACTGTTAAGGACATTGATTTTCAATTTGGGCGACTGCTGAATGAGGTGAGGTGAAATTGGCTGAAGACAGGAGCTTAGCTAGCTCGTAAACTTGCTCCGGAGCTGGCTAGCTCCACAGACTTTGTTTCCATAGTAACTAGTGCCATGGCTCAGCTCACACGCTCTGTGCAACCGAAATGGGGCTTGAGATCAGGCTAATCCCGTGCCGATCCTGCGCTAATCCCTTATCCTGCCTTTGTGCAATAGGCCCCAGCTTTCGAACAGTGGCGAATCGCAATTGGCGAGCAGATTGCCATTGTTGCCGTAGGGAAATCGTTTAGCAACTAACAATGACAGTGCTGCCTAGCCAAGCGAGAACTGGAATTGACGAGCATTCGTAGCTGTATCCGGAGTAGCATGCTGCTCTAAATTCACGGTTTGACAAATGACACCAATTACACCAAAGATTCTTTCAGCAAACACATAGGGCAATGTTTCGAAACAAGCCACATTTAGACAAATAAGCTCGCGCGTGCTGGCCTTCATAACCGAGCACTCCCAGCGTAGTAGAATAGCTAGAGCAAACATGACATCATACACCAGAGCAACATGAACCCCACCGAAGTGCGGTAGCCAATATAAACATTGTTATAGAAGTCTGCAGCGATAATGAATACCACGCACCTTAATTGTTGAGCGAGCGCACGGAGGAGCAGCTTCCCGAAGCGAGTTTAAGTAGAGTAGCATATTACCAGCCAAGCAATCAGGCAGCTAGGTCAGATGACAGTCATGTGCACTCAGGTAGGAGCTGCTCCTCTCTTAGCAGGCTTGACTCCATGGCCTATCAGAACTTACGTCAAGTCTTCATTTTGTGTACACAGACCTGAATTTCAGCAAGGGTATACCAGATTTAATTGGATATTGCTGAAAAACAAAAAATAATATTTTCCAAGTTTTTGATATGTTGTAGATACCTCATCGGGGTACAATTTGGTGTTAAAAAAAATTCAAGGTCACGCGACCTTCAAGGTCAATTTTGAGGTCAAAATATAGGTCAATTATTCATCACACCCAGAGTTACCAGAATGAGTTTAAAAATGGCAGATTTGGAATGCTTGTGTGATTCCCTTTATAACAATACCTTGTTTGTCACAATTGGCCAAGTAGTTTTGGAGATATGGCCATTTGAATTTTGGCGGCCATGGCCATTTTTCGCTAAATGTTGAAAAAAAAAAAAAAAAAAAAAAACCTAAAGGCCGTAACTTTGCAGTGGAAGGTCCGATTGAGTTTAAATTTGAGATTAGGGAGTTTTGGGCCATAGCCAACTTGCATACCAAATTTGAAGAAAATCAATACAGGTGAGGAGTAGAATCCCATTTTTTTGGGTGATTTGACATGGAATGACCCTGTTGATTCCCCAGCACCTGTCTCCCAGTGGAACATAAACAGTCGCTCTCCGTTCTCTCTCTGTCTGGCTATTGTCTCCATGGCTTTATGTTTAGCACACCACATTTCCTACCATGCTTCCCTAATTTGGCATTGTTTTTTTCCATAGTTTTTCCTTTGTCTTCCCAGCCTGTTTCCACTAGCATTTCTATTTCCTTGGTTGTTCTTGTTCAATCCTATACATTAAACTCTCATTTGGATTCTCATCATCAGCTCTGTCCTCTGTTCCTGAGTCCAGCCGCTGTGACATGAGCTCAATAGTAAAATGCATGTGGATAATAATTGTTTTGATGTAAACAATCAAGCACAGGTTAGGTCAGGGCTATTCAACCTTATCCAGAAAGGGCTGGTGTGGGTGCAGGCTTTCATTCCAACTAAGCAGTTACACACCTGACACCATTATTAACTCCAAGAGTCTTTGCTCAAGAGCTTGATTAGAAGTATCAGGTGTGTAAGTGCTTAGTTGGAATGAAAGCCTGCACCCACACCGGCCCTTGCAGGATTATGTTGAATTGCCCTGGGTTAGGTAGTCTGCATTGCAGAATATGCCACGGGGTAACACAGAAAATAACCAAGTTGTCTTTTTTTCTCTTCCTTTCGTAAAGTGTTGCCTATGTCATGAGTAAAATATCTGCTTTTTTGAATTGCCTTTATTAAAGCTGTGTGTTTACCTGCCAATGGATCATTCTGGTCCTTGGAAAATTTGTCATAAATGATAATGATTGAAAATAAGTTGTCAAGATTTATCAGGGATTTTTTGTTCTTCTTCTATTTGCAGCTCAGCAGCTGTCACCGGTAACATTACTGCTGTCTTTCCCCTACTAACTGTAATTATTTTCCTGACAATTGTGATAATGCTAGTGTACTTTACTCTTGGTAGTCTTGGCAAAAATGGACATTGGCTCCATTCTCGATGAACATTTGCTGTATGAATATACATTTTTTCTTTTTTTTGCGACTGCATATGGATTGTCTTATTTATTATTCAAGTGAGTTGTGATCTAATTAGATGTGCAGTATCTACAGTTTCAAAAATAAAAGAGGATTGTAAAAAGGAGTGAAGTGATATATACATATCCCTGCCCCAAGTTTTTTGGAATGTGTTTTTTTTTCTTTCCATTTAAATAATATTGCAGTAAATCATGATATATGTTGCCTTTGCACTGTTTTCAAATGAACGCATTTCTTCTCCAGGAAGATTTTCAAATCACTGATTGCTCTATTTATATTTTCCAGATTATCTCATCTTTTTCAGAATTAGGGTTGCACATTTAAATGGATGAAAAAAAATCTGTGCAGAGCCACCATACGATAGAAATGGCAAATGTGTGCATGTGCAGATCCAAAACTGTGACTTTTGAGATCCCTGTTTTTAAAATTTCTGTTTCCAGCAAGTACAGCAGGGATATTCGCATTTACTCTCCATTCAGGTGTGTAATGGCAAGAGCTGTTTTTTTCCTTTGACCAACAATATTATGTCAACCGTGACAATATTCTTCCGGTAAATTATAGAACAATATACATTATTTTCCCTCTGTTACATATTTTTGAGCCCTGCAACACAAGACAAATCACCGCCAATTGCACTTGGCTCAATTCATGTAAACCAAATGCATGTGAACCAACTTATTAAATAGGAATGGCTTTGTTATTGCATATTTTGTGACAGTTTCACTTTGTATTTATCCACGCTCTGATGGTTAGCTCATCTGGCCCATAATGCTTAGTGATCCAGAATAGTGCCAATTTATTCTGTGGTTTGATTATACAGATGTTTCAAATTTTGTAGCATTATATCTGATTGCTTGAATGTAAAATGTGTTTGTTGTTCAAATGTTACCATATTTTTGATTAACACATAAATCTTGCACAAATAAATCAGCCCTTCTGCTGTTAATAATGCAGAAGTCATGCTAGGTAATACAGGAGTGGCTAATATTTTGCACATTGCTGATCACATTTACTAATCACATTGAAGGAAGCTAACAGCAGGCTGATGCAGAAAAATGAAAATAATTACATTGTTTGAAGGTTGAACCCATATCTAATACATTTAACAGTAATTTGTCTTTGTGTGCTGTCCTAACACTGAGTCATACATATTCAGGAATCGGACAACAGTCAGGTGATTGCCTTTAAAGCATATGAAACACCCTCCTAATCATTGCTCATCACTGTTGCTTTGATTTATGCATCTGTAAAAGTCAGATTGCTTATTTACAAGGTGAATAAAATGGGATTTATTCTCTGATGTAAACAACTGCAAACATTACCATAAGACTCAAGCTGATAACACAAATGGCCCTCTAATTATGCCATTTGGAAACCTGAAGGTCTGCAAGTAAAATCAATACTATGAATGAATTTTCTGATTGGGCGCTTTGGGGTGGGGGGTGGGGGCACTGCTTGTTGGCGGTTTGGTCGCAATAGCTGGTAAGACATGCTGAAAAGTTTACATATAGCCAAAAATCCATAAGCTCACTGACATTGAGAAACCTTTTAAGTGCAAGTGCTTGGAACATTTTTTTGAGACAACATGTTCATCAAGTGCTTCCTAAATTTCTTATTTTATTTAATTACTTAATTTTATTATGGATCCTTGTGTTAAGATAACATAAATTCATTGTTGACATTATGCAACTTGCTGATGTTAAGCAATAAAACTATGCAGGCATCAGTCTACCTATCTACCTGAGAGAGTAAATGGTGAAAGTTCAAGTGCTGCAAACACAAATTAGCCCATCGGATATCCAGCAGATCCAGCAATCAATAGATAAATAAGTTAATTAATTAATTAATTCAAGAAATAAAAAAAATGAAGGTTCTTCATATTTGAGCTAATGTCAAGAAGCTTGTGTTCTAGCGACATACTTCAGAAAGACATTTTCAGAAACTAGAGGATGCTGCCGTTGAAATGAGGCATGATGTACCTGGATTTTTTCCATTCAGTTTGCCAGCAATAAGCTTTTCATTTGGGAACAGCAAAAAGATAAGGTTTTAAATAATGTGGGCTTTAAAGGGTCAACAGTACACATAAATACAACCTCAGTCTTTTTCTGTAAGATAAATTGCTGATCCTTGGGTTTGCCTCAAGGCATGAGATAAAGGTGATTTGACAAATGAGAGGCCGAGTTCTGCTTCTCATTTTATCCAGTGAATATCCATATCATATTCCAAGAATTGGAAAGACACATGCAATTCACGGTCCACCTTTTATTTTTTGCTATTTGAATGATTTTGTGGTAGGCACAGTAATGACAAAAAAAGAGGAGAGATAGGAGGCAAAAATTCAGAGCTACTACCAGCTTTACCATGTATTTACCAGTTACACTGAAGAGTAACAATTTGGATCCTGACAAAGGGCTGCTTTCTATGGCGTCTCTAATTGATTGTGAAAGCTGGATTTCTCAACTGCGGCTCATATAGCGTTTGGCCATTTTCTTGCCTTTTTTGAGATGACAGTAAAGCGCATAGCCTAATTTGAGTAGTGGGCATCTATAAACTGGCATTGATAATAGAATAATCTTGAAGGAGTACTTCCTATGTACTGATCAAGATGCTGAATGGAATTTATCTCTGCTGGAAATTGCCTTCTTGCCCCCCAAAACGATCACCGTCTGTCATTTGTATTTATTCATGACCATGATAAAGTACATATCTTACCCCATATACAGTATCTGACACTATCAGTGGACATGAATTAATCAAAGTAAGAGTGGGAATGTTTGATTATATCCAAGTGTTGTCATCAACCTCGTTTATAATGTTTGATTAATGCAAAACATTCACTCTGCTTCTATCTTTCTTTGCACTATAAATTATGACCGAAAATGAGGTGAGGTTATCAGGGAAAGAGCTTACTCCAAGCCTGTTACTGGAGCTGTAAAATCATAGCCAAATTGCAAGACCCACAGGGGACAATTAATTGCAATGGTTATCAGGAGTGTCATAATCTGGTGAAGTGATGTTTATTTAAGCATTGTAAATGATTTGATATTGTGCATGAGTTGATTTTGAGCAGTTTGCTCGACAGCAAAAATTGAAATGAAAAGGAATGTAAGAGGAGAATGAAATGACTTGCTTTTCATTTTATAGCAATATTCTAAAGGTAGTCGGAAGGGTTTTGCTTATATGTGGTTTCATAGTCTGTCACAGCCTCAGTGATTCAGTTGAAATCTGAGTTGTTGAGTGTCTTTGTGCTGCTGTTTGAAAGGTGAAAAGGGATGGGTGTGAAATCAGCGGAACCGGAGAAATCTAGTGGGGCACGGCTGTGACAGGGTGGTGGTGGTGGTGGGGGGGTGTGGGTGCTGGGATTCGTAACAATTGCTGTTGGCACTGGCTCGCTGCACACTTCATGCATTGGCACTTTTGACTTTATGACAAATAAAATAGCATTTTTGTGAAGTCTGTGTGTGGGTGTCACAGGGTCACAGATTAAAGCCCACAAAGAAATATTGTGCTACTGAAGGGCCGAATCAAAGGAAGGGGCACACGTGTTCTGTGAGCTGTACTGTGGCTCTTCTAGTACTTACTGGTTTTAACTGTTGAATGGCTGGTTGAACACAAGGGCCTTTATACTCTTGATGTATATTCTATAGTGCCGTACGCAAAGTCCATATTGGATGTGGTCAGACACACTTTTGCTCGACTGAAAAAAAAAGGTGTTGTAATTCAATAAAACTAGTGATGATATGTGTGTTTAGCATGAGCATCTTGTTGGCTCAGCCAAAATTAAATGAGAAAAATATTTCTCAGTTTTTTGCACATTTTGGATCTGTGTGTGTTATGATCCAGACAAGGAACCAGATGCAGAGATCGGGTACACTTCAATGGTAGGATTTATTGATAGTGATATGGTAATGACTGTGAGGGAATGGCACAGTTCAGTTCAAATGGTAATGAGCTCAGGTGCGTAGGTTTAGGGTGTATCGACGCGCGTCCAGGGGCAGGATCCAGATGGGGATCATCCTCGCCAGAACAGAACTGTCAGATAGCTGGACCTGAGAGTTTAGCAGGAATGTGGTCCTAATGCCGATGACTGCAGAAGGCTTTGGAGATGTTCCTAATAAACTGGACAGAGGTACGGACTGAAGACATGTTTGTGGGAATGCAGTTCCAACCCTGGAGTCCAAGAGAAAGGCATGGGATCTTGTTTCTATTAATAATTATAGAAAGATAAATTCCGTATATTGCCATCATTAAAAATTTCGAATGATTTCAGAGGTCAATAATCGCTAAGCCAGGAGGATACTGACTGGTTGTTTTAAGGGCATATAGCAAATGATAATCTAGCAACTTGCACACTCAAAGCAATGGGTTACATATTCCACAGGCACGTAAGGGAATGGGGAACACAAATGCATCACACCTGGTTGGGGAGGCACGAAGGACGTCAAACTAAACAAAAGAGACAATATTTTTAGAAGACAGGCAAGTTGCTGGATTGGAAGGTGAACAAAGGTAATGCCCCTCAAGCATAACTGCATCATCAATTGTTTTTTGCAGCACATTGTGGGGAAAACCCAGGGTCGATAGTGGTGGAATAAGGCAGATTTCAGATTAGTTTTTTCTGAGAGCATTGTTAGAGGAGGAATAAACTGTGTCCTGCTATGGAAGACAACAAAATTTAAAGAGGAGCTTAATATGTTAAGGGTTCACAGAGGGATACTTTAAATCCAACTCAAGCTTGGTGAGAAGGTTGGTGAAAAGAATTTTCACAACCTACACTGCAACAACTAGCTGTTATTTTTGTCAGACGTTGATGATTGCCTCAGCTTCGTCGAAAAACTTTATGTGAAGATCCAGCAGTGTATGATTTGTCACAGATATTGGCTAGCCGCTGTAATGTTTATTGCATTGATCAGTGCTTCAAGTTCCAAATGAAAAACGTTTAGCCTGGTATATACAGTATAATACAGATGTGGGCGATGCTACATTCCTTGTTAGGCCTTCTGCTGCGTATGACAGCACCTTATAGACCCAATCATTGTGAAGTCAACACTAAACACCTGATGTAAACCCCCTCTAGTTTTGAACGTTTTCTCGGTGCTGTGCGCTCGTTCAGCAGCAGAATGCTTCACTAGACTGAGCGACTATGGCCGCAAAATGCTTCTCTGGTTTTCAGTGTTTGGAATGTCAGAAGTTCCTGAGGATGAACAGTGTTGTCTTTTATATGCGGCTCTTACTGCAGGCTACATCGCTGACCAAGAAAATATTTTTGGGTCACAGCTTTAAACAGATCTTCTTTCCACTGGGAAATAGCTATAAACTACAGACACTTGTCCATTATCACCAATTTCTGAGTATTATGTTACAAAGTGAGCTAATCCATTTCTTTCTTCACTTTTCCTTCACTGGCAGCTAATAAAAGCTCAAAGATGGTGCCCTCTTTGTTGTGGCGACTCAGTAACACCGCAATTCACTTTAAACATGGTTAAAACCTTGAGCCGGTTTGACAAAACAATGGGATACTCAGCTATGTGTGAACAAAGGGTAAAATACTAAACAAAATTGTGGACCTGACCTCTGGTATCGCCGATGATGCACTGTGGTAAACAAGAGATGACGTAGCTATGTGTTATGCTCATGCACACAAGGGCTTCAAGTTTGTGTGTGTGTGTGTGTGTGTACCATGTTTACCTCCCCGTGTGGAGACCAGATATCCTGACAAGACATAGAATTTCAGATTTCTTTGTACTTCTGGGGACATTTTCGGGTCCCCACGAAAATTTGAGCTATTTTAGAGTTAGAGGTTAAGGTTAGGGTTGGCATAAGGTTAGGGTTAGGATGAGGTTAGGGTTAGGTATGTATTGTTGAGGGTTAAGGTAAGGGAAAGAGATTAGGGAATGAACGGAAGTCTGTGGAATGTCCCCACAAAACATAAAAACAAATGTGTGTGTGTGTGTGTGTGTGTGTGTGTGTGTGTGTGTGTGTGTATGAGAGAGTGTTTGTCTGTGTGCACACACGGGTGAGTAAGTATATATGATAGAATGACTTTTTTTTGCAAAGTAGGGTGTAAATACAGTTTTCATCATGGGTGATGCAAATCATCATTCTCATTCTATTGAGCCTTATGTATGCCTGAAGACTATGTTTTCTGGTGTAAATAATCAACACTGTATACATTAAGCAGAATTAAGTCAAGCTAAGCCAGATGGCAAATTATGAACCTAGTAAAAACATTTCTACTCTTGATGAATATCAATGCTATCTGCCAGGTCTGCGACATCGTTGAAAAATCGAGATTGGGAAACATCAGCTCAGGAAGACTGTGGAGCGTGTCAGACTGCATTCTTTATTTATTTAATTTGCACTTGAAAGATCGCCTTTTGCAGGGCTTCCAACTCTCCCGCATTCAGCGTGAGATTTAGTGGCATATTTACGTTCCCGTGCCGTAGTCAGCAATTATTCAATCAACGCAATGCATGTGTTTCACGATCGTTCAAATTGTTTAAATGAAATAAGACCATTTGAAATGTTTTTATGCAATTGTGTTGCTTTCAACCCCAGAGTAAAGAAGAGCATGAGAAGTCCGGAGTCATAATTGATTTACATGTTACTAGTGGTGAAGTCCACCGTGACGCATGTGAAACTGATTAACCTCCATGCACAAGGACTTCAATTCCACCTGAGAATCTCTTACAAATGCACTGATTGAATAATTGCTGACATACAGCACGAGAACAAATATGCCACTAAATCTCACGTTGAATGTGGGAGAGTTGGGAGCCCTGCTTTTGTCTTTGGTAACATAACTTGTTATGGAGCCATTTATGAGGCGTTGTAACAGGCAGCTCAGTGAAAGTTAAGCTCGGAAGGTGACTACAAATCTGTACGGGATGCGGGGCTTGCTGCTATCTTGCTGGGATTTGTTCGCTTATTTTTCTGTATAATGGATTCATCCCTTTGACAGGCAAAGAAATAACCTCCCATCACAGAACCAGCTCTTTAACAGGTTTATGAGCCACGAGGCTTTTCGCCTGGGGAAAAAAGAAAATATTGATTAAGCGTTGACCCTTTTGACCGCAGGTGTCAACTGTGGCCTGCAATCCATACCGTGCCTCTGTCCAGCAGACGTCCTTGGCTGGATGCGCATACTGCATTTCATCAAAAAAGTGATTTAAGTCCTTTTGATGAAACTCTGCTCACAGTCAAGAGCGCATCCTGAGGTTTACGCAGCCCATTACGTGTCCAGTGAAAGGTGGAGTCGTGCAGAGGCAGGACAGTGGGTGTCTTCACTGGCTTCCCTGGCCACTGTAAGTGTCAGTTGATGGGCATTGCAGCCGGTCCATTCGTGTTCTCAAGGAAAGTGGCTGAGAGCTCGGAAATGCACTTGCCGCTTCCCACTGACAGACTCTCTCTGTGCCATTTGTGTGATTAACATGGCAGAAACAGCCTTTTTTTGCTGCAAGGATAAAGAGCAGCCGGGCTACACTGTCATGCGCCTGATGAGCACTCAGGTCTAGTCTGGGGGCTTTTTTCCCTTCCTCCAGCCCTCCACCCCTCCACCCTTTTCGCCTACATACAGTAATCCTGGGGACTGGAAACAGCAGGCTGTTATTATCTTACTCTGACTCCATTTGCTCACCTATTGTACATCATCAGAACAATAGGAGGCTAAGTATATACTTCAGCTCGGCTCTCCTGGGTCCAATTCCTGCTGCGAGCACTCTCCTCTGGGACCTGCAAAGTGCAGCTCCACGCGCCCTTCTAGTCCGGCCACTATTCACCATGGTGACAGGGCTTGCGGGGTCACCATGGGTAACATCTCCTATATGGGACTGTGCACACTGCAGGAGGCAGAGGCTTACTTCATTAATATTTGTAGGCGTGCAGATCAAAGGTCTTGAGAGATTGATCCCAGGGAAGAAGGAGCCATAAAATGAACTTGCTGGAAATTAAAGCAGTTTATCACTCCTGTTTTATCCAGTCAAGTTTCTCATGTCAGTCAGGTAAGTCTGTGCTGAAAAAGTCTGCAGCTGATCTCAGGCCATCCATGGGAACAGTATTTTGTTCTTAAATAACCTGCCAAGTGAAAGTAAGGGAGACAAAGAAAAAACTACGATGATCTCATATTACCACTCTACTGCAATAAGAGTTTAGCCAGTTCTGTCATCTCCGACATGAAGCAAATGATTTTGTGGTACAAATGGAAACAAAAATATACTGGCCTTATTTATTAACCCCTTTTGCGCAGAATACAAAATAATGCCAATTTTTCCTGTTATGCATGAGCCTATTTAGGCTTTATAACTCAGTCTTTGGGTCACAGGGACTCTGGAAAATTATTCCAGTGAAGCAAGACATTTGGAAACTCAATTACAGAATTGTTTAGGA
Organism: Gymnothorax javanicus; assembly: GCA_029692085.1. NCBI lineage: Eukaryota > Metazoa > Chordata > Actinopteri > Anguilliformes > Muraenidae > Gymnothorax > Gymnothorax javanicus. The sequence continues at coordinate 25,776,869 of CM056195.1, read as the reverse complement.
ATTAAATTTTGGAATTTAGGGATGCTGGCGTCTATATCTGCACAAAGGAATTAAGAAAAGGCAAATATCAAATGAAACCATACCAGTGAAAGACCTCTCTGTATAAAGTATGGTATAGAATGGTTGCACTTGCCACTGGTCATTTTCTGTTTCTGTGTTACTGTCAACCTAAGCTGTGGAAGTTTTGTAATGTCATGGAGTCCTTGAAAACAGAAAGTTATCATGTTAGTACTGTTATCAGTGGACAGTCGGGTAAATGCCTCCCATCAAATTTTGGCAGGTGCGACAAATGTACTTAAAGGCTCAAACTCATTTAAAAAATATGAAAAAAAAAACAGCTGTTTTTAAGGCAATAATGATCTAGCACAACTGCTTAATCATTTCTAGACTCATTTGATTTTCAGGTGCAGTTTTCGACTTCTCGTGGTATTCATACGGAAACAAGGAATGAGACCAAGGAGATTTTGAGAGGTCATGCCTTTGTTCTATCTCATGGAATCAATTGGATGGATAGATTACTGTATTCAGGGCTAAATGAATACTTTTCAACTCTGTAAGGGGCAGTGTACCGGGCATGCTTTCTGTATTTCCAGACTGCGTACAAGGACACTGGCAGTATCTTGTCACTGAATGTTGGCATTGGCTGGCAATGAGATTTAAAGGACTCACCCAAACAAGACAAGCCATAAAACACTGGTGCAAATGCAGAAGTAAACCTATGTGGCCTCTTTTCCCAAACCATATTTTTCCAAAATATCAAACCACTCTTTTGCAGTTTAGTCTCTTTAGTAAAATATCTTTTGTTCTGATGTAAGTCCAAGGGCTTTTGGTAATGGTTTCTGGTTTCAGAGGATAGTTATTTTCAGTACTGTTTTATACAATAAGGCTTATAAATGCATGTGACTTTACAGGCTAAGGAGAAACCGTATCTTACATATCCAAGGACGTTGCTTATTGGATTTCTTACATGCAGCATTTACTGGCATTGAAAAATACCTGGCTAAATGGATGAGTGACATACTATGTCATTAAACATGTTAGCATTTTCATCAATAACCAGTCATGCCTTATCAACTCAGCAGCCAGTCAGAAAAAATTACTTTTACTTGGGGACTGGGGGAGGGGAGTATGTATTACAGCATGTGAGGAGCAGGCGGTGGAATATTATAGGCAGGAAAAATGGGGCTGTCGTTTGGGAAGCATTGGCCCAGCTTATTGGCTTCCTTGCTATATTTCACTTTAATGCATGCATTTGTTTCTGCCTTAGTGAATGAGCCCTCTGGCTTAAACAGAGCTCAGATAGTCTTCTGCTTTAGTCATTCAAATCGAGCACCCCCCTCCCTCCACCACAACATATTCTGACAGGCTAATGGCCCCCGTCTGCAAAAGCGGCCTGGTTGCAGAACAGCAAAACAGCCAGCGGTTCATTTTCTGAAGAAAGAAACATGAAAAGGCCGGGAATCATACATTTACCAGGACAAAGGATATTCTGTCTTCCGACCTCCTCTCAAGGCAAGCCAAACAAATGAAACTGCGATGACCTTTACAGTCAAGCATATTCTAATTTCAGGAGGCAAATGGCAAAGATAAAATTCTACAGGAAAAAAAAATGAAAAGAGTAGAAGCAGCATTTTGCTGCTTGTAATATCAGGAACCACCACTGATAGAGCAGCAAATTTAATTTAACACAGAATACAGATTACTTTAACATAACACAGAGGTCAATGTAGATGAAGGAACGTCTTATGTCTGCATTTAGGATATTGTCATGAACCTTAATATTGGTTAAACTGCACCATCTTATGTCCAACAGTTTCACTTGGATTCAACCTGCGGGTTTGACAAACAATCGTATTTGCTTTCTCCATTATTGGTAGTACTTACCCAAGCATGTACAACATGGCATGTTCGTTATGCTTGTTTCAATTGCACAGAAGTTGAACAAGGACCTTCTGAAATACATAAATAAATAAGAACATTGGCGTATGCCTTGGTGAGCAGTGCTGATTGGTGGCATTTTCCTTATCTGGGTGCACAGTACACATTAGTAGGTTCACGGCCGGGGTTCTAGAATAGCTCTAGACATATTCTGGTGCCACTCAATCTCTGCTGCTACACGTTAAATATTTAGATCACAGCACAGAGTGCTGCAGGGAGACCTCTGAGAGACTGTCTTGACAAAGTGATACAAAGTGTAGGTCCAGTGTAGTACGCAAACAGAACTATTAATAAATGAAGAGCTGCAGTCTGTGCTTGGCTTCTCATCAGATCTTATTTCTCAACAGGAAGCCACAGATTACACGTGACAGTAAGAAGGATTGGCTCTAGTATAATTACATGTGCCATGACTTTGATCTGATCCCCATGCAGTTAAATGTAGCAATACTGACTTTCCCTTAGGTCCATTACTAATTCATATCGATTTAGTTCTCCTGGGCCGTTATTCTCTTTAAAGCCATTTAGGATATCCTCCCGTGCACTGAATCAACTGAAATAGCTGCATTTGCCTTTGAGCTGGAAAGCAAAAATATTACTTGCAAGGAAGAGGGAAAAAAGATAACCTTGCATATGTCACCTAGATGTACAGTATGTAGTGAGAGGCTAAAAAAAAGTGCCTGCTGAAAGCTGAAAATCTAAACCTGTGTCCAAAATAATTCATTTAAAAATGATAAATATGTGTCCTCAAAATATTCTTTGTTACGTAGCCTTGTATTTTTCGAAAACTACGAAGTACCATATTCTGTACTATATGCGTAAACTCATGGATTCCCACAGTCCCTATGCGAGTTCTGTACAGTATATTATACTGTTTCCATGGTGCACAGTTCAGTGGAGTGATTAGCCCTCGCGTTGTAGTATTGCTGGGTTTGGTTAATTATTATCATAACACCTTCAATTTACATTTATGTATTATGTATTCTGAATATCTACAGTGCTAATGGAAAAAAGGAGAGAGAGAGAGAGAGAGAGAGAAACTGATTCACTGATTCAGTCTCCAGACTAATAATTAAGGGCATGCTTGCAGGAGAGAGGAGCTTGTTTTCAACTTTCAATGGAAATGATGCGTATTCTCTTCCAATCTCTCAATGGTATTAATGGATGTGCATATGTTGTCTCGAATCTAGAATTTATTTTTTAATGATTAGTGAGGAGTTTATAAACCATCCAGGTCGTATGCTTTGTGTTCTGAAGATTATTTTGTCAATGTTAGAAAATCCCTGCAGGGTAGAAGGAAAGATACCTAATGTAATAGGAAAGCATGTTCCAGAGAATGGGAAAGAGGGGATAATATGTGCTGTTTTATTTGATTATGTATATTCAATGTGCTCATGACATGTCAAACCCAATACAGAATAAAGTGACTTCTGATAAACATATTGTTAGCTCAGTTACTTGCCCATGATGCTGTTGTAATGGCCTTTGGGTAAAGCTGAGGGCCAGTCTACCCTCTTTGAATTCTCTTTTCATCAGCATGGCTTCTATGTTGACTTGATCTGTCAATGCTGAATTTGTCACAGATCTCTTTCTTAATTAGACATGCTTCTGTTTCCTGTGCTGGGTGTGCTTACCTCCATCCACCATTAGGCCTGGAGGTTTGAGGAAATAATAACCGCTTCCATGTCATGTGGTCAGAGATTAATGACGGTACAGCATCTTGGCTCTTGAGATGATCTTTCACGAGGAGAATCTGTGGCTGTTAGCTTAATTAATGATGATGTGAGAAGGAAAATCAGACAGACAGCTTAAAGGTCATGCATGAATTTGCGCTGGTGTACTGTGTCCTTTTAACTCCTCGAGATCAGTATCGGCCGTTACAGTTGAGATAACTGTTCCTTCTTTCTTGAGACGATACACCCAGTCCCTGCTTCATTATTATTTTCCGCCGCGAAGTGCAACGGGAGATATTGGATTGGGCGTCCGTCCGTCCACCTGTGCATCCATCCATCTGGGCCACAGTGGGGACAAGGTTTCTCTGAAACTATTATGCCTAGATGCGTGAAATTTTGTATGCTTAATAAGCTACTCATGATTATGATCTACGTTGAGTTCGAAAATGAATGTCAAAGCACATTTTTATACTGAGTTATGGCCATTGATCCTGGCAGGGGATAGTGATGACACTGTCATCTTGTTGATTACTTGTATCACAAGATGACGCATATCAAGACAAAGACATGGTACCATAAAGTTTAACTTTGATATTTTCTATTAAAATTGCTTGCTGGTGGCTTGTATGCCTCCACATGGTGTGCACCTGAATACCTGTATACGCTGGAAAAGATGAATTCTGAGGGTAAAAGAAAGACTATTATTTTGGATCATAAACAGCAACAACAAAAAAAAAGAAGAATGTTCAAGGGGGATCTGCCCTGAACAAATTGTTGAAAAATAAGAGTCTGAAAAGGTCAAACTGACAGCAAATGGATGCTGCCAATCTTCTTTTCCTATCACTGCAGATGCCAGAGGCTCTCTTTTCTTCTACAGTCAATCACAGGACAGTTCACAGCGGTAGATCCCCATGAATTCACATGGTTTGACCTCACTCTTGATTCGAAGAGTCCTGCAGGCGCTGAGTCCCGTGTACCACGCTTGTCTTACCAGCCATGCGACTGCAGCAATCTCCCATCCTCATCCTCCGACGAGGCCGGCCATATCAGAACTCCTCCGTGCCCCGCAGTAGATTGTCCTCTGCAATTATCTACAAAGGACCAGCTATGGAAAGGTCACAATATTTGAATCTCTGCTTGGTTGAAGGGAAAAAAAAGAAACACAGGTAGAAATGTAGGCTAAATGGAAACAGAAGAAAATAAACAGTACAATTGATTTATGGAATGCCTACGCATTGAAATGTGGTGGAACAGTGTTTTATCCTGGAACCTGTGATTGCCAATGAATCGACTCCCCGCGATTCGCAAATGGGGGTTATCAAATGGCATTTAACTTCTGTTTAAAGTAGATGGCGGTGGTGTTTGTTTATTAAATTTAGGTCACATGATGCGGGAGGAGCACTCCCCTGCTACTTTGTGTTTTCTGTCCTCTGTTTAGCCTTCGACAATCGGTGCCAACTAGAAGCTTGTGTGAGAATCCAGTCTCTGGCTGAGACAGCAGAGTCCATGCACTGGTGTGGGTGAGAACACACTGCTAACATAATCAAAAAATAAAAAAAAAGTAAGGCAACCAGTTGTAAAGCATTTTTAAGGTTGCTCAACTTTAAAGTTCCGGTGGTTGCACAAACTCATTTAAAAAAAAAAAGAAAGAAAAAGAAAAATGTGAAGTTGAGCCAACTCAAATATGCTTTGCAGCTGGTTGCCTTACTTTTTATGCTGGATTAACTTTTTTTTGTTGTTGTTGTTCATGACACCAACCATAGTTAGACATTTCTGATAATTTCCACCAATGTAATCTGGATGGGTTCACAAAGTTACTTGTTGAAAGAGAAGCACAACTTCAACTAATTGTTGTGTCATCAGACAATATTCACTATATCTTCTGCCTACAATGTTTTATAATATTATGCAATGTTTAGAAGTTGTCATGATTGAATTGGTTGTTCTAATAAACCAGCGTAAAAACTGTTGAAACAGATAATAGAAACTATTTTTTTTTCCCCATCTAATTATACCCACCGGTTGCAAAAGGTTGTAAATAGCATTTTCAGACAGAAAGATTTTTAACATTTCTTAAAAGTTTTTTTTTTTTTTTAAATTGATTTCTTAGTTAACAAAGAGAATTATGCATTTAACACTTTTAATCATATCCCAAAAATATTTTAAGCCTGTTTTGATGGCACTATGGATATTCCGTGGTGGAACCATAATGTAGTATATTAATTTTTCTTAAGTTCAATTTGTAATAGTTGGAAATTAAGGCAAACATACTGAAGACGTCATCCTTGATAATTTCTAAATCATTAAGGTAAGGATAGAGGCCTGAGATATTATTACTTCTCCTTATCTTTGCAAATGCAGAAATGACAAGCGTAACAAAGAGGCACGACTGCCTTAGAATCAGAAAACACAGGCACTGTGAAACTGAAGGCCAGCCTTTGCCTTTCTAGTGCGCTTCTTTCATCGTTTAGCAGCACAGTGAGTGGACTGAATGGATCTCTGAAATCCACTGAAATCTGAGGCATTCTCTTTTTGTTGAAATGGCCTGTGCTCTATGTCAAATAAAGTGCTCAGTAAGGACAAGTAATTATGGCCTGGTTTTAGCAGAGTCTCAGCAGAGACCAAAGATGGTGACGGTCACCTGTTCTGCTTCACTTTCCACCTACTTGTCGCCTCAGCATGGGGCCACAGCACCTATTTCCTCTGCTAATGAGGATGAAGTGGTGAGCGACTGGAACAAGAACTCATGGGCCTTGTTTCCACCCCCTCAGCTTTTATTATATATGTATATTTTATTTTCATGCTTTTCCTCAGTTTTTTTTTTTTTTACACTTTTTAATTTCTGTATGCGATATAATGTTGGTGTTCCCATATTGCTGGCTCACAGCCTGGGACTCAATTATGTCCATCCTGTTTCCTTAAAATGTAACCCGGAAGTTGTTGTTTCAACTAATGCCAGACAGCTGGGTCATTATCCTCTTGACTAATCATTTGTGTATGCAAATCAGACAGTCTGTTCTTCTCTGGACAGAAAAAGCAATTAGACCAGCAAGAAGAAAAATTCCTTTGAAGCAATTTTACTGAATTGGTTATTTATTTTCTTATTATTTTCAGTCAAGGTATTCCAGCATAGTTTACTTTTGTCATAAATAACATTGCATATTTTCAATCCAAAAATTTAAAAAAAAAAAACAAATCTGCTGGGTTGTAATAGTTCAGATTCTTTTGAGAATATATGTTGAGTGACCCTCCGATTCTGATTTAATCTGCAAAGCAACTATTGTTTTATCTATTAGATTTCTTTTAGTTTGAACTAATATGTAAATTTTTGGCCTGATAAATATGGGGAATTTTTGGGGAATTAAAGAGTCAAACTCGTGTAGATTTTGTCAAGAAGAGGTTGAGTGGGCGGATCATTAATTTTGGTGCTGCCTGTGTGAGGCTGTGTTCTGGACCAGGGTTCTGGAGTGAAGAGTGGTTTTCTTCATATTGCAATCAGTTCACCTACACTAATTTACACCAAGCTGTTGGGCAATCTAAGCAGCGGCACCCAAAAAAAATAGTTAACATTGAACTCTGTCTGTGTGGTTTCATATTGCTGTTGAAATGTGTGATTCGAGGTATCAGTTTTGAAATATAGGAAGTTATGTCAGTTATGTCTCAATCATAGACTGTGTGCAGAAATGCATGAGAGTTCATCTGTGTGTTTACAGAATAAAATCTTAATCTGGCCCTATTTATACTTCTGTAAACAGCTTAAAGACTTTATAATTATATGTATTTTTTCCATTGGGGGAAAAAAAATATTGCTAGACCTTAAAGCCAAATATTTTCCCTTCAATCTATGGGCAGGATTGTCAGAGTGACAGGTCCACAAGGCTACACCTTCACATTTTACCCAGTGGTATGAATTCTCTCTTCTGAATGTATAAAACAAATCAGTGTGCTGCATCTACAGTAGTTGATTTCTTGCTCAAAGACCGATAATTGCTGTTCTGGAACTTTGTTTGGCCTTTAAACACTGTTGGCAGCTCGATTGTGGTTATCGATCAAACCATTTCACAATTAGTATCTGCAGGGGTCATTTGGAACAAAACAAAACAGGAAAAAGAAAATGTGAGAAATGTTCCTTGGAGCTTGAGTAAGCAAGGCCTCCTTGGAGCTGAGAGTGGCCTGTGCTTATTGAAATGATGCTGGTTGATGATCAGTCTTTATACTACAGAGAAACAAATGCTGTTTTACCATAATATCTTTGCTGTAAATAATCAATTGGCTTCTACCCCCACTCTGATTGTCCCCTCTACAGTGAACAAGCACAAGCCATGGATTGAGACATCGTACCATGGAGTCATATCTGAGAACACAGACACTGTCCTGTTAGACCCTCCTCTGGTGGCCCTTGACAAGGATGCGCCGGTACCCTTTGCAGGTAAGCCTCATGGGTGTCTGATCGAGCAAGCCAGGGAAAAGGAGAGGAATATATAATCAGGAACTGAGAGACCTGCAGCCACCTTCTGCTTCATGTGACAGAGCAGTTCACGGCCCAGGCTGTCATGATTGGTCGCCTTTCGCTAGCTTTAAAGGATGCAGCTGATTGATTGGCTCCCTTCCGCTTGCATTTAGTAGAATTTGTTGTTTGTTCCTCTGCGCAACATTTCCTCAGGTTGTGTGAAATACCGTAGTTGGCATTTGAAATTCAGCTGTGAGAACACACCGCGTCTGACTTTGCTCTCTGCTTAAAACTGCATCTGTATAAGAACATGGCTGTGCTTGTTTGTTTGTTTTTCTTTCTCATTGACGCTGTCAGGCATGTCTACACGGTTGCCAGAGGCTGTGCTGCTGTCAATACTGATTGAAAGGTTACATAAAGTATGATGAAATGACCGAGAGGCTGGTGCGAGCCAGCCAGGAGGAGAAGGCTAGACTTTTGGCCACTCAGCATTTGGCCTGGGACGTTGGGGATCTCGCTACTCCGTCCCTACTGTTGATTGGCCACTGGATACATTTAGGTCATTGACTGCTCACTGGAGGAGCAACTCCACTGTTTAATTTGAGATTACCTTTGGATCTCTATCTTGTGAGTTTCTGGATGCGAATTGTCCATACAGCAGCTTGGATTTTTATAATGGTAATTCAGTAAGAATGCAGTGGGGTGAAACCTGCTAGGTAATTAAACTGAGTTATTTTTACTGAATGGCTTGTCATCCAAACAACGAGCCTGTACACAGATAGCCATTACACCTCATTAATTAAAATGGCAAGAATTGATCCCTGTAACAGCCATAAAATACTCAGGCTTGCCTGCTAATTTGTACTTTGCAACCTAATGTATTGTACACCATCCTAAAACACAGTGAGCATAAATATTAGATTAAAATAAGATAATACTGTCAATCAGAAAGGCAGTTGGCCTTACCAGGCCATAAAACATATGCCATAATGGATGAAAACACAAATAAGCATAATAAACATGGTATTTTTTATGTAATTAAATTTCCTAATGCTGGTGTTATCGGAAAAAAGAATATGGATTATGGATAAGAGCATTCTAATAGTCCTAGCTGGGTGATCATAAAACAAATATATTACTGAGCAGAATGCCAGATAAGATGCAGGATCACCAAAGTACAGTACCGCAGAAGTGAAGATGAGAAACATCTCTTGCAATGTCACCAACACTATTCATTACCTTGCTCAACATAAGCAGCAGTTGATGGGACAAGAAAAGATGGTCTGATGACATTCAGTAGCACACGAAAAGAGAACTTTCTGACAACATAATGCAGGTGAAGGACTCAGGCAGGACTATAAACATTGATAAAAAAAACCTGGTGGGACCATGCCTTCGAAATGATTCAAACTAGGGAGGAGATGGATAAGACGTGGCTGACCTTGTGACTGCAGAAGGGAGCAGAAAATGTGATGGTAAATCTTCATTAAATACACAAGAAGCCACAGCTATGGACCACCAAAATTATTTAAATTAGAAGAAAAATGAAAAAAATGCCTTTTTTATACGAAGGACTACCTTACTGCTGATCTTATCTTGCATTCTTTTGTACAATATCTTAATATTATATAAAAGAGCAAGGACAGACATGACATAAATATGTCTGAAACCATCTAATTGAATAGGAGTTTGTAATACAACCTGAATTCCACAAAAATTGAGACAGCACGTAAAATACAAATAAAAACAGAATTAAGTGATTTGTTAATTTTCTCTTCCCTACATTAAGTTGAAGCAGCATTAAAAAAAAAAAAAAAAAAAAATTTTAAAAATTCCATGCTGCTGTGATTCTTGTAAATATTTGCAAATTCTGAATTGGATGCCTGAAATTTGCTTCAAAACAACTGGAACAGACAACTGGGAAGACTGGGAACCTTGTTGTACCTTCGGTAAAAAAAAAAAACAAAAAAAAAACTGAACATTCCACTGGTGTTAACAAGTGAGGTGATAACAAGTAATTCACTTACGGTATGATTGGGTATAAAATAGGTTGTCACAAAAGGAGAGGTAATTTACCTGCAAAATGATTTAAGATTCACCACTTTCCCAAAAACCTATGTTATTAAATAGTCAAGCAGTGTTAAGAACAATGTTTCTCAACACGGAATTGGGCAGAATCTTGTGATATCACCCTCAAAGTGCCACAATATTTTGAAAAGATTCCGAGAAGCTGGAGAAACTGCCCACGCATGAAACATGAGGCCAAATACCAATATTGGAAGCGCGGGACCTTCGAGCCCTCCGATGGTGCTGCATTAAGAAGCAGCGTGCCTCTGTAATGGACAGAACAAAATGGGCTGATAAACACCTCAGAAGACCTGTGTCAGTGGACACAGTTTTTTTGGCATCAAGTTGATGAGTACAAACATAACTTATTTTTCTTCATACTTTTTTTTTAAAATTGAATACAGATTAAAAGGAATTTTGGTCACACTTTATATGAGATGTTGCTCATAAAGGCTTTATAAAGCATGTATAATGCCTTCATAAATGAGACATAAACAAATTTTATGCTTTGTAAAGGGTGAAATGACACATCCTTATTCAGCATGTGATAACAGATGTGATATAACTGACAATGTCACTTAGCTAGTGGCTACATGCTATAAAGGGTCACATTGTCAGCTAATGCTGCGTTCGATTTGTGCTGGGAAGTTGGGATTTCCGAGCTCCCAGGTGGAAATTTCAATTTGAACGCACTCTGAAGTCGGATTTCCAACTCAGAAAGTCGGCGATTCCTCACCTACCCAAAGCTTCGAGTTCCGAGTTCAAGATGGCTGCACCGTAAATCAACTGTAAGCGAAAGCTGTAATAACAAACGGTATATTTGCAATTCTGCGTTATGCGCATTTCATTAAATCAGTCGCACACACAGTACTGAACAATGTTTATCCGTGGACGTATTGCTATGGTATTTGCACGCAAAAAATACAGAGTAATGCGTTGTTATCAACTTGTATTGCTAACAATAGCTATTAAAGGCTGTCCTGGCTGGAGGACACCCCACTGACCTCAAGTCAGTTTTCCGACTGACTTAATAAAACGCAGTCAGCTCAGGTATGACATTATTCCCAGGCCCGACTTCCAACTTCCGAGCCAAATTGAACACAGCATAAGTGACATTGTTATCGTCACATCTGGCATCACATGCTGAATAAGGATGTGTTATTTCACCCTTTACAAAGCATGACATTTGCTTATGTATGATCTATGAAGACATGATGAATCATTTATGAAGGCATTATACATGTTATATAAAGCCTTTATGAGCAACACTTCATCGATAGTGTGACCAGAATTTCCAAATGACTACTCTCTGTTTTTATCTACATTTAGTTTAATTTACATTCTTGTTGCCCCAGTTATTTTCAGATTGAAGAATCACAATAAATAAAAGCTGGTTGTCGAATTCCAGCAACTGTGGGCCCCTTGGAAATTATCCAGATTTAACTAAATTTGAGTGCAGTATGTTCATAGCCAGCAGAAAATTGGATCTTTGTGTGCAGCTTAAGTTCCTCTTGTATCCTCTTGTAGTCATTGTCTTTGCAAGCTGGCAGTATTGCTTCACTTTTCTAGACATTTTGTGTGAAAGACACAATGTGCATCTTGTATCCATACTATCACAAAGTACTTCAGCTGGGGAGAGTCCCTCTGTGCATCTATTTCATATGCCATTATTCAGAGACAGTTTTGTTGATTATATGGCTGTTTCTTGGATTATGAATAAGGGAGCAACTCATAATAACCTCATCAATATAATGGTTATGGTCTGTCAAACCCAATATGCACCGATGAGCCAAAACATTATGGCCATCTGCTTAATATGCTGTTGGTCCTCTGCATGCTGCCAAAACAGGTCTGTAAAATTGACGCCCACACGAATACCCAGGCCCAGGGTTTCCCAGCAGAACGTTTCCTGAGCATCACACTCCCAACGCTAGCTTGTGTTTTTACTGCAGTGCATCCTGCTGCCATCTCTTCTTAAAGGGGACCTATTATGCTACATTTCCAAATTTATATTTTGATCTTGGACTCCCCTAGAGTACTCCTGATCGTTCAAAGTCCAAAAAAGGGTCCTTATTTAGCTCATACTGCCATCCTCAAAAAACCTTATTGTAGTCCATTGTAGCCTCTGCCGGAAACGCCCCGTTGGGGCGGCTCTTCCGTTATGGCCCCCACTCCCCGTAGGCCTATTTTCTTCTTACTGGCCAGTTCTGTGCAGGGCGGATCTGGGCGGACGAGGCAGCAGAATGCAGTTTTCCGGGTCCCCCTCCCTAGAATGAAACTGAGACGCGTGTGCCATATGAGAAGGGATCGACGGGCAAATTCCGCAATCAAACGCAGTACATGTGTATAGATCTAATGAAATGAACTTGTTCTAATAAACGCAACGGCGAAAGTGGAGGACGCAGTGTGAAAGTCTGGCAGCTCAAGCTCGAATTTGCTGTCTACCTACGGTTACTATGGTGAATACACCAGTGTTTCTACTTTATAGCTAGGATTAAGAGAAAGCTAGAATCCACCCCATAGAGACACGTTTGTAGAACGGGTCGACATACCCAAGTGTAGACCGGAGACCGTAGAAATCCGGTGGGTCTGAGTTTAGAGGGAAACATGGACAGTGAGGAGCAGCAAAAAGTGGACCAACAACTTATGGACTGCTTCGGTGTGCATTATAAGGACCTGCTGGTCCGTGTGCATAACAGTGGTGTGTTGTTAGCATGGAGTAACGAACAGCTTCTGCGCTGGTATATGACGAACGGGCGAAAGCTCCAGGCTAAACGGCCTTTTCGGAAATTGCCCATGGTAATGGTTTACTTATAGCGTCGGCATGACCAGCGTTTACTCGCGGAAAATGGGCGCGATAAGCGCTTTTCACGACGCCGCGAAAAAAAAAAAATTTTTACGACAGATTGCATTCAAAGTCAATGCATTGTCTTTGCATTGACTTTGAATGTAATCTGTCGCGCAAAAAATTTGTTTCGCGTCCGGTGTGAAAGCGGCTTGACGCGCCCATAAAGCGTGTATTTGCGTCTTTGCATTGACTTTGAATGTAATCTGTCACGCAAAAAATTTGTTTCGCATCCGGTGTGAAAGCAGCTTTATGGATAGTACACGGCAGCTAGAGAGAGCTCGGTTATGTTATGAACATAATACAGGTTTTACAGACCGTAAGTTCCGTTAGCGTGGACAAGTTGCTTATGTGGAGCTAGTGAATCGATCACCTCTACAGGAAAGAATTTCCCATTTAATCTCCGCCTTCTTCGGCTTTTTATTAGCCACAACAATTTCTAAAGGGGGATGAAATTATGTCACAGTAGTGCAGAGAAATCGTTTGTTATACCAGACACGTTAGAGCTTCTGCGTTTCGCGATGGCTTTCACGGTAGCATCAGAGACCTAGCCCAGATATCTGTGAAGTATCCGGCTGATTCCGGTCATGGATAAGTGAAGCGATCACAAGCAGGCGTAAACAAACCCAAACAGGTATTCCAAGCTCTGCAAAACCTATGTCTGGTCTAACTGCAGCCTTTTCAGCCCAACTTTGCGGACACATACAGCACCTCTCTGGTTAGCTTCAACTGTAGTGGCTACAATCGGGCAACATTATGATAAAACTTCCACATTGATGCTTACCGAAGTAACACAAGCGTACCGATCAGAATTACTGCATATAAGTTAACCAGGAACATTTTTAATTATCACGGCACACAAACTAACATGCAGTAGCTGATAACCAAGCATTTAAAACAACCACAGAGACAAACCCTTGCAATACAGGTTTTACAGACAGCAAGTTCCGTTAACGTGGACAGTTGTACCAAGCATCCAAATTACAAACAAGTATAAAAAGTTAGCTTCAAATGAGGTTTATGTTCACACACCTTCTGTAGAATTTCCCCTGATATTACTCTTGCATATTTAGGACACAAACATTAGCAACGATAACTTGGCATCGTTAGCTGCAGTGCTACAGCCACAATCAACTGGCTATCACGTCAGGTTGGCTTATGCAGTAAAAGCAACTTACAGCTTCTGCATCTGTGAGTCAGGGACAGTCGCGACTGATCCAGGCTTTATCTTCAGATATTTTACAAAGCCTGTGTTTGAGGCCAGTTGTTAGTGCTAACTATCGTTAGCAGTCCTGCTAGTCACCCATAACACGTTAGCTTCACTTACATTATTTGCTGTTATATCTTTACTTACAGCTTGTGGCTCCGAGCGCTTGATCGATGCAACTGCTTCAGGTTCGAGAAGCAGCTGAAACGCTTATCCTGCGTCGAATTATCCTTTATTGACAAAACTGTCTTTGGTGAAATGCTGAGCACAAACAGCTAATGTTCCCTTTAGCTATGGGTATTTGCTGCCAGCAAACAAAAAAAGCTACCCACTGATTTCTGGTGGCATCGTCTTTTGGAAGAGAAATAGGTGCTTTTCTTTGTGTTCAAAAGTAAATGGACAAGCAGCTTTGGGAGAGATACTGACAAAACTGCACCTCAAATGATCTGCGGTTCTTCTTTTGTATTTTCAAAAGTGTAGACGCAACTAAGGCATAGTATGATCTGCCGTTGTTAGTGCCTGCTTGATTAGTTTCCGGTGTGGGTAGGTCCAGCGCCGTGATTTGCTCTGGTTAGGTCTGTATTTATTGGACGGCACAACCTGACGTCAGGTTTTGCCCAGATCTCGTGAAGATCTCGGGATGAGCTGTTCAGAGAGGAAATCACGTTCACAAAATCACATTCTTGGATTACGGCAAAACCCCTGTATCTGATGTTTAGAAACTTTTCAGAGGTTGAGTATGGACATTCACCATTATAACATTACCTATATGTATTAGAAGAAGGATCAGCATAATTGGTCCTCTTTAAGTTAAACAGTACACACGTACCCTGACCCTATGCACAATATGCAAAATAAAACAGGAGTCAGTGGACCAGACAACCCACTTTCATTGCTCCAAGGTCCAGTTCTGATGCTTACATGCCCATTGTAAACATTTCTGATGGTGAATCGGAGTTTGCCCAGACACTCTGTCTGTTCTGCTACAAAACAGATACTCAGCGGGGTGTGATGCATTGTGTGTTGTGACTCATTCCTCCAATTCTTAAGACTTGTGCCACAGTTGCCCTTCAGTTGGATTGGACCAGAGGCACTAACCTTTATTGTTGTCATATTGTGCTTTCTCCCAGTCTTCACAATCACCACACTTACCTAGGATTAGAACAGTAATATTGAAAACCTCAAACATGTTTTCTGTGTGTATTTTTGGACCAACAGTGCCCCAGGGGCCGATGGACTATTGGCATCGTCCAACATCCGCCGTCCGTTTGTCGTATGTCTGTCATCGTTGCAGTCTTTGTTAGTGTCGTCGTCGTCATTAGCAATTTTTCAAGAATTTTCTATAAAACAGTCAGCCAGAATTATTCGATATTTGTAATGGAGCATCCTTGTGACAAGGTCATGTTTGTACTAAATATGTGAAAATATTCATCTTTGATTTTTTGAAATACATTTTTGACATTTTGAATTCTCTCATGTACTCAATACAGTATTTGGCATATTTCAATGGGTTATTACATGGAAACAATTAGAGATATCGATGTGATCAACAGACAGGAAGTTATATAAGGGCGTTCATTTGATATCATGACCTTTGACCTCGAGTGATCTTGAAATGTCAAGCCAAGGTCACTTCCTTCAAATTTTCAAAAGCAAATTTCTTCTCCTAAATGGCCAGCCAGAATGACTTGATTCATGTTAGGGAGCATCCTTTTGACAAGGTCTACCAAACTTGTTCAAAGAATTTGAAAATATTGATTTGATTTTTTTAATGACTTTTGGAAAATTTGAATTCTTCCATATTCTCAATATTGGCCATATTTCAATGGGCTATAACATGTAAACAATTGGAGATATTGATATAATTACTATTGACAACAGACAGGACCTTGAGTGACCATGAAGGTAAAAACCCTAGGCCACTTTAGTGGACATTTTCAAAAATCCTCTTATCTGAAACCGTCAGCCAGAAAGACTTGATATTTGTTATAGTGTCACAGAGACAAACTTTACCAAGATTGTTCAATGAATATGAAGATGTAATTTGAAATTTATTAATGGATAGCCCCTTGAGATGAACCATCTCATTATCAAGGGGGTCCAACACAAAACTTTTATTCCAATACACAAACATACACATGCAACACAAAATACAGTACATTACATACATTAGACTCTCATTTACCACCCACCCATTCGTCATTCCCATAAGCCCACAACATCCGCATTTAGTACAGAGGAGTTGGAAACAGTAAGTTGACGTTGATAGAAATGATTGCTACAGAAAAAAGAAAAAAGAAAAAAATTATTAATGAATAGATTAGAAATATATTTTAAAGAAGAAGACAATGATGCTGAACTATTGACAAGGTAATAGCGTAACAGAGTAGTAGAAGCCTAGAGATATTTATCGTGGAAAGACATTACCATTAAAAACAGCAACATGGTGTTTTAAAGGAGCACTATGGTGCGGCAAAAAGTAGCTCTAATATCCCAAAGGACACCTCGAACAATGCAAATCCACTTGTGTCCGCCTTGGCAGGGGACGCGTGTAGCAGACACAATTGATATTGAAAATCTATTGTGCTGCGCCATTCTATTCATTTTACCGCGCCATTGCCCAAGATCGAAAACGAAACTATGACGTATACCGGCACCTTGATTCAGCAGCCACTGTTTCCACTACCACTGTTTCCACTAAACAGTGATCCATTTTCCTAAATTGAGAAAAAAACTTCATTTTTAACAGAAAACGCATAGCTGAGATTTTCCATAAAAATATCGATCAATAACACCAAAACTGTTCCACAATCATACAGTCTCTACGAATCCCTGCTGCACCTGTGTAGCGGGGGAGGGGGGGGTACGAAACTCAAAAGGAACTCATTTCCATCGCAGCTTTCGTGGCCGTGTGGCGCACACGCAGGCAACCTCAAAATATTTAACGTTAGTTCTACAGGAAGAGATGACAATTAAGACGACCGAGATGCCACTTTTTAACATACCATTCGACATCTTTCAGTTGCGTCAAGTCGACAGCTATACCAGAAGGCTGGTTAGGGCCAGCGGCGGCTTGGTCACTGTCACTCTTGGTGTTTTCGTCGTCAGCGTCTGACGCATACGGCTTGTACAAATACAGTAAGTTTCTCACCGTTTCCTCCATGCTCACTTTTCCATCGGTGTCTGAATTATCCATTTCATACAAACTTTCTGACGCTGACAAAACCAAACTTTATTTGCCGCTCCAGCTAACTGTCATAGTCACCAATGGTTCGTGTTGCCACGGAGTTCTCACTATGATGCCGTTTCAAATAGTTGCGCTGTCCTGCGGTTAAGAGGTTGAAGCTCGGCTACTTAATTTTAAAATTAAAATTCTACCATTCTGAATTACCTTTTTGATATTCTTTTGTTGTCTTTGCAATATCTTTGTGCTATTGTTTACGATTGAATACGGTGGCCAAGGTGCCGGTTGACGTCATACTCGCGGGGAAACTTGCGCGCTCTCGTTGGTGCGCGTGCCAATTATGGCGGCTTACACATGCGTGATAATTAGGCACCTGGGGCACTTTGGACTGCAATTACTCATTTATTAGCGTACTGCTGAAAATTATAGTGGCTGAGTAGGGTTCACAAGGGTTCAGAATAACACAATAGGCCATTTGTGTGCGATGTCATACCCAACCATACGATGTTATACCTTTAAGTATAGGCAACAATGAGCTTTTGAAAAGATGAAATTAGGTGGTTGTTCTTATATTAGATGGTAAATTGTTCCAGTCTGATGGGGCTTTGAATTTGAATTCACGTCTGCCAATTTCTTTGTTAGTTTGAGGAACAAAAAAGAAAGGTTGCTGGATGTGTCTCAGGGAGTCAGAGGATATATAAGGTATTAAGTATTGTTTTAGGTATGGTGGATAATTAGAGTGAATACATTTGAAAATGAATTGGAGCCAATGATAGTGTCTTTGAATATTGAGAGGTAACCAGTTCAAAGTTTCGTACATGGAGCAGTGATGAGTACGATAGGGACACCTTAAAATGAATCTACAAAGACTGTTGTAAATAACATTGAGCGGTTGAAGATACCTGTCGAAAGAATTCTGGTAAACAATGTCAGCATAGTCCAATTTAGGTAATAACAATTGTGTGGTAATTCTTTTCCGTATTTGAAAAGTAAAACAATTGATGGAGCTATGCAATATACAAAGATTGCGGCTTAATTTATTAACAATGGAGTCGATGTGTTGTCTAAAGGAAAGCACTGGATCAATCCAAAGGCCCAGGTATTTGAAAGAGCTCACCTGTTCAAGGGGTGAGCCATCATTCAAAGAAATATTTAACACATGACAGTAGCCAAGAACTGACCTGGTACCGAATAACATGCTGTAGGACTTTTTTTGTTCAGCAGTAGTTTGTTGGTGGAGAACCATTTCTGAACAGCGGCAAACTCATGTTGTAGGGATTTCTCTATTACAGTTCTGCTGGCACTAGATGTGTACATTACAGTGTCATCAGCATATAAGTGCACTTGGCATGCTGAACAGGTTTTGGACAAATCATTGATAAAAACAGAAAAGGGGAGCGGTCCTAAGGAGGAGCCCTGAGGTTCTCCTTTCTCAACGGTTAGATAGTCAGATTGACTTCCATTAAGACGGACACATTGGCGTCTCCTGTGGAGATAAGCATTGAACCAGAGCAAAGAGTGCTGGGAGATACCAATGGGGTGAAGTTTGTCAAGAAATACGTAATGATCAACAATATCAAAAGCTTTGTATAGGTCAAGAAATATAGCACCAGCGAGTTTGCCATTTTCAGAGGCAGTGAACACATCATTTGTGAATTTCTGAAGAGCTGTAGTTGTTGAAAAATTGGGTCTTAAGCCAGACTGGCGTGGAAGCAAAATATCATTATCAGTAACATATTCTGATAATTGATTGAATATTATTTTCTCAAAAATTTTTGCTATGGAATTGATGATTGATTTTGGACAATGATTGTTAATGTCCTCGGGGTCTCCTGCCTTATGGAGAGGTGTAACTGGGACACTCTTCCAGGCTTAGGGGAGGGCAGAAGTTGCTAAGGAGAGGTTGAATAAGTCGCAAAGGGGGTACATCAAGATATGAGCAGCTAGCTTAATAAATTTTGTTTCAATGCTGTCTGGCCCTGATCCGCAGTCATCTTTTAATTGAGTAGTAGTATTTTTACTTGACCTATTGATAATTTTATTCATACTTTTCCAAAACTGTTTAGGTTTATGTATGTTTTCAGTAAAGTGCCTTTTATAGAGGTCAGATTTAGCATTACGCCTTTTCGTCTTGCATTGGTTCCTTAAAGATCTATATTTTTCCCAGTCAGCAGGATCCTTTGTTTTCCTAAAAGTCTTCCAGATTTTGTCTCTTTGGTTAAAAAGGTGGATTAGATCAGAGCTGATCCAGGGCAGGTGAATGCCCTTGACCCTAATTTCCCTCCAGGGGGCATGTTTGTCAATGATTATAGTGATTTCTGAATAAAAGTAATTCCAAGCATCTTCAACATTTGGAATGAGTTGAAACCTGCTCCAGTTTATTGATATCAGGTCATGTATAAAGTTGTCAACATGAATATTCTTACTTTGTCTAAATCTAATGTGTTTTTGTGGAAGACTAATAGTTTTAGTCTTCCATATACAGAAAATGGCAGAGTGATCACTGAAGCAGTCGGATTGAACACCAGATTTTATGATTCTGTCAGGGTGTGTGACAAGGATCCAATCTAGTAATGACTTAGATGTAGCATGGACGCCGGTAGGCTCACTAATCAACTGGGTGAAGTTTATAGTTTTGAACGGGTTTTTATCAGTTGTTGAGGAGCAGTCGAGCCAATTGCTGTTAAAATCACCGAGAATAATCATTTCACCCCGGTTTTCAAGTGAGGTAAGAGGAGATATTATGCATGCTTTTTGAATTTTTAAAAAAATTTTTAAAATTATTTCTGTTTTTGTCTACTTCTTTGCCATGTTCATAGTTACCATATCTTACATTCCTTCAGTTGGAAAATGGTGCCATAGACTTATAAAGTCTCTGTAATTTATCACATGGAAATGTTTGCACATCTTGACATTTTTACCCATAGCATTTTCAAAGTTCCCATAAACTTTCTATCTTTGGCCATTGGACTGTAGTACCCTCGATCCTATTTTTATCTTTCTCTGAAATTGAACCAGTAATTCAAACATAGCTAATTTTATACAATGTCAGAAGGCTAACCTGATTGGAACTACTTCATCTGTGCACAGCTACAGGAACACCATTGGATTGCCCTTTAACCATTTGCACATGAATATTCAAGAGAGCCGAGGCATAAGCTTAAGTAATGTTTCTTGTTAACATATATCGACAAAACCTAGGCTAATTAAGGTGTTAATTTATATCGATATTGCTTAAATAAAATGCACTATTGTTGGGAATTTCAAAGCAAAGTCAAGTGAACTGCGTGGAAAAAATGGAAATATGTTTATGTATGGGTCAAAAATGGTAAGACCTGTTTTAGACCCCAAGTAGGTGTACAGTGGGGCTGCTTTTGATCTAGATGGAAACGGGTGGTGACCTCCTGTTTAGCCTTATTTTCATGACAGATACTCAAATGCTTCTGGGTAATTTCCAATTCTCAATGATGAGGATAGATAGATAGACAGATAGATAGATAGATAGATAGATAGATAGATAGATAGATAGATAGATAGATGAATGAATGAATGAAACGGATGACCTACACTACAGGCCAAAAGTTTGGGGCCACCCTCAGATTTTTACAAAAATCACACATCAACTGTTATTTCCTTATTTTTTGCACATTAAATGACTTCAGTGCATAAAATATAGGAAGCCAATAGGTTTTGGGCAAATTCCAGACCTCAGACCACATTTTAAAGCGGTCTTGACTGATTGATCATGGACTGTAATGTTTTATAATGAGTTTCAATGCCTTTGTGTTAACATTTTTCACATCCTAGTGAAATAAAATCATGTTATGTAACAAGAAGGCATGCTGTATAAATGCCTTCCCCAAAACCAAGGGGTCACATTGCACTTGGTGCACCATTAAAAATCTGAGGGTGGCCCCAAACTTTTGGCCTGTAGTGTAGACTCTAGCTACCTCACAGGTAGCCTGAGTAATTAATGCCATTTGTGACCCGTATTGCACTGATGAATAAAGCATGATTCATGAGAATCATTTAACCCTTCTTATGCTGAATAAATTGATGCTATTTGTATCACGTTAAACATATGTACATTCCTTCAGTAACATTATCAGAAATGTTGTATTATCATTTTGATCAATTCTGTGAGTAACAGGCACGCCAGAATGATTGGTAGAGGTATTAATTAAGTGTACTATAACATGTGGCTTAAAAATGGTTGAAGGGTATGATATGAAAAGTAGGGGAGGACACAAAAAACCAGCATTTTCACACGACCAAAATTTATTAAACATAAAACTCCAGAAAACCATACAGGTCTGCCAGTGAGATGAAGTAAAGGAGTTGGCAGGCAGATAAATTAATATTAAAAATAATAATTTTGTCATTCTCTTCTACCTCCCTTGGCCTTCCAGTCCAGTCTGAAAAACATACTCAGTTTGAGCACTGCTTTCAATCTTGGCTTTGTTTTGTTTGCAGAAAGTGACTCGTGTCCCCTTGGCACCACAGTAATTACAATGAGAAACACGTGATTGCTAAGTGCCTATTGTTTCTGCCTGCTTTCATGTAAACCAACAGTGAACCCAAAGTGTATGCCAAAAGCTTGAGCAAGCACTTCAAGATGACTTGTCATTTCTGGGAAGGAAATCTCCGAGGGGAAGAGTGTCAGTCTGCTTGTATGCACAAAGTGTCCTCAATCAAATTACTTTGAAGGATGACTGATATACTCAACAAGACATAACGGATATTGAATATTTATTATCCAGACTGTAGTTGTGCCAGATGTATCTACTGTATATCAATCCAAATATCCCAATCTATTCCTCCCATAGTCTTGTTACAAAACCCAGAGCCCTGCTCTGAGATATAATCAACTTTTCCAGAATTATTATAGTCATCATTCCTTTTTCAAAACTGTATTTTTAACACTAATGCAGACAAAATCTTTACCAAATTGCTGAGCATTTTATTCAATGAAGATTTTTAATGAGTTTTTAATCCCAGAATTTTATTAAGGCAATGTGCTGATGCTTCCCATGGACAAGACAATTAGATATTAATCATTTGCAGACCACATTGCCTGTGTAACCTTAATATACGTTTTAACCACTTACCAATCCATTTAGTGGGCTGCCTGACTGAAGTTAACTCGATATGTTCACCCATGCGATTGTGGCAAGCAATGTAATATGGTGGGGCACGAACCGATTACGCCACCCCTGGATTTTACCGAAGGGAATATTTACCTCTGACAAACACCAATAGCCCAAAGGCACCCAGGTTCCTAGTAACAAGTCAGAGATGTGGTTCCATCAAAAAAATCTTTTATTACAACAATTTTAAAAGACGAAAAGTCACAGCCAAACAGAATGGAGATAGAAGCTTGAGCTTACTGGTGGGAAGGCGAACTAAAAAAAAAAAAAAACTGCAGCACACCCAAAATAATAAGTGCTCACACCCCTGCACACTGAAGTGAAAAATCCCAAATACACACAGCACACAAGAAGAGGAAAACCACCACCAAGGAAAGCCAGCCCCGCCACCTTAGTCTCACAGCTTCTGGGAACAAAGAAAGAAAGGAGTTAGTGGGGCAAAGAATATAAACAATAAAACTTCACAATGACCATAAACTGGTGGCCCAAATGCTGAAACAATAAGCACTGGTTATCAGCTGCTATTACAAAGGGCCTCCTACCAGTGATGTAACCAAAGAGTAAAATAAGATTTAATTGGCAGCAGATCAAAATGCTAAAACACTCATCAGCAGCTGCATATATATGGCCTCCAGCCAATGATGTAACCAAACTACAAACAAAATTGCAGCACATCAAAAGCTGAGAACACTGGTTATCTGCAGCAGTTACAAATGGCATCCTGCCAGTGCAACAAAATAAAAATGAAAACAAAAAAACACATACAATTAATCAATGAATACTCAACAAAATACAACTCATAATAAAATAATATAAACCAAACAAACCCCACTTTCCCCCTTCCCGAATACACGGCAACCCAAACAAAACAAAAGGAATGAACTGAAAAGCCCACAAACAAACAAACAAACAAATGAAAAAAACAATACAATTATTGAACAAGCACTGGCCGGACTTCGACAGAGAAGCCAGGTATCAGCGACGCACTGTCGGGATAAACCCGTGCGAAAGCAGATTTTACACAATGCAATATTCAAGGTAAAACCAAGAGGCAAAGCAGAAGCAATCCTGCAGTACACTCAACGCGGCAGGCTCATTTCCCCAGTCAAACTGCTAACGCCAACTGCGGTCTATACTCTGTGACAGGGTAAAACAAAGTTAAACACAAATAACATGTATTTGTAAAACTAATCACCTCGATAGGCTTCATACCAATCAGGCGGCGTCTATTAACTCAAGGAATGGGATGTACTCATGCTGCTACCATCAGTGTCTACCTAAAACAGGACATGAGGCTACAACACATAAAAGGAATAAAATCACTTTGTGCAAATAAAACAAAGGAAACAAACCTACCAGCAAAATGGGTGAAATTGCCGAATCCAATAGAGAGGGAAAAACGGATCCACCAGAAGAGCCTGCATCGACAGCAAAAATAATTAAACAGTGATTTAACAAAGCCTGAGCTATTGCAAGGGAGGCGCTCATACCTGCATCAACAGCGGAAGCCGGGAAAAAAAATGGGCGTTTGCGTCAGAAAGAACGGAAGCAACTGCTACATGCCTTTATATAGACTACACCTGACAGACAACTGGCTAATAACATTAGGGAGAGTCCAATATCAGCTGGGTAGGGTTTAACAGAAATGTACATTCTGCCACACAATGTTAAGTCTACCGTACTCATGCTTAGAAATTACAATATCAAGAAAAAATATCATTTTAATATGATACATTTGAAAAAAGGGAGCATGAATTAATATAAATTTCCTACTGAATGTGGGCCCGAACATTTCTTATTACCACACTAATTACGAATGGCTGACTTTTAGCACTGAAGACACATTCATATACAAACCTCTCAGCTGCTTGTGGACAGTGTTTACAGCTCTTTGCAAGCCACAGTAAAGAGAGTCAGAAGATCAGCAGTTTTAGCCTGCCATCCAGTAGGGATTGATAGACAGCGAGAAACGTGGAAACCCAAACTGACTGATACATTATTGGATACCCTTGGATACATAATTGCCAGTTCCACATGACCTGTGTCTCGATGAGAACCTTAAATGCAAGAGCTGGATAAACACCTTGTTCACTTGCATGCATATTTTGTTTGAATGAGTGCTACAAAAAGGGCTAAATTGATTCTGGATTAAAGTCAAGTGCAAAGAAATGACAGGCTGCTTTACCCTTTTTGAGGAGTTATCTTGCTCTTTTCCCCATCATGTTTGATTCAATATATATATCATAGTAGGCTGTACAGTCAATTCTATAGCTCAAATGTGAATGATAAGCAGCACTGATGAAAATTAATTCACTGATTTCATGAATTGATTTCTTTTTTTTTTTTACAGCAATAATGTGTGGAATATGCTATGAATCACGGAAGTTGGTTGAGCCTTTTCGTTTAGGGGGTGGATATTGAGAGTGCATTTTTTTTTTTTTTTTTCAATTTGAAAATCATCCTATAAAACTCAATTTTCTGATTTATTTTTATATTTCAGGAGAATAACATCTTCAGCCTTGGTTTTAGGGTTTTAACTCCAGTGTTATTGGTGACAGTGAAAAGGAATATTACTGACATTTGCCAGAATCAAGATTTCTCACTATGATTCAGTGAATTAACTGCTCATTTCATTTTGGAACAACTATTTTTTCACATTAGCCTGTGTTACACAAACCTTCAAATACAGTTTGGCAAATGTGCATGTCGTGCTTACTGAACACAGCTTTGTCTGGATGGAATGAGTCATAGCTTTGAAAATGAGTTGCTTAAATCCATCCATAGTGTGGATATCAGTCTCAATAGATGATATTTCAATTGCAATTATCGCTAGTTTAGTCAAGAAAATATACCCATTGTATTTGGCTGACATACACAAACACACAGAAGGGCGTGTACACGCACGCACACACACACACATGCACATTCAGTTAATAATTGACTTCAAAAGCTTTAGAGTAGGTAACTTCAGGAATGTGAATATGCATTATGCTTCTTCAGGTAAATTGGTTATGTTGAGTCAGCTAGATTTGCATAAATCTGTGAAATCACCATAATGCTTTTAGCAAGTCAGATTTGTACTGCATTTTCATAATAGTATTACTCATTGTAGATGATCTTCATGCCTGAAATCCTCTCCTCCCCTGCATGTCGGTGTGCAAACAGGTATAAAATGCGAACAATCAGACTGTCTAGTATCTGATCCAGCGCATTATGATCTGTAATTAAATCCTTCCATTGTTTCATCATTCTGGAAACTATATTTTTTCTTCCCTGCCCGTACTGCACACATCACTGCCCACTCATTTGAGCATAAGAAATAAGATGAGAGGAGCGGAGTGTATAGGGCTGCCCTTTTTACCCCATTTAATTAAGTATAAATTACAGGATAGCATTGTTTTCATGAATTTAATTATTGTTGAGACAGGTCCAGTGCCTAGGAAGTGTCAGCGGTGCAGAGGATTTCTCTAAAGCTCATTATGGTATCTTGTGTTCTTTACTGTTGACTGGACAAAGCCTGCCCGGTCACATGACACTAATATGCAGATTAATAGGATACCTTATGAATATTAATTTAGTCACTCCACTGAGTCTGTCCACAGCGTAAATAAAGTGCTGTGGTTTTCCTTTCAGACACAGCAAACAAATGCTTTTAAAATAATAAGTTTGTTACTTTTCTGTTGGGCGCACAGCTGACATTGTGACCGAAAGTGCATGTCCGACCGTTTCAGAAGTAAATTTGGGATAAGCACAGGCATGGAAAAAAAAAAAAAATCAAGTGGAATTGTCCATCGGTTATTTCCCTGGTTTTTATTATTTTTATTTTTTATAATTGATTTTTAATAAAATCCATGTGGCAAATCCCCACATTTCTGCCATTGAAATGCAAGGTCAGCAAAGCCTTAACCCAGCTGTCTGTAATGATTTTGGTTCCATTAGCGGTTTTGATTGGAATTATTGAACCTGTAATAAAACCCAGATTGCTCGTTAAAATACTGTGAATCTAACATTTTAATAAACCACAAATGCGTGTGACTTTTCATCATCCGAGTGTCCAGGAAGCACATTGAGAAAAAGCAATAATCTTAAAGTACCATGTGTCCTCCTGCCAAACATGGTAAACCATAACATATAGTGTAAAAATGGAAATAGATGGAATGTGTCCAGTCTGACTAATCCTTCAGGGTGGAACAATGTGATAACAGTGAGAAGTGATATCTGTCTCCCCTGTGAGCTGGCGTGACAAACTCTGCTGGATTCATTCCTGCATTGTTGCTGAGTCTGCCTTCCTCCTCACTCTTAGCAAGATACTCTCAGGAATGTGACACCTGTTCAGCTATTAGACCTTTTGTTTGGCAAATCAGTATCGCTGGAAAGTTAATGCAAATACATGCCATCATCATCATCATCATCAAAAAAAAAATCCCTCTTGATGTCATTTTTTACTTTAGTCTTTCGACAAAGAGCATAATCAAGAATGAAAATGATTGTTTTGCTCTGAGTGAAGTGGAATGATTTTGCCTCTGAGAGCCAATCAGGTTGAACTGTGAAAGCTCATCAGTGAATTATTGAAGCTGACTAGATAATCAATCACTCCTTGAGTGCACTGCGCACAGCTTTATTTCTGACTGTTTATGCCTGAGTAGGGTGAAAACCATGTGATGGCTTTCCAGAATGGGTAAAGCAAGGGGTGGGTGTCCTCGTGAGCTCAGGTGGGTTGAACACTGCAGTCCCACCTGTGACCTGAGCTACAATGTCACTTTGACCCTATAGTACAGCAGCAGTGCCTTCAGACTTCGTGTGAGCCAACACGCACAAATGTTCACTCGAAGAAGAGTAAGACTCCACTGAATATAGGAAAAGAGGATTTCCTCAGATTGTGCTCTCATAAAAAAGTGTGTGTAAGTCCATTTCATGCATTTTCAGGCTTACTGTCAACATAGAAGCAGTTTGAGATCCCTGGCTTATGAATAAAAAAGGGCTTGATTTGTGTGTCTATTGAAAAATATACAAAGACATTCTAAGATAATAAAGAATGTGATAGCTATTATTTTGCATTGTGTTTTTACATGACATACCTATAGTTTTTCACATGTAAACTTTAACATTTATGACAAATTATTATGCTTTGGCTGCATTGAAGATGCTTGTGGTATAACCTGTACCTGACCCTGCTCTCTCTGTGATCTCATGCTGCTATGGATCTTACAGAGCTGTCAAATGTTAGCATTACAGGAAAATATATGTAAAACACAACATTCATAGTCAGTAATGCAATGCATTCATATAGGGTGCATCCTACTAGCAAACTAGCCTTTGCAGATATTTTGACATATCTACACAAATCTTAAAATAAAAACAATCTAATGATTCAAAATTAAAAGGTGGCAAACAATGTCAGTATGAAGTTTTATCTGGGGAAAAATGGGAATGAAACAAATAAAATCTTTAATGTGGAGTAAGCACCTTCATTCTTTGGGAAGTGACCCTTTTTTGGTTCTTAACTCCAGCACTTCGAGTTTGAAAGGATGCAATGATATACAGATGGAAGTGCTGACTGTCAGCTTTAATTTGTGCGAGTTTTCATCCATATTGGATGAACCATTTTGAAATGATGGCACCTTGCATACGTAGGCCCTCTATTTTGTGATGCATCAAAAAATATTGGACAGTTTAACAATATGCAGAATTAAGTTATCATTTTGTGGCTTATCCTTTGCCATAACTGCTTGAAGTCTGTGATGCATGGACATCACCGGATGCTGGGTATCTTCCCTGCTGATGCACTGGCAGGCCTGCAGTACAGCTGTTGACTCTTCCTGCTGGTTTTGGGGACTTTTTTGCCTTCAGTCTCCTCTTAAGAATGAGAAATGCATGCTCAGCTGAATTCAGATCCGACCAACAGAACCAAAATAGCAAAGAAAAATATGCCACTGTCTAATAAATTATGGTGCTCACCATATGCTCTTACATTTAATATCAGAGGCAAGTGTCTTGCCTCTCTACACTCTCAGTAGAATAGCTAAGGTTTTCTATTTTAAGTATCCAAGCAAGGGAAGTTATCATTCTAAGTGAACGGACAAATATGGATGCAACCTTAATTTATACCATGCTGATTCTATTTCTCTTTAGAAATGATTCAGTCATCATAAATAGCATAAATCAGCAAAAGCGAGTTGCCTCTTCATGTTTTTTTGTTATTCTCGCTTTTTCATTCTCCAAGATCTGGGCCTTTCTCTCTGGGAGTGATTTTTTTTTTTTTTTTTTTTTTTTTGTGACTGAGCTTGCGGTTCCATTTTGGCGGAGTACTCCATGCTGAGTGGCTTTGAGCATAGTTACAGCAACCTAATGTCATTATGGGCCCCGACCACACCAGGCTGACGGCAATCATTCAGGCCAGATGTCCCTCATGTACGCTCATATGATTACTCCTTTTAATGGCCCTGAATGCTTCCAGCCTCGCCTTGGCTTCCGCCGGCAATGCAATTTCAGCCTTGTAATCCACAGAATCAATATGAGACAGATCAGCTAAAGGCAGCAAACCCATATATCTCTCCCATGATATTCAAAGAAAGTGTCCTTTTATTTGATTTCGCCTTAAACTTGGGAGGAAAAAAAATAATCTTAAGAGCACTGTAAACATCAGGGAGAGGAGACACCTGCCAGGAAAAAAAGAGAGCTGGCAACCTGCTAAGGATTCTGAAACATCAATGTTCATGCAATTTATTTCCATTTTTCTCCCCCTCCAAGCCTCCAAGTGCATATTTTTTAAGATTCTGTAGTTTGAGTGACATCGCCGCGCTTTTCCCAATGTCTTATACTCTTTGCAGTCAGTTGTGTGCCCTGCTTCAATAACTGAGTTCAGAGAACAGAAACAGTAACTGGCTTTTGAGTTTCTGATCCTCATAATTGAGGGACAAAACAATTACCAACAACATACTCTTTGATCCTCAGTTGTGATTCTGTAGGAAATTGCAGAGGACTGAACGCACAATACACACTAACAACAGTAACTATATAAGGCCTTGATACATCTAGTCAAACAATGTTCAAACTGCAACAATAACAACTGTAAAACAAAAGCGCTGGCCCACAAGTATTAGAAAACAATGCATCTCATGGTTAAGTAGCAGCAGTGAAGAATAAATGATACCCATGGTTCGAATTACGGGGGAGCTAAGGGGAGCTCGGCTTGTTTTTAAGTGAAAATTTGGAGTTAGAAATGAGACAAACTGTCCCCTTCCCCCAAAATAATTTTTGGTTTGATTTTGTAGTGTAAAAAGCATGCTGTGAGTTTGAAAGAGGTTTGGGGGTTGTGACGCCTCGGAGTTATGTCTTTCCCCTTCCTCCTTAAGAGAATAAGCTTTTTGATCGGGCTTGGGCCGTAGTCCCAGTAATGTTAAGTAACCTCCAGGTGCTTTGTAGTTAAATAGCAGGAAAGGCTTCTCTTCTGCCATGCCTTTCGAGTTATCTCGTTGGCATGGAAGTGGAATTTTTGAGGGTATGCAGTAAAAATCCCAGTGTTAATTCAACTCCAATAAAGTTTACACGAGTCCATCCCAGCCATCTTGGACTCAAATGTACCCCATTGGAGTTGATTTAACACTGGTATTTTTACTTTTGGAGACTTCATGACCCCAAGATGCTACCTTTTTTTCGTCAGTCTTCTTCTGTGATCCTTGCAGATTTTTTTTTTTTTTTGCCTCACTTACCATCCTCTGCATGGTACATAGAGGCAAAATAAACTTGAGTACTCTTCCAGGAAAATTTGCAAAATGCAAAATGGCTGGTATAGACATTTTTAGGCAAGTAGCTTTTTTTCTATCCATTTGTAACGAGCATGATAAACTGGTATTCGCGTGTGTCTGAATGATGCAAGTTCCCTGGAATCAAGGTGATGACGTGTATTTGCATGCGACATGATGATATGTAAGGATCTGTTGCTGTGCAGATTATGTGGTGAGAGTGAGAAGGAGAACGAGAACCTATCGTTGGGTGTTTTGCATGGCTATCGAGTGCCTTAATAAAGTGCTATCTAGCTGCCCCCAAGTTCGAGTCCGTCTCCTGTAATATCAATTGGGTTGCCTACCCGCATTTTCCTCTCCTCTCACCTCCTGGACGGTCCATCCCAGCGGCGCAGGAGCAAGCCCTTCCCGGCCGTGGAAACCAGACGCACTCCCCTCAGCCATAGAAGGATTCGTCACACATTCCATTATTTTAGAAGGTCAAAACCATTTTCCTCAGTTTTTTGCATGCTCGCTTAATTTTCTCGCAAGACCACTTTTTACTGGTATACCATTTTAGATATGTGTCTGTCACCTGTGTCTGTTGACCAAAATGATGGTGGAGAGACAAACAATGTCAAACAGTGAATATTTATAACATCTCAGACATTCTAGTTGGTTGGCTTATGTTTTCACAGGCTTGATGGACTGAGAGTCAGGTGTGGTTGTCATGGATATAGAAAGTTGATGCAGTACTGTTTGTAAAAAACATTGATTGATTATAAAACAATAAACATGTTATGACCATGGAGAATGACAGCTTT
Source organism: Gymnothorax javanicus (assembly GCA_029692085.1). Lineage (NCBI taxonomy): Eukaryota > Metazoa > Chordata > Actinopteri > Anguilliformes > Muraenidae > Gymnothorax > Gymnothorax javanicus. The sequence continues at coordinate 25,745,813 of CM056195.1, read as the reverse complement.
TGACGCAGATGTCGTCCAGCACTTTCATTAAGTTTTAACACATCTGTGTCATCTGTCACTTTTCTTGAGATGTCTCTTAACTTTTGTCAACCTAGTGTAAAAAAGACTGCAGATTCTAATACTCAATAGATAGTGTGGAGACTATTCCCACTTTGACAGTTTTTAATACTCCGTAGCATGTACATTCAGTCAGGGTTAGCAGTTATCTCACCTTTGAACACCAGGTTGCTTTGAACCTCTTCACCATGGCTGCAGTGGGAGACTGGAAGGATGGAAATTTAATTCATTATAAAAATGTCAACTTTCTCCAAATTCTCTGCAGTTAACGATGAATTAAAATAGCAAGATATTAATTTTGAGATTGCCCTTGATTTATATTTATTTCTTAAAAAGTGGAAAACATCAAAGCACATGAAAAGTATGCCAGACCAGCATTGAGCAAAACATATAAAATGCTCTAAAATGACTGACAAAAAAAAAAAAAAAAAAAAAAAAATTGTGCGGTATCAATAGCATTTAAATTAAGAATCTCAAGAAGGCATAATCACGTTTTATGTCACCATTAATGGATAGGGAAATGCTGTACAACGTTGTAATGCAATGAACAGTAGCTTACTTCCACTGGAAGTTTAAACTGGCTCATCATTCTATAGATTTGTCTTATAGTGCGAATCAATAGTTTGCACAATTATACACTCAAAGGTTAGGTTCCTACCTGAATTACGAAACTTCTCATGACATATCTGACCTAACTGGTGTGTGGAGACAGTACTCTAATACCTTTTAATACTCAGTGGTCAGAATAGAGACTGTTAAGAGTCTCTCTCTCTTTTTCAGGCCTTGCTAAAGCTCCTGTCCCTCACTTTTGTGGCTTGAGGAATTGGGAACTGAAGCAGTGATCACATTATTTTTTTAATCATTTCTTTACTTAGTAAAGACTACAATTCAAGCGTAAAATTAAAGTTTTTGCAGTGTAGCTGACATTTCACTATTACTATTACTATAAAGCTGGGTAATTGCGAACTCCAGTCACTGAGACATCTGATTATAAGTCCAGATATTATCCACAACAAAATGTGAAGCCATGGCATTTTCCTCTGCCATCAAGACTACTAGAAAGTTACAAAAGTCATCTAGCAGACTGGCATCAGTATGGGCTAATGCACAATTCTGAAATGCCTGGATCTTGCAGTGTCATTACTGTGGACCAAGGCAATAGAAACTGCTCTGTGAATTCAGACCTTTAGCCTCTCTTAAACCCCTATAATTATATATCTCAAGGTAGTCCTATCGTAATAGTGCAGAGTTGGAGTTGGAACAGAGTTTTTGCAGAACACAGCGTAGACACCAGGCAGTTTCTCCATATCAAGCTCTTAATTGCAAATTATTTGTTCATTAGTAGAATCAAGTGTCACAGTGCCAGTGCAAAACAGAAGCCTACACCTGTGCTGGCCCTATATGAAAAAGTATTACACAAACAGTGCATTATTATTCTGGCCCAGTATTGATGTTTATTTCAAGAAACTGAAGTTGTGTCACCATGGGCGTCAGTTTGTTTTGAAAAGTGGTGGGGACGATAACTATCAGAATGAGTGCGTTTTGAGAAGTGGAGGGGACAGTGACATTAATTAATGTTTTCACTTTTGGTGAAATGCTACCATCACACGCATCAGCGTATTTCATGTTTTAAGTCAATAGTCAGTTTCCATCTCATATCAAGCAATTTTTTTGGCGAATTTTAGACAATTCGCTTCAGAGGGAATGCGAATGACCTGCATTTCCATCAACCGGCTTGCAGCAAATAAACTCCAATGTATTAAGCCAGGTTTTCCACAAGATAGCAATAAATCACTTGTAACCTATGAACTACAGATACAGTACAACAGTAGAAGAAGAGGAGGTCGAAATTTGATCCAAAAAAAAAAAATATGCACATAAAAATAGTGTGATGGAAACCCGACTACTTTCATGAACTGAATTAGAAGATAAACCTTTTTTTTTTTTTCAACCGCGGGGAATTCGATCGCAGGATTGACGGTGGATTTACATTGGTCCGGCGCGTCAACTGACGCCTACGCCTCCCATTCATTTTCTATGGAGAGCGGCGAGGGCGTCCGAAGCAGTGGCGCAGTGCATGATGGGAGCAGCGCGTCAAATTTGGTGCTTGCGGCGCGTCGAAGAAGCTGGGATATCCCAGGTTTATGGTAATGAATCCGGCAAACGCGAAGCGCATATCCAATCAGGGGATAGCAGACGGTGTGTACGTTGTCTTCTAGGCCAAGTGGCCTCTGAAATAATCGTTCCTCTTCTCGCAAGTTCCCCGTAAAGATATAAAAGAGAAACTATTGTTTCGTCTTTTTCGATTTTATTAGAGGGTTCCCTGCCAAATTACAAGGACAATGACAAAGAAACAGCACGAGGAGCAAGGTGGCAGAGACTGTTTTTGTCTCCGGTAAGTTTGTCGTTTTCGCTAAAAAAATTAAATAAATCCTGTGATACGCAGCTGAATGCTGCCAGGGGAGGGCCGCATAATTGCGTTTATATTTGGCGAGATATGCGCCGCGTAGGAAGGCTTCATATCGTTCGGAAGCATTAAAACTCAACATTTTAATTGTATTTGCTTTCAGACACAATTGCAGTCCCTACCAAAATCAAAATCCGGGCGGGAAAAAGCAATAGTAGGTTGAATTATTATCGTTAGTGGTGTCAATTTACTTTCGCCAACATTACATTGGACAGTACTTATTTCAGCGCAGCATTTGACGGACAGCGACATCACTGGGAATGCTGAACCGCCCAAAAAAGGCCAAACCGGGGGAAGCGTAGCGTCTGCAGGCGATGACGCGGCGGACCAGTGTAAAACCACCGTGATACCTGGAAATTACATTTAATTCCATTGTTTGAATAAACTGTCGATAAAGCCAACGCCAGTGATGGTGAACGGTTACCAGCAAAACTGATGAAGTAATTTGCAGAAATTGGCGTTTATCAATGAACGTATACAGCAGAAGTGGGAAATCGCAAGGCGCAAACCGAACACCGAAACACCGGAGTAATGAGTAGTAATGGGAACACATATCGGAGTTAACGAGCCCCGGGGTAGGAAAAGCTTAACGTGGGGCGGCATATCCCTGGGTTATGCAGTTTGTTGTAGAAAAGGGGTAACAGTTAGGCCTACTATCAGGGTTCGAATTACACATTGGCTTTCGGGGGAGCCCCATTTTCCGGTGCACACCACTACTAAAACATGTCACATGCACATGCATAAATACAAGTGTGTAGCAGCGCGGTCATTAACAGGGTTACTGCGAAAAATATTGTACGAATACCATTGTTAGCAGTTAATACCGCAGGTAATATTTCATAGAGGCACAAGTGAACGTCAAATTTCTGGGAAGAAAACAAAAACGAAATTGGTCATTAGCTGGGAAGGAATTCCATATTCAACCAATATCAAATGAAATCAGTACTTTTTCGGCTCACCTGGATGTTTGGGTACCCAGAGAAGCATTCGGGTGTATTGACTACATCCAGTCAAGAAAATTTAGAGTTTAATTTGTAGTGCTGCAGTACGCGGTAATAACATTTAATAGCAACAGCCATGTTACTGATGACATATCAGGTTGCTGGGGCATGCGAAACTTTCTCCTCTACCGCGATACTTGGGTCACTTAAAACATCCGAAAACTTGCATTTTTGTGCAGCTACCTCACTAGTGCATTATTTGACATAAAGGCAGGATATGATAGTGACTTGAAAAAGCACACAACGAGATGGACGAAAGCTGCAAAATTTGACAATATTGAAATATATTTGAAACAATGCCACCATGTCCTCCAAATGGCCCAGCTGAACACCGTTGGCATAAACCCCATAAAATGATCAATTTACTGCACAGACAGCCTTATTTCTGCCATATGTCCTATATATAAAAATAGACTCTGGACTAAAACAAAAGTCACTTGTAGGCCTACTTACCTATTTAAATGGCATTTGGCAAACCAAGCAAATTCCTCGACTTGTCTTGAAATTTATACAATAGCCATGAAAGTTATCATTATTTAGGTCAAACGCTATCTTAGCTTGATCTGTTACCAGCTGGCTGCATGTTTGGGCGGCAACTGCTGGTAAGAAAGCGAATTAACTTAGTTTTGGCAGCTTTGCTACCCTCTCCTCCTGTTCTTTATTTTCTTTTCTTTATTGACTACTGCTTTATGTTTGAATGGAAGTTTGAAAATTTGCTAGTAAGTCTGATCTTCACAGTCGAACTATCAGCTGTCACCCTGGTCACATGATCAAATCAAATACAGACTTGACGTTGGACAACACATTACCGAGCAATCACCTTAACATATTTGCAAATCAGTATGAAAGAAAAATGAAAAATAAAATGAAATAAAATAAGAAAATTGTTAATTTAATTAATATTTTTTAAAGCGTGTGTAGATGAAGCATGTAACTTTGTCATAAAATGCTATGAATTATTGTTAGTAAAAAACCCATGATAGAGATAAGCTTGGCTTTATAAGGGTTTATATACAGAATTTCACCGTTGCACTTGAAATGAGAGTAGATTAAATCATTTCAGGACAGATAGCAGAACGCAAGTAAATACAGAATTGTTTTGATAAATGGTGATGTGATGGAGTATCTGGGTGGAAAATCAATGCAAATTCAAGAGCATATACAGTTCGGAGATATCTACGTTCCTATGAAGACGGAAGATGCATAGGTTAGCTGGCTAATGGGCGAGTTCTCGAATCTGCGGGCTATTTCAGGAACGAGACCAAGATTTTGGGGGAAATTTTCCCGATCAAATAGCGCGCTATTCGTGTCTTCAAACAGCAAGAATAGCTGGCTAATTTGACATCGGGCTAATTTCAAAAATAGTTTAAAACTTCGGTCTGATGAGAACATGCCTATTGGCGACTCAGCTCTTTCTTGTCCTCATCCTCGCAGTTACTTTGTTGCTGAAATTCTAGTCTGAACTCTTTACTCTAGTCTGTCCGGGTCTATGCAACTGTGTTATTCTGGCTGAAGTTGTTACGATGTTGCGATATGCACGCAGCCAGTCCTGTTTCTATGCAGGCGCATTTAGTGGCCGTTTGCAGTCTCTCCTATAAAATGATATGTATGACGATTTTTTTTTCGCTGAATTAAAAAATAAAAAATAAAATAAAACTGCAAGATAAAATTGGGGGGCAAAAGGACTTCTGACAAAAAGTGGTGTCCCCACCGTCCCCCCTAAACTGACCCTGCAAAAAATGCTCTATAGGACTTCTATGGAATTCTATAGAATTCTACAGAACTCTATAGAACATCAATGGAACTCTATAGAACATTTTAGTAGAACAGCATGTTCTATAGGATTTTCCGTGTGTTCTATAGGAATTTGCTAGAAACCTATAGAGCACCTCTATGGAAAAGAAAGTCCTATAAGATTATTGCTGTTCTATAAGACCTTCCTATAGAACACCCTAGTGGAAAAACCTGTTCTATAGGACTTTGATAGTCTTTAGGACCTTCTAATAGAACAATAGCTTAATGGGAAAGACATCTTAAATAAGGGTTAAATAAAAATAAAAATAAATCTTATGAATTCTTGCAATGCTCTGTCGAAGGGTCAATTTACCTTATGTGTACCTGGGTTCTAGAAGTGAGAAACCGGACTAATGGTATGAAAATGTGCAATATGCAGTGATATCCACAATACAGAAGTAGCAAGGAAATTGTGTCCCTTTTAACTTTAAGGTGTGCTTAAGCACTTGGGGTACCAGGCACATACCTACTCATTGATTCTCTGATCAGACGATTGATTGACTGACTGACCACACAACTTAGCAGTATTTCAGTTACGGTATATGAAGACCTCTTTCCATTTCCTCGGCAGCAATTCAAAAATATAAATTTAAGGCATTACAACTTTATTATGCTATAATGGAAAACTTGTGTTCCTCTTTTGCTCAAGAAGACAGAATTATGTTGAAAGTTTGACCTTTTGAACTTTTCCCTTAATTTTAAAAATTCAATCAAATTATGCCTTTCCATTCACATGCATGTGATTGCAGATTATATACAGATTCAGAATTAATTTGAATACAATTTGAGGTCTGCTGAGACTTATTCCCACCATCTTCCCCACAAGCTTCCGAATGGCTCACTTGGTTAAAGCACTGCATTGCAGAGCAGAAGTGTCTGTGTTCAAACCCTGGTTAGAGTAGCACATAAGTGGTCATTGTGCTATAGGGATGCAAGTTGGGAAAGGATTGCTGGGAAATGTCATATGAAATGGTTGCTTTATGTGTGGTTGCCTTCCAAATTTGGGTGGGATTGAAGATGCCAAACTGAGAAAAAAAAAGGTCTTCCAGAGATTTTCTATGGAACTGTTTTCTATAGAATTTTTTTTTCTATGGGACTATTGGTACTAAAGTTCTATAGAATTCTATTGGATTCCTATAGCACATTTATAGGAATTCCTATGGCACATATTTTGCAGGGGATGCCTATGTGTGTCATAGTAACTTGGAAAAGTGGGTATTTTCATGACCAGTTGACTTCAAGCTGCATTCAGTGTTTTATTTATTTATTTTTTTTCTTCCTACCAACATTCGGTGTGCTCTCACCCTGCACTCTGCCAGTAATCACATAAATAGATTGTCGATGTGAATGTCCCTTTTGGGTGCTGTTAGCTCAGAAATAAAATTTGCCCCCCTTCTTGTTCAGTCCAGAGATGTAAGCCAATCAGTAAAGGGCTCAGCTAGGAAGCTGGCCTGTGTATTTCTCAAGTACTCTACGTTTCACAGTATGCTTGTATAAACACCTCTAGAACCTAGCACTGACTGCATTGATGGTGGGAAGTTCAAAACAGTGCTTTAGGGAACACCAAAGACGGCTTACGTGTCTAAACTGCTGAAGCTCTTGGAGACTGCAGAAGAGAAGAAAGCTTTGAAGAAATAAATGGTATTCACCAAGTTGGCTATAACTGCTCATAACTGCCTCTTTTCATTTAAACTGGGCTTTAGTTTGCTAACATTAGCTCACACCCTGTTCAACATTCGTGAACATATTGGCTAATGTTATATTGTATTTAACAAATGGGTAACAAAGTGGTTATAAATCTGTGTTGTGCTAACAAACATCATTGCCAAATGAGAGACCAAAAAGAAAAAAAAAAAAAAAAGCACATATTTTATGTTTCCCCCATAGTTGAGAAAGACTGTCCGGAGGCTGGCAGCTAGTGATTAGATGCATAACATTATTAGTCAATGTTAGCTTCGAGCAATTGTAAGCCAGTTCGGGCTTGCTATTGCTAACATGATACTTCCAGTGGGCTCCAAAATTACCATCACCCCTGACTGACAATGCACAAACAATTAAAAAAAAAATATAAATAATATAATTACAGAGAAATGGAATATACCAACATGTGCAAAATACTTTATTAATGTTTTGATGGAAACAACCAAAATCATAACAATCATTTAATACCAAATAAATTTCAACAAAACAAAGGTTTTATAATAATTGGCAGCGCGACTACCTCTGGGAAGGATAAAAACATGGAGTCTTCCTGTAATTTTTGACAAGGTTAAGGCACACTTTTGGGGGGATATTGGACCATTCCTCTAAGCTGATCCTTTCAAAATCCTTCACATTCTTGGGTTTGCGTTCATCAACCGCCCACTGCAACTCAGCCCACAGGTTTTCAACAGAGCTGAGATCTGGCGACTGAGATGGTCATTACAGAAGGTTGATTTTGTTGTCACCGAACCATTTCTCTGTGGATCTTGAGGTATGCTTTGGGTTATTGTCTTGTTGGAAAGTCCACCTACGGCCAAGTCCCAGCCTTCTGGTGGAGGCAACCAGATTGTCTGCCCAAGAATCCTGATACTTGGTGGAATTCATTATGCCATTAATCATAAGAAGTGCCCCTGGACCTTTTGAATTAAAACAACCCCAAAGGCGTGAGACGCTCCGCCTTGCATGCATCTGTGTTTCGGCACCAATCATGACGATGCTGTATCTGACCGAAACGTGCAATTTTGGTCTCATCTGACCAAAGGACCTTGTTCCAGTCGTAATTTAAATGGCATTTGGCAAACTCAAAGCACTTGCTCCTGTTCCTTCTGGTCAGAAAAGGCTTTCTTCTGGCAACCCTTTCAAAGCGCCTATGGTTATGGTAGTGGCGCCTGATGGTGCTTCTTTACCATCTTCCTCTGTGGCATATTCAATTGTTTGTGTATCTTCTTAAGCCATTACCAGATTTATGAAAGTCTATGACCATCTGCCTCTTTTGTTGTTTTGTTTACTTCATGGTGTTGGATGACAAAGGGATATTGCATGTGTGTTACCTTATTTTTATACCCTTGTGAAACAGGAGGTGATGGCTCAATATAGTTCCTTAACACTTAGATAAAACTTATTAAGTTGAATTTAAGATCTGGTTTAATTTTGATAGATGTTATTTTCAATAATTTTTGAGGATGCCATTAATTTTGAAACCTTGAATTGGAGGAATCTGATTTTTAATTAAATCAGTAAATTATTTTGGTTGGTTCCATTGGAATGTTAATTTTGCACAGTATTTCACACATTATTTACAGTTTCGCTATAAATATATTTTTTGGAATTTTTTGGTTTCTTTGTTCGTTTGATTGTTTGTTAGTTCGCAGGATTGTCCAAAAAGTATTGCCTCGATTTACACCAAATTCAGGAAAGAGTTGGCCACTGACCCAGAATAGATCCCATTAAATTTTTGGCATGAATTGGGTCAAGGTCAAAGTGACAGAAAAGGTCAAAATCCTTTTATGGCCAGTATTTCGTCAAATATGGTTCAATTTACTTCAAACCAATGCCAAAACGTTCCATTTCCAATTTTTAAAATATATTCCTATCCATTGCTATAGTGAAAAGTGCATAGTTTCAAAGATTGGTAGGGGTCAAAGTTCAGGAGGGTCCAAGTAATTGATCAGAAACACCAATTTTCCAATATATCTCAAAAACCACTGTAGATAGGCATTTGGTTTCTGTTGATCACATATGAGAAGTAATATATGAAGATTAAAATGATGCCATGATCATGGCGTTTGCCATGCCTGATACTGCTTGTTTAAAATATTGTTTTTGCATTGTCAGTCAGGGGTGCCCGTAATTTTGGATCCCACTGTAGCTAACGAAAGAAAGAGTAAGTACAATCACCTCCAACTCCGCAAACCTTGACAAGCCTGCGCAGTTTTGCGGTTGAATTCTTATTAAAAAAGAATTTTGGATGCTTTGTCTTGTTTGTCGTGCATTCTGGCACACAGCAACATTTGAGAATTTTCTTTATTTCTGTTAGCCTACCAAAAAGACAAGATGGAACCATCATGGCTTGTTTTCCTCTCCAGAATGCACTGGCACCTTTTGCCCTCTGATTGAACAGTTTGACTTCCCGTGAGTGGATTGTCGGTAGGCAGTGTGCCAATTGGCTGGTCAGTCTCAGGTGAAACAAAAAGGTCAAATTTTGAGAGCTCATAACCTCAGTGTTACAGGGAGAAAATTTTTGTGTCCGTCTCTCAGAGTTCATCAAACCTCACTGTTAAAAATATTCCTGCACATATTTTAATTACGCATACACAGAATATTTCTACAGCCTCAAACACTTTTGCAAATTATAACTTAGTTCACAAAATGCTTTCACATACGCACAAAATATTTCTACAAGTGCAAAACCTTTTTACATATACATTTTTTCTGTGTTTACAAAATGTTTTTCACACATGCACAAAAGTATTTATACACCTACAAAACTTGTGTACGCATGTGCAAATTATATTTGTATGAACAGACATGTTTTCACACATCCACAAAATATTTATACAGCAACCAAACATTCTTACACGTGCAGATTATTTCTGTGTGCACAAAACTTTTTCACAAGCTCAAAATATGAATGACCCTTATTTGCTTCCATACAAGAAGGGCTAAAATTGCAGATGTTCCTTTAAGGCATCTTAAAATAATCCCTCCATGGTGGTAAACCACACCAGTGGCATATCTCTGAGGCCTGGCACGGCATGAGTATTAAACTCAATAATGGTGCTGACCTGGAGCTGACCTGCACTGGTGAGGGCATGCTGCTCTTACTTTAAATCGTATTACCCCTTGAAATTACATTTTTATTGGTTTTCAAATCTACAAAGAAAATCCAAAAAGAAATGATAAGGTTTTTTTTCCCTCCCATATTTTCCAACATGACAAGGGGTAATTGAATATTTTATAATGAAATAATTTACTCATGGTGATGGTAACTAATGATTATAGTGATGATAAATTTGGACACTCAACTGGCTACTTGTTTTAATTCACTCAACATTTTGAAGATAATATATATTTCTGCTAATTGGACCTATCTAATCATCCAGCTGTATTTCTTTTCTTTTTTTTCAGCAGTATACTAGCAGGCATGGCTTCTCATTAGTAGCACATTTTGGGGATATGGGGGGACAATGAAATACTGGAGGGTCCATGATTATTTATTTGCTCTGCCACTGAGAGCTTGTAGATGGAAGAATGTGGATTTAATCGGACTGAAGTCAGTGCAGTGAATATTCATTTTCTGAGTTCATTATGACAGCTGCCTCTGAAGGGAAAAACTGTGAAGTGAGCTGTTGGTTTTAAAACTGCAATCAGGGATAAATGTGACCGGTCAAAAAAAAAGAAAGTGTATGTATGTGTGTATATGTGTGCGTGTGTGTGTGTGTGTGTGTGTGTGTGTATGCACTGGTGCGGGCAGCATTTCTGTGTGTGTGTGTGTGTGTGTGTGTGTGAGAGAGAGAGAGAGAGAGAGTGTGTGAGAGAGACAGACATGTTGATGTTTGTTTTTTACACATGGACACATTTATTTGAGTTTGTCTCAATGAATTCCCAAGCAGAGTGAAGCAGTGCCTTTACTTTGGAGTAATCCAAGCATGAGTGGCAAAGCTGGCATGACTGATCAGTGCTCTCAGCTAAAAACTGTCCTTCGGAGCTCCACATTACCGCCCTGCTCATTTCAGACCTGCCGATCACTATGAATGAGTCAGTCTGAAGGTGTTCCTGTATACTAGTGCTTCATTCTCTCAGGCACACTACAATTAAGCCTTCTTCTAAAATTATTACTCTGTCTTCAGTTTCAAAAATTAAAATTACTTTGTGTGCATGTAAATTTTTTTGTGCTACACTGTGCATCCAGTGCTCAATGGTTTGCTTGCCCTCTTAAGGGAAAAGCACATGAGGTCACAGTGCTGTGTTGCAGAAGCTGGTGTATTGTGGCGTACACTGCTGGTTGGCCATAATTTTTGAATTGCGTTGTGCTCGGTACATCTCCTCTGCCTGTCTTTGTTCTGGCCTCACAAGAGATGCCTTATATAAAATATTTTCCAGCTCATTGTGAAGCCACAGTTTCCTTGGCTTTGAGAAATACCGTGCATAAGGCTTTGGCTCCTTGAGGTCTTCTGGGTGAGAGGATTCTGTGTTTCAGTTTACCAACTAGAAGTCTGTGATCCGTCGAGCACTCCACACTGCAGATGGCCTTGGTGACTTGGGTATCTTTCCTATCCCATGAAATCCAGTAGATGCCAATGCTTTGAGCAAGGGCACATCCACGAGGTCCTGTTGTGATTTGGGAGGTTAAAGAGCTGGAGTTAGTGATCAGCAGCTTGTGCAGCGCTGGTTTTTGGCAGTATGGTGCCATTGCTGTTTCAGCTGCCTGTGCCATTTCTGTTGAGGACTCCTTCCCAAGACTCATGATCGCCGCTGACCCTGGCATTGAAGTCATCAAGAATGATGAGCTTATTTACCTTGGACACTGCAGTGATGCTGGACTGAGTCTAGAAGGCTGGAGATGGATCAGGTGCAGAGGACGGCCTGGAGGTCTTATGTTCCTCATCCAGCCTCGGCTTTTTTCGAAGCTTACTGGTGTCGCCTTCCCATGCATTGATCCACTGAAGGATTCTTCCATGTGGTCTGCTGAGAGATTATTTGGATCTCTTTGTCCTGCGAGGGGTGCACTGCTTTTACTCATTTTTGGCGTTATCGATTGCGTTTAGCCACTCCGCTATGATATTCTTCCAGGTGTCTGCCTTACCAGAGCCGGTAAATTGATGATTCGCAGCACCTGCGTTCAGTCTATATATGTGTGGGAGAGACAGCCACTCCCTGCTCGATTGTCTCCTATACATGAGAGTCGGTAACTGCTAGAGGGTATTAGCTCTAGAGTTGTTTGCGAGGTCATCGCGTTTATATTTAAGTTAGGATTAGGAGATATTTGGCATTACTTAAACCTGCCCCAGACGGTGCAACTTTGCCTGAAGCAAGTGACACGCATGTATACTGCATCAGGCAATGTTGCACATGATACAGATGGTTTTTGGCGGCACCTCTTCCTGGTGTGACAGTGCAGCAGTGTATCTGGCATGCTAGATATGTTGGCGCAAGGGCGTTACTCACCATTATACCTGCTGCAATGTTACACTTGCTCGACCAATCACAACATGCAGACCCGTCATATGATGTGCTGCACGTCACATGATACAGAAAATGGCGTAACCCTCTGAAACTGTAACAGACATCTTGGCGAGGATTTACGGCTGCCATTATTCTGTATCATGTGACTCGTCTGCCACGTCGAACATATCTGATTTTTGCTAGATAACATTGCTGCACTGTCACACCAGGAAGTTACGCAGCAAAAACCATCCCCACATGGTGCAACATTGCCTGATGCAGTACACACGCGTGTCACTTGCTTCAGGCAAAGTTGCAGCGTCTGGGGCAGGCTTCATTCTCCTCAGTATCTCCCCGTTCATGACCCCATTCTGGTGATGATTGGGAGGGTTTCTCCCTTAGGAGCATTAGTTTTGTTTTGGTTATTCCTCTGTCTCTATCGAGACCTTAGTGGCTGGTTTTCTTCCCTTAGAGCCAGCTTTTGGATCAGACACGTTGTTGCGGTTGGTCTCCGCCAATTTTCCCTCACATCGCAGTATAGGAGAGACAGCTGTAAATTTAGAATGCAAATGTCAGAAAATGTATGAATATATACACAGTATATCATACCCAGTCTGTTTGATATTTTCACGCATTTTCTCACATTTGCATTCTCAATTGTCACCTCTCTCATTATTTATTGTTTATATTTGGAAGCACCACTGTCAAGCGTGATACGTAGATGGTAAACTTCATTTATCACATTTATTTTCCAATGAATTTTTTTGTCGTTCCCCTCTGGGAGTAGTGGACGTTTGAAGCACAAAGCTATAATTTGGCAGCAAAATGTGTTGCAATGATTTCTCTTCCTTCTGGAATGTTTTCTATGATGTAACCTTGGTTCATCTATTTTTATGTTTTCATTCCCCAGAATGGCTAAATAAAACATTCATCAGGCAAGGAATGTTGCCTATGTTTTGACTGAAGCCTGATATTTAGTGTAAGAGTGAACATAACAGATCACGGAATTATTCTTTTATTTTCGTTCCTCTGGTCTGTTTTTGGTATAGCTGGAAAATAATTTCAGTGACATCCGAAAAGCAACATATTTAGGCACGTCTGCTGCTGTTGTGAAATGGGCTTTTGGCATTCAGAACAGCACACTCATAGCAAAGGCAAATCAGCTTGTCGTTATGTAGAGAAAAGTGGTAGGACCTCAGGTTGAGTCAATGACCGCTTGTAGTCTGGAACCCATAGACATCACCAGATGTTGGATCGTTTGCTTGCTGATGCTCTGTTAGGCCTTAACTGCAGCTGTATTCAGTTTCTGCTTTGTTATTGGGGCACTTGCCCTTCAGCTTAGCCTTCATTTTGTGAAATGCTCACTCAATTAGATTCTATTTTCTATTGTAGAACATTCCATGTCTTTGGCTTAAAAAAAAAATCTTGGGTTGCTTTTACAGTATGCCTCCATGTCATCGTCCATTTGCACTGTGAAGCGTCCAATGAATTCTGAACTATTTTGATTAATGGAGCATACAATATGGCCCTAAACAGTTCAGAATTCATCCTCTTGGTCTTGCAACTGTCAATCACCAGTAGACACAAGGAAAACAGCTCATTGGCAGCCATACATGTCCACACATGATCACTCATTGTAGATGAGATGGTATGCTCCAGATCATAAGCGGTACATTCCTTTCCCCATGTTCTTCCCTTTCTGTATTTTGGGTGATATGTCTACCTCCTGGAGTGTGTACTTCTGAACTAGGGAATTCTTCTGTCATCCACCACAGGTGTTATCCATTGTTTTCCTGGCCTTTTTGCATTCCTGAGCTCCCACCTGTGCTTTTTTAAAATACACCAAATAGTTCAGTTAGCCAATGCTAATGGTTTTGTTTTTCCTCTTGTGGATGTGTTTTGATTTTTCAGGCTAATTATGGTTTGCGTCACTAACAGTGACCTCTATTTGGATTTCCTTTTGAGAGTTAACTGCAGCAGATTCCAAATGCAAAAGCAACACTTGAAATTTATTGTAGACCTTCCATATGTCCACTTAGTACACCGTGCCATGGAACAACGTAACGACAAATTGTCCAAAACTTTTGGTTCCTTAATAAAGAGTGCTTCTTAAAGTGCTGCAATTCCTAGTGTCCAACCAATTTCAATGCGTATATGCTCAAACTAACGTAGAATGCCTGTTTTTTGAACTCACACTCAGTATTTAATTTCAACTCTGATTTTCCATGGTGAATAACCAAAATAACAAGGTTATTTATATTAATGTCCAAATATTTGTGGAACTAACTGAATATAATAAGGGGAGAAAAAGAAATGTGTAATGAGACATCATGTATTGTCTCACAAGATCTTCCCATACTGCAGATCTGTGCTGAATTTTTTGTTTTTGAAAACTGGAAGCATAATCTGCTGACATCACTTTACCGTCTTCAAAATAATAAACAATACCAGCAAATATCCAGCTGTACATGTGTAGCTTGTATGGCTTGGGCATATCCTCTCTTCCTTCTGCAACATGTGCAATGACAGACTGTAGTGCCTTCTATTGCCCTCAGAAGTTTGCGTGTCTGCTTGGGCAGTGATAAAAGTACTGTTCGACTGTGGGCCAGGCCACTGGGGGAGGAGATCAACAAGTGTGAAGCGTAAAACCATTTGGCTCCCTTAGAGGTGCAATTTTATAACTGCCTAAATAAGCAAATAAATATCAACAAACCCCGTGTGAGCCACCGGCTGTGTGAATAATCTGCCTTGATTAATTAGCCCCTTACTTTCCGTATGATTGAAAAGCGGTCCTATTGCACTGTCAACAAACATCTATCATTTGAATTATTCTTCTTTTTCTTCTTGTTCTTTTTCTTTCTAGTATTAGTCTTACGATTCTTTGTAATCATCATGCAAGTAGTATTCATGGTAGTCGTCATCATCTTAGTAGTAGCAGTATTAGTGGTAGTAGCAGTAGAAGTAGTTGTAGTGGTAGTAGCAATAGTTCTGACAAAGGGTATCATTATCCACATCTGAATTAAGCCATTTGCTGAATCTGCTGTGGATCTACCGTAGACATGTATGTATGATTTAACAGCTTTCATAAGACAGTGAACAGTGCTATTCCTCCTGGCTTCTCTTTCTCTTTTCAGACCTCTGCTCTATGGCGGTTTTTATGTGTCTAGAGTACGTGCCCTTCTCCACTATAGACCCAATTGGCGTTCCTGGAATGTGCAAAAGCTGAGTCTACACGTTCTGCTTACACTGACCCAATTCTAGAGCTTAGAAGTGCTGGCAAAAAGCCAGATCACACAGATTAGTGAGAGCAATCTGTTCCACAGAAAGGGTTGGGGCGGCTCAGATAGATCATCTCCCTCGGAGCTTAGGCTTCCTCCAAACTCCCAGCATCATGGTGGAGTGATCAGACCCATAGACAGCCTGTCCTGTCTATTTACCGAGGCGAGCCTGTGTATAGAATTTAATAAGGGGCCTTTTTCGAGAAGAAAGGGAAGCAGACTTTTCAGCAACGTCCATGCACATACAATGACAAACACATCCACTCAACACACTTTATGTGCTTTCATCTTTGTTATGGGTCAGTGTGGTCTGTACTATCAAAGGAGGCTTGTAGGGTGGTGATATCAGTGTGAAAAGCAGATATTCTCCTTGATTTAAAACACTCCTTTAACAGCAATTTAATGTTCTTTTTTTTTTCCTGTTTTGGGGAAGAAATTATGAGACATCACCAAGGCTTGCATTGTCTGAAATATAAATCCAGGAGCTGGTGTAGAGTGCCGCTCTGTATTGGAAATCTATGCATTTTGTTGATTTATATTCAATACTCCAGTTGTATACCAGCCTTTTACGTAAGGTGATCAAAACTGAAGATAACAGTCAGAGTGAGCATCAAAGAAACCTTGGACTTCTTTTTCTTTTTTTTTTTCTGCATGTCCATGGGGGGAAGAAGTATTGGGTTCAAGCGACATCGCCTTCTGCCCCTCCGTCTAACTTCTCAAAAGCTGTCTTCAAATACTAAACAGAGGAAATGTGAAAGCTGCCCCCTGTTTTTATGAAAAAAAAAAGAAGTTTTCTGTCATATGCCCCAATTAAAAATTCCTGGAAACAAATAAATGCGTATACTGCAAGTCATCAGAATAATATATATATATCATTTATTCGCAGCAACATAGAATGTTGTACAGAGGAGTATTAATGACAGTAAGAAAACGTACAAAACATAGGATCTTGGTTTTAAAAACACAACATATTAACCATTTATACAGATTTCGTCAATTAAAATTTCAATTTCTTCCTTTGTAATATCAACATTTAAAACATTATCCCTGATTAAGCACAATTCTATCAACACATTACCTTCAGATTCACATTGACATGAACATTTAAAATAATCATTGATCATAAACTTCTTGAAGTCATTACATTTGAATATTGATAGTAACCGTCTCCTATTACAGGCTACAGGAGTGCCAGCGAACTTACACAGATCAGCACACAGACGAGTACATTCATTTTCACTATTAGCAACAGCCATATAAAATTGATGAAATCTACACAACAGATCACACTCTAATCCATTACTACCATAATAAATGCTTTACAAGTCTACAATGAGTTCTAGGTGGAACATTCCAAAGCTTTCTGATACACTTTCTCCACGCTACATAGATATTATTGATGATATCTGCAAGCAAAGACCAAAGAGGTGAACCATAAAAACTACTACAATATGTTCGAAATATGAAAGAGTGGACATCGCTTGAACATAACAATATACAGGCATTTGACAAATTAAAGGAAAAACAGCTGAATAAATGCATGGACAAACAAGTCAAATGCCTCTGGTAATTTTCCTGGTGTGGTTTGGCTTCAGTTGTATATTATAACACAGAAATTACAAGTCAATTTATGTGGTGTCCATATAAATTGTGTATGAATTGCAGACTAAACTAGAATGTGATTAAATGTTCATAAAACATCAAATTAATTAATGACTTGTGCCTTAAAAATGATTTTTTGACTAGGAGTTATTGTCTTGAAAATGTGTCTTTTTTAATTCATTAATTTATTTTTAATTCTTCAAAATGTGAAAGTTGAAAGCAATTCTTTGCAGACAGGGCATCAGTCATTCACACGGACAGAGTATGATGACTAGGTAGTCCTATTAGCCGTTGTCTGATATTAGTCTGCTCTTTCTCACAGACTAACTCTCTTTCTGGATTAAGCAGTCAGTTCAACATATGACACAAGACATAGTAAATCAATTCATCATTGAACTGCTCCGTTGTTAAAATTCAATTGTATTTTGTGCATGGTGGATCAGTTATGATCTCACCCACTATGTGACATTCTGTGTGTCTCACTGGAAGGATTTCAATTGCTTGGGGAAAAGAAATGAATTGAGTTGACCTTTCCTTTTAAAATGTGTTACCTAGCTTTTGTGACAGCCCAGGTGAAGCTCCTATACTATCGTATACTATTATCCCAAAAAAAAGGTAATGCTGCGAATTGAAAGTACAAGAAAGCGTGTGGGGATGTTTTTCCTCTTGAGATAATGTCCTGCTGGCCATTTCATTACCCCGTTAGCAAGCTAATATAACAGAGCTTTTAGCTGCCGGATAGCTCACTCGGTAAAGCATCGCGTTGCGAAGCAGGAGTGACTATCACGGTGCGGGTTTGAGCCCCGGTTGTACCAACCGGCAGTGGTCAGCAGCTTTTTCAGAAGTAGCGCACAATTGGCAATTGCGCTACAGGGTTGCAAATTGGGAAGGGACTGCCGGGAAGGGAAAATGATAGTAGCTTTGTTTGTTGCTCAAGCGCCTCCTGTTGGCCAGACGGGCGCTCATCAGGAAGATTCTAAGCGTGTTCATGTCCGGGTATCCTCCGCCCTCATTCTGAACTTGCGAAGATTCAACCAATGAGTGTATAAGAAGCAGCAGGCTGACAGACGCGTGCTTCGGAGGAGAGCCAAGAACTGTCTACACTCTCCTGAATTGGCAGCAAGGGGTCGCATACGAGCAAGCCTTGTACATAGTTCACCAGTTGGGCGTTCCAGATTCGGGTGGGATTGGAGATGCCAAATTAAAAAAAAAAATATATATATATATATATATATAACAGAGCTTTTTCTTCTTTACCAATCACGGGTCACACTTTGCAATGTGTTTATGCAGAAGGCACCACTTCACTTGTCTGGAATTATGTGCCATCTCAGCTCTTTTCTGACTGCATATGAAAAGCCTTATCAGCAGAAGGAAACTGAGATGAGAGTGAAGCTTTCTTGTTTGGCCTGAAGCTATATGAAACTTGCAAACATTGAGGAGCGGAAATGTGTGCTACTGGCGTTAGATTTTTGTGGGGGATTTTTTAGATGCATGGCAGAGATGGTTTGGTGGGCATCTCTCTCAAATTGGAATGATGCTGACCATTGTTTTTTTTTTCTCTGGTCACTCTTCAGCATTTTGACCGCTGTGGAATATTTATGAATCAGAAAAAAAATAAATAAATAAATAAAATAAAAACTGTTGTTAGCATTAATTCCTTCAGCTAGCCCTATTTCTGTATGCACAGGAAGCTTTGGGGGTTGATTACCTGCAGGATGGATAAAATGCTTCTGATGTATGGTGGCAGCCTCTTTGCTATATTAGATCAGAAGTTCATCTGTTGCAGTTATTTTCATTCTCCTGGGATGGGTTGTTCCTGGCAGGTGGCGGCTCAGATTTTTCTCTTTGTGTTGGAGCCGGAGGTTGCGACCACTGCTGGGCTGCCTGATGGCTTGTTGATGTACAGTGTTGAAAAAAAAAAAAAAAAATACCCCTTCTCTATTTCTTCTATTTTTGCATATTATATTAGACAAAGATAACCTGAGACATAATATTAGACCAAGATAATCCGAGTAGCCACAAAATGCATTTTTTTTAAAGACAATTTCATTTATTTAGGGGAAAAAAGCTATGCAAATCTACCTAGCCCTTTGTGGGAAAAAAAAAAAAAAAAAAAAAAACAATAGCCCCATTAGTTACTAAATCAAATGACTAATCTAATTTAATCAGTACTTTGGTTCAATTTTAGTAGACACACCTAGGCATGATTACTGCCAGTCCTGATGAATCTAAACATCACTTACATAGAACCTGTCTAGCAATGTGAAGTGGACAAAAAGCAGCACATGATGCCGCAATTTAAAGAAAGTCAAGAACCGATGAGAAACTAAGTCATTGATATCTATCTATCTGGAAAGAGTTACACAGCCTTTTCAAGGCACTGAGACTCCAGCAAACCATGGCGAGAGGCATTATGTACAAATGGATAAAACTTAGAACTGTGGTAAACTTTCCCAGAAGTTGCCAGCTAACCAAAATTCCTTTAAGAGCACATCAAAACTCATTGAGGAGGTCACAAAAGAACCTAGACTGACATCCAAAAAAATCACAGTTCTCTCCTACGTCAGTTACGGTTTGTGTTCACGATTCCATAATAAGAAAAAGACTGGGCAAAAATGACCTCATTGGCAGAAGATGAAAACCACTGCTGACCAAAATTAACTCAATGGCTTGTCTCACATTTGCCAAAAAAAAAAAAAAAAAAACAGCTTGATGACTCTGAAGACTTTTGAGGTAATATTCAATGGACTGATAAGTCAAAAGTAGAACTTTTTGGAAGACACAGGTTCCGTTACATTTGGCATAAAGCTGACATAGCATTCCATTATAAGAACAGCATAACAAAAGGCAAACATGATAGTGGTAGTGTGATAGTTTGGGGCTGCTTTGCTGCTTCAGGAACCATGAATTCAGCTCTCGATCAGAAAATCCTGAAGGGGAATGTCGGGCAATCAGTTTGTGTCCTCAAGCTCAAGCAAAGTTGAGTTATAGAGCAGGACAGTGATCCAAAGCACACAAGCAAGTCCATCTCTGCCTGGCTCAAAAGAAACAAAAGGAAGGTTTTGGAGTGGTCTTGTGAAAGTGCAGACTTGAATCCGATTGAGATGGTGTTGTATTACCTTAAACTGGCAATTCATACTCGAAAACCCTCCAAAAACAATTCTGCAAAGATGAGTGTGCCAAATTCCTTTGCAGAGATGTTAAAGACTGATTGCAAATTGTAGTAAACATTTGACTGCAATTTTTGCTGCCAAGGGTTGCCCGACTACTCATTAGGTTTAGGAGGGCAATTGTTTTTTTCACAATGGTGATATAGACTTTGAATAACTCTTGACCTTCAGTTAATGAAATTATCTTTTAAAGGCTGCATTTTTGTTTTCTCGCATTGGCTTTGTCTCATAATGCAAGTCATGGGATGTGCTGAAACATTAAAATATGATAATAAGGAAAAATTGAAGAGATCTGGAAGGCACCTATACTTTTTCATAGCACTGCAGCTGAAGGTATTGAACGCTGCTGCGCTGCTTGGCGGCTTGTTGTAGCCCCCGGACGAACTCGGGAGGCTATGGATTCACACGTGTCGTCTCTGCCGCCTCTCGGTAGACACTTCCTTGTGGACGCTGTACAGGCTGCAATTTTTGACCAATTACTTTCATATTTGGTATGGATATGTGCTACACTTCGCTTATGACACCTATCGATTTTGGTTGCCATGGCGACAGTATTGACCGAATAATACGCAAATTAGTGGCAAAACAGAGATTTCCTTGTGGATGCAGTACAGGCTGCAATTTTGGACCAATTACTTTCATATTTGGTATGGACATGTGTTATACTTCACTTATGACACCTATCGATTTTGGTTGCCATGACGACAGCATTGGCTGAATAATGGCCAAAAAAGGGGAGAAATGGGCTTTCGGGGGCTACACCCATGCGGTCGCGGCTGACCGGACTGTCTAGTTGATATAACAGGAGGCACTGAACACTTCACGGTGGCCGGGTGGCTTATTGATGGAACTGGATTCACTGACAACTGCTTGGCTGCTTGGCGGCTTGTTACTGGAGCTGGAGATACTTTATGCTGTTTGGCTATCTGGTAGCTCATTGGGCTGCTGAGCCGTACCGCTAAAGGTGGAGGTATGCACTCTGTGGCCGACTCTAGTCCATGTAATGACCCTACACAGTCCAGTGAAGCTACTATGGACAACAAATAAAAAAGTTCTGCAATGTTTGGATAGTGAAACTAAGAATGATGAATGTATCCAGTCAAGTCCTGAGTGGTTTTTTTTTTTGTTTGTTTGTTTTCCTTGCCACCTAGCTGTCTGTGTCACTTTTGGTTTTGTTCTGGTAATTTTTTTGTTGTGATTCAATTTTTATCTCGCTCTTTACCCGTCCTCTTGTGTTTCCTCCCTGTGCTTTGCAATCTTGTTTCCACTTTGTTATTTTGTGTTTTTCTCTATTTAAGTTCCTGGTTTGCATCTCCCCTTTCCGTGACTGTTGTCTTTCGTCTTTGTTACTTAAAATTTTGCTCCGTGTATCTATTTATTCTGGACTCTGTTCCCAGTGCCTGCACTCCTGGCAAGTGGTACTTCTCCCATTATCTTTTTTGTCCAAGTCTGAGGGTGTGCGTCTTTCCTTCTGCCCCGATCCCGGTGGCTTGACTCCCTGGCTGCTGACCTCGGATTAGTCCCTTCTATTACGCCTTGCCTGACTCTCTGTGTTTCAGTTTGCCCCCGCCTCACCTCAGACCGTTTTCTGGCTACCCTCTTATTTCTTGCTTAATTACTCCAATCTTAAATTTAGTAAAGATGCCCTTTGCGGCTGCGTCTTTGATTTTTGTGTGGCTCTTGTGATTTGAGTCATTACGGTATCCTTTTTATAAAAATCTGTGTTTTAGCCAAATTTGAATTACATTCCATGATTAAACATCTCATAAACATGTGACTACACATGTGGTGTGTGCTGCAGTTAAGAATCTAAAAAATATATCATGGAAGCACGATGTAATATGAAGCTGCAGCCTGCACTATAGACACTGTTGGGCAGGCCTGGCAGTGGAAACCGACGGAACACATGGTGTTATTCCTGGTATGGCATAAAAGGCTTGGGCGAAGTGGTATATCAGGGGTGTGAATGTATAGGGCCAAAGTTGTGCACTTTTGGAAGGTTCAGTAGGCATATTTAGATCTTAGGGGAACCCACATGCCAGTATTCCTACTCATCATTCGTCACCCCTAGACAAATTGGTTTCCCCATTGCTCACTTCTGCAAGCCCATATCAAGTGCTTTCACATCACTGTGGCAAGCTTGTCACATTGCTGCAGTATGCTGAGCAGCGAGCTTCTTCAAGTTTTTGCTTGCAAGGGCTAGATTCCAGCTAGTTTTGAAAATGACATGTAGTCAACATGCCTCATAAGGATCAAATTCAGAGTAAATAAACTTTCCTGTCTCCCTTTATCCTTAAGATTAACTAATTCTGTGTCAATGTGTAAATATTATCAAATTCTGATCAATAAGCTTTGAAAGTATTTCAATAGGTTTAACTGCAGTGCATCAGGGAGGCAAATGTAATCAAATACCAATACAACAAAACATCCAAAAAGAAGAGTCTCATAAAAAGAGATACATCTTCCATGACACACATTCACAATAAATTATTTATATTAAATTCTGGCAATTTGCCCCTAATCACCTGTTTTGCCATTAGATTTGAGTTGTATTGTTAGTTTCATCCACTTCCAAGCAAAAATTCAGATATGGAGATTGGCTGCCTGCTGGTGCACACTGTAGTGATGAGATTATGAGAATCTTTATTCAGCTAAAATAACGAGGCAGCATAATGTAACTGTTATGAAAGGCAGAGACTTTTCTTGAATCACATTGTGCTTTCTTCTCTCTGCCCCGTTACACCATCGGCGTTCACATTTTGTTTGACTGGCCACAACAGTGGTTTTTGAAGGATATTGATTTGGTTGGTTTAATTTCTTGTTGTTGAAATAGTGTTTTTTGTTTGGATTCATTGCAGCGTTTTATGAGTCTCTGTATCCCTCTGCTCTTTTGTGTTCAGTTTGGTATGAATATGGAAGATTTCCTGTGACCCTGTGTGTGTATATCAGAGAGAGAGAGAGAGAGAGAGAGAGAGGCCTAAAAGCAGAGTGCCATTAATGACACTGCTTTGCTTTAATGCTAATTTCATTCAAGCAAAGACATGACATACATACAAAGCCTTCCTTACTAAAACTTTGGGTGTCTTTTTTTCAAGTAGTATTTTAAAAGTTTGTTTAAACTTTCAGAAAGTATGAGTCAGGAATAACCAGGGCAAGGCTCATATTGATTTAATCTAGCTCAGAGATATTTTATGATATATTTAGTGCTCTTTTTGTTACAATCAAAATCCAGTTCCATCCTACTGTATGTGAGTACTGCATCAAGGTTATATCACATTTATCTTGGAATTTCACTTACTGGCAACATTTCTCAGGTGAAGCATTCTAAATGCATTCACATTTTTAAAATTTTGTGACTTTTAGTGAATTGCCATCTAATTCTGCAATGGAAGTCAAATGGACTGAAGTGATTCTTCTTAAAAAAAGTATTTTACTTATTTCTACACTATGTTAGTCTTGAATTCATTGAAATGTGGGGACCACAGTGTAAATCAAACTATAGGGATATTGTCACGTATGAGCTTGCAAAATTTTAAACAAAATTTAAAAATTTGTAATTTAAACATCTACCTCAAAGTAAACTCAGTACCAGTCAAAAGACACGCCCACATTTTTCTGGCAATGGGATGTGTATAAAAATTTTATTATGTAGGCATGGGCAATACAAATGAATAAAATGACAAAATTTCTTGAGTTGCTGAGAAAAAAGTTTTTATTATTTTCTAATGATTTTTTGCAGGTAAGTACAGAAGACACAGACGAAGAGTTTGCCACAAGTCCAACGCCTTTACAGGAAAGGGTCTCAGAGCCACAGGGTCCCAAAAATGGCTGATTTCGGCATTTATCAACAAAACCCATTGTGAAAACTGGGGGGTGAAGCCTGAGGGCATTTTCGAAAATGCAGTCTACTCAGAAATAAACCTGGCCAAATTATCCATTAGGGTACCCTAACAGAAATAATTGATGCTAAAGTCATCAACCCCTTTTCTGAAGTACAGCAGCACCCCCTAGGCCCTTTTTAATGGAAAATGCATTGAATTTCACCCAATTATGTTCAACAAACATTAGGTTTTGCATTGATATTTAAAAATGGTATGAATGGGTTGCCTGTGAAGTTTTTTTTTGCATCAATGGCCTGCAAAAATGTCAAAATTATCGGTGGGAGGGCAAACATTAAGGCTACTCGCCTATTACAATATAAAATGCAGTGAAGTCGCTGATGCCGGCAGTTGTTTGCCCTCCCACTGCTCTGAAAATGAATCAAACGTTCCCCTTCAATAACCCGTGGTGATAAAAAAAAAAAAACCTTTGCACTGTTTTTTACAATATCCATATACCCTCCTCCCATTATAGTTTCAATGAGCTACTGTGAATAATTCATAGCAAAACACAGCGACGTGCAGTCGGAGGTTAGTTTGGCGAGGCAGAAACCTCCCCTTTGCTTGATTAGCAATTAGACGATTAACTAGTTTAGTAAGACTATTCGGCAGAATGACGGGCCAGTTTAAGTTTCCGTGGCGTTATTACTCAGTACATCGAACCTGAAATGCTCACTAGACAGCAGAGTTGCGCGTACTTGCTTCCAGGAAGCCGAAGCAATGTCATCAACAAATATTAAAACAGTTCGACTAATGCAGAGTTCAATGCTTGATCAATATACAATGTATTCTCCTTTAAATACGCGCTTTTACACCCAAACAAAAAGCGGGCGCTTATTTTCAGTCTTCTTTCATAATCCGATTAACAAAATGTTTAAACGATATACAGAATTACCGAGAGCTGAGAATTTTTCCTAACTGATTATTCAGATTTCCATCCTCGCAGTCTCGAATTGAAGGGTATAAGTGAATGAATCTTGTGACCGGTGTTCGCGAGGTGGAATATTTTGATAGGTAGCAAAATTTGTCAGTGGTAGGTTTTGAACGCCTGGCGCTGGTTTATTCCTTGGTATATTTTACTGAAACTTCACAAATAGGGTCACAGGATATTCTGTCAACTAACTATGTAGGTTTACAGTAAAAATACACTCACCTTTCTTGCTATTGTTGAGAAGAAGTCACTGCGAACTCGCGATGAACTTCAACAACTTCTGTCGAACTTATTTCACATCCCCTGGAGGTCTAGTTGGACGAATAGACTCGTAATTTCTCAAATTAGATGGCTGTAAGTCAATCAGGGCCGTAGCTGGGATATCACGTTAGCGCGGGCTGTTTGAAATCTACCTCCAAAATGGATATTTTTGCCACGCCGTGCACTTGAAAGTTTGTAAACACGGCGCAAATTGAGGTCACGCATTCATCCAACGGGCGAATAATAGCTCTGTTCAAATCGCGTTATTGGCCGTAATATGAGAGTTCATGTATGAAATGCGGGTATCCTATTGAAAAGGTTGCTTTTAATCAAACCATGGTGTTCTTTTTTTTTTGTATGAAAATGGTATTTACATCATTTTTTTTTAAAGTTTTCTGAGGCTTGTTTACCGCCCCAGTTCAGCTGTTACGCATTCCATTAGAGTTTATGCAGAGCGTTGCCCATGCCTATATTATACAAAAAAAAAGCATAAATTTGAGACAGTGCATCCAAACTTTTAACTGGTATTGTGTATTTACGGAAGAGGGCTCAATGGCTCATTAACAAAAAGTAAATAAATTAATAAAACAAACAAACAAAAAAAAAGCTATTGTTTTGCTTAGTCAAAAACCTCCGCAGCCCCAGCGCCCCCTAGTGGTTACACCAGTATTACGGCATCTGCATAAGTTCAATTCTTTCGTTTAAAGTGAAGCATTAAATATGGTGGCCCTGAGAGCTGAATGGCTTCGGATTTCAGCGTACTTACTTTGATTATTATCAATTTTAATTGATTATTATCAATTATAGCTGGAATTTTCATTCTTGATTTGTAGACGTTTTGTGCACGTGATGGGTTGTAAACAATTGTAGATACTCAATTTTGATTGATGTCTGTTTGGACCAATTGATTATTGTATCATAAAGGTGCAGTTCTTAACCATAATTGTTGAATTTACAGTTTTTGAGTTACAGTACTTTTTGTTACATTTGTCAAAAACAGGCAGAATTTTTTCCATTTGGCCCAGGTGTCTTATGTGTTATACCTGGTTTTTGCTATATCACTAAATTATTATTTTTATTATTATTATTATTATTATTATTATTATTATTATGCCTTGTCTGGGGTCATAATCCAGTAGGTGAGCGCTTGTACCAATATTAGTAATACACCTGGCTTCTCTGTATGAGTCTAACTCTTAATGAGTTAGACTATTACACCTGTGCGAATTTCCCAGTGCTGTAGCTAGTGTTTTTGAAGGGGGTACCAGTGTGTCCACTACACACCCCCCCCCACACACACACACACACACACTCAACTGTCACCCTCTGTTTTACTATCTGAGTCACATCCCTGTGTAATAATCATAAACAAATGCAGTATAATAGCACTGGAACACTGAATAATAATATAAACAACTATATTTTAACTTGTGTATATCCTCCCACTATATATCTTGGTTTTTGGTATGTTCCCTCATTTTCCTAATATCTTGCACCTAATGAGAGAGATAATGTGGGGAGCTAATTGGTTAGCACTTGAACAATTAATCATGTACCATCACAGAAATTAGCCTTGCTGTGCCGATATCAAGGTCAGCAGTCAGTCAAGCAATATCTGAATAGACTGTGCTGTTCTGAAGGCAGATGCTTCTCTGAGGCCTGTGTGTGTGTGTGTGTGTGTGTGTGTGTGTGTGCACGCGTGCACACGCGCATGTTTTGTGTTCTTATACTTGCTACAAAGCGAGAACCTACATCCTTGTACCTCTATCCTTGTGAGGACATTACAGTGACTTCCATTCATTATTTGTGTGTCTCTACAGCCTTTCCCTAATCTTTACAATAAGCCACGTATGCCAAACCCAAACTTTTAACGGCATCCTATCCCTAATTCTAACCTTACCCCTAACCTTAACTAATAAGTCACAACCTGCCGTTGTAGTTGGCAGGACACTGAAAATGTCCTCACTTCCCAAAAATCCGGAAGGTGTAGAGCGCAGGCAGGTGCGGCATGTGAGACACAGGCATTACAGCAACAAAGGTCCCAATGCGCTATGGCATATAGATTCTTATGATACGTTGAAACTATACGGCATTGTCATCAATGGTTGTATTGATAGTTTTAGCTGCTGTGTTGTGTGAATGGGAGCTTACAGAACAAACAGTGACCCAAAAGTAATAGCAGACTACTTCAGCACATCCATCGCGAGCTTCGGAGGATGCCTGGACCCAAAGATGATGTAAACATTACACCACGATTAACACACAGCTGGCAGAGCGGTCAGTCAGTCCACCAGTCACTTTCTCTAAAGTTGAATTGACAGATATTGGCTTTATTGTCGAAATTTTTCCTATATTCTCAAAACGATTGTGCAACTTTATTCTGAGCATTTAGACTTTATTCTTGAACATTAATATTCGTAGTCATTCATGTGACAGGCGTCTTGTCATGGTTATGACTGTGTCATATCAGTCTAACTAATGTGAAAAAGTAGTTTCCCCCTTATTGATCTCTTCTATTTTTGTTTGTCATACATAAATGTATCATATCATTCAACTAATTTTAATTTAAGCCAACATGAGTAAACACAAAATGCTGATTTTAAATGATCATTTCATTAATTGAAGGTAAATAGTTATTATATGTGTATATATGTGTATAGTATGCATGGTCCAGTTAGCGGTGCATATGCAAGCGAGTGTGTCTATGTGTATGTGTGTGCGCGTATATTTGCGTGCTGGAGGTTTGTGCGTGTTTCTGTGCATGTTTGTGTGCGTGTTTGAATGTGTTTGTGGAGGAGAGCGTGTGTGTGTGTGTGTGTGTGTGTGTGTGAGGTACGAGCCACACAATCTGGACAGTATTATGTCTGCATCGCTGCAGTGAAAGTTAATACCTCTTCCGGGGCCTAATAATTGTAGTCACACTCCTGAGAGCATCTCCAGTACAGGCAGGGGACCTGCAGCCTTTACCGCTGTACTGTATTCATTGAGAGAGCCTAGAGGAATGAGAGACCGTGGGAGAGCTGTGAGGGACTCAAGGTGAAGATAGAATGCTTCATGAGAGCATCCATACTCTGATTAAGAGTCATACACCAAAACAGCCCCTTAGACTTAAAACTTTTCTCTCCTTCAATATCTTAATCAAAGTTGATTCCGCCTGCAAACTATCTGTCTTCAAATGTTAAATTATTAAAAGCATGCGATGATGTTTATTTGTGTAAACAGGAAAATAAAAAAGAGAGGATCTCCCATGGATTGCTTTTTTTCCCATGATTCCCCCATGATGTTTGTATTTTATTTCTATCTGGTTCAACACCGAGCAAAGCCACCCTTGAAAAAAAAAAAAAAATGAATGCACATTAAAAAGGATGGGAAAAGTAAACATCAGTGCAAATTTCTTTTACATGTTTTCACACTATCACTGTGGTTGCGAGAAAAAAAGCGGAACCCTCTCGCTTTAAAGTCTAGCTCATCACTTACTATTAGGGTTGAAAGAAGCTGCTTTTTTGAATGCTAAATCAAGAGATTTCTTCTGCGTACACATCCAGCACTTTGTACTGCTGCATTACAAAGTGCCGCTTGCAGAAATTAAAGAAGCCTATATTTTATTTATCTGATTCCTTCACTCATGCAAATCTCTCTGCATACACAACATTTAAAGGAAGTTTACACATGAGAGGATGCTGGATGTAAGGCGCTCGGCTGGGGAGAAGCAACATCGGGCAATACACCAACTCCCCTCTGAAGCATGAACTCTCTTTCAAATCAGAGCTGCCAGAAGATGGAGAGAAGGATTATGATTGGGTCATCATGAAAGAGGCTGGATGAGTTCAGGCCTACAGATAACACAGCCTCCTCAAGCGAGCATGATAGAAGCTGCTGTGCACTCTGTTCTTATTTATACAGCAAACATCTCAGAGTAGATTGGGTAATGAATAATATAAATATCATGCACCAAACACCACTATAGAGATTGGGTAACACATAAGCTAGATGCTGAGCACCAAACACCACCATGGAGACTGGGTAACATATGATATAAATGTCATGCGCCAAACTGCACCATGGAGATTGGGTAACACATGATATAAATATCATTCACCAAACACCACCATAGAGATAAGGTAACACATGAGCTAGATGCTGTACACCAGACACCACCATGGAGATCGGGTAACACATGATCTGGATGTCAGTCACTAGACACCACCATGAAGATTGAATTACACATGAGCCAGATGTCGTACACCAAACACAAGCATATAAGGTGGATCACACATGATCTAGATGTCTTGCACCAAATATTTCCATAGAGAATGGATGGTGAACCCATGATCTAGATCAGGGGTCACCAACCCTGTTCCTGGAGGGCTACCATCCTGTAGGTTTCTGCTCTACCTCCTATTCCGCACACCTGATTCAACTAATTAGCTACTTAACAAGATCACGAGCTGGGCAATTAAGTAGTTAATTACTTGAATCAGGTGTGCTGAATAGGAGGTAGAGCAGAAACCAGCAGGATGGTAGCTCTCCAGGAACAGGGTTGGTGACCCATGATCTAGATGTGGTCAGTGGCGGGCGGTGGACGGAAAACTGGGGGGGCAGAAAACATCCCTTGAAACGGATGAGATTAGTGACCCGATTTCAATCATTGTTCTTGGCCAACATGTTAGTTTCCCTTATAATGAAATGTTTAGATGAGTGAATAATAAATTCTATAAAATGTTTAATTCACATGCCTTAATAGGCAACTCTTCACGAAAAAAACCACTGTGAATTTTCCGCGTTAAATTTTGTCACATCCTAAGCAAGTCGTCAAACCTGTGCGTAATGATTTTTTAATTGAAAAAGATTCAAATGCGCTTTTTTGCGTTCAACTGGTGTGTTAAATTTCTTGTCTTAACAAGACAATTAGCTACACCTGAGGGGGCAGAGTTCAAGTGTCTTTTACCAGGGAAATTGACTGAAAACTGATCAAGACTAATAAGCAGTTTAAAGACATGTTTATTGCCCTCCTTGTTCTCTGTCCACCGCCCGCCACTGGATGTGGTTCCCAAAACTGTGCCCTGAATGACCACTATGTGTATTGGTTTTCATTTCAACCATAACTACAATTATATTGAGCTGTTAATTTGTCAAAATGAGTTGCTTTTCATATTGAGATGGGTTAATTCTCCTCTTGTTCCACACAAGGCTGACATTGCTCTGCCCACCATGAAGAATACAAAGTCCATTGCCCATATTGTTTTTCTAGCGCTGTATTAAGTAATTGCACAAGATCAGAGAAATGTATTGATCATATTAATACTAAGGTGAATCAATAAGCTCCTTTAGGCTTCTGCCTACGAATGCTGTCTCTATTTTTTATTTCTTTTGAATTCAACAGAGAAACAACATAAAATGAGTTTGAGTCATTATCATTTATTTTTCTTTGAAGTCCTCTATATCAAATGAATGGTTATTTTTGTGACCTTGTTTTTCATAATGATGCTGATAAAGTGTCAGTCGATTCTTGAAAATTGTTCGCTCATTTTCATTTCTTTTTTATTCATTTTATGCCTGTATATCCTCACAAACTACATGAGAAATTTGTTCCCTACTCTCAGGAATGACCCATGAAAGTGTTTCTCATATGGCCCGTTTGCTACATTACCATCCATAACAGCAGCACTGTACCCTCCAAAACAAAGGGTTGGCAAAACATTGTGGCTTTGATTGGTTATTAGTTCCTTACATGAAGGTTAAGGTTAGAGTTTTGTTAAAGTGGGGGTTAAGGTTTAGGTGATCCTTGCTGTTTTTTTTTTTAAAATTATTTTATTTTTATTTTTTTCTCTCAATGACCACCCCCCAACCTCCTCCCTAGGTAGATTCTGTTGCTATATAATGACATCATAATTTCCACTCATGTACATCTGTCACTCAATTCAATAGAGGTCACTTTGGGTGCTTGCATTGACTACCACACGGGTTGTTTTTCTTGTGAAGGTCTCTTTTATGCAGTCATTTCTTATGTTGCTCAATGTGAATTTGGAAATTTCATTTCCCGTGCAATGCATAGCTACTTTGATTATGTTCCTGAAAAGTGTAATTAAGAAAAAATAGTTAACTCCTTAAGAAACCCATTAGAAACTCATTTAAATTATGGCTGGAATAGAAACCAGCATACAGTGGTTTGGAAACAATTATGTTCCTGTATCATTATGCAGACCAATTTATTCTAGTTATTCCCATAATTCTGACTCTTAAACTCTGCAGTTCATTTTTTAACCCTTCAAACTCTAACTATTCATTTCAATTTTGCTTAAGTAGATTCAAAGTCAGAACAAGCTTTTTTTTTCATATTATTGGAAAATGTCACTTTCATATTCTGTATCTGTTGTTTGCAGAGCTTCACTGAAGCTACATCCTCTTACGTTTGTGGAAATGGAAATATTTAGATCTTGCACATCATTCTATACACATATTCCTGAAATTCAGCTGGACATATTTAGGATCATTGGAAACCTTGGGACCTCCTCTAGAATTTAGAATTTGCTTGAAGTTCCACAGGTTTGAATGCACCAGCTGAATTTTACAATCCCATATTGGGTTAAGTTGCTCTGCGTGATGTCAAAAACATTTTTTTTTTTCCCCAAAATTGTGCTCTCACACTAAGTAGTGAGGGCAGTCTCATGCCACATAAATTTAGAAAAGCAATGGATTTTAGATGTTGTACGGAAAGCATTTGCAGCTTGGGGTTTGTGTGGTACCTCATTGTTCTGACTGTATTATGCTGAGGATGAATGGGAGAACCTGACCAATATCCCAAAACTGGGGAAATGAACACGTGACAGTAAACTGCTCTTGGTACCGCAATACCTAGGCAGTTTTTTGTTTGTTTGTTTGTTTCTTTTTTTTGGGGGGGTATGCTGTTTTTTTTTTGTTTTGATTCTGCCTTAGTGCTTTTTTTTTTTTTTTTTAGTAAAAAAAACAAAAAAACAATTAAGGTATGGTAGATCTGCTTATAAACACCATAATATTTATCTGGATTACAAAAATCTGTGCCATCCAGCAAGTACCATTTTCACATGAGTAACATGGCAATTCAGAAATGTGACTCTGATGTAGTACCAGCAGCCTCTTAGAATGCTAGCTGTTTTTGGCTGGCATTTCTGTGGCCTGCTGTGACCTCTGGTAACTGTATCTATATCTACTCATAAGCTCAGGAGATGACACTCTGAAACAGAGATAGGAATCATAATATGGCAATGTGAAGGCCCTCTGGGAACAACACTGTTTGCATAATTGCTGCATTATTGAGACTCCCTTCAATAGCTGTCTGAATTCTGCAATATGAAATATAAAACTTTGGTCCGAGAATTATTAGCCCTTGGGAGCAAGGATTTCATGATAATAGATATATCATGATTTAATAAGCTTTTTTTAAGTACCTCTGTGAGGCATTCCACATTACCATAATTATTGTAATATATTAAGTTGATACACTGTTAAGTTTATGGAGAGATCAAGGAGGTTGCCATGTTTGACTTCATGTAAAACTCAATCAAAGGCTCATTCTTACACGTTTGCCTCAAATTAGTAGTATAGCAGACTGTTTGTTATTCTGGAGGTGGCTTGCTTAGAGTTTGTTCTCATCATTGTGCTCATATATTTCTTCATTTTATCTCCAATTGTATTTAAAGTGATGGGTTGAGGTTGCACGAATACACACACGCGCACACATTGTCATGTATACCCACTCACACACACTGGCTCATTGTGTTCTGATGTTTGTTGAGGTCACAGTTTTGGTGACTCCTCACCACTGGTACTTTTCTCATAATTCAGCATGCCAATCTGGCCGCTTATATTGTGATGTGCATTGAAATAAAGCATAAATTTTAAAATTGGTTCAGGCAGCTGCTTTTTTTTTGGATGAGAATAGGGAGAAAAGAGATTAGGTATGAACAAAAAGTAATGGATTTATGGCTTTTTGTGAGCATGTCCTGCATTTCTTCTCTCTTTCTTCACGATGACATCCTCTGTTTTCTTCAATCAGCATTATTTAACCGTGCTCATTTTGTAGGAGATGATGCTATTGTCTATTGCTAAGCCACAGCTATTGATTTTCTCTTGCCTGTTACTCAATTTGCATTGAATGGCTCTACATCTGGTCCTCTAAATAAAGGTGCCATCTCATTGAATTGTGGTTCATTAATGTTTCAAGGAAATTTCGCTCTTATATTTGACTATTCTTTTTCTCAACTCCTCAGCTTGTGTATCATTTCTATGAGTTTCATTATTGCCAAAGTCACACGTAATTTCTCTGATCTGTCAATGAACTGTATGTTTTTGGGTTTTTTTTTTTGAGATTGAAACATGGCTGGAATTCTCTGCAAAGGGCAAGCATTCCAGATGGCAGACATGGGTCATTGGTTTTGAGTGCACAAATGAATATTTCTTCTGCAATTAATTTTTGCACTTCAAAGAGCATGAGTATGGTGTCTTTTTCAGCTTCCTAGCAATGGGAAACACATTTATTTGGCACTGTTGCATTTAGATCTGAAATATGTGCTGCAGCATGTTTGTCCTGTATCTATCTTAGTGATAATAATGATTTGGAAAAAAAAAATGTAAACAAACTGTTATTTTGATGAAGGTAATTGTGAGCTATTTACACATATGGCTATAAAGTGTGCTGCATTGCACAAAATCAGGGCACAAGGACACAACAGTATGATGTTTTGTGCTTTTTGCACTCTTTGCTAGTACGGCCAGTGGTTGCTGTGAGGGAGAGAGAGTTGGTGGGGACGGTCAAGCAAAGTTGTGGGTTGGAGGAAGGCACCAAACAGCACTGGTAGGTGAGAACTATGCACAGGTGATCAGTTTCTGACCTAGAAATCAGCTATACTTTCAAACCACGTGTTTTAAAGTGGAAATGAAGCAATGAAAACTGTGACCATTTTTGGTTGCTTTTTTATTTTTGGAAATCGATGGCTTTTCATTAAACCTGAAATTCAGGTAGTTTCGCTGGAAAATTACATGTTGATGCCGACTTTCGCCACTAGGGAGCAGTCATGTCTTGAAAATGCAGGCGCTACGTCATCAGAATGGTTAGCGTTTATGGATGTTTTAGCTTGCCATTAGCTTGGCGTTAGCTTAATGTTAGCTTGGGTGCTAACTATCAAATAAACATGGCAGGTCTTGGAAAAAGAACAGGGGGATCATTTTGTATTGCCCCTGGCTGTTCAAATGAAAATTATCGGGTAAAAGAGAGCGGCAAATCAGCTCATTTTCATGTTATTCCTGTGAACAAGCCTAAACTGCCCCGCAGATGATTAGCCGCACTGAAACGCCTCAGCTCCCCTGTGGGACCGGGGCCAAAGCCCAACGCCCACTGGCCACGAAGCGTCGCGTCAAACTCCAAACGCTTTTAAATGCCTACTAGAGGCGTCTGCTGCATCAATATTAACGGATGGCATCAGGACCGAGAAGCAAGCCATGGGTGTCACTCTCAAAATATTAAACAAGACAACGTTTAATTTTGAAAAAACCTACCAATAAAGTTTATTTTAAGTGATGGCAAAGTGCGATGGTCAGGTGTGCACTATACGTTATATAAAGCCATAATTTTCCTCCTAAATTTAGCCGTCTAGTAAATTAAGATTCACTTTACCCAGCAACAAATTAGCTAGCTAGCTAACTTAGCAGTGTAAAGTACTTATCAGTGTACCTTGATTTAGGTACTGTCTAACTGTAGATCGCTCGATAACTTAAATGCCCGCAAAATAACGGATTTCCTTTCAAAACTGCGACTTGGTTAAAAAGCAGGTTGACAACTGCATGTGAGGTTGCCGCTAAATCTGTGCCACAAACCATGACAAGGCAAAATAGTTAAGTAATCTAAAAGACAAATGCGTTTTTATTGTGTTGACGCTTCAGAAATTGAGCAGTGGGGAAAAGTCAAAATCTGACGCGCGTCTCACGCCTCCAGTGGGCGTTGGGCTTAAATGTTCCATTCACCCAAATGTAAACAACGCAGAATGTTGTAAACAACCATTCTCATGATGTCATGATGTTTTGAAAACAAAGATGGCGGCACCCAGGCTGAAAACATTAACATTAATGCTACTTGTTTCTGCTTTATTCTAATAATGGCTTATATTTCGGACTATAATTTTATTATGGTATATTTAAATAATTAACTGGTGCTATAGATATCTGTTTTCTTTGACTGCTTCATTTCCACTTTGAAGTGCCAGAGTTGAGATGGGGGTCTAATGGTCAAACTGGAGTGTCCTCAAATAGACCCTTCTCTGTGTAGTGCAGACCACTGTAAAGGTGAACTGAACAATGTTCTCCACAATATGGGTCCTATAAATAATATATGCTGAATTTAATAAAAGCACATAAACAAACAAACAAAATGGAAAAATGATTGTTCAGTGAAACTGTTATTTTAATTTCCTGAGGTATAAAAACATTGATATACAGTTGAAGTCAAACATTTACAAACACTTGAATGAGGTTCAAGTCATTAAAACTATTTTCTTAAACCACTTCACAAATGAATGCACTTTTGGCGCCAAAAGTGCAAATCAATCTTAAAACAACAGCAAAGGACGTTGTGAAGATTCTTGAGGAAACCGGTACAAAAGTATCCATATTCACTGTAAAACAAGTCGGGTATTGACATGACCTGAAAGGCCACTGAGCAAGGAAGAATCTACTGCTCCATCACGGCCACAGAAAGCCTGAATATAGTTTGCAAATCCATATTTGGACAACAATCATACGTTTTGGAGGAAAAGTCTCTGGTCTGATGAAAATAAATTTGTACTGTTTGGACAGAATGGCCTTCTTAATGTTTGGAAGATAAAAGGGTTGGCTTGCAAGCCAAAGAACACCATCCCAACCATGAAACAGGGGGTGGCAGCATCATGTTATCTGGGTGCTTTGCTGCCGGAGGGACTGGAGACTTCACAAAATAGACAGAATTATGACAATGAAAAATGTTGCGGATATGTAGAAGCAAAATCTCAAGACATCGGTCAGGAAGTTGATCCTTGGTTGCAAATGGGTGTTCCTAATGGACAATGACCTCAAGCATACTTCCAAAGTTGTGGTAAAATGGATTAAATACAACAAATTAAGGTATTGGAGTGGCTTTCACAAAGTCCTGACCTTAAGACAACAGACAATTTGTGGGCAAAACCGAAAAAGCTTGTCCAAGCAAGGAGGCCTACAAACCTGACTCAGGAGGAATGGGCCAAAATTCCAGCAACTTATTTCGAGAAGTTTTTGGAAGGCTGCCCAAAACATTTTACTCAAGAAATTGAAAGCCAATACCACCAGATGTAAACTGAGTGTACATGCAAACTTGTGTTCGTGACACCCATAGACCAAAATGGATAGATTCTGATGTAAAGCACCTGTCAAATCGTGTGAAGTCCGCTAGGCATAAGGCAAAGAGGGTAAATACGCCCTCAGCTTGGAGTAAATTTAAGTCTCTTCGCAACAAGCTGAGAAATTTAAGTAGGTTAAAGTACAAGACTTATGTGGAATCATTAGGTGAAGAGGTGAATGTTAACCCTAAAAAACTATGGTCCTTCTATCGTTCCAAAACCAAGACTAACAAGATTCCGCACAATGTCAAAGTGGGTGATGAATGTAGTACTGATGGTCAGGAAAAGGCAAGAATGTTCAATAAGCATTTTTATTCTGCGTTTTCCCATGACTACTGTACTGCCTGATGTTCCTCTAATTTCAAACCCTGATCTGGAATGTTTATATTTTCAGTTTGAAGATATTTTTGATGTGTTACGGAATTTGGATGCCTCTAAGGCATGTGGTCCAGATAATGTTTCACCAAGGATACTGAAATTGTGTGCAGGTGTGCTGTGTCATTCTCTTGCAGTTATTTTTAATGTCCCTATGCAGACATGTACCCTACCTTATAACTGGAAAATTGCCAATGTCGTGCCTTTATTTAAAAAGGTTGACCGTGAAATGGTGTCAAACTACCGTCTAGTGTCATCGTTGTCCGTGGTATCCAAGGTTATGGGGAGGTGTATATTTAACCAGATATCTCTTATTCTTCAACCTTTGACGCACCCATCTCTACATGGCTTCAGTAGGGGGCGTTCTACCAGTACCAAGCTTGTAGAAGTTTTGCATAAAATAGGCCAGGTTTTGGATAAAGGTGGTCAGGTTGATGTCCTGTATTTAGATTTTGTCAAGGCCTTTGATAGTGTGCTGCCCAATTTACTTATTCATAAACTTCAATTATTTGGTATTAATGGTAGACTTTTAGCGTGGTTCAGGTCTTATCTTACAGAGAAGAAACAACGAGTAGTCCTAGAAGGCTATGCTTCATCATACCTACCTGTGGTCTCGGGGGTTCCCCAAGGATCTATATTGGGACCTCTTTTGTTTACGTTGTATATAAATGACATGCCTGATGTCTTGGATGTAGGTACTTGGTGTGCATTGTATGCTGATGATGCCAAGTGTTATAGAAGTATTGAAAAATTGTCGGACTGTCACAAGCTTCAGGATGACTTGGACAGGTTAAAATAGTGGAGTGTCAAGTGGGGTCTCAAATTCAGCCCCTCCAAGTGTCAACTGATTTCTATTTCAAGGAAATTAAATCCTGTTGTTTTTTATTATGAACTGAACGGAGTGTGAATTAAAAGGGTTAATGAAATTCGGGACCTTGGAGTAATTGTTCAAGACAAATTGACCTGGAATAACCATGTTGACAATATTGTACATAGTGCGAAGAGATCATGGTATTTGATTAGGAGAATCACTGGGTTTAGCAAAAATTTTGAATTGCTCAAGACTTTGTATACAAGCGTTGTCTGCAGTAGAGTTGAATATTGCACAGTTTGCTGGGACACCAGCGCTAAACGAAACCTCAAATTGATTGAGGGTCTACAGCGCATGGTGACTCGGCATATTTGTGGTTATGAAGTTTCTTACGTTGACAGGATGAATGAGCTTGGTCTCCTGCCTCTCTCGACACGTAGAGAAATTAATGACCTTATACGGTATTTTTTACATAGTTGTATAATTCAGAGATTTTATATTCACATTGATGATTATATTGTATTTTATACTCGCAGAGATGATGATTTATTATTAAGAAGTGCTAACGTCAATACTGAAACATTTCAAGCATCATACTTTAACCGTGTTGTTAAATTGTGGAATAATTTACCCTATAAGATATGTTTTGATGCCAGCCCGTTTTGAGTAACACGTGTTCCTGGCTGACGTGTTGTAGATGTTCGCTCTGTAGAACAACTGCCTGAATGTTTATGAGGCATCTACGTGTGGGGTCGGTCCTTTCAGGGCGGGCTCTGCGCGGAACCGGCCTCAAACATATTATTTGGACCTGCCCGGCTGGGAATTGTAGTGCCATGGGCTGACCGGTGTCTGCGGTCTCTGGTATGAGAGTTGTAAATAATTATTGTACTTTTTGGTGACGACACTATAAGAGGATACGGCCTAACTGTCGCCACCTTGTTGTGCTATACATCTATTTTAATTTGTTGTGACTTATTTGTATGTTTTACAAATTGTTGTATATGCACGACAGAAGATTTTATAAATAAATGAATAAATAAATCAAACTTCTGACCCTCTGAAATTACAAATAAAAGCCAAAATAAATAATTTCTCAACTATTGTTTTGATATTTAATACAATTAAAATAAAATAATGATCTTGGCTGAACTTAGAGAGGGAATTTTCATTCAAATTAAATGTCAGTAATTATGAAAAAACAGAGGTAAAATGTATTTGGCTACAGTTTATGTTAACTTCTGACTTCAACTTCAACATTCTGCTTTTTAATTTTTTTTTTTTTTAATGTTTTAATAGAACCAAGTACAGTATTATTCCAGAATTACACATAGTAATGCACTGTGTCATTTAATCACATGAATCTTACTGATGGATGCTCACACCAAAAGCAAGAACCATGGGCTCAATATTGTGCAAATTGCTTAATATTACAAACTGAGAACAACTAACACTGCCAACCGATATTGTTTTTAACACATTGTCATCATTGGCAGACCAAGCAATAACATAGAAGTGCTGCTTCTGTGTCTTTATAATGCTTTTTCAATTTGAAATGTTTTGAATATTAAAACAAACAGCCAAACTTAGCCTGATGAGTACACAGATACCCTTACAAAGCAATGCTCTCATCCACTGTGTGTGTTTATTTTTATTCTTTTAATTTTTTTCCCAGCTAGATGATTGCACTGCTTCTTTTATTTCACATTGAAATCGCAAAAGCAGCAAAAAGTTCATCTAAATACAGCAGTTGTGATATGTAATTATAATACGGTAGTTACCTGGAAGACCGCACACTCAATCTGCCCTTGAAAACAATGCAAGACAACTGCATTAATATTAGCTCGTGCTTACTTTATGTATCGGGATGATGATGATTAGACAGCGAACCTCATCAAAGCTTATTTGCTTCTAAATTAGAAACAGAGTCCTTGTAATATTTGTGTACGTGATGCATCATTATTCAGGTATGGAAGCACAGCCCATGAGATACACTCACAAGGTGAGAGCAAAGACATCTGAAGCATGGTGCTGTTGACAATTTATTCCCACTATCATATCAAAGTAACTGTCTCATTTCATGTTTCATATTCCAACTAGGAAAACAATTCATTGAATACACTGAAAAGCCTGTTTGCGCATTATGGACATACATGCTGCTACAATTTTAAAGTCTGTCATATATAACTTTTCCCATCTGTTCCAGATGGCTGAGCAATATTGAAGTGGTGCTTGGCCTCGCTTTGAACAAGCAGCATATGGATAACCACTGTAACAAGGCAGTGAAGATGGGATCCAGTACATCTGTCAAAACACACCACGAACATGTGGGTCTACATTGATCATGTGTCATTTAGTCATTTGAAAACTTAAAATTCATAATGCAAAAAAATGATGTACTTACTGGCCATTGGCTGGTTCAATTATAATTTGAATTGATATTGGTAATTGGTACTGGCTGAAAAACCCTGTCAATCACCAATTTTATTAGGGCAGGAATGGAATTCAATCCTTTACTTTTCCTTCATCCATTTAAAGCACTCATGTATTTGACGAGGCAAAGATGATACTGACAGTCCAATTAGGCACATTTGCATATCTTAGGGGCTAAATTAAAATTGACTGAAGAAGCGTAAAATGGAGGTATAAGTTTGAAAAAACCACGCTCATAGAGACTAAATTCATCTGTCGCTGCAAAGCAACAACCCATCCCATTTTTATCCCTTATTGCTCTACCCATGTTTGATGGAAGTTTCTTTCTTTGTAGCTCAGACCCTGGCCTTGACTGAACATGGTGAGATATACGGTTTCCAAAGATTGGTTTCCAAAACGCAATACATCCATTTTACTCATTTTGTGTGAATCAGCTTTTTTCTATATAGGCGCCTATTGCATTTTATAGAAAAACACAAACCATGAAAAAATATACCTCATAGTATGAATTTCCAGAAATGGATTTTTGCACCATCTGTAAGAAGCAC
The DNA here is from genome assembly GCA_029692085.1 of Gymnothorax javanicus. Classification (NCBI taxonomy): domain Eukaryota; kingdom Metazoa; phylum Chordata; class Actinopteri; order Anguilliformes; family Muraenidae; genus Gymnothorax; species Gymnothorax javanicus. Next base: position 25,704,680 of record CM056195.1, on the reverse strand, counting down.
AGGGCTATCGCTCTGTGGCGTTATCTCAATTTTTGTAATGTTGGCACTTATTGCGTTTTGGAAACAAACTTTGTATCTTCAGTAACATTTTCTTTACAATAATGAAGTGATAGCCTGGCTGTTCTGGTTCTATTACTTGATTCCTGTATGCTATGTATGAACAGATAGGAGGAAAAGCGAGAGAAACTCTCTGTGTCAGGGGTCTGTGAGTACGGCTGCAAGTATGGCTGCAGATCTTGGGAAAGTTGTCCCTTTTTTTTACCGTAAAATATTAATGTGGTTATTTTGGTGCAGCAAATAGGATGTAAGTAATCAGTGAGTTCTCTGTCCCTCTAGTGCACAGTTAGATCTCCCTGGTATTTGTCCATGAAATGTTAATGGAGGTTTAGGTTAGAAAAAGGTTATTAGTCTCATTAGCTGAAGCCTGCTGTTGTGGCAGGTAATGCTCTCTTTCCATTCCCCTGCATTATTACCATGCCCGGATTTTTACCCAACAGTGCCTTTCTATGTTTATTCAGAAAACAGACAATATTCACTGAATCCAAAATGAACTTTAATGAATAAATATTAGTGCTCCAAGCAGGATTTGTAAAAGAAGATCTGTTATAGAGAGCAGGCTGTATTGCTTCTCTGCAAAGTTTTCAACTTTTTTGAAAAGCAGGAATTAATTTGATGAATCTGAGGCTGATACAGAGTAAACCCACACATTGTGAAAATGAGCGCACGCTGCATAAGTGATAGCAGTAAAGGATGGACTTAAAGGACTGCTTTGCTAGGCTTAATTTTATGATGTTGAAAATAGCCTTCAGCTATCTTTGCCCTCAGGCTGAAAACTGCAAACAGCCAAAATGATGCGGAACAATAAATGGAGAGCACTTCTACTATATACGCGGTGGTTTACCTACTTATACAGTTCAGGAATTTTCCTTTTTTGTCCCAAAGATGACGTCAACGTCACGCTAGGCAAATTTTGTCTTATCCATAAATTTAATAGAATCTTTTTTCCTGGATATCTCCCGGACTCAATTTTAATAAAAAGATTGTTGGGATTTGTGGGGGTTGCCTGCCAAACACTGGCCCAGAAGGCCAACAGAGCCAGAATAGAAAAAATAAAACGTAATGCGCTTCACTCGCAGAAATGTCGACTCCAGCAGCAGTTGCTCTTTAATCCAGCCACCAATGGTCCGTTTCGGCTCTGAGACACATCAGCGGCCGGACTCTCCACTTTAAAAGAGAGAAGATGTCTGAGATTGTTCAAAGCCATGCCCCCGCACACACACTGCCATGGGAGACAAACGAGAGTGATTTCTGGGCTGTGTGGGGTTTGAATTGAAGGGGGGGTTATGTTGGAGTGTGGGACGAGATTTCAGGGTCATGGGTTCGACTGAATCTGCTGGAAGCGAGTGGGGGAAACACTTGTAGACATCTTCACGAACCTGCTAATGAAAGCAATCAATGTGGTAATATGGGTGTTCGCATTAGTGCACCTCGACGCAATTTACATGCTTTTCAATTGTAGATGTTTTATTAATCACTCGAGTCCCTCATGTTTTGCTATTTGATTCCAATGAGTAGATGGCAAATTCACTTACTTAGTCGACAGGGTCGTCATCAGCAGTTACAGCAAAGCCATTATTATATGAATGCTAATAGCAGTTGAATCAATAGCTGTAACAGTGGTGTATGGATTGGTTGTAGCATTCACATTGTCAGTAGCACTTCAAGCTGTTGTGCACATGCAAGACTTACACCAGTGGCAAAAATAGAATAGTATCACCAGTAACTGTGCTGTTGTGTTTCCATGACAACTCTGTTTCAGAGTGGGCAGGGGTGTTAGATGGGTTAGGTCATGAAGATCACGCCCCAAGTTGTAATGGCTGACAGCCAGATGACTGTCTGGAGGTGGCAGTCCGATATGTTTTAACAAATGAGAACACATCCCCCCGACCTGGCCCTTCTAACCCCTTGTGGCTCCAGCGCTGCCCAGTATAACATGATTCGATTCCCTGGCCGCAGCTGTAACATACCCCGATAAGTCATAATAATTTAAACCATCTCCTCCATTAAGTAATTAACAACTGTCTCCCTGTTTACCTTAGTGCATTTAATCCCTTTGCGCAGATATAGAGGCCAGCGTCCATAAATTCCTAAATTTAATTCCTAAATAATTCTGTAATCGAATTTCCAAATGTCTTGCTTCACTAGAATAATTTTCCAGAGTCTCTGTGACACAAATTCTGAGTTATAAAGCCTAACAGGCTCATGCATAACAGTAAAAATGGGAAATTATTTGTATTCTGAGCAAAGGGGTTGATCAACACAATGGACTTTAACATGGCCCTATGATGGTGATGGTCCCTCTCCACGCCAGTAAATCTAAAAATCATAGCAGTAAAAGAAATGCAATTATTGAGTTCAGACCATTCTCTAATGTCCTTCTATTTGGCTTAAGAGATGCATTCATGTGTTGAATTGTAACATATCGTTCTTTTCCTACTGAGAGCCATTCATGCTGTCCTGGGGTTATATATTACTCTTTCTTTTAATGCTACCTGGGGATGAAGAACAGAAACATACCATCCCCCCTTCTCCATGTTATCTCTGTCTCCTGCTCCGCAGTCGCTTTTGCCGTTGCCCCGGTATTCGCAATGCAAACCGTCCTGCGGTTACATACGAAGGCAATGCTTCCGGCCTCCCAACACCAGAGTTTGAGGAATCACCTTCTGTCTTCCAAAACGGAATTAATGTTTCCTGAATGGTTGTTTTTTTCCTGCGTGCCCGTGTTACAAGAATTCATTAGTGCCAGATGAGAAGTTGAGGAATGACTTCATCCGCTATTGTCGCTTTGCTGTTCTCTGTACCCACACTCCTGTCTCTTTTTGAAAACCGAATTGTTGGAAGCGAGCAATCCTTGTCTTCGCTATTGTCATGTCTACTGCTATTTGTACAAAAAGAGTGCTACAAGAACACTAAAAAAAAAGACACTTGGAGGCTTTGAAAGGAGATGAGTCGCGAGATAGAAATACTTTTGTGAAAAAAAGCGAAACGAGATTTATCTCCCTGTCAGTGGAATTGGTTGTTTGAGCAACTGAGTGTGAACATTCATTGTAATGGAACACAAGCTGTTGCGCAATCAATGGCCGACTAAATGTGTCATAAGAAAAGAAACAACATAGGAGAAAACACATAGGTTTTGTGGGTTTATAGCTTTTCTTTATTCTGAGTGGCTCAGGCTTTTTTTTTTTTTTTTTTTTTCAGTTTGCAGAACAATTATGATACAATTTTAGCCAACTCAGCAAATGGTCCTCCCTGTGCATTTTGCTCAGTATTGCACTGTAAGCTATTAGAGCTGGTTAAGTACTGATACATCATCCATTTGATTGTCGAATCAATTAAAAAAATCAATAAATACTAATCAAAACACCATCTTCAGGAAGCCCCATACTGCTTACATATTTGTGGTTATATTTGTGAAAGGACAGACATGACCCCACATCAAAGCTTCTCCTCAACTGTTTTATAGACTTCTGCAGACAGTCTGCAGTCCACAGTGGAAAGATGACACTGTAAAGCATTACGTAAGCAACAAGAAGTAAATTAAATTGTCCTACCAATCGTGTTAACACAATTTTGGAGTTCACAATGCTGCCTTCTGTAGAGAAATTTGAGCAAAAAGAAGTGAACAGGTACTTCATTTGAAACATTCCTGCCTGGGGGTTAATTATCATTGATTATAATACTGTCATTATAACTACCTTAAAAAGAGTCTCATTTAAACTCCCAAGAACATGCAAAACCTTTGATGATTCCATCTGACGATAATAAGAAGTTTCTCTTCTCTTGCATAGGTAAATGTCTGTGTTCGGGAAGCCTTGTTGTCTGTAGAGGTTCAGGCGAGAGGGAATCACCGGATGAGTGACTGAGAAGGAGGACGGGCCATAAATGGCAGCATTATACTTAGAAGAAGTACAGATTTCTCAGGGGTGCTGCAGAAAAAAAAAAATGTTCACACACAAACACAGAGACACACACACACAAACACATACACACACAAGTTTGTGCGGCTAGCCTTATTAGGACATTGCATTGACTTCTATTAATTATGCACCGCCTAAGCCTAACCTTACCCTTAACCCTAACCATAACCAAATCATGCCTAACGCTAACCATAGCCTAGCCTCAATTTACACCTGACCCCTAACCTCAACCACAACCTCAGAAATGGCGCTTTGCCATATTAGGACCGGGCTTTTGTCCCCATAACGACTACTGGTCCCAATAAGGTCAGTGTTAATACCAGAAAAGGTCCCCAATAGGTAACAAAAATGCACCCACACACACACACACACACACATACACAATCCATTGCAATCTAGCAGGAAACAAGGCTACTGCCAGGAGGCACTTCTAAAGTACAGTCTTGCAGAAAGGGGAAGAATAATCAATACAGAGGGCAGTGGCTTGTTTATCTTTTTAAACTAAAATTATTTCAGTTCCAAGCATTATGAAACAAATTTTCACAAACTAACTCCCTAAAAGGCCTTGTGTTATCTTGTTATTTTTCTTTGGGGATTCTGAGCACATGTTGTAATTAAAACAACAGGGGTCTTTGGCAGCAGCACTACTGCTGTTTCCACGCTGTTATTAAAATTAATATAATTATTGAGATAGAGAAACATTCATTACGAGCAATATGAAGCGGTAATGGGATGCAGCGCGAGCGGCACTTTAATGAGAATCTTTTTTTTCTTTTAATTTTGTATTTTAGAATGTGTTTTATGAACAATCATGTATTTAATGAAGATTGGAGAACCACTGACTGTATACTGTGCAATGGGGTCTTAAAATAATGACACAAAGCAGAGAAATTTTGCAGATGAAAAGCATAATTTGACTTTGAAAAAAAAACGTGCGCTTGTCTTTCTCATAAATTGTTTGGAATCCCGTCTTTGCTTGGGATAATTCACATAAATTTGCCACAGTCTTTGCGTGGTGATGACATCAACCAAACAAATTCCAGGTAAAATATTTTCTGATTCTTAAACACGAATTTGCGAGCTGCTATTAACATTATCCTAATGTTGAGATTTTCCATCATCACTGTTCCGTTTGATCAGTTTCCTATGATGGAGATGACTCAAGCACTATTTTATGTCCAGTAATATGGACGTCTCACATCCACAATTAAATGTATTTAGTCAATCCTTCACACCTTATATATAGCACTGAAATCAGGCATACTCTAAGTCCTAGCTGGCAATTGGCTCTCCAGTTGATCCTAATGGTGTTGGATGGGGTTCCCGTCGGGGCTCTGTCCAGTCCAGTTAAGGTCTTCCACATTTTTATCAGCATCAGACTAAAGATCCTTGAAAAAACCAAGAAAACCCACCACAAACCTTGGAGTTCCAACCTACTTTTAGTCATTTTATGAACCACCCTGCCGTGTCATGAAAATTATCTATATTACTCTTTTGTTTCTTTCAGGAATATTACCACAATTCCTGAAATTTATGTCAAATGTATTTGAAATTATAACCCAGCGCAGGAGCAGAAGGAGGGACAGTCACATCATCGAACTCCGGCAGACTTTGTGAAATGCACGACAAACTGTTTTTGGTGAGACTTGTTCAGATATGTTTTGAGTCTATTTTTAAAGCTTACTATTAGCAGCTATCTAAACTAAGTGTCTGTCCTTAAGTGAGAGCTTTGTCTTAAGGCCGCATTGCTGTGTTGCTATGTTTGGGTGTTCGGGAAAACTTGTCACAGTTTTTTGGCACAGACCCCCCGGCCACCTAAATAATTTTGCCGTTTTTTGTGACCGATGGACATGCAATTCAAGAACTAACTATTTGGTCCTCTTGGAACTGTGTAAGTACCCTCATCTTGCTTTGGAGACTTTCCTAACAAAGCCTTGCTGCTGAGACCTCTCGAGTGAACACTTGCTGCTGAGACCCTCTCAAGTGAACACTTGCTGCTGAGACCTCTCGAGTGAACACTTGCTGCTGAGACCTCTCGAGTGAACACTTGCTGCTGAGACCTCTCGAGTGAACATTTGTCGCTGATTAACTTTCAGATTAATTGGAATCACCAGTGTAGATGCTCCTCAAATTGTGGTTTTGACAAATAACGCCATTTTTCAGGGACGCTCTAACATTTTAACCACCCCTGCAGCTTGATCAATGATATGTGCGCATCTTGTTTATAAGCTTGTTGATTAGGAGAGGTTAAAAAAAAAACAATTAGTTAAATTAAATGTATCATGTTTAGCCTGATATGCTCCTTCCCTCCAAAGAGATGAAAAAAAGCCATGTTTCATTTGAATTAACACCCATCAGTCTCTTCCTGCTGTGTTAGGTCCCTTCTGTGTCACGTTCTTCAACCGGTGTCATGTGCTTCCAGGAGGCATTTTGATGCTTTCTTTTTATACAATTTTTTTTGTCTTGCTCTCATTTTTGATAATTCATTGCTGATCATTTTATATTTACATCAGCATTGTCTGCGGTGGAATTTTTTTAGGTCACCTAAGACGAAGTCGAAGTGACTAATTCTCATCTCCTTTTGTCCGTCGTCGTGCGTTGTGCGACGGTAAACAATTTACATTTTCGACTTCTTCTCAGAAACCGCTGATCTGATTTCAACTGAATTTTGCAGGAACCTTCCTTGGTCAAATATGCACCAAAGTTATGAATTATATGGTGCCCACCCCCAGGGGCTCTGAGGGGTGGGGCTAAAACTGGTCAATACATTTTTGACTTCTTCTCAAAAACCGTTGATTTGATCTCAATGAAATTTTGCAGGAACCTTCCTTGGTCAAATATGCACCAAAATTGTGAATTATATGATGCCCACCCCCAGGGGCTCTGAGGGGCAGGGCTAAAACTGGTCAATACATTTTCAACTTTTTCTCAGAAACCGCTGATCCAATTTCAATCAAATTTTGCAGGAACTTTCCTTGGTCAAATATGCACCAACGTTGTAAATTATATGGTGCCCACCCCCAGGGGCTCTGAAGGGCGGGGCTAAAACTAGTCCATACATTTTTGACTTCTTCTCAGAAATTGCTGATTAGATTTCAATCAAATTTTGCGGGAACCTTCCTTGGTCAAATATGCACCAAAGTTATGAATTATATGGTGCCCACCCCCGGGGGCTCTGAAAGGTGGGGCTAAAAGTGGTCAATGCATTTTCGACTTCTTCTCAGAAACCGCTGATCTGATTTCAATTAAATTTTGCAGGAACCTTCCTTGGTCAAATATGCACCAAAATTCTGAGTAATATGGTGCCCACCCCCGGGGGCTCTGAAGGGTGGGGCTAAAAGTGGTCAATGCATTTTCGACTTCTTCTCAGAAACCGCTGATCTGATTTCAATTAAATTTTGCAGGAACCTTCCTTGGTAAAATATGCACCTAAATTGTGAATAATATGGTGCCCACCCCCAGGGGCTCTGATGGGCGAGGCTAAAACTGGTTAATACATTTCCCACTTCTTCTCGAAAACCGCTAATCCGATTTCAATAAAATTTTGCAGGAACCTTCCTTGGTCAAATATGCACCAAAATTGTGAATTATAAGGTGCCCATCCCCAGGGGCTCAGAGGGGCGGGGCTAAAAGTGGTCAATACATTTTCGACATCTTCTCAGAAACCGCTTCCTTGGTCAAATATGCACCAAAATTGTGAATTATATGGTGCCCACCCCCAGGGGCTCTGAGGGGCTAAAAGTGGTCAATACATTTTCAGCTTCTTCTCAGAAACCACTGATCCGATTTCAATAAAATTTTACAGGAACCTTTTTTGGTCAAGTATGCACCAAAATTGTGAATTATATAGTGCCCACCAGCAGGGGCTCTGGCGGGCTGGGCTAAAAGTGGTCACTACATTTTCCACTTCTTCTCAGAAACCGCTGATCCGATTTCAATAAAATTTTGCAGGAACCTTCCTTGCTCAAATATGCACCAAAACTGTGAATTATATGGTGCCCACCCCCAGGGGCTCTTGGCTGAAATTTTTAGATATGCTGGAGACCAATACTCCTCATAGATGGAAGGCTCTTGAGGTGCTTTATCAAAATTGTGAATTTCATGACCCTCGAGCTCCATGTTTGCCCCTGGGGAGGGGGTGAAATTTACTATAGTTTATATAGGAAAATGATACTTTTGGGTATATTTTGTTCATTTTCTACTGGAAATCATTCAAACTTGATTTGCATTATAACCATGAGATGACAGTTTGATACTGTCACATTTTTGATCCTGTCTCTTCCCCAGGGGCTGAGGTGTGGGGCCCAAATGGGGTCATATTGCCAAAAATTTCAACAATCTTCTTCTCCAGACCGAGATAGGCTGGAAACCCATACTCTTCATAGATGGAAGGGTCTTGAGGTGCTTTATCAAAATTGTGAATTTCATGGCCCCCAGGCTCCACGTTTGCCCCTGGTGAGGGGGTGAAGTTTACTATACTTTATGTAGGAAAATGATACTTTTGGGTATATTTGGTTCATTGCCATCAATAACATCAGTTTTTATACAACTCAGGTGACAATTAAGGCCCATGGGCCTCTCGTTTAGGAAAGTACATTCAATTAAGTAGACTCTTGGTGTACACAAATCACAGCGCCATTTATAATTTAGAGAATAATAGATGCATTTAAAAAAACAATTAGCATTGACATCCAAATTTGATGTCATTTGCACCTCTGAATGCAATTCTGCCACACTGTTATCGGGAATGGTAAGCAGAGGCTTGCATTCATTATCATTATCACACTATTAAGTGTTCTGACTTTGTGCAGGAGTTTATCATATATTAGCAGTGCATAATAAATGCTTTTCAGCTTCAGATAAGGTCATGAATTAATTGGTTGATTTTGCCTTTTAAGTGAGTGTTTTTGGAATCCATTCGCGGTTGGAAAACTTATTCCTTCCACAAGTGTCACTTTACATTGTAATGCGATTGAGTTAGATGTTATAAGAGAATAAATATGTAAATGCACACATATGTGTGCACCACATTCTATGTATATCTGCATCATCCATAGCTTCACAATTCAAAATTTGCAATAATTCAATGACACAGCTGTAAACATATCATTTCATATTTAAAATATCAGGGTTAAATACACAAAGTCTTTCCTGGAATAATTTATTGAAGAGTTTATATTCTTAGTTGGAAATTGTGATGATAAGAGAAGCGCTGGGGACGGTCAGGACACGACAGCTGCACTGCCACTGCATTAAAGTGGCCTGATATGTCATGCCCAATACAGTGTAGCTCCTGTTACAGAACCCTGGATGGAGCTCCTCCATCACATTGGTTTGGTAGTGATTTACTGTACCAGATTTTTAGCCCTTTTAATGCAGATGAATTTATCAAGCTGTGAAAGCTGGAGAAATAACAGTCAGGTTCTTTTTTTTTTGGCTTCTTAACTGTGAAGTCAATTGATCTTAGTTGCATAGTATGACAGGGAGGATTAATTTGCCAAAATAGTTCATTTCTGTTTGTGCTAATGTTGTATATCACAATTCTGACACAATTCTGAAAAGTTCATATTAAAATGGCTTCACTGCCTCTGAATACAAATCAGTGAGAATAGATTATTAGGCCACAGTGATTATTTACAACTTCTGGTGAGTAGCAATACAGCATCATCTACAACAGAAACAATGCAATCAATGAAAAGCGAAAACTAACGTACTGTATATGGAGATTGAAGGTCAACTAGTTTTGGGAGATATATCTGGCTGGGCCGCCTGTGTTATCATCATGACCGGGCAAATACTGTGTTTATAAACCAGAAAATTGCAGTGTAATAGTCTCAGCTCCTTATATTAAACATCAGAAGAAACAATATATATTTTCTGGCCAATGCTTTCTGTTGGAAGGGTAAAAACAGTAAACATATTCCACATGGAATAAAGACATGTGGAAACTAATATTCACCAAGGAGAGTGATAACAGAAAAAAGGGAAAAAAAAAACAATGCAAATAAACTTTTTGAAAAAATGCAAATTAGAACATTTCAAATTGATTTTGTTCATGGAAACTGCATCCTTCAACTTCCTGTTCACTACTTATTTGTTATGTGTCTCTCAGTCTCATGAAAGGTGAGTCTGAGTTAACCTCAGTGGGCAGTGAGAGGGCACTTAAATGGCGATGTCTTCAAATGGTCCTAATACGGTATCACTACTCTTGGCCTGAGTGTGCAAGTCATGTCGAGACATTTGCAACATTATTTTAAAGGCTGGTAGTGAACATAATTCTTGGAACATGCTCAGATCACCTGTGTCCTGGTGGAAATGACTCTTATGGCTTTGTGTAAATTGTGCATGCCCTTACACAGCTGCCATTTATTTCACTTTGCCCCCTGTTTCTTTAAAAAAAAAATTTATGACACTGACATTTTCTGGCCTTACCGCAATGAATTTAGGAGGCTCCTTTTTCCTGTTTGGCAAAAAAAAGGAACGCGAATTAGGTCCTTTTAATATTTGTCCTAGGGCATGGGCCAAATGCAGGTCTGAATAATATGCTCAGTCCCTTTATTGGAAGGCTTAATGAATTTGCTGAGCGCTTATCAGAGGATGTTCGAATGCCTAAGCAATTACTAAATAGGAGTTCACATTGTCTTACCTCCTTTTCTCTTGAGCTTTACCCATGGCCACAGTTGTCTGTGTCCCTCCAAGTGCAATATGAGATGTATCCGAGTCTGTTAACAGCATTGTAAGTGCATAATAGGCCAGTGGATGAGGGTGTTAGGAAGCAGTGTGAATGCAACAAAGATACAGATAATGTTGTATCTTATTATTACCATTATATTTCATGTTATGTGATTAAAATAAATCTTTTTTTTTGTCATTGTGCTCTTCACTAGAGAATGTGAGGGAGGAATCTATTATCACGAACATATTGTCAAAAAAAAAATCTATTGTATGTACGACTATTGTTCTTCATTATGCTTTCATCTTGATGAGAACACTTCAAAAATTGGCCTCGATGCGACGTGTTATTTTATCAATTGCTTAGTATTCTCTATGATGAGATTAAGCAACTTGATGTACTGAGTGATGTTGCTAAATTGCCAGTACCAGCTGTAATAAATGTTAAAAACCCTTCTCTCTCAAAAATAAGGGCAAAGATGAATTATTTAACTTCAGTATTACTGCCTCTCCTGTACTTTTGAAAAGTGCTTTTTTATATCCAGGGGTACGGAACACTTGACGAAAGCTCAATGTAGCCCAAGGCCTCCCATGACCCTGTGGCCTTTTGAATTCATTTATTTCTGCGGTCTATTATCAATGATGAAAGTACTCGTGCATAAAGTATCAACAAGCTAATTGAAACGTACAGGCATAGTACTCAGGAAGAAGTGTACCTATTCATTTCGACTGTTTGTTTAATTAGAGGGACTCATAATCACAGCAGGTATCAAATTTGTTTGCAAGTGGTTTGGGTCTGTGATCACCTTGTGGTTAAAGAGCCACAATATTCATATATATATATATATATATATATATATATATACAACCCCAGTTCGGAATTAGTTGGGACGAAGTGTAAATTGTGAATAAAATCAAAATGCAATGACTATCAGATCACATGAGCCTATATGTTATTTACAATAGAACACAGATAACATTTCAAATGTTGAAACTGAGACATTTTACTTTTTTATCCACAAAATGAGCTTATTTCAAATTTTATGGCTGCAACAGGTCTCAAAAAAGTTTGGATACAGGCAAAAAAGGGCTGAAAAAGCAATTAATAAAAAGAGAATCAGCTGAAAGAACATTTAGCAAGTAATTAAGTTAACTAGCATTAGGTGTGTAACATGATTGGCTATAAAAGGGATGTCTTAGAGAGGCTGAGTCTCTCAGAAGTAAAGATGGCCAGAGGCTCTCCAACCTGTGAAGACTTCGTAAAAAATTGTGGAATACTTTAAAAACAATGTTCCTCACCGTCAAATTGCAAAGGCTTTGAAGGTCTCATCATCGACAGTGCATAACATCATCAAAAGATTCAGAGAAACTGGAAAAATCTCTGTGCGTAAGGGCCAAGGCTGAAGACCTTTACTGGATGCCCGTGATCTTCGGGCCCTCAGACACCACTGCATCACTCACCGGCATGATTCTGTCATTGACATTACTAAATGGGCCCAGGAATACTTCAAGAAACCACTGTCTGTAAACACAGTCCGCAGGCCATCCACAGATACCACCTAAAACTCTATAATGCAAAAAGGAAGCCATTGTTGAGCATGATGCAGAAGCGCCGCCGTGTGTTGTGGGCCAAGGCTCATTTAAAATGGACTGTAGCAAAGTGGCAAAGTGTCCTGTGATCAGACGAGTCCAAATTTGACATTCTTGTTGGAAATCATGGGCGTGGTGTCCTCCGGGCTAAAGAGGAGAAAGACCACCCCTCCTGTTATCAGCGTTCAGTTCAAAAGCCAGCATCTCTGATGGTATGGGGATGCATTAGTGCATATGGAGTGGGACACTTGCATGTTTTAAAAAGCACCATGAATGCTGAAAGGTATATAAAGGTTTTCGAGCAACATATGCTCCCCTCCAGACGACATCCATTCCAGGGAAGGCCTTGTGTATTTCAGCAGGACAATGCAAAACCACATACTGCAGCTATTACAACAGCATGGCTTCGTAGTAGAAGAGTTCGTGTGCTGAACTGGCCTGCCTACAGTCCTGATCTTTCACCAATTGAGAACATCTGGCGCATAATTAAACGAAAAGTCCGTCAAAGGAGACCCAAAACTCTCCAGCAGCTGGAAGCCTGTATTAAACAAGAGTGGGATCAAATTCCAATGGCTAAACTCAAGAAATTTGTCTCCTCAATGCCCAGACGCCTCCACTCTGTGTTAAGAAGAAGAGGGGATGCTACACCATGGTAAACAGGCCCCTGTCCCCACTTTTTAAATGCCATCAAATTTTGCATGAGCTCATTTTGTGGATAAAATTGTAAAATTTCTCAGTTTGAACATTTGCTATGTTATCTCTGTTCTAATGTGAATAAAATACTGGCTGGTGTGATTTGAAAGTCATTTGCGTTTTGATTTTATTCACAATTTACACTTTGTCCCAACTATTTTGGAATTGGGGTTGTGTGTATAAGCTACTTAAGAGTACACATTTTGTGTCAGTGCAATACAATTAAACATATTCCACAATACAAAACAACCAACAAGGTGTGATCACTCCAATGTGATGTCCAGTTCAATTAACTGCTACAGAGATCATGCAATATTACATTCAAGTTCTCAATATCTACATCTAACTCAGACTTATATCGAAGTCTCAAATAGTTTTGTTTGCGTCAGGGCAAAGTTGTTGTGACAACATTCTTTTCATGACTGCTGCACACGGCTCCCATGACAACCAGCTCAGAACATTCCAGTAAGCATACTAATTGTAGTGTAGACGCTTTAGCTTTGGTTTTTGAAGCATTATGACAAATATAATCTGCAAGGTCACTGCCTTTTTGGTATTTTAATCTAGGCATTTAAAAGATGCATTTACCCGTGACAACTTGCAAAAAAAAGTGAAGAGCAGATGACAAGTCATTTGGCATACAATGGATAACATATGTCAGTACATTCCTCTTTTAGAAATAATACAATGTAAATATAGTTGTTCAGTTGCACAAAGAGAAATGGCAGTTGTTTATGCACAAGATGGACTCTGGAGTGCTTCAAGCTGTGTTTGTGGATGTGCCTAATTTTTAGATCATTTTAGATAGGGTTGGTTGGGCTAAAAACCTGTGCTAAATATTTGTAAGATAGCATTCGGGATGAGTCCAGATCCACTTTGTGTAGATGTGCAGAAGAAGAGACACAGTGACTTTGCAGTCCTGATCGGAGTAAGCAGCTCATCCCATCACTGGGGGCAAGAGTTTAGGAAACATTTGATTGGGAAAGACATTGATGGAAGGGACAGTAAGAATATCAGTAGATGCAAAGCACTCTCTGAGAGCATTGTATACTGTAGATTAATGATGCCCAGCTTGTAAGATGGTTAAATTCCGCTCTGCCACGCCATTGGGCAGGTCAAGAGGTTTGGATTTTATTTGACCCACTGTTGGTATCCAGTAGCAAAGGAGGTGAAGACTGCCTAGCATGTGTTTTGGCTGATTATAGATACTGTATGACCACCTGTGGAATTTTCTATGTGCATTAGGTGACTTTCCGGCCCATACAGGGAGACTGGCAAGGAGAAAGTGGCAGTCGGAACTGAACAAAAGCGATCAGTTGGGCAGCATACGTTGAAAGGAAAGAAGGGTTTAGGAGAGCAAGCTGTCTGCTCCGAGGGGTTGTGGCAGTACGATTGGATCTGAGACTTTTGGCTGTAAGGGATGTAGACACCATTGTGTTGTCAGGGATGACGGACAGATCCTTAAGTGGGAGGATGCAGCTGGTCGGTACAGCATGTCAGTTTTGGCGAGATTGAGCGTGTGATGCTGACTTATCATCAAACTCAAAATGTCATTAAGATAGGCTTTGATGTCTGAAGCAATATGTTCCTCTGTGGGTGACAAGGATAGGAACAGCTGTGTGGTCTCAGAATAGCAATGATGAGACAAGCTATGGGAGGATATTACTGAGCCTAAAGATTTAGACCCTGGAATAGAGTCTGGGGGTGCCAGTGAGAGGGGCTGGGGGACGCTGAGATATGGCCATGCTAAAGTGCCTGAAAGTACAGTCAGGAAGATATGAATGCGCATTGTCTGAGATGCACATGTCTTATGGGGTTACGAAAAGGACCTCGCATAAAATGCTGCTGAAAGATCAAGTGGAATGTGCACAGTGGATGTACTGATGGTGTTTTTGTGCCACTGAGACATTAATTTTTGAAGAGGACAGCTGCAAGAGAGTTGTTTTACATTAAATAAAATGTAAACTGAGTGGATAACCTCACATTGATAGCTTGACTGTGGATTTTATTTTATTTTTTTCATTTTTGTTCTGTAGTGGAGTTGTTGTGCGGGCCTATTTGAATTACAGCCTGGGGGGCATTTCCCGAAATCACAGATGCTAACTTACATAGTTGGAACTATTGACTGTGAATGGACAAACTATGTAAGTTGCTAACTTAGTTAGCAACTACGCTTTTTGGGAATGCCCCCCAGGTCTGAAAGTATTTGGTTGATGACACAATAAAGATATATAAATAAAGATATACTTGAAGTGTAGTGTTTTAATCTCCAATTACTTTTGATACCTTGGGGGGGCACACATCTCAAAAATGCTGAAACTCCTACATTTTTCACCCTATTTGGATGCAATTAACATCACATTAAAGCTGAAAGTCTGCACTTTAATACATTAATTAATTTAATCTGAAATATGCTGCGGTAGTTGCTAAATACATGGACCGAATATTTATGGTGCTGACTGTAGCTGAAAAGCCGAGCAGTAGTCCTTATAGAATTGACAGCGTAAGAGATGAAAGTGCACGGGGAGAATGCAAAACTAACAGCTCAGGATGTTGAAGAAAAGTTGTTGTCGTCTTTTCATCACTTTTTCCCTGGTGTACGGACAAAGTTATTTTAACTGTGCCATGTGCAGACAGTGAAAGCATTTTGTTTGACTGCAGTGATTATTTCCGAGAAAACTTGCTGAAGGATACCCCGTCAATGGGGAAGAGATGGTATATCACGCATATTGATTTGGTCTTCACTCATATCTCAGCTCACAGTGTATTGCAGCTGTGGTAATGCCTATTCTCTGTAATGATTGCTGTTGAATACATAATAAATGCTACATCATGCCCTGCCATACATTTGGAATCAAGGTATTGTATATAATTCACCAATTAAATGAAAATATATGGTACAATTATGTTTTCCATATGTGTCTACAGTACATTTTTTTTGTTAGGTTTTGTTTTGTCATCTATGATGAGCACTAAATAATCATTTGTGAAGAAAATGTGCAGTATAAAACTGCATTCTTCCCACAGACTTACGAATCCATTATACCACCCCAAGTCTTTTGGCACATGTAAAATGGAGATAAAATTTTAAAAAGGCCCTGAACTTAAAGGCCCATTAGCTCTGTACCATACTGAAAATAGAACAATAACAAATTATTTGATGTTTTAATGCAAATTGAATTAGTTCTTGAAAACCTACAATGTGTTGACTGCAACACAGTCCAAAAAAGTCAGCACAGTCCACTTTACCTCTTTGTAATATCATCATGAGCTCTTAATCAAACTCATTAAGCATTTAGGCACTTCTTGCACCAGTTACTCAAGTCTAGCAAGCAGAATTTTTTTCCCATGCCTCTACTTGTGATGGGCGGTGATAGGACGCCAGGTGCCGCGACCAGTGAGAGAAAACAAAGAGCAGCTCAGCTAAGAGACAAACACAAAAGTAAAAAATTAAACTTAACAAAACCTTCTGTATATGCACTTTAACCTTTTATTTTCATCTCTGAGAACACTTAGCTAACTGTACTAACACTAATTAACATTGCCTAATGAAGACCAAGGCAGTTGAGTTACAGCAGCATTGCAGTGTTAAAACTACTTGGACTTACCAACTGGGACCCACTTACAGCTGATATGTAATAATTTGGTCACTGAATAGGAATTACTAAGTTTTAGTTGGTTCTACCTAAGCCACTCACCTGGCTCAGGCTGTGAATGAGTGACTATTCAGGACTGAGTTTCATCATACATTATATTTTTACTGTGAAAGAAATTAATACTGGTAATTATGAACCAAGATGAACATTTAAATAAAAATGGCCATAATCTAGAATAATGAGCACTGTAGGAATTCAAGGTACAAATATATGTCTCCAAAATATGAAAACAGCATTCCTTTGACATAAATATACCACTATTTTTTGGATATCAGGGATAGAATTTTTTTTTTTTTTTCTCAAGACATCCAGACCAGTAATGACCCAGGTTTACTAGTCCTCCCCATCTTTTACAAGACAACCCATTTTTCCTTTTAATTTACAGCACCAATAAGATCTCTGTATCTCAAATATTT
Organism: Gymnothorax javanicus; assembly: GCA_029692085.1. NCBI lineage: Eukaryota > Metazoa > Chordata > Actinopteri > Anguilliformes > Muraenidae > Gymnothorax > Gymnothorax javanicus. The sequence continues at coordinate 25,687,676 of CM056195.1, read as the reverse complement.
TTTATTTGGTTTTTTACAACTGTAACTCATACCTATGCCAAGTTAACTCCCAGTATGTTCTAATAATAATTAATAACCAGTCATGCCAATAAACGTATGACATAGATGACACAAGCGCTTCAGTAAAACAGAAAGTAACTTAAAGTAATCTTGGAGGGGGGTGATCACCTCAAACGTCTCCTACAACGCGAGACGTTTTGGATTTTCCAGCTCAAGGCCATGGAATTTCCAGGTTTAAATGAAGAAATAGACTATTCTCCATTTTTATCATATATGTTTGTGTTTCTGGGTGGTACACACGTTTATGTGACTTTTTCTTATTTGTTATTTTTCCTTGCCCTTAATATGTGCGATATTGTGTCCTTTATTGTTGTTTATCATGTTTCATACATCCTGTTTCACCTGTTTTTTCTCATGATCCCTTTGATGTCATTTCCTTTCCTGATCTATCTGAATGGTTCCTTGATTCACAAACGGGATAGTCACCCTGATGAAGGCCGTATGGCCGTAACGCGTAGATGCGCTTTTTAATCTTGCCGATGCATTAGGCATTCAATAAAGGTGTTTTATTTTTTTCCACTACCAGAGTGCCTTAGACTCTTTTTCGTATTTTTGTTAAATTCTTATCCCCTTGCTTAATAGCACCTGGTACTGTGATTTTGATTTTCTACCCAAGACGCGCTCCTTTTCCTGATTTATTTAATAAAAGCTTTTAATTTCAAAGCTCTTCAGTACCTTGCACAAAGAGAAATCCCTAACCAAGTACTTACATGATCTAAAATGCAGGGTTGTCAATTTGTTGGGTTAGAATCGATGTTGTCAGTGCTCACATGCTTGACCACTGCCTAATATTTGCAAAACGGTGCACTATACAGCGATACAAAAATACAACAATGTGTCAAAATCCTTTCCATACATCGCTTAAGAATTGAGACCATTCTCTAACTTACTCTGAATCACTCATTCTTTTTAGATTCTGAAATTTCCAGCAATGTTCTGGTCGTTCAGTCTAACGTCGGTCGATCCTCTAATTCCAACGCGGGACTTTCCGGATCTCGACCATCACACAATAATTTGCGGTTTTTTAAAATGAAATTAGCACATCTGGAAACCGCCGTTGTCGTCGTTATTTTTATATTTAATACCTGTCGTAGATGACACCTGATGTGGCGTCACCAGTCCAGTGTTTTTAATTTCATTATATCTAGTCGCAGGTACACAGCGTTTGATTGCGCAATCCCCCTGCCGATATTTTACAAAGAGTGGCGGAGGCGTCTCAGGTTTTGCGTTGGTTCAGCCAATGACGTTTCCCACTCCAGTGTTTTCTTTAGCTCTGTGAGCGGGACTGGCGCGGAGGTAGGAAAATGTGGTCATTCAACTCGTTACCATGGCTTCAAAGTCGCGCCGTTAGGTTATCCATAGTGTAGTTGCAGTGGGCGATCAGAACGATATTTAAGAGACTGTAGGAGCCCGTTTTTGTTCAAAACTGGACTAAAACTTTTACTCACATTATCCAAAGACTGTATCGCAAAATATGCGATGGGGATTTCACAAGCCCGTCGCAGATTGGCGCATTTCAAAAAAACTGATTGCTTTTTGCGATGCGATACCGCTTATCGCCAGCCCTGTAGCCTATATGGCAGCATATGCGGATATGCAAAAAATTTTACTTGTCTTTCCACATTAATGGTACCCCTCCAAATGTTCAAGCCTGTGGTATGTCCACTAGCACACCCCTATACCATGACAGGCGCTGATTCTTTGGACCTGATGTATCTAAATATCTCTGAGCTCATGTCATGATCTCCAGTACAGTCACATGATTGTTCTTAAGACTGTCACATCTGAGGGGTCAGAGATCACGGGCATTCAGAAGTCATTTTCGGCTTTGCCCGTCACATGCTGGAATTCAACTGAATTCCTTCCATCTTTTAATTAAATTACGCATTGTAACAGGTGAAAAAATCCTGTCATTTGTTTTAGGTAGCATTGTTCTGAAAACTGATGCATCTGATGGCAAATTTCCTCACCTGTTTTATGTCTCGCTATCATGCTAACTTTTTATATCGTTATTAGCCCTAAATTTCCCCCTGCACTAACTTTTTTGGAGTCTGTTAAATTCATCAGACTTGAAATAAGCGTATATGCTCAATAAGCAATTGAACTCAGAAGTTAACTCTAATAGTCCAAGCGGCGTGGATCTATGTGAAACACGCAACACTGACAAACCATTGCTGCTTAATGAATTCCAGATCACACCTGAAATAGTAGTTAATCATTTATTTAATTGAATAAGCATGGGAATTGTACTGATGAAGGGCAGAATAGAGTCGAGTGGGAGACTAGTGCAGGATAACTTGAAGCCCCAGGCGACGAGACTCAGGGTGGGGGTTGCGTCTCGTCTCAGAGTCATAAAGGCTCTTCAAGTCCCCTGGGGTTCCTATAGAGTGATAGTGTGAGAGAAGAATAGAAAGGAATGGGGGGGAGGGATGTCGAACGAGACAGATGAGGATTGTTGAATGAAGGCAGTATAAATAGGCTGGTTGGTTAGGACGTGGATAGGCGACGTATTTAGGCGTGGTCTGGTTCACTAATCTAAGTTTATAACTTCCATTTAAGGAAAAAAAACTTTCTAATATGGAAGTTCCATCTCTGTGTGGTAAAGTTAACCTAGCTCTCATCACTCTGTTCTTTGTTTGCATTTTCATCACAACTGCATCTGGTGGACGATGAGGTAAAACTGAGCGATCGGCTTGGGGAAAGGCTAGCCCACATGCAGGCATTGTTACATCCCTTTCTAGCTGGTTCTAAGTTTCTGTTGTATTATTCTTTCTTTATTTCTTTTTTTTATTAGAAGTCATATCTTTATTGGAAAATGTTCCGAAAAAAAAAAAAAAAATGACAGTCTGCGAAGTGCAAGCATATTTTTTCCAGCCAGAATAAAAAAAGAAAATGTTTCTTCTATGGATTTCAGCATTGAGTTCTCACCATGTTGGCCAAGTTGTGCAAGACATTTGCAAAAAACACATTCTTAGAATCTTTATTAGTCAAAACAAAGTAATTTGAAAATGGGCATAATACTCTCTGGGTTCAAAGGGTAAAAGCATAACATATTGTTTTGCTGTATCGTTTTCAACAGAATAGCGGGCGAATGGATTTTCTAAATTTTATTAGCATTTTCCATATGCCTGCTTTTTAGAATTGGGTTTACACATTTCTTTCCCCATAGTTTTCAACTAAGAACATGGTATTTCATTTGTGTACCAATAATTTCACTTCATATAATGCATTGTAAATTACCGGAGCACCCTGAGCGCTCGAGTCTTTTTATAGCACATTTCTATGTCTGATCAGACATCATGCCCTGCGCTGAGTTGCTTAGCATCCACAGTTCATTGTTTATAGAGTCTCATAGAATGAACATAGCTGCAATTTTTAGTACACTGTATTATCTGAACTCTGTGTGCCCAGCCCAGTTGGAAATAAGTACTCTTCTCAACAGCTGTCCCCCCCTGCTGAAATGTAAATGGTGCATTCCACAGTGCTCTATTTCTCCAGAACTCAACTGGAGTGTCTCGAGAACTCTAGAAAACATGCCATCTGTATACTCAAACTGAGTATAACATCACCAGTCCATCTGCATAAAACATGAAATTCTATATTCAGCATTCCAAAAGGTGCCTGACTCCTATCCCCCACTGAAAAAAATAAGTAATTTGTCGCTCTAGTGTACAGAGTGACTTCAGTCATGATTCCTACACCCCCCTGTATGTAGCATCTGGTGTGTTACAGCAATTTACTGCTGCTTAGGTAAATTGCTATTGACACTTTCCACTTGAGCTACATTGCTTCTCTCTGGTGTTGGAGGATTAGATACTTAACACTGTGACTAGAGCCTCTTGGGAGATGTGCATTGTTCCTTTTTTTAACTCTCTTTCTCCCTCTCCCCTTTTTTTTGTTTCCATTGCTTTCTCTCTCATTCCTTTCTGGGTTCTTTCTCTTATATTATTTTTATAGTTTATGGCATCGCCTAAAGCGTTGCTGGCAAAGTTCATTTAGAGTGTGGTTCTGTTGCACATTTGCTGGATTGATGGTGGACAGTTCAGGCACAAGGTAAGGAACAAGGTTTACAAGGGCTGAATTTAGTGGCTTGATTAATAGGCATGTTTTGGGTGTAATATGTAATAAACAAATCAGCTGTCATCTTCCCTTCCCTTTAAAAGCCAACTGTGTTTGCCCTTGGTAACTGGATTCTTCTTATGATGGCAGGCTTCACATGATATCACACAGACAGATTTGCTTCTGATGAAAGAAAAAAACCTGCTTGTGTGTGGATCTGTTAAAGCAGTCTCAACCGCATAATTTGGTACATATTTAGCAGCCGTGATTTTATGGCCAGTAAAGTCAAAAGGCGGACACAAAAGTAGCAAGCTGATACTCCCATGTGTCTCTCAAGAGAGCAAGGCAAACATTAAATTTAAACAAAAATGTTTTTTTGGTATGATTCATGATTTTACATGACTCAATAAACCAAAGCACTCTCTTTTTACTTGTACCATGGGCATACTCCTGAATTTACTGTTGCTGAGCATGATGCTCAAGGTCTGTTGTGTGGTCTTCACAAGATGCTCAATTCCTTCTCTATTTGTCTTGTGAAGATGAGTCAGAAACTGATTCTGCACAATGAATGAGACAACTTGAACCTAAGGCTCTTTTATAGCCTTTAGAAGAGATAAGTCAGGAAATGCATGGCGAAATATGTCAAAATAAAGACATGTTACATGTTTCAAAGTAAACAGTGATAAAGGGTTCACTAAAACAGGGAGCATTTATTCATGCATGTTCTGTACATACATAAAAGTGCTCTGAATTAGACCCTGATGAATGGTTTATTTTGCTACCTGCATCTTCATTATGGATTCGAGCCTGCATGTGTCCCTCTAGTGCATCACCATATTCTGCTGTGGTATGAGTCATCCTGAATCTCTGGAGTTCAGGAGAAGTGGCTGTGCGGTGATGTGCCTCCGTACATGTGACTAAGATTTGTTTTTTTACAATTATTAGGTTGCTGCCTACATAGGATAACGTTTCCATAATATCTTGCAGCAGAGGTGGGCAATGAAATTCATATCTGTTCCTGCCTGTCATGCCAACCTCTGGCCTTTAATTTGTTAATTTATTAAATCTTGTATTTCAGCTACATTTCTTTAAAAGCTCATCAGGACCACTGAAGACAGTTCTCCGGTCCCTAAATGAGACATTTCACTGTGATCCTGTCTATGAGTAAATCATGTTTGCTTGCAGAGCCATTTAGTATGTTTAGTCAGGATAGCTGGTGGAAGCAAAAATTTGCCTGCTTGCTCCTGGACTAGACTTGCTCACCCCTGTTTTACAGCGTATGGCATTTGCGCTTTCTGTTTGCAATTAGTCTACTCTGCTCATTGATGTCAAACCCAATTTTGAAAATGATGATCCTATTCACAGTTTAATATTCATTAGATTTCCAGCCATACTGGATTCAAGTTAGCCTCAGTGTGCACCTAAGTAGTTGTGTAAAGATGGTAAGCTATATTCAATCAAGTATGAAGGTCTTAGGCAATCCAACCCCCCTTCTAAAACTAACTAAGATTATTCTGCTTACAATATCTTGTCTTGATTTAACTATCGCTGCAGATGGAATTATATTTTCATAAAATGATTTTCAATGCTTGTGACTGATTGGTTGGAACAAACCACAAAGGAAGCCTTTCATAGCAAGAGATGTTTGGGTCCAGTAATCTAAATCCAGTCAAATGTAAAAATAGAGTGGTATTACTTAAAGGTGACTTTGTACTGTTCTGGTACTGTAATGAAATTTTAGGGAGTGAGTGCATTTTATGTCGTAGGTTTTATGTTATGGCTGAAAAAATCACCAGGACGAGGTCATCTTAACTTGTAAATAAAGGCAAATGATTTAGTACACCACTGCTTCAGTTTGGTTTAATTGGAAGCATTCAGAGAAAATAGACAAAATAAAGGTTTATATCATACAGCAGCATGGCTAGATAGACAAGCACTATTTTCACTGCTATTTCAATACTTTAATTAACTATGAGTGGTCAAAAAGGCAATGATATAAAATTCAGCGTGTGATTTCCATTCTAATTTTGTTGCCTTTTTTCCCCCCAAATATGTATGCATAATATGATCTGTTATTCTGCTAATAATGATAAATGATCTTGGACATTTCAGTGAAAGAAAAATTAGTCCAGCAAGACTCAGTTCTGGGAATAAGAATCTCGAGCCTTTTCCCACGTTACACTGTGTAAAACAGTGATGAGAAAGTAACGCTTGTCTTATGGCAGGGCTTTGTGCTTAGAATTAAATGTATATCCCCACAAACCCCTCTGTGTGACACTGAGACAAGACAAAGCTAACTGGTAAACCTTGACAGGCATTTTGCTGCATATGTAATATAAATTGAGCAGTAAGAGGAAGGGGCAGGGCACATTAACTGCCTCGCTTTGGGACGAGCAGCTTATGCGGCATTGTTCATTCTTCCATACATGCCAACTGCCTTGAAAGCGCTGAAGAACAGGTAAAGCACATGCAGGCACGCAAGCATGCACCCACGCACACACACACACACACACACACACACACACCACACACTCACATGCGTACGCTTCCATGTGCACACAACAGTGTATTTCAGGTCTCAGCAAATCTTCACTGTTCAGTCAAGCTACCTTTTTTCCTGTTTACTTTTGGACTTGATTGAATGTCATAGTTATAGTGGAGCTGAACATACTCCCACTCACTTACCCTGAAAAAGCCTCCACTTGCACACACACCATTACACACAGACGCCTACCCTCTCAGTCTTATTGCTAAAGCACACACTGGTTGAATTCTCCTGTAGTGGAATTATTTTGGGTTCAGGCATCACTGCCACACAATATCTACACCCATTTGGTTTCTCCATTAAAAGCACCCAGCTGTTACTGCAGTTCCTGCATTATTGATGGTCCGGCAGCCACTTACTATACTGTGATTGGGCGACCAAACCAGTGTTCAGCACTTTTATCCCTGTTGTGGATGACATCAACCTTGTTAAAACTGGTGAGTGGTTACTGTTGCTTTGTGGTTGGAAGTATTGACATCTGCTTAGCCCTCTTTCTCCAAAAGGAATAAATTTGGTATTGTATGGTGAAGGCAATGATGCCATTTAGAAAAAAATGGCTACAATTTTGCCTTCTGAATTTATGAATAAGCTTTTCCCAGACCATGCAGCAAAATTCCTATAGAGCCATGAAAAACAATCATAAATGGGTCAGCAGTTTGTGACACTTTTTCAGGCAGACAACTCAGCGAGCCCTCAATTTCCTAAGTACTATCATGCATATTTGCCCCTGCTCTGCCCCTCTGTTAGGTAGGGTATTTTAGTTTTAGTTCTCCTATGCAAAAATGTCTTTACCTGCTGCTACGCTGCATCACTTTGCGCTGCTGCTGGTTAACATTGCCTGCTGCATCACACTAGCTGACTGCTAGCTAAAACCCCACCTTCCCCCCAGCATCCACCACTAGGATCTGAGCATTTACCCAGAGGCTGGGTGGTGATATCCTGACATTGCCTGCTATATTCCATTCAACCTCAGTCAGCATCAGGATCAAAGTCTAGATGCCAAACTATATGTCTATCTATTTGCGCATGCTGCACTTCACCATTTACAATCGAGTTATGCTGAGATTGAAATGAAAATGCATTCAACTGTTTAATGTGATGGAAGTTTCCTATCATCATGCCCTTTGCTGAGGCCATTCATCAGGAATAGGATGAAAGGCACCTATCTGACCTGATAACATTTTGCCCCTGATTGATATTACTGTGCTGTTTGTACGTCTGGATGTGCGATCAAGCATTCTTAAGCAGGAGAATAGGTCTATGCACAACAATCCAATTATAGTGTCCTTTTCATAGGACATAATGTCAGGCTGATTTTAATGGCTGCTTTCACTTCACGTTGAAATTATACATGTCATTTTTGAATGAATCGTAAATCCTCCATTTGCAAGTGATTAAGTATGTGTAAGGTTGCCAGGAATGCCAACAATTGGTGTCCTACCAAAGCCTCTAATTACTGTCCTTTTCATTTACCCTACTGCTGTTTAATTGGTCCAATTATTCTACATTTCTTGGCAAAATTGCTACATTTTTAGCGAACACTCTGCAGCAAACGCTGTAGGTCACTAAGCAGAATGTGCACTGCTTGCTTGCTAACTTGTACCAAGCATGTTAGCTTCAAGACATTGCTGGATAAATCTATTTTCTTGCAAGCTTCAGCAGATTTATACTTGGCAAGCTCAGTGGCCACTTATGAATGCTACTTGCGATAATGAAAGACCAGTAAGCTAAAAGACACTGGCCTGCTGACGACAACACATTTGTGTCTCATTCACTGGTCCGCTTTGCCTGGCTTATGTTGAGTGTAGAAAATAAATGAAGTAGCGTATCGCTTTAGTCCAGCGTCAGCTCTGAAACCCCAGTAACAATTTTCAGGGTAAGTTGTGATCTGAGACTGAATTGAGATAGTCTGTGGTCATTTTGCTGGAATTCATTTCCCCCCGTTTAGTGTCAGAGTCCTTTGCTTTTGTGGAAATCGAGATTTATTGCAAGATGGGCAATTTGCCTTAAATGTATGATACTTTGGAGGAATGTAATGCGTAGAGTGAAGCCATGACCTAAAATTCAGCTTATTTTTACATTGGGCATTCTGTAGAATCTATTTGTCATATAACAGTGCAGAGGCAGAGAACAATCCAATAGGTGGTTTTATTGACAGCTTATACAGTAATCTTGGGACGCAGCCCCAGAGGAAGGGGATGGAACCCTGGAATAAGACAGCACAGTTCAGTACAGATGTATTGGGCAAAGCTGAGCTGTTAGTCACCAGCCAGTGGCTTTCTGATAGCAGCCAGCTGGAGTGCACACTTCACCAGCACTGAACTGTCCCGCAGGAGGATGGACTAACTTGAGGAGAACTTGGTTCCAATCCTAATGATTGTAGAAAGATTGGGAGCTTGTTCCCAGCAAACTGGACAGATAGACATAGTTGGAAGGGTTACCAAGAACGTGGTCCCAGTCATGGACCCTGATTAGGCTTGGGAGCTTGTTCCTGTGGACTGAACTGATGTACTGACTTGAGCTGGATTAACTTGAACCCTGTCCCAATGCTGGACCCTGAGTAGGCTTGGAAGCTTGTTCAAGTCAACCAAGTAAAGAGGAAAGCTTCTGGAAATACGTATCATTAAAGTACATGTGACACTTAATAAAGATTTAGAGTTTCTACTAGAAATACTAACTGCTTCTAAGTTCTAAGCACAAAAAGGCAATTTGCAATCCAGAAACTCACAACACAAAACAGGGGGCTTAAAGACACACCGCATGGTCATTAGGAAATGACCGTGAAATGAGACACAGCCAAGGAGGGGCAAACACGCAAGACATAAACCAATCAAGACATACCTCGAATAGATGCACAAGTTGCTGAATATGAAAACACACGAAAGGCAATCACTTGAGGGTTCTGACACTATTTCATTTTGCAAGTGTAACGTCTTTGCTGTTATTGTGAAGCAACATTTTTGCAAGCATAGCTTAGCTTTTTTTGCGCAAGTAGAAATTAAATTACAGAAAGAACTAGAAAGGTGCTGAAATAGTTTTAAATTGGTTTGAAATAAAGGGTGCCTTAGATATTTGCATAGTCCTCGGCCTCTGTCCATGGTCCTGAAGCCAACACTGCTGCAGCGCTGGTCGCACTCTCGGTCGCTATCCGTGGTCCTGAAACACAATCTCCGTAGTGTTGGAGAGTGTATCACTGAAGCAAGGCAGCAGTGCCCACAAGATTAACACAGCTTCACCCTCATGAAATATCCTGAGGCCTATTTACTGTAAGAGCATGGACATGCAGCCTGCAGTGTATAGCTTCAAATTGTCTGGCTAATTCTTTTGACTAGTCTAGTCTTTTCTTTCTTTTTTGTTGCTGGTTTTCTTTAGTGTTTTCTGTGCATGCCCTCTTTAGCAGCAGTTTTCTGTTCTGCTTTGTGGATAAATGTGATAAATAAATTCTCGTTCCAGGCTCCTCTTCCTGTAATGGGGTCCTGCACACACCCCAGTTTCTGGGTGCTAACCATGGGGACCTAAGAATGATTTTGCACCCAAATCCTATTTCCATACCCCACATCCTAATCAACCATAATCTTCACCCCTTCCCTCACCCACAACTTGACTCCAAAAATAATCACATTTTTAACCTCATTTTAATACCTTACCAGAATCTGCGGCATAATGTTAAAACTAGACCATGTCCTATCCATAAACCCTGTTGTAACTCTCACTCTAAACTGAGCCCTTGGCCCAGAATCAAGCCTATTCCTCATGGAGACTAATTATTTATTTATTTATTTTCAGATGTTACTATGCTCTTACTATACTTGTGGGGTCTTACAGTCCCCACTAGACATTTTTTAGTCCTCAGTAGTATAAGAAAACACGTGTACACACACACATGCATGCACAAATGCACACAAACACACCAACAAAAATTCACATAAAATGAATGTGTCTGAATGTGTCTGAGTCTGTGCCTGTGTATATGTGTACATGTGTTTGCATGCATGTGTATGCATGTGTGCTTACGGGTATTTATGTGTGTGTGCCTGTGTATGTGTGTGTGTGTCTGTGTGTGTGTGCGCGCACACTTGTTTATTTCTGTTCATTTGTTGGATACAGAGAGAGAATTCAACATTTGTCTTGTTTCTTCTCAGTCCCCCACAATAGCAATGCACTTTTCAAAGTGCACAGAGCGCCGGGGCTTAATGCCTGTCAGTCCACGGTGACTTGGTGACATTTAACAGAGATGATGGCTTTGTGTGCGTGTCATGTGGATGACACATGAGAGACTTGCGGCCTGCAAACTCGCAGAATCAATCTTCTTTGCTCCTGGCAGAACAAAGCATGAGAGAAAGGCACATACCTGGGGAGCCTTTCTGATGATATGGCTTTTTAGGAGCATTTCAGGGCAGTGGCCATCTAAAATGAGTCAGTTTGCTTTGGAGCTGAGTGAAATAATACAGTGACATTTCCGCGCAGTGCTGTAGCTCTTATAATTGTGATTTGATAATGTGGCCATTAGTGCTGGGCTGGCCACGAGAGTCGTCTGTTTGCATAGTCAGGCTTTGACTCTGCCTGTTCGCCTGACCCTCTCTATGCAAGATCAATGACAGGACCATTTCCACGGCAAGCTGACCTTTATTTAATGGGGCTCTTTTTTTTCTGTGCTCTTACAGACAGTCCTATACTTGTTACACCGTGTACCACCGGCCAGCTGACATATTAATCTCTGCGGAGGTAAACGATCTACCAGTGCTTGGACAAAAGTCACAGAGCTTTTGTTCAGAATGCTCTGTGGTAATCCTAAAATTACTGCCTTATTCCTTTAGAAAAATTTTAAAACCTGGCCAAAGTCTGTACAATTTGGACTCACAAATTAACTTCTTTTGTCACACCCTCCTTGTGCCTAAGGATGAAACGGATGAGAAGAGCAGATCAAATTCTGAGTCACAGACCATACATACACTGAATGGTTTGAGGGAACCGATTTAATTGAATCAGTTTAGTAGCTGGCTACTTAACTGGATGTTTGCCTGGCAATTTTTCTTTTTTTTTTTTGCTGAGTGAATGAGTGACTCTTTTTATATGTGAAACTGCAGTGAAGTTCACTCAGGAAAAACCTGAACTGATGGACCCATATTAGGGAATACTTTTTTCTCAGTTCCACCTTTACAGTATTTTTCACTATATCTTGTTTACCTGTCAGTCCCTCTTTTTCATTTCAGTGCCGGTTTTCAATTTTTGGTTTTAAATCCCATCTGATTTATATGTCTCAAACAGTCCAACTCTGCATAGTTCCCTCCTAACAGCTGTGTTTGTGGCCTGTACCCTCCCACATTACTCGACCTCCCAACCTCTCACGTCCTCGTAGCTTGAACATTACTTTTTTGTGTTTGTAGTCTGTTCGCCAGCCACTCAGAGCAGAGCTCATTATCGTAGAGGGGACTCCCACTCAAAACAGCCTGTTCCTCAGTGGTGGAAGGATGACAAGCAGTGAATGGCATAGAAATTGTGGATTTTTTATTTTTTTTTTTGCGGTATAAAGTTTATAAATCACCCTACTCAGCTTCCAAGAATATAATAAATTGGGGAAAAATAGCATAGTATGGGACCTTTGAGAATTTTTTTCTATGTACTATGTCAAGCAGGGTTCACCTCACCAAGCTTGAACAGACCTCACAATAATCGCAGCTATTTCTTCTGTAGGGACGTTAGCTAAAGAAGAGCATATGAGGGCCATAGCTTTATCCAGCTTACGTACGCACTTCCCTGCAACATGTAAAACTGAGAACTCTCATCAATGTGCCATGGGGAATCACTTTCATCATTACTTTGGTTATTTCAGTTATTCCCCAATTTAGAACATCCTGGTGTATCGGGAAACCCGTCCTGTCGCTGTGATGTCCTTTGTTATTTCGGGCAATATTAGACTTGCAAGTGTGACCCTGGAATTATACAATGTCAGAGGCCAGTTCTTTTCTGAGTAGCGCAGCCATTATATTGGAGAACTGTACGTACTTCTGCTGTTGGTGCAGGAAGACTTAAGATGCCCTGTTTCGACCAGAAGGTCTTCATGAAAGGGGGGGGGAATCTATACATCAAACGATTGGAACACAATGTAATGTGCTGTTGATCTCAGTGTCACTCATGTCTGATGCCCCCTGCGGTTGGAAAACTTATGTTGGCATGGGAAATAGTGACTGCATCGTGACTGCAGAAAAACTTCATAATTTGGCTTGATCAGTGGTGGGTGGAGAGAACTGCTATTTGTGTGCAGAAAATAGCACTCTTGAGCTGGAACAATTCAGCTCTGTGGACTCCTAGGGCAGCCCCATTAGGTGGAGTAGGAAAGAAAAAAAAAAAGACTTTAACTTTTTACTGCTTCAACTGGCTGGTAACCACATATGGACCTATAAGGGAAAGTGGAAGTACTTGAGAAAGCAGTGAAAGGAACAACTTATGTGATTACGACATTATTGATGGTGACTCTCTCACTGCCTGTGACCAGCATGGTTCGCACGTCCCTTGTAATATTCCTCCAGTCTTCCAGTTTACAACCCGAACTTGCCATAAATGCTTACTGAAGAACTGTTTTCTGTTTGTGTAGAAGCCAGGTCTTATGCTTAGTGCTGTGGATAGCCATATGCCACCATTTTTGATGCTGCTAGTGCTTCCACATCTCCATGCCATGTTGCATGTAGATGATGGTGTTTTAACGCATGTTGCATTCACAGCAAAATGCAGATAAGGACAATGCAGCATGCTACTGTATTGCACAGATTAATCATCTTTTTCCCTCTGCTCAAATGGGCAAATCTTGGTCATGAAATGATTTATTTCTGAGTTTGCATTCTTAATTTAGAAAAGCAGTTAAGGGCCTAAGTGAGTAACATAAGCAAGTGAAAATGGCGGTACATTCTGCCCATCTTACGACGACCCGCTCAGAGGACTGCGTACAAAACAGAAGGGAGGTCCTGGCATTTTCTCCATACATCTGTTTTCTGAAGGTACGCGGAATAGAAGTCTACTGCTAAAAAAAGGAGACAGAAAGCAATGTGAGGAGGGTTAATTTACTGTCAGTCTGATATTCAATTTGTGGTCACATTTGTGTGGGGGTTTTGCTGTTTCCTTTCATACTTTTCATGGCTTCAGCACCCCATTTTATTCAGAGCATTCTAGCACTCATGCAAGCAATTACAGTTCATTCACATTCAATGTAGTTACTCATTTATGTTTGCCTTGGTACATCACAGTGAAATGTACCATACGCCTACAGTATATTGTATTTACTGTTGCCTGAAGCACATATTTTGTAACATCACCATGGTAGCCTGAAATTAACATCCACTATTTATATTTTTATTCTTATATGTGATTGAGAATCACGACAAACACTATACTTCTTGTCAGTCTTGATGAAATCAGCGGAAAGTAACAGGTGCTCTTGTTAATGGGGGCAGTAGATGTTTCCTGAAATAAATGAAACTGATAACTGCAAAACAAGACACTTCCCTGTTATGTATGAACTTCCTTGTCATTCAAAAATAGACTTTAATGATAGTGATTTACAATGAAATGAATCACCTTACTTGTACTGTTGATACTAAAGTACTCCTTGCCACATTAATTATGCCAACTGCGAGTATATCTTGCCCAACAATTTTATTTCTCGCTTCATTAATTTACCTTATTTTAAACTGGGCAATTTGTTCAGTTCACATGTATGAACTGTTGTTACGTTTGTATTCTGGCTGTTTAACTAAGACATTTCACTCAGTACTTAATTAATTTAATTAATTAATTTTATTCTCATATTGATGCGACCAACAGAACCCTTTATAAAAATGACTTGATTTTTTTTTTTTTTTTTTTTTTTTTAAATTTTAAATATTCTTTGGGAGATTGTTTTGGCCAGCGCAACTGAAACAGTTGAACAAAACTGAAATAATAATAATGAACAATAAATATGACAAGACAGTTGATTCAAGATATCCTTTTGTGGCATGGCCATAATCAAGCAATACTGTACTACAGCGTTACAAATCCCAAAGGTTGATAACCCTGCTTTAATGGACTCATAGCACTGTAAACCACAGTACACATCGACTTCCATGAGATGCTTCATTCACTGTCCACGTGAAATAATGCTATTTTTGTAAGGTAATACTGCAAAGGTAATTCTTATGTAAATTATGTATTAAATTGTATATTCATGAATAACTACCCTTGCTTTTGTTTTCCTCACTTTTGTGTGTTTTTTTTTTTTACTAACAATGATGTAGGTCATCGCTGCTATTCCTGGTAGAAAATATACATGCACATGCAAATCTGATTCAGAGGAAAAGAAACGAATCGCATGTGCTCAAATAAATCATAAGTTGTGACAAATAGCCCGAATTGCTGAATAGCATAGTCAAGGCATAAATCAGCATGGCCAGATTCCATGTAATTTACATGCCATTTTGTGTTTGAGCAGTACATCAGATCTATGTCAGATACAATCTCTCAAAAGATGATATTTGTGCCCGAAGCTGCCAGGGAACAAATATAACTCCTTATCAGCTGGAAAGTGTGTCCATTCATATTTGCTCTGCTGGTTAAGGAGTAAGACTCAAATAGACAAACTCATCTTCGGTGTAAAATTATGATCCCTCGTGTAAAAGAAAAGTGTGTCCATTCTATGTTTTCTAAATTTATGGGCTCATTTTTCGTTGGGTCCTCAATAGCATTCGCTAGATGATAACATTTTTTAGTGCTTGTAAGCCCTCGATGTGACGCCTGCAGTGATGCCAGGTGTTTTGCTGTACTTTGCTGATGCTGCAGTATAGACCTCAGTTCAGAGCCTCTGGACCATGGAATTACATATTACAACTGAAACAGCTATTAGTCATATAAAGGTTTGGGTCACTGCTTCAGAAGTAATGCAGTCTTGTGCTGTAGAGATTTGAACCCGAGTATTGAACTACAGCAGAGTGCGTTGCATTTTACCTGAAGCAATCATGGAAACAGTTCAAAGAAATAAATGACAATAGTCATAACAAAAGGTTTTCAGTTCATTTTTTTACACATTTTATTTCTAATGTAGAAATTAATATTTCAGGTTTGGAGTAAATATTCATCCTATCCTTCCCAGGATAGACTCATAGATCTTAGCAATTATCTTGAAAAAACAGCAACATAGTGAGCACCCCACGACCAACATTGGAGCCCACTGACTTGGGGAAGGCAAATATTGTTTTCTTTTCAGGGATAGCAGCTACATTAATGCTAATTTACAGTGGTGAACACTGATCGTTTGTGGGCCTGTTAATGCTTGGTGGCACCACCCTGCCTTCAGAGCGCTCCCCATATTCCTTGCTTTCTGAGGATCATGTTCTGTTAGGATATCATATTAGGAGGGACTCACTTCTAAGGATGCCAGCAGGAAGGCAGCTGACCTCGTATTGGGTCGCAGGCATGGGTTCAGTTGGTGTTCTCATTTCTGAGTGGTGTACAGTCGACAGTACGTAGGCTGGCTGGCTGACACACACAACCCCCCGACATTTAAGGCCATAGGTCAGCAACAGCCGGCCCCGGCCCGCGAACGATTTTCATTGGCCCGCCATATGATTCCGATCCCAGTTTTTTTTTTTTTTTTTTTCTCCGCGCGTTTTTTTTTTCCCAAACGCAGACTATTCCTGCGATTCCTGCCTATAGCCTACCAGGCACCTGATGTTAAGCAGAAACGAGAGAATACCAGAGCCAGGATTTGCATTATTAGTCTTAGTTGTCTTTATTTCACTTTCTTCAACTAAAAAGGAAAAGTTGTGTTTTTGACATAATGGGGCAGCCTATGAAAAGATGCGCTGTCTTTAACTGAACTTCAGGCCAACAGTCGTGCTGCAACAAAATATTTGCGTCAGAGCGACTCAGGAAACTAGGTTTATATTTTATTTAACAAGCCAGCAACTGTGGCATACTCCAGAAGGCTTTTACGAAAGTAAAATAAAATAAAACGATGATTGGGCAATCGCGCAATGGCAGAGGTGGTGGGCACGGAGGCTCCTGAAACTAAACGCACGAGAGAAAAAAAAAGCAACCAAGACGCTTTTATGGACGCACTTGTGGCTTTTTCTTGGGATGTTAGACCTCGCACTAGGATGCTGCTGCTCTTTGTATAACCATCTGTCAGCGCTTCAATTTTGCGTTTTCGTGCCGCAGACCGGAGCGGAAAAGCAACGTTGAAGGAGCCATGCTTCGTTTCATGATGCCACCTGACATCATACATAATACATTATACTCTTTGCAAACCGCGATAACTTCCTTGCATATGAGGCACATGGGCTTTCCATTACTACAGCTGGGTAAGATGAATGCAAATTTGTCTCTCCATTCCTCTTTATAGGCTCTGTTTTCGCTGTCAAATTTCCTCTTTAGACCTTTTAACAGAGACATCTTTTTAATTCAGCTTACTCCTCTCTGCACGCTATTTCCACCAAAACAGCAAACATTGTGCTATTGTAAGGAGGCGGTCAACCAAGTTTTTTAAAATAAAAGTAGCCCAAGATAGACTAATATTACTAGTAGCCTAATAGACCTAACCTGGGCCTATCATTGCCATCATTGCCTTTTTCACAATTGCAGATGACTCAATATTGATGCTAAGTCCAATAAGATTATTAAATTATCAAAAGAGACTGCCGATGGGCTTGTGCACAGTCCACGTAGTTTATTTATTGTCATTAGTTATTTTTATTGGACTTATTATTCTCCATGTAGGCCTGGTTTTTGCGAGTGAGCCTTAGGGGCACCTATCCCAGCATCTAAATAGGGCGTAGCCTGGCCTCTGGCCCGCCACCCAGTGGCGAGGAAAAATCTTGGCCCGCAGCCCTAGTTACTTGCCGACCCCTGTTTTAGGCTGTGTACTGCTATCATGTCTCTTTGCGTTAATTGGATATAAGTGGACCAGTGACCAACCTGCTCTGCTTCCATTCCCCACAGAGGAAAAAAAAGAAAACTTGTCAAAGCTCTGAACAGCGAACCACACATGCTTCACATTTTGTTCTCTGATTGGCTTGATGATGACTGCTTACCCAGCAACATTTAATTTAATCAGGATGGGATGCCTCTATAGGCTATGACAAGAGATTGAGGTGAACTGAATAACAGCCATCCATGCGAGATGCTCTTTCCTGCATATGCCTGGTGTAGAGCAATGACTGACAACCTGGTTTCCAAGCACTTGTTCACTACTGTTATCAATTAGACATCACACTTCAGATCACACTTGTATGTCAGAATTTCTTGTTGCATTTAATAGAATGGATTTGAAGAAAAATGATTTCTTTATGCAGAGCTACATATCTGCCTTGCCTCAAGCTGTTGCTTTCAGTCAGAGTCTGTCTGGATCTGTCATTTTAGGTAACTATTGCTTAGTTTCAGAGCTGGACAAAAATTTTAATTTTCTTGTCAATTGAACTATTTATTTTTCATTCAAAGATACAGTGGTGTTCACTTTCCTCATGACAAGCCCACTAGATTCCTCCCTTCTCAGTGTGAGAATATACTGTATATTATTTCAATTTCTCTTTCAAGATTATTTTAATCAATGAGTTGGTTCATTCACAGGATGTTTCAATGCTTTGAAATAAACAATTAAATAAAATAATAAACAATAAGTAACATTTTCCCGGTTTCTTGGAGTTTCTCATTTACCTTGTCAAAGGCTATGCGGCAGTAGTTTAGAAAAAAACCTAAAATAAAATTCAATTTTTAATTTAGTCTTTCAAAAGTTTTTTTTTTCTATTTCATAATGAAAGCTAAAGATTTTTTTCTTTATTTCATGTGTTCTCACTGAGACAATTTCTCAAGCTTGCAGTCCTCTGTGAAGATGAAACTGATCACTCACTAGTTCGAAAACCTGAGTCTGCTTGAGGCGGTGTTATGCTGAATGACTGTATGTGATGAACAGATGGAACTATATTGTAACTGAAATGAAAGTCCATAAAATCTCTGGGACAGTGATATGCGTAATTGAATTACATATTGACAATGCACAGTCAGGCATCAACAGCACATTTTCTATTGGTTAATTTTATTTCCATTGACCATTTGTATAGTTCTTGACCCTTGACCTCAGATGAGTTTGTGGTTAATTTTGATAACTGTGACTCATTAGGGCCATATCCGCTTCGAGATACGAATGACTCACTTCAAAAAAAGTGATATTCATAGACTCAAATGAGTATGAAAATCCTGGACCACATGCTGCTACCTTTTGGTGTTAATTTTAATGAAATCTCAGGAGAAATCTTTTTTTGTATCTGTACTGTACATTCATAGCTTGAAGTCAGTGTCGTGGTGCGTAAAGATGAAGGCACAGAGGTAAAGTCACGGAAATCATTCAGCTTGAAAGCTAGACTTTGGCTCAGATCAGAAGAGCCTCGGCTAATAGACTAGCGCTGGCCCACAGCACCAGTTGGTGTCCTGCCGTTACGTTTAGTGTTCAATCTGTTCTCTCTGTCAGCTTCGAGCACAGCTAATGAAGACGCACAGGAGAAGCATTGTTCAGGGAAGAGGTGGAAAGCATCCCTGAAAATGCCAAAGAGCACCATATAAGTGGATGCACTCACACACACACACACACACACACACACACACACACAACTCCATATGCAAATACAAGCAATCACACTGTATCACAAGGAATTTTGCATGTAATTGCTTCCAAATGAACTTCATGAAATGATAATGGATGTTGTATATTCTGAACCCTTGCATAGCGGTGGAGATGGATGACTTGGATGAGTTTGTCTAAATGGACAAATTGAACTCTGATGTGGACAGTTTGTATTAGAAAGCCTGTTTCGTTTTCTTGGCTTCACTACATAAAAAGACAGCATGATACCATTCTCTGTGCAGTGTTGCTTCTATGCAGAAGTGTAGTTCACTTTTTCTAGATTCACTTGGAATGTGATGCAGCACTTAATGGTGGTAGCACTTAACAATCCCATCTGCTTTCAGGAGTGCTTCAAATTCTAATCTAAAAATGGGAGCACTGATTAACAGAGGCTTTAGAAATTGGACAAAATATGCATGTAACCTAATTTAAAAAAAAAAAAAAAAAAATTTATAATCTTTTAGCATTTTCAGCCCTTGAAAGCATGTGCATGACCATATGTAATAGTGTACTAGAAGTAAAGACATGCACTGTGATAGGTTTTTTGACCTGTGACGACCACTTTATCAATCCATTCCTTGGTCTCCTATAACCTTGTAGTTACTGTTGTGGTATTTGTATAGAAATCATTATCTTCTAATAATTCTGCCCTTTGGGAAAACATGGTGAAAATAATGATAGATCTTACACTTCAGGAAATTGAAAGAATGGTCAATGAGACGCAGTGTCACACCCCGATATTACAGCGTTGGTGTGCAACACCAGCAGAAGGCAAATAGAGAGCTAATAATCCAGATCCTTCAGAAAGAAAATGGTTGATCAAAATAAAATATGGAACAATGTTAGGCAGTGCGGAAAGACAAGCTGTTCCAACAACATAAAGCAGGCAAAAGACACAGGCTAAGGTCCAGCCAAGGAAGGACTAATAATACCCATTGAACAAAATATTGAACAGTGCCTTAAAAATGAGCCAGGTATGGGGGTGGAGGGACTATATAAGGCTGAGTGTGTGTCTGAAGGAGGTAGCTGAGTATTTGTGGTAAAACTGTGCCATGCTGAACACATCTACTCAACAACTCAGTTGTTTACATTCAGAACGGCCTTCTTTTATTCTTTGTGTGCTTGGCTCAAGGGCCTCTTCTATATTTCTCAGAACTCTGGCTGTTATGAGGCTGTTTGTCTCAACTGCATTGCCTCAGTGTGCTGTACCCTCTTTGCCCTTCCGTGACTATTGTCATGTCTCTTGAACCCCTCATTCAAATAGATTTCTACCCTGAAGAGTTTTAAAATAGTATTTCATTTGAATGATACTAGCAATTATTATTTTACATACTCTATTTCCATAGTTTCTCATTAGCTGTCATCATTAAATTGACTGGTACCACAACAATGGTTGGTTTGTGGTTTGAAGCATGTACGGTTGTACAGTGATGCGATATATTCAGAGGTTGTACAGATGAGCAAAGTCATGAAACTGTGTCCAAACACAACTATAATTTTATGTAATGTTGATACTTCTTTCCTTCCTCATTTCACAAAATTCATTTGTTCTTCACTGCTTGGGGCCGGGTATTGTCACAACCCTCATGTGATCTTAATGGGCTCTTCCTCTGCTCCAGCAGTCCGTGGGCGTTTTCCTATCAAGACCCCAATTTTATGTAGTACAAAGAATTTTGCTTTAGTTGACTGCCAGGGGGTGCTGCAATAAGCAAAAATGTGTTTATGCTGATAACTGTTGATGTGTATTCCTTAATTAAATAAATAAATAAAATTATTGTCTCGTAAGACTGTGGATGGTCTCATGACCGAGACATGGCAACATGTCATGTCAACAATTTCAACACAATTGATGTGGCGGCCATATTGGATTTTATTAAAAGCTGTCAAAATTTATTACAGCCACAGATGTTTTTTTTTTTTTTTTTTCAATTTTCAGCATATATGCTTGAGATGATCTTCAGACCAAGCCTCATGAAGGTATCTATCTATGTGCATTTTATTATTATTATTATTATTATTATTATTATTATTATTGAAAGTGTTTGCAGGTCAGAGCCTATCAAAATTGGCATCAAAGCCACCCAGAAGGAGGTGGGGTCATACCTCGGCAACACTGGAGGATTAAATCTGCCATCAGCAGAATGAAAGGCCAGCAGTAACATCATCTTTCAATCCTTCATTATGCTAAACATGTCACAGTTTTCTTTTCCTGATAAGCAATCAAACAGTGGCTTGCTCAGTTTAATTTGTAGAATATTTGGCCAATTTATTTTTGATAGCATTATTGTGCACTGCATTACAAAGTCATGAGGCGTTTTGCTATCTTCATAAAATGACAATGTAAACTCTTCGAAAGACATGTAGCTCATGAAACAGATTTGTGTAAATTAGTTTGCGAGGCTTATTTTAATGAAAGCCGTCCGTCCAAATTTTGGTATCGCTCAATTCGGTTAAGATTTCTTCCTCTTCAGATGAGTTCGTTTTAATGCTCATAATGTTCTAGAAAAATAAAGTACTGTCTTATTATTATTTACCGCTAAAGTGAGAGATGCCGAAACGCGAGAGAAAGTTTTGGGTTTTTTGCATTTTGCTGTAATTTTTTCATCCTGATAATATCACATCCATAAACATAGCCAGTAGGTTCCATGTTGATCTAGATTATGCGGAAAATTGTTTGATTGTTGATCAGGCAAACAAAAATTAGAGTAATCAAGCATGTAAGGTGAGGTTACTGCTGGCCTTTCATACCTCTGACAGCTCGCTACCGCAGGGTTCGCCTTCCCTTTACTCTCAGAACAGCCTCAGTTCCTTGCGAAAAGGATTCGATAACATGTTGGTAATGTTGTTTCTACATTGACACGATTACGTGTTTCTCTTGTATTTTTTACAGATTTATCAGCCACATGTTGATGCTGCGAATATCCTGTTATACCACATCCCCAACATGCTCTATTGAATTCAGTTTTGGTGACTGAGGACCCCATTTAAGTACACTGGGCTCATGTTCATGCTTTTTGACATGGTGCACTATCATTTTGAAAGTAGACCTTAGAAGATGCATGAATTGTGGTGATCAAGGGAAGCACATGGTCAGAAACAATATGCAGACAGGATATGTCTTTCAAATTTTGATTAATTCATTCAAAGGGGACCAAATTGTTTCCAAATTCTTACCCTACCATATTGTTCAAGAAAACCTGTAGAAGAGCCTCCTCTGATTGGTAGCTCAGTGGAGGAAAACACCATCGCTGATGACTTACACAAGTTTATCGTGAGTCATCAGATCTGGCTTCATTTTAACAATTTAAAACCGTCCAATTTTTGTGAGCCTATGCAACTGCAGCTTCAGATTTCTGCTCTTGTTCAATGAGCAGTTCATTAAGCACAAAATAGAATTGGCGCAATGAGATCAGCCGGATATTTTACCGTTATATTTTTTTAATTCTTGTAACAGATCTTGAGGTACATTTTTTTCCATTTATAATGACGATTACATGATTGAATGGTTAGCAGCAGTGAGTTCAAAATTTTAATTTATTGTTTTTGGATTTTTGTCACTGTTGTGTCACTGAGTAGTCCATGCGATAAAAACATATCAGCAGAATTAGTCAGTGACTAATGCGAGAGGTAGGCGCTCTTCTTCAACACTGACTCAACTCTAAAACAGACTGAGGTCGCCAAGGGATCAGAATAGACTGAAATCACTTTGCACCCAGAGCAAAATCCAGGCAAATTAGATTTTATACATAGCTTTTTGCCGAACTCCTTTATCACAAGGAAAGGATTTCAAGAAAGTTTGAAAACCAAAGGTCAGACTATGTTCTATTTAGTGCTTTATTTTATTTTTTTCTTTTCCCGCTGTAGGTATTTGGGATGAATTGTTATTGCCATATATTGGCCTAAATATTCATATCTTATCTTGACTGTAGGCATGTCCAGCACAAATTTATTTCAGACTATAAGCTTGTAATTTGTAACATATAGTTGAAAATGTTACCTTATATTTCGTCATTTAATTATGCTGCGAATATAATGTTACATTTGTTAGGCCTGCCTGCAGTATGATGAATGTAAAACATTTTGATGAATATCATAGCCTATGCAGTTGAATTCATTCTACCACTTTTGCACTTTGCGATTACCTGCATATGTACAGAATATAGGCTACTCTATTACTGTGCAAGTATAACCTGGGTACATGCGCCCGTGAAGTACATTGAGTAAGGATAAAGTTGTCAACGCACCATTTTTTTTTTTTTTTGACAGAAATCTAATTTAACCTCTCTCATCCAATGATCAGCAGTTAGAGTACAGAAAAAATATAAATTTGTCATTTTCTAAGTGTTCTCTTCCATCCATTGGAACTATTGGTCGCTTATTTACGCAAGGGAAGTTATTCTTTTGGTATCTTTTGAAAACCGCTCACAGTCTTCGCATTGGCTGCAATGTAGCCTGTGAAATCAGAAGGTGAGTGTTTGCAAATGTATAATTAATGATTCAATATGCAATTCAGACATGAAAAAGAACTGTAGTGTGCCACCTCACTACTTTTGCTGGCCCCAGCCCTTTTAAAATTTTCTGGAGGAGCCACTGGTTTTTACCGTGACAGTTGTAGCCAAACTGTCAATCACAGGGGGGGTGGGGTTCTCAGGTTTCTTGAACATTAATTGAGGCTCCTGACCTGTATGATCAATGCACTGCAACCACAATGTTTGGTTAGCTGATTGGGTTATTGCATGAATAAGCAGGTGGACTAGTGTTCCTATTAAAGCGCTGGCTGCGAACACAGGCACGCGTGCACGCGCACACACACACACACACACACACACACACACACACGCACACACACGGTTGCGGAGGCTCCCTCTCATTCCAAGGCAGTTTGTAGTGCGCGCCTGAAGAAGCAGAACCCCACACTCCTGTGCAGCCTGTCCGGGTTGTACCTCCTGCCCAGTGACCTGACAGTTGTGAAGGTTTTTACATGCCCTCACTAAAGGACGGGATGAGGGGAGTACGTGAATTCTGTCAGGCTGAAGGCTGAATAATTAATGGTGTTTAAGCAGAGGGCATCTGGAGGGGAAGTGGGAGGAGACCAGGCTCTATGTTTTCAGAAACAAGTTAGCACTAGGGAGTGGAGCTTCTCTATTTTTAGCAAAATCTTATTCTCTCTCTCTCTCCCTTGTTCCCAGTCTCCCCTCCTGCTGTAAACAATCTATGTAAACACAATGCATCTCACCATGTTGCCCGACACACTGAAGTGCTTTTAGCAGGTCGTATTCAGCGAACTGTGGCGCAGACACCTAAGTGCGTGGAATCTTTGAGTTGGCTGCAAAATGAAAGCGTTCATTTATGTGCCCTGCCGTGCTCTGACCGCGCCCGTCTAAATGCTCTCATCAGAATCTTAACGTTGCTCCATAGCTACCTCTAACAGCTGAGCAGATTTATGTATATGTATTTAATGTATGTGGTTTGTGTGGACCACAGTCTGAGCAGTGCTCAGTGACCAATCACTGTCAACAACTGCACTGGGACCAGCAAGGGGGCATCGCCATTTGGTGCGCTGGTAACCTTTAGGCATGCGATCTTGGTGATTTAGGTGGAACTAGAAGAAATTCACCAGTAAAAAAGCAAATGCCCACGCAGTTGAGTCACATTTTATACTTCAATTAATGATGGATCCTGAAAGTGCGTAAAACCAGATTGTCGCTTGTGTCAGGTCTCATTAACAGGACGGCCCATTAATTGCATGGTGCGCTAAACTCAAGTATTTATAAGCTGCAGGTCAAGTAGATGTTAAAGTAGATATTCTGGCTTAATGCATGCCTACAAATTCCATTAATATCCCACTAATTTCAAACAGTAAAAAGATGCCCTTGGGTTTTAATGCTGAGTTATGAAATACTTTAAAGTACTTTAGTTCCCTAATCGGCCTCAATTCAAATCATGAATAGTGCCTTTTTAAAACCTAAAGAGGGAATTATTTGTTTTAATTTTCAATATCGTTTGATGTACTATTTCTCTCTTTATCCCCTCTTGTTCTCTCTCTCCCCTTCCATCTCTCTCTCTTTTTTTAGTGTGTGTGAAGATTCAGGACTTTGTTGTGTTTGAGGAGGTGTGGTGCCTTAAAGGCGTGGTTTGCTGTGTTCGGAAGGAGAGTCATGTTTTATTGATGTATTAATTTTGTGCTTCTTGTTTTTTGTGTAAGCCTCTGTGGTTACAGGACTCTTCGACCCCAGATTTTTTGTCTCCAGACTTTCTGTCCCCAAATTTTTCGAACCTGTTTCTGTGTGTTTTTCTGTTACTTGTGGTTTTGAAATTTTTTCTTTTATTTCAGTTTGCACAGCTTGTTTTTCTCTGTTTTAATCTCTGTCCAAGTACTACTACCATGAGGAGCTGCATTATGAAAATGGCCTCTCTAGTTTAATCATAAAGTTTTGCTCTTTTTCTATCTCGAATCTATATGCTGTTATCATCTTTAAAGTGCTTACAGTCAAAGTACTTACTAGGAAGCCTTTTTATTAGCTTTAAGATTGTGAATTATAAATTACTTGACACCTATGATATTACATTCATATGTTTTGGTCCGAGCCTCCTGTATTTCAGTACCGCATATGGAGACGAGGAGAGAGGAGTGTCCCGTACGGACACCAACTCATCCTTTAGCTGTAGTGTAGCTTTCCCTGGAGCTCCGCTATCCAAGGTCTCTACTTTGTGAACAGCGCGTGCTTCCACCTCAGCCTACCACACAGTTTCTCCATGTGTACCCCCCATTCCTCACTAACTCTTTATCTATTTATCTATTGTTATTATTGGATGCGAAGGAAATTTCTGTCACGGGCCTGCCTCTTGCTCACATCAAATTTATCAATCATTTAGCTGACAATGCAGTATGATGATAATGATGATTCTTCTTCTTCTTCTTCTTCTTCTTCTTCTTCTTATTATTATTATCAAGCACAGTATTGGTAGAAGTAGTAGTTGTAGTGGTGATGGTGGCAGTGTTGATGGTAGTTGTGGTCTCACTTTTTTTGCTTTTCTGAATTATGTCATTCCACGTAGATGAAGAACCAACTTCAGTTTTGAAACAGAAATGTCTTATCTTCCTTAATCTAATTCACAGTTCTATGGTGTCTTTGACCTCTGACCCCTCATTCAGTAAGAGCTGTCATATGCGGGAGACTGCAGGAGGTTGAGCACCTCAGCATTGTCAGAGAGCCAGCAGGACGCCATTAAATTGTACGGGTGAAAATAAGATTCTTTTGGTAATTAAGAGCGGGGGAGAGAACAGGCTGAGAGCATCACTGGAAGGTTGAACAAATCATGTCTACGCCTCACAACATGCTACGGGAGAGTGTTTTTAATTAAAATCCCTCCCTGCCGCGGATATACGCAGAATACGCAATGAGAATGAGTATTATTTCTTATCTCAGAAATGGGAAAGCACCAATAATGCATTTTTTTCCCCTCATACTAATTTCATGAAGAGCATAATTACAGCCTTTTCATTTCTACTCTATATGTAAAGTATGAGGTGCATCTCATCTCTCAGCCTGAGAAATGCAGTTAAACTACAGAAAAGTGAAAATGTCTGCTATAGGCCCCTTAAGAAACATCCTCAAATTTCACTCAAACATGGTTGATTATCTTATGTTCTAAAAACTACTCAAAGACGCTGCGATGCCCTTTAAACAATAACAACAATAATCAGCATAGTTTGTGGTGGACTAAAGTACCATCATTTGTCATAGCATCATAATCAACTGGAAAACTCTGGTACTGTTTCTGTTACAAACAGATGTTGATGTTACAGTCCTCCATTCTTTTTTTTCTTTCTCTTACAGCATATTTTATAATTTACCTGTTAAGTGATATGGCATCAGATAATATAAACACTGAAAAGGGAGTGCGTGTCCATTTTATTAAATGAGCTGGATTTAGTCGTGTGCATTAGCAATAACAATCCGAACCACTGAAGTCCTCTGATTCCCATAGACATTGTGCAGGTGTGCATTTACTTTCCTGATCCTGGCATTTTTGAAGGCGGATACATGTAATATCCTACCCCTTTGTCCAGTAAAATGGCTCTGCATGTGTGTATTCTACAGCAGATTGAAAAATCATATCCATATTTACGCATATTCTGACCACGCTCTGCCATGCTGTATTTGTAATGGCTAGTATAGAAGCACCAATGCATATGCGTAGTGTCTTAGGCACAGTTTGCATTACAAATGCTATGTGCTCACTGGACAAGCCTAAAATAACGAGGTCAGTGAAATTGTCTGGGATATGAATTGCAGTTCAAGGTGTTCAAACATATCCTTCTCCTGATTTTTTTTTCCCCACTTCCATTTTGTTCTATCATTAGTTGCACAGCGGTATTGAAGGAAAATTTTGACTTGGTTGAATTGAAATGCGGACTCCTGTTGTGTTGAGGCACTTTCTTCTTTCAGTCACATTTTGAATAAGACATGTCATGTGCCGCATAATTGCACTCTTACTTTATAATTAGAATCACATTTTGAATTGTCCCTCAGCCATTTGGAAGCTTTTTTGGTTGTAAACCTGGTTCCTGAATCATTGCTGCTGTCATTGATATTTTAATAATCACATTCCAAATGAAATAATTGTAAACCATTTCGGTGAGTCTTAGATGTGGGTTGTTGCATCTCAATTTGTGATTCTCCTATGCCCCTATTGTACTTTCCCCTTATCCTTATTGGTTTACAGATTCCAGAGTTTCTTCTCGAATTCAAAAAATGAACTTAACATTGTTTTGTCTACTTTCCCAAGTGTACGTAACTTCATCAAAACTTGGTTTTTGAACATGGTTTTTAACTTGATATGATGTTTCGAAATGCTGTACAATAGTAAGTTATTATAACAGTTTGTTTTTGACACCAATGAGGCTGAGTCCATCATAAGACTAGGATTAAGAAAGTCTGTATAGCTGGAAAATAATGAACACAACAGTAACTCAGGCCAAGCAAGGAAGCTGACTTGAACTGGCATAAAATTTGCTTCTAGAGCAAACGTCTGTACAAAATACAGTGCCATCCCATAAGGAATCTAACTCCTTTCAGACCTTATCTCAGAAGCTTGATTTTTATCTTGCCTGTCCCTGTGGTCTGTTTCCAAAAAATGACATCATCAGAGAAAGGTGAAGCCGTGGAACATCTTTTTTGAAGACATTTTTTTAATGTAATAAGCATGGTTGGAGCTCCATTGAGAATAATTATAAATAAATGATTAACACTACATCTGGATATGGAAAAGGCCCACCCGTTAATTGACTACATTAATAGATATAAAAGTGAGATTCTAACAAGGCACATATGGTGCAACTCAGGAATAAGGGTGAAAAAAAATCAGCAATGGAGTTGTATATACTGGTAGGAAGAGGATACAGATTTTCAAATTTGATAAAAGTTTTATGAAATCAAATATAAATGACAGGAGGACTCTCATAAGAGCGATGCGGCTCACTTTGACCGTGTTGATCTTCAGTGAAATGTAATCCTGAAATGCATTTGCGGGGTCGGAAAATCATTCTGGATATTCGCAAACTCATCTGTGGAAACTTTTCACAGTGTGGAATATTTCTTAGATATTATTGTATTTCTCCTAATGGATTCTTCCTTTTTCTCTTTATGAGAATCCCGAAGGTTTAGTATTGGATGCGCAGAAGTAACATCAAACCTGTATCTCTCTCTAGCCTGGTTATCTCTCTCGTCACACGCAGTCTGTCACCGATGTATTATTATTTTCTATACATGCCACCCCATTGTGTAGCCCATTTAATTTTGATAAGTCATTGTGCAGGTGATATAAAGGGAGAAATTTAAAGAGCTCTCTGCGTCGCTCTCCACTCCCGACGGCGGTCTGTAAATTGTTATTTCGACGCCTCAGGAGGAGGGAGATGGGATTATAACAGAAAAGGATGAAAAAGGCAAAAAAAAAAGAAACACTGGGAAGATAAAGTTTCTCTTATCGGGAGTCGCCAGCAGCAGTGTGCACACAAAGCCAAGCCGAATCCAATTTACTCTTTCCTGTTAGTTTTAGTGATATCAGTGCAATTAGCCGTCACGGGTCAGAGTTATGCAGCTCGGGAAGTGATTTCCAAAATCCCCAGAGAGAATGCTCTTAGCGTGGTACTCAAGCACTGTGCAACAATATCAGAATTGGACATGGCAATGCAGTGAATGGCAACAGCCTCTGTTGTGGACCTCTTTTCTGCTTATTTATTCATTTATTTAATAGATTTTGTTCTAAAAATGTTGGTGTTTTTGCCCTGCCGAAGTAATCGCGCCATTTTTATGAAGTTCTGCTTTATGCTGGTTGTGTGTAGCGTAGCTTGGGTTCAGGGGTCCCGAATCTCCGATGCCTGGGGAGGAGTGATTATGGAATGAATGGGCAAGCTTCAGTTTGTCGATGCGTTTATGCTATGTGACCTTGGCCTGTTAAGCGGATGTGTAGAGGAAAGCAGACACTCTCCGGGAGACGTGTTTTTTCACCTTCTGCCTGAAAATAAACCGCCGTCTCCATGAGGGGAATGACAGAGTTACTTATGAAAAAAAGAATAAAAGTCAATGCAAATCCCAAGTTACAGCTGGGAGATCATTTGTGTGAACCCTTTGATGACTAAATTGCCATCTAAGATCTGCCTCTTTCTCCGCTTCTCTCTCTCTCCCCTACTTCAAAACAACAACAGAGACACACACTGGCACACAAACATTACATACACATGCACGTGTATGCACACACACACACACACACACACACACACACACACACACCAGGACCATTACTGTAATATGGGTCACAAGTCAGATGAAGCATGTGCACAGTTGTTGCACAATGGCTTTCTAAATGTAATGAGAAATTCCCTGTCTCTTTATGTGTCTGTCGTGCAGGCGAGATCTGTGCATTTAAAATCCATGGGCAGGACGCTCCGTTCGAGGCTGTGGTTCTCAACAAGACGTCAGGCATCGGCCTGCTTAAGGCAAAGAGCTCCATCGACTGTGAGCTGCAGAAGGAGTACACTTTCATCATCCAGGCCTATGACTGCGGCTCAGGACCCGATGGCACCGGCTGGAAAAAGTCACACAAGTGAGTCTCGAAAGAACAGGAAGTGTGATTGTGTGTGCGTGCGCCTAGCAGTTCATGTGTGTGGCGGAGTGTTTTATTTTTGTATAAAAATGATCCCCCATTGTCTGAATATATTACCATCGTATTTCTCAGTATTTCAATATTCTTCCACATCCTCGGAAGACATATGGTGACGATTAACCTAGAGTTCAAGGTCTTATATTTTCATAATAGCAAATTAAACCAAAACTGCTCAGAACATAATCCTGTTATCCCTCCTGAAGAGCATAGCAAGCTTAAATGAAAATTGTTCTGAACTGCACTCAGAAAACATATTTCTATGAAAGAGCGAAAGCAGTTCATTGTTGGCCAATATTTTGCTTGATAATGTCTTTGGTTAGAAAGAGTAGAAAATTTGTTTGTGTGAATTTTATTGATTTGAGATAGGAGACGTCATTAATCACGCAGAACTTCTCAAAGTGATGATAAAGATGATAAAGTAGCCCACTAGAGACTATTGGCACTTTTCCACTGCTTGGAACTGGCTCAACTTGACTCCACTTTACTCCCTTTTGATGCCAAGTACTTCATTTTCCACTGCAGATAGTAGCCCCTCAACATAGCCAGTCATCGTGGTGACGCCGCACAAAGCCTCACACGCTGGAACATTAAAGGATATTGAAGGGATTGTGTTGAGAAAGATTATGTAAATAAATTCTTAATTACACAAAACCCTGTAAAAATATGAAATAACCACAAAAACTGTAGAAAGTGAGCATAAGCAGGAGCATGTAGCTAAACAATAGCATGAACTAATCTATGCTTTTATGCTGGCATAAAGCAGTCATCGGCAGCAAGTTGATTTTACGCAAGTCTAAGAGTAATACTGTTGGTGGATGACGGCAGGGTACATGCCCAAAATGACAATATTTTCCTCATAGGGAAAGTTCAAAGTTTGGCCTAGTGGATGCACAACAGATGCGGGTGGAGAGCCCAAAAAATCAGCAGGAGAACTACTCTGGGCTCCAGGAATGTTCACAGCAGATTTTGGCCAAATGGTGACCAATTTCAGTGACGCCCTTCTCTATGCCCCAGAAACAATCACAAAATGCTTAACATGATTCCAATCAAACCTGTTTGAGTCAATGCATTTGCAAATAAAAAAAAATAACCATGTTGTGGCTCTGCAGGAAACATTACAGAGGCACCACAATCAATGACTTCCTCCTCTATGAACCAGGAATGTTGGAAGCAGATTTGACATGATTCCCATTTTTAAAAGGTAATTATTTAGCCTGGAGGCTACAGCAAAGGTCATAGGGGGACTTACATCAATAAAAACCTTTCTGTATACAATAGAAATGATCACAGGAAGTGAGACTTGATTCCCAGCAAAACTCTTTGTAATATTACATTTGGAAATATAAACTTTGACCTCGTAGTGGTGCTACAGGTTGTTGGATTTCACAAAACAATAGGGTTTGTTCTCTGTGCAGCAAGGATGGACATAAAAAGTTCCATTTGATTTCCATAAAAAACTATCAAGTTACAGCACCTTTTCCAAATTAAAAGTCCGGCCTGGTGGTGGCACTATTGTGAATGTCATGGGGTGATCATCAGTAGTATGCCTTCTTTATTTCATTTTCAGGAGAGGTCATCTCCTCAATAGTTGGTTCAGAGTCCTCAGCCTTGCTGCTGCTGCCTTAGCATAGTTGGCATGATAATAAAATCGTGTTCGCAATGAGACATCTGTTCTGACGAATCAACTGCAAACACGCGTTCGTACACCTGCTAGTAGTCTGATAAGTATGAAGTGTAATAGGCTGTTAAAGCAGTAAAATAACGTGAAATGAACAACACTGTGTTTACCGTATGCACACTCACACACACACACACACGCGCGCACACACACATCCTTGTACTTCTATCCTTGTGAGGACATTACATTGACTTTCATTCACTCTTTGTGTGCCTCTGCAGCCTCCTCTTAATCTTAACAATATAACAATAAGCATCGTATGCCTAACCCAACCTTAACCAAGCCCTAATTCTAACCTTAATCCTAATATTAACTAAGAATTTTCTATTTGCCTTTGTAGTTGTGAGGATAGGCGAAAATGTCCTCACTTCCCAATAATGTCCCCTCTTAGTAGGAAAAAAAAAGTTTCCTTGTCCTGTCCTTGTAGCAAGCAGTGACGTAGCCAGAACTGAAAATTGGGGGGGCACAGAACATCCCTTTAGAACTTTTATTAGTCTTGACTTGTTCGCAATCATCTTTCCTAATGAACACTACATTTACTTCGAAAACACTTCACACTATCAGGTGTTGCTAGTTCTCCTCACAAAGGTAAGATGACAATGTAGGACTAAAAAAAGTTGTCAAGGGATGTTCCGTGCCCACCCAATATTCAGTTCTGGCTACACCACTGGTATCAAATACAAGAACACACACTCTCACTCACATGCATCCACAAGCATGTATGCACAAATATGCAGACACACAGACGTTTGCAAATACAGACCATAATATTTTAAGAGCTGGTTTAAAACTGCCAGAGTACTTTGACAAATAGGTCAGACCTGACTTGCGAGCCACACACGCGTGTACTCTTGTGTGTGGGCGCACACACACATATGCTCACACGCACCCACAAATACACAGACGCACACAGACATGTGCACATGCAAACCATAATATTTCAAGGGTTGGTGTAAAACTGCCAGAGTATTTTGACGAACAGGTTATTCCTGGCTTGCTAACCGCTGTGCTGAAGGGATTGACTACTCTCTGATAAATATCTAACCCCCACAGTCCTCCATCATTAAGTGCTTCCTCCAGCCTTCACCATTTCATTGGCGCTCTGACAGCACTTCCGTAAAAGTGATACCCCACTGCATCACTGTGGCCCTGCAACAGCCCAACCACCCCTCCATCAGAGGCCACAGTCATCACTCTATACCCCTCCATCCAAGAAGCCAGTATGTCTCCATTATTCTCCATCCCTCCATCACAGAAGCCTGTGGTTGCGTTCCAATCCGAAAACATGCTTGCTTCGTCGTGTTCACTCGCCCTCCAATCGAGGGGGGCATCCCCAAAAAATCCCGGATGTAAGATGGCTGCCTCTTGTAGGGTCGTTCCAATCCAATTTTGCGGAGGGAAGGGCGCATTTTCATTTGCTCAAGCCCTCGATTATCCTCCCTCAAACAAAGCCAACAACGAACATCCCTCCTAGCTTTGATATTGCCCAGAATGCTTTGCTCATTCTCCCTTGGTAGAAATTTCATGTCCGCCATTTTTTTCTGCTGGCAAAAGGAGGAATTATGGCAGGGAAATTACCATACTAATGTAAGAATTGTGTTCGAGTATTGTGTGATTTATGACAGAGTTATATGCAAATAGCGAAGTTTGGGGGTGAGGGGCATCGGTTTCGCATTATTTTGAAGCGTGTAACTTTACGTTCATTTTTGCTGTAGCTAGCTTATAGCATCCGCGAGGACTGTTGCGGAGCTTGAAGCCACTTTCACACTGGACGCAAAACGAATTTTTCGCACGGCAAATTGCATTCAAAGTCAATGCAAAGACGCGAATACACGAGAAACGCGTGTATTCGAGTCTTTGCATTGACTTTGAATGTAATCTGTCGTGCGAAAAATTCATTTCGCATCCGGTGTGAAAGCAGCTTTTTTTTCCCATAAAAAATGTCGCAAGTGCCGCAGCAATCAAACGGGCACGCCATATTCTTCCTGCCATAAACATGCGATACAGTGTCCGCGTGAACTGTAAAAGGTAAAACGTACAGGCAACTAACTCAGTGGGCTCCATGGCAACACAAACTTCCCGTTGGCTTGTTGACAAATGTCGAGGTGCAGAAGAAACGCGGGGAGGGTCGTTCCAATCCGATTTCCCACAACCCTCTCCCTAAGTTCCCTCTATTGCCCTCCCTCGCTCGGGAAGGGCTTACTAGCCTGCTACGTCATTCGGAGGGCTCACTCGAGTGGAGGGAAGAAGTGAAGGGAGTATCTTATTTCGGATTGGAACGCAGCCTGTGTTTCTCCATTACTCTCCATCCCTCCATCACAGAGGCCAGTGTCTCTCTATCACTCTATACCCTCCATCACAGAAGCCAGTGTCTCTCTATCACTCTATACCCTCCATCACAGAAGCCAGTGTCTCTCCATTACTCTTTGTCCCTCCATCACAGAAGCCTGTGTTTCTCCGTGACTTTCTATCCCTCCATCACAGAAGCATGTTTCTCCATTACTTTCCATCCCTCCATCACAGAAGCCAGTGACTCTCCATCACTCTGTACCGCTCTATCACATCAGCCAGTGCGTCTCCATTACTTTCCATCCCTCCATCACAGAAGCCTATGTTTCTTCATTACTCTCCATCCTTCCATCACAGAGGCCTGTATTGCTTCATTACTCTATCCCTCCATCACAAAAGCCTGTTTCTCCATTAATCTCCATCCCTCCATCACAGAGGCCTGCATTTATTCATTATTCTTTATCCCTCTGTCACAGAAGCTCGTGTTTCTCATTACTCTCCATCCTTCCATCTCAGAATCTGTTTCTCCATTACTCTTCATCCCTCCATCACAGAAGCCTGTGTTTCTCTAGTACTCTCCATGCCTCCATCACAGAAGCCTGTGTTTCTCCATTACTCTCCATCCCTACATCACAGAAGCCTGTGTTTCTTCATTACTCTCATCCCTCCATCACAGAACCCAGTCTCTTCATCTCTCTCCATCCCTCTCTCACATGTCCAAGTACTCCTCCATTACTATCCATCACACAGCCGAATATCCCCCAGTCTCCAGCACCTCCATCACTGAAGCCAGTGTCTTTCAATCATGTCATCTCACATCCAAACACTCCATCTTTTCTCACAATCCCTTCATTACAGAGCCTGATGCTCGTAATCAGTCTCCATCCTTCTATCACCGAGTTCAATGTCCCTCAATCAGTCTGCAGCACTATATCACACTGCTCAATACCCCTCCTTCACTGAACCCAATGCCCCTCCATTTCCATCACTGAGTCTAATGCTTTCCCAGAAGTTCATCTTATTTCCTATTTTATGAAGATTTCCTCCTCAACTTTAATTTATTTGATCACCATGGTTTTTAGCAGAACTATTTATAGTGTTTTTTTTTTTTTTTGAAATTACATGAAATCTGTCGGTTGTGAGTGCATGTGTGTACGTCTGTGTCTGTGTGTGTGTGTGTGTGTGTGTGTGTGTGTGTGTGCGTGCTTGTGTGCAGATGCATACATGTATTCAAAATTCAAAATCCAGCTTTTACATAAGCAGGTTTTTCACTCATTCTCCTGTCAGTGGCAGGTGAAGTAATGGATCTCATTAATTGCCTCCAGTCTCTCAGTGCTAATGTGCGCTAGTTAGGCCCTGGGGGATATGCCTTCCCATGGTGCTGCTTATTGATTTATTGATGGGTGGGTAGTGGCGATGAGCCCCACTTGCCCACACAGCTGGGGAGTGAAGAACTCCACTGCTATGCTACAGAGCCACAACTCCTCTCTCTGTCTCCCTCTCCGAGACTTTAAGGCACAGAGAATCAGCGCCAGACAAGCGTCAGTGACCGGTTTTACAGCTCCAAAGATTCTCTCTCTCCCACTCATTTAGGTGCAGATGTGAGGTAATGTTTAGCAGTCACGCTCCTCACGGCGTGCACTTAGCGCTTGTCTCTTATTTGGGGCTGTGGGATACTGATGTCAGTCCCCGCACCCCTGTGCTGGAAATGAGCCATAAAGTGGGGCTCATCGGCACTCCCCGAAGTCCCTGCTTTCGCCACGGAGTAAATTGCATTTGACGTCTCGACGTAGCTGCAAAGGAACAGTCAGGAGAATTATACAGTGAAGAGGATGATGTACAAGATTAGGGACGGCACAGGGAGCTAAAAAAATCTCAGTGTGTGGCGCCTTATCTCCCACAGATTCTCTTTCCTAACTCACTCCCACTCTTTTACCTTCTTTACCTCTTATTCAACATCTCATTTTACCTCCCTACCACCCTCTCTCGCTTCACTTTCAATTCCTTGTGCTTTTTTGGGATGAAATGCTCATGGTACATCCAATTAAAGCAAAAAAAGAAGAAGAAGAAATGAAAAAAACATACACTATATATGAAACCAACCAATTGAACCACGACATGAATAGCAGTTAATACTTGATGTTTTATGGTGTTATTGGTCTCTGTGTCCTCTACTCATGCTCTCCAAAAACACATCATATTGCTTATTTTAATTTTTTTTTTTCAATTTCATTTATTTCCAATGTACTTGCGGAAGTAAAATCAGTATTGCGTCCAGTTGCGCCCGTATCTCATACGATGATATGCCCCATTGCCCTTCAGTAAAGCCTGACCATGCGACCAGGCCAGGGAGAATGAGTTCAGCTGTGAGTCATCTGCTTCTTCATGTCCTTATATTCATCCCATACCGACTGCGTGGCATGGACTGCACTCTCAAAGACTCACATGGAGGTCTGCATAGCGAATAGCGGGAGCTGCACTGCAGCTCGGGAAAGTGGGAGTTAGCCTGCACTTTACCCAGACCGAAGTAAAACTTTATTGGTCTACAAATATTATCGATCTTCAAATTTGATGGAAAGGGCAGACTCATATTATTTTAATGATGGTTGATGACTCATTAAAGTTCATTCTCAATATTATGAGGATTTCCTCCTTAACATATTTTTACATGATGGACATCCACGCCAAATCAAAACCACTCAGGCATGGCCATGACTCGTTCCAGTCCATTATTTGGGGGCATAAAGCGGGGCACCCAAGTTCAGAGGGGCTGCTCGATATTTCACAGCCCTTCCGTTCACGTTGGCAATTCAATTTTTTTGCAGTATACAATCTGATTAATCAACAGCAGCAGCAGTGGTCAGTGACTCCATGGATTCGGACCTGTGACCCTGAGCATAATGCTCTGATCATTAATCGATGCGTTAGCCTTGTCACACTGCTTTACACTAAAGCCCACACTCGCATTTGTAAAGACAGATGCAAGAGAACTAATTATCGCTGCATTCCCCTGAGCCCTAATGTAGTCTCTTCTAAGACCGGTTGAAGGGAATTGATTCACAAGCTTTCTTCCTAGGTATATCGAAACCAGCTCTGACTACTGTTAAAAGAATGGCTACCAGTCAAAGAGAGCAAAGTCTTTGAAGGTCCGGATATAAAAAAACTATATATTTTTATCAGTTCACATCTAATGCCGCTGGTGAACGCCCCGTTGTGCAGGGAGCAAAGGAGAAGCTGAGTCGTATCCACCAGGGATGCTTGAAAGAAGTGTGTCTGACATTTATTCTCAAATTAGGAAGGCACAAGACGCACATCTTCTGTCTTGTGTGTTTATTTACTGTGAGCATTATTTAGCACTCGCTGCCAGTGGAGGACTGTCTGAGGGACTGTGTGAGCAGAATGGAAAATGGAGCAGCGCTAATGAAATGACACTTTATTTTATCCTCTGAGCTCAATCTGTTTATGCTGCACAACAGCGGCAACTACGCTAACCCAGTTATGCTACTTGAAAGTGCTGCCAGTGCTAATAAATAGCTGCTAAATGCATGTTTGTAGCTCTCTGCCCACCTGTATGTAGCGTGGTGCAGGTGTGCCCCGTCAGAGTGTCCTTTTCGACGGCTCAGCACTTGGCATATGTCTGACTGGCCTCCCTCTTGAATCAGAGTTGGAATGAAAGGTACAAGCCCAGTGCATTAATATGACAAGACAAGCACTTGTGAAGGATTTATGGGCCCCCCGCTAGCACAGCGCTGCTCGGCCGTCTGTCACTGTTTGCCCAACCATATTCACAGTCTTCTGATTTATACTGGGCTACGTTCTCTGAGTGAGTCGAGTGGAGAGAAGAAAGAATTCTTTCTCTCTCTGTCTCTCTCTCTCTCTCTCTCTCTCTCTCTCTCTTTCTTTCTGTGTGTGTAAGTGTATATGTCTAGGTGTGTTTGTTTGTGTGTGCTTGTGTGTGTGTGTGTGTGTGTGTGTTTGTCTATGTTTTTCCTTAAGTTATGCAATAGCGCACATTCCTACATGAAATATTTCATGATTTTGTGAGAAATTCTGGGAGATAATTAACAGTTGTCCTTAACCTTGACAATCTCTTGATACCAAGATGTTTTGTTTTGCCCTGGTTTGAGAAGAAAAAGAATAGTGGAAAACAAATATCTGCAGAATTTATGCCAGGAAGAGTGTGTATTCTTGTATTTAAATATGCACAAGCCTCTAAAGTGTATGCATGATGTGATGATCATGTAAATTGATGAAATCAATTTAAATGAAAACATTATGAAAGAACTACAAAAAATAAGAACACAGACCTTTTCTTTTCTATGATCTGAGGACGTTTTAAGTGCGTCACATCCATCAGTATATAATAAAGCAGTAGGACTTATGTGATTTCCAGATGTTAATTAGCACTGCGTTTCTTATCATTTTTATAATTAACAGTCTAAGCATCTTACTCAGTCTATCCATGCTTGCATTTTTAGCATCTATTGTTGCTGTTGGACATTTCAGGTAAAAGTTACTGAAATGATATCCAATATGACCAATATCTAGGTCAATAATCTACTAATAAGCCTATTGTGAGCACTTCTAGCACCTTTGGGGATAACCTGACATAAACCTATAGATTGTTGCTATTGATTTTGACCATTAATTCCAGCCAGGCTTACCTCTGCTGCTCCACCTCACTGTCTCCCCCTGCTGTCTCTTTCCCGCCAGGGCAGTGGTGCACATTCAGGTGAACGATGTGAACGAGTTTCCACCTGCGTTTCGGGAGCCCTTGTACCACGCGGCAGTGACAGAGGGGAAAATCTACGACAGCATCCTGCAGGTGGAGGCGACCGACCAGGACTGCTCACCGCAGTACAGCCAGATCTGCAACTATGACATTGTTACACCGGACACGCCCTTTGCCATCGACCGCAATGGTAAGCTGCTGTTTGGTCAATTTATGTCAATCTGTCCACTTTTAACCCCTATTCCTGTTCTCTCTGGCACTTGTGTTTTTTTTTAGACAGAAGCCGGTATGTGGGGCGAGGGGTGGGTGGGGGTTTGTTGGGGGTTGGTTGAGCAGTCTGGGGTCCTTTAAAGATGATGCTGTAATTGTGAAAGGATTGGATAGCCGATGGAACTCATAGTGAGATTTTCCCTGAACCCAGAACCTCGGTGGTGTCTCAGCCTTCAATGTCCACCTGTTCTTTTTTACTCCTCCATAAGCGAAGCTTAGGAAGGAGTGTTGTGATGAGACTTGAGCCTGAATCAATCAATTTGCTGTTAGCACGACCACGGGTGGTATGATTCACAAACAGCTTATCCTGGAGTTAACTATAATATTACATTGATTATAACTTCTGATATGTGTTGCATCGCATTAGCATTGATATGATGGAATGGCACGTATCAGTTCTCAACTGTTCTGTGATGCGCAGGATTTCAAAGGACAGTTTTCTCGTTCTGTTGAGTGGAATGGGTTAATAGCATTGTATCGCTTCTCAAAGCTGTAGCACTGCTTGTTCGTCACAAGTTCTTGGTCAGAACTTGCTCCATTTGACCCAGGGTGACTTACAAGGGCAGTGTCAACTGTAGCCTCGGGATCACTTTCTCTGAATTAGACCCGGCAGTTTCCCATTTAGCAGGTTCCTGCATTGCCAACCTCTCCTCCATTACCCCTCTCTCACCGTATAGAAAGGCATGGAGTGGAGGACGGCTGCCTCTCTCTCACTATCAGGGGAGGGCTGGCTCTGGATCCTTGGCCTCAGCGCAGCCCCCAGCGTCGGACTGTGGTGGCGCTCTGTGTTCAATTAGGACCAAATTCACAGAGAATGATGCATGCGACCGCCAGACTGCATTTTGTTCTGAGGACTATGGTGGCATCATTAACAGTGGATCAGAGACCTGGGTGGGTTATTAGATGCAACAGGACTTGCTGGCTTTCGGTGCCTGACAGCGAGAGCAGGGGAGGGGAGGGAGAGGGAGAGAGAAGTGCCTTTCATCTGGAGAGTCAGTGACAGAATTGCTTTAATATAATTTTACATTTTTTTCGATCACATGCAAAAATAAAGACATTACATTCTCAACAGGAATGACAATACCCTCCCAGTGGAAGATCTATTGGCATATATCCATTCTGTGCGAACTCCTGCAAAGCTGCAGACAATTCATGTCTTTTATATTCCATTGAATTTTATACAGACCTTCTGTTGTAGTGCCCTACTTCAGTGAATAATGCAAAAATGTCTTTTTAAAAATATTAAAATTGTACATGAAACCTCAGTTGTGCATTATGGAACAGTACATGAACTACCACTCAAACGTTTGGAATCACAGGTGAGCTTCACTTTGATTAAGTACAAGAAACTTCAGATTGATAGGAGATTGGATTGTGGCCATCCTTTGAAATTAATACAATGGAATTGGAGCAAATGTTTATCAAAATAGTTAAGTCAGCATGTCAAAAATGTATAATTACTCTCAAGTAAAGTCTTAACAAAGACGTTGTCAATCTCGACATAGCTCTTCTCGGAGGGACAGAATGTCTGGATGTGAGGAGGAAAATGGGTGTGAACATCAGATGGTGAAGTCTTTGTAGAGCAGCCATGGTCTCCATTTTATCTGATTCACTTCCACTGACTCTTCATTTTAATTGGCATTTTGGGGTTTACCAGATTGAAAGCTCCACTACTTAATTTTTCATGAAATTCAGACAGCGCAAAGCCAATTTTTGTGTCTTTTACAGAAATCTATATGTACGTAGATATACTGTATATTTAGTGTACATGACAGTATAATTTTTATTCGTATTTTTTTTGTCATTTTCAATTGAAATCCATAACCATGAACTGCTAACCATAACGTTTTTATAGTCCTATTATACATGATCATATATTTCTTTTTTATTGCCCATTTTTACATCAATGTGTCATACCACATGAGTTCTAATCACTGTGGGAATTATGCTTCAAAATGGTGCATATGTTCGTTATGTTTCTTTGAGATACTGAAGAGTGTGCTATCAGCAGCCTTTTTATGGAGCCTCTAGTGACCAGAACAAACCTTCCATGTTCAGTGAGAAGCAGAGACTTGTGTTACGGGGGGGGTGTAAAAAATGCAATTTATTATCACTCCACGGTTGTCAGCAGTCATGGGACATTTTGCCTGCTGACACAGATAAGTTGATGTTACAATTTAAAGAGGGAAATTGCGTCTCCATCAACCGGAAAGCGTTACACACGCTGACTGAGGCAACAAGGGGTGAAATGGGACGTGGCGTCCCTTCATTCCAGGAAACTGAGCTCCGGCCAGGTGCGTGTTGTGATTTCCGCCTATTCGGGATCGGTGCCCGGCCTCGCGTGACACACGTTGCCTCATTAGCGCATCGTTTGCTTTTGCGGCTCCGCTGGGCCCGTCGCTCCCTCGGTGGGGGGAGGGGGGAGCGAAAGAGAGAGACTCTGACTGAGCTCGGCCAGCACGCTGCACAGCGCCGCGAGCGTTCTC
Organism: Gymnothorax javanicus; assembly: GCA_029692085.1. Classification (NCBI taxonomy): domain Eukaryota; kingdom Metazoa; phylum Chordata; class Actinopteri; order Anguilliformes; family Muraenidae; genus Gymnothorax; species Gymnothorax javanicus. Next base: position 25,645,742 of record CM056195.1, on the reverse strand, counting down.
ACTCTCCTTCGTCTGCACTGCGCTAATACTAGCCAAGAGCTCTGTGTACCACGGCTCAAACCGAAACAGAAACCGTGAGAATGGCGCTTATTCCGCGTGCTCTAAAGCTCTGTGTGCCATTCGAGATCAAAAAAAGTTAACCCTGCCCTCGGGCGCCCTTACAACACAGCTACTGAGCTCGACAGCGGAGCAGCTGTGATCCATTCTGCGCAGAGTCTCAAATCCCTTATGTTCATAATCCTATCATCATTTGAAGGCCCACTTGTACATTATTCACCAGAACATTATTCTTTCAGGCAATTTTCAATGATTCCCTTCAAAAGCAGAGCAATTCATAGATTTTTATATGGTTTGTTTCCTTTTTTTACAGGTTTAAAGCTATCACACTATGTATACTTTCGTGTTAGTGTACAATTTAAAAAAAAAAAAAAGTTGAATCCTTCCATGAGATTGCATTGCCCATTGTTAAAATATATAACTTTTTTAAAATGTTGTTTTTATTATATTGAAAGTGTTTTTATATTGAGAAATTATCTATCTATCTATCTGTCTATCTATCTAAATTCACGTTTTTCTAACTTTCAAAATTTAATCCTGAATGTATATGCATATGTGCTCTCTTTCAGGTAACATTAGAAACACAGAAAAGCTTAGCTACGATGGACACCAGCAGTACAAAATCATGGTGACGGCATTTGACTGCGGCCAGAAGAGGGCGACAGAGAGTGCCCTGGTGCGCATCGATGTCAAACCTGTCTGCAAACCTGGCTGGCAAGGTAAGGCACACCTGCAACTAACGCTAACCAAGCAGGACTGCCCTCTGGTATGTCTGGACATCCACCAATCCTTTACCAGTTCCAAGGCTTAAGGTCCATCACTCGTTTACGCCACAACTCGACTGGTAATCTCACTGTCATGTGTCGTCATCACTGGTGTAATGTTCAATCAGGATATTTCAGTTTACAGGAGATCATAAAATTCTCCATGAACACCAATAAGGGGCTTTATTGATTTTCATTTATTGGTTTGCACACAATTAAGAATCAACAATTGAATAAAAGAGATAGAAACGAGTAGTTGTGCAGGTAGAGACAGGAAACCCTAGATGGGCTTATACGAGGTCTCATACCTAAGAAGAACATAATTCATGTAAAAATTGCAAAAACAAAGATAAAATTTAAAAACATGAAAAAGAAAAAGATTCCAGATAAAATTACACCAAAGTAAATGAAATAGAACATAGAATACTGTAATGTGTTAGTATTGGCAATATAGTGCCGTATTAAATAAATATTTGTTTATAAAATCATAGTGTGACAATTTTCAATTAGATTTGTACAGTTTACTATATAATACATAGATATACATAATAGCTGCAAGGCAACAATGATAAACTTAATGAATTCATTTGAAGATCATCACAATGTCATATTTCAAAGTTCAATTTTAAATGTTTAGTGACGATAGAAAGTGCTGTGTCGCTGAAGCAGAGTGAGGAGGGCCAGGTGCTGAGGGTGGGGTGAGCTGACTCGGCTCGGTTACACATGGTTACGTTTTCCATTGGAGGTTTTTGCACGAGCACCCTGATCCATGAGCCTGGGGCTCGCTCTTGACATTTTTCATTTACGTCACCACCTTTAAATATACCTACAGTGTAGAGTGCATCAGCACTCTGTCAACCCTGATGCTTAATGCCCAGAGGGTATCTGCCCCGACAAAGAGTCTATGCCAGATCTATTGCATGCTTTGATAGCTGTGTAAAATACCTCCACAAAATGAACCACCTTTGTGGCTTTTTCTGCTGACTAAACTGAACTTTAAATAACCCTAAGGATGTTATCTTGTATAACTCCATCGGATGTGCCCGTTGTCTCCATTTCCTTAACTGAAGGTCTTTGTTCTTAGCTTTGACCTGAAGTTTGATACCCAGTCTTGCGCATTTTATAAGTGAATGCGTGTGTGCGTGTGTGTGTGTCCATCAGCGGAGGCCAGAACTGCGGCCAATAAAAAAACCAGTCTGAAGACGGTTATTATTTTAATTGATCACACTTTTTTTGTGAAGATTTGCGATTTGTGAACGGGTTACCGAGATACGTTTTAGAATTGACCCTGACCAACACCATCATAGCATGAGCCTGAGGGATACAGTGTCTTGGCACACCTTCCAGGGGCACATGTAGGATAAACCTTGAATGGTAGCAGGATCGGTGGAAGGGGAACATCCTCCTCAGGCTACGGGTTCATACACACGGGTTGTAAGTTCCAGACAGGTTGCGGCAAGCCTGGCAGTCCATGAATGGGTGCAGCCAGGAGCAGTGAATGTTTGGGGGAAAAGCAGTTTGCATAATAAGAAGATCAATGAACAAAGAATGGAGTTGGGGAAAAGCTATGGTTTGAAAGATACAACAGAATACCGAGAGGAGAGATTTAACCCTTTGAGCGCGGAATAAATTTTTGAGGAATTAAAAATGTGATTATACTGAGCTGTTGAAAACCTATCATGTGTGAACTTGTTTAAAAGAGCTCCCATGCAGGAGCTCTTTTAACCCATTTAAACCGGGACAGCATGTGCGCATTTTAACCTTTAAAACCGGGGACGCTGTTACGCATTTCTACCCTTCAGGCCGGGAAAGCGGATACGTCATTTTGTAGTTTTCATTACTTTTCCGACCATTTCCGGGCTCATAGCTGTTCTTTTACTGGCACTTTATACTAGGGCAGATGCCATAGTAACACTTCAAGACACTTTATTTTTTATATTTTTATGTTTATTTTTATTTTATTTGAACGGACACTTTATCATGCCTGCCACCCAGTCGCGGAGCTACAGGGGGGGCAAAGACACGTCCCTTTTAGTCCTGGCTAGATCTCAATCATTTTCCTTTATTGACGTCTTTTCCAATTATCTTAATTGGCAACTGAAGACTCGGTTTCTCACCGTATGCGATCTAACCGCGATGAAATCATGGGCTAAATTCAGTGCAGAAAAATAATGTACTTATTAATTGGCCAACGCTTCGCGTGATTGAACTGGTCCGTGTTCCAATGAAACGCGGACTTTCACTCTCAGTATTTCGTGGGTTGATTTAAAAAAAAAAAAACAGTGGCACTCGGCAGTTAAATAGCCTAGGTTATAACAAGCGTGCGGCTCAAGCCATTTGCGTGAGAGTCGACAGGTAGGCTATGCAATTTTGAATAACGTAGATTTAAATACTGCAAATACGCGTCCAGAGGAATGATTGTCGTCTTACCTAATCGGGGAGAACAAGTAGCACCTGTTAAGTGCGGAGCGCTCTCGGAGTGAACCTTTCGTTAATCATGAAGATGACTGAGAACAGGTCAGGATTTATAATTGTTTTAAACGGCTGTTTTGTGCAACCCAATTCTCTGTTCCGCCACTGTGCTGAATTTAACCCGCGATTTAATCACTAGTAGATCGCATGTGGAGAGAAACCGTTTCTTCAGTTGCCAATTACAATAATTGTAAAAGACGTCAATAAAGGAAAATGATTGAGATCTAGCCAGGACTAAAAGGGACGTGTCTTCGCCCCCCCTGTAGCTCCGCCACTGCTGCCACCTGTTCCAGAGAAAGAAAAAATGTTTGTTATTCTCTAGTGCAGAGCTTATACTTTTATTTATTAGGCCTCTTTATTCCATTTGAGTTGTGCATGTTATGTAGATAGAGATTTGTTATTTATTTTATTGGTTTTATTATATTTTATAGTTTGTTATAGTTTGTTCAGTGTTTTAAATATTGTGATGAAGATTTGCACAAATAAAAAAATATAGTTCTTATGAAAGCCACAGGTGTAAGCTCTCAAATACTTTTTTGAATTTTGTTTCTATCTGCTACAGAGGCTGAGATATCAGCTTTTTACTAGACGTTGACACCTGGGTGCTGTTTTCCAGAAAACCTCAGGTTTTAGGGGTTCTTTTCAAAATCGCCCATAGGTTTTCATAGGCGTTTTTTGAATAGGCCTCAGGCCTAAATGGGTTAAACAAGTTGACACATGATGGGTTTTCAACAGCATCTGGTTTTGATGTCTTACATCATTGGGCAACTATAGTTGCCTATGGCGCTCAAAGAGTTAAGTGCTCAAGCTTGGACCACTGCCTAGAGTTTGCTCTGCCAGCGTGATGACTGACACAAAGAACTCACACAGCCATTAACCTCTTTTACCCGGGACCTTCAATGATTTGCTGTCAGAAGCATGAGCAGTCTTTAGTCCCTTCCCCCTATAACCCCCGATTACTCCAAACCGGTTCTCATTTACTTTTCCTAATTATCAACCAAACTTTAATTTGCTCACTTGCGAAGACTACTTGGTAGAATTAATGGGAAATTTGTTTTTAGGGACGTTATTGCGTTATTGTGCATTGCATCACATAGGCTAGTTCGGCATTTTTCTATCCATGTCATTGATGACATAAAGTGGAAATATGCCCTTCAAAGATTCTTATTTTCTTTTGTGCCAGTTTTCTAGAACCGTACAGTTAATAAGCCAAAGAGGATGTTTCTCATTTGAAATGTATTAGAGCACACCAGAGTTGGAGAGCTGTTGACCACAGTAAAATTACAAATGTGAGAAAGAGCAGGCAGACACTCACGACCACAATGCAATAATAACCAATTTACTAAATTATTCAATTACCAACACTTTCATGTAAGAAGCATTGGCGTTTTAGTACATCAATTATTATGACATTCAGTGAACGACAAATCAATTTTTTGACTGGTTGTCCACGGACAAGCTCTTCAATGAAATCAGTTGCCCGTCTGGAATGGTGGTTGTCCGGAATGGTTCTGCGGTACATTCCTATCAAAAAATTGCCAACCAATAGAATGCCAGGTTCTGTGTTGACCAGTGAAATTATCGCTGCCTCGCTGCAGGCCCTATAGATATATATAAAAAACTAGATCTCTCATTGGCTCATTCCGGATACGTCTTTACCGCCGCGATATTGGGGAGGTCTGTGGAACAACCGGTCGGCATAAACTGACTGAAAATGCCTCAACATTGTGATGCCTATGATTGTAAAAACCGGCGAATGGTTGAGTCCAGACAACAAGGAATCACATTTCGCAAATAAGTTGCCCTGTTTGTAAAAAATAAGGCGGCCATATAGCGTGATGATGCAGCGTTTGGTTCAAGTGAGTAAGTAGGCTGGCCCTTGCCCTGTCCCTAGCTAGGCACTGGCGAGTCCGCATAGCGGCGCTGCGAAATTGCTCTGATGCTGTGTCGTTGATCAATAAATTGGCCTCAGGTAATATTGAGCCAGTCAGAGTACACCCCACAAACGTCCCTTTATGACAAGAATTGGTAGTCCTGGCGAGTTCTCAATCATTTTCCTTTATTTACGCGTTTTCCAATTATCATCATTCATAGTTTTCAGTCACGTGGTTTCTGCATACCCCTGGAGGGCAAAACACTGTTTCAGTATTTCTGGTAATATTTGACATTCCACAGAGCAGCCTCACAATTCTGTCATTTTCTATTGTATTTGTTTCAACCTCCAGATATATACATTGCCTCTCCAAAGAAGAGGAATATGTTAAGGAACATCATGTTATAGGCACTTGTAATCCATCTGCAGTGCCTGCCACAGTAAGCGTATTTAAAAACAGTTAACCAAGTCCCTAACGTTACCCTGGCTCCACTTTAGCAATTTTCACATTTTATATAGCTAGCTGTCTTGTGGAGAGTCTTTCCCGTTAAACTGATGCCAGGATTAATGCATACTAAAGTACAGATGCAGTAAAACTAGCATATTACGGATTCAATTGGACCAGCTCATTTTGTCCGTTATGAGCCAAATCCGCTATATGCATAAAACGGACAAAATCCGTTATACTCACAAGACAGATTATATCCACTATATGCGTGTAACAGATTATATCCGTTATACAAATTTATGAATTTGTATGTAGCCTATGCTTTGTGTAGCAATAAAGATCGGAACAACTTCATTCGGAAGTGTGCGTACCGATACTTACTTGTTGTCTTCATTTAGTCTGTCTTTGCCCTGATACAATGGATAACAGGATGATACTGCGTGTTGCTCCAACTGGGATCAATGGAGAAGACTAAAAACCTAAGTATGTAAATGAAACTGCGGCAGTTTCAGTTTCCGCAAATGCACCGTTATAAACTTGCATGTTTTTGCTAGTAATTTTATCCGTAATTTAGCAATAAGTTAACAATAGAGTTCCGTCCGTGTTAAGTGTAACCCACGGTTAAATGCGCACAGGACTCCACTTACAGTTAAAATAACAAGGAGACAATGCGTTAATTTAATTGTTAAATTATGTCAGTTAATAACCGTGTCGGAAAGCCGAACTTAATTTCGTAGCTCTGTTGCAAATGCGTATGTGCATGGTGCAAACCATTGACATAAAACAAATTGCTACGAGCTATGCAGACATAGCTTGGGAAAAACAGCAAACATTACAGGGAACTGCAAGGCAATAATGGTGAAAGATCTACACCTTTTGCTGAGAGTCCATGGATTTAAAAACCACTCTGTCACACTAAGGTTAACTGAAGAAAATCCTGTTTAAGCGAAATGATTTGACTTGGCCATGACTTCACTATCTTAGTTAGCGTCCGTACGTCCAAACTGCATTTTCACATTTTTGGGACATTGGCTAGCTAGCAAGCTAGCTCAAAAGCAATCACTGGTACTGCAAACTAGCTTGTGAAGTTAGGGCAAAAACAAATGACACCGCTTAATGATGATGATTATTTACAAAGATTCTCCATAGTTAACGTTAGCAAGCTAACTAGATAGCTACATAATCTACAGAGTAACGTAGTTTAATAAGTGGTCTCGCATTCGCAGCATAGCCACAGATTCTACGGTATCTTCGGAGTGGGTCTGTGTAAGTGTCACCGCCCCCACGGTACACTGTATGAAGTTAAACGAATGGGCCTGCAGCGAGGCAGCGATAATTTCATTGGTCAACACGGAACCTGGTATTCTAGTGGTTGGCGATTTTTGATAGGAATGTACCGCAGAAAAAAAAGTGGTTGTCCGACGGCCAACTGATTTTTCGTTTACTTGTCCGCGTAAAAAACTGATTGTCCCGGGCGCCTGGGCAACCGATTTGTCGTTCACTGACATTACAAAAAAAATGCTAAAACAGGAGATGGAATTCAGAGAAAGCGTTGGATTAATTAAATATTATTATGAATTTTTCTTCCCATCTTTACAATATCACTATTAAGTACATTGTAGCCCATCGGTGATCTCTGTCATGTCAAAATAATTTTTTCATAATTACAGGCCAATTACAAAACCAATTTATATTGGTTTTGATTATTTGGTAAATAAATTGTTTGATTATTAATCAGGCTCTTAAACAGGAACAGTTTGAATGCAATTATGCGTTAAAGGGTCAGAGGCTGAAGGCATGCCATGGAAAATCCCGCAGTGTCAGCGCTATCGCTAGGGCGACATAGAGGTTTAAGAGGTTAGGCAGGAAGTTTACCACGCCAGTGCAAAGGGGGCATATACCTTTGAAAAAGGGGGCATATACCTTTGGAACAATGTGGAGATCCTGGTTGACATGACTCAACATTATACCTTTTAGTTAATGCCTCCCACCCCAGACCCTAAGAACAGTATCTGGACGTACACAATTAAAGGTTTTTGGGAAGACATGGTATCAGGAAACATGTCAGGACAACTCACTGTGTTACCAAACATTTCCCTGTATTGCTGTGCCCCCTTATCCCTGTGCAAAGCCAGCAACTTTGCACCTTTGGGGAGAGATGGGAAAGGAAATTTGCGTAATAGCATGTGGCCCAAAAATCCACAGAAACTGTGTGGTATCAAATCAGCATAGAGCCATTCTTAAGATGTGCTTGTGTTCTCGTTGAATCCATGCAACAAAGAAACCAGGATGTCCTGGAAGTAAAGGAGGTTCAAGATACTATAGATGCCCACTATTAGATAGTGTGCCGAATAATCTTTCAATCATCAATAGCATATATTTGTTTTATTCATATTTCAACATATATACATGTGTTCCCAGTTCATAGATTTAGTTGATAATTAAAGGCACATGTTATTGAAGGGGTGGCATGGTGGCACAGTGAATATCACTGTTCCATCACAGCAAGAAGGTCATGGGTTTGAGTGCAGACTGGGCCCCTCATTGCTTCATAAGGCACTGGCTCCTGATTAGACTGACCCAGTCGTTCCCAAACGCATTCCTGGCCCCCCTCTGCATTCTGATTTTGTTCCAACCTCAATTGCAATCGTAGGGTTTTAACAAGCTGTTAATTTGTCTTAATTAGGTTCCTGTCTCGTGTAGAGCAGTTATTTACCCTCATAAGCCACATTTGACACAAATATCAATGCCTTGAAGAATTAAAGACCCTTGAACATATCGTGTTTATTTTTCTTTATTACAAGTAATTGCAGGTAATAGCATTTTAAATGGATTAAAATTAGACACTGAGAAAATCACTAAGCTCATAATTAGGTTGCTAAACACAAGTGCTTCTAGTTCTCTCACAATACTTTGCTTGAATTTAATACCATAATGTTGACATGAAATAGCTTTGACTCTTTAAAAAGTTAGTTTTTGTGATAATGTGTCTGCAGTTTCACCAATTATGAACCGCTTTAGTCTTTAATTTGATCGGTTACATTCTTTCCCCAATACAGTTGTTTCCTACATATCAAAATGTGTGGATGGAATTTTGTTCTTCATTGCATGCATGCATATATATATATATATATATATTTCAAAATGTGTCTTAACAGGGTAAATGACTGCTCTAATCATAAAATGCACCCAATTAATACAAAGTCACTGGGTGCTATTTGTGTGGGGGCTGAAATATACAGCTTATTAAACAGCTTGTTGAAATCTTATGATTCATATTGTGGTGGGAATAAAATCAGCATACACACGTAATTTGAAAACAACTGGTCCAACAAACTTAGTCACTTTGGAAGCGTCTGCCAAAGTAAGTCACTAAAGGCATCAGCAAGAGAGATTTAATGCATTGTTTTAGAAAGGTGGGCATGTGTGTGAACAGGGCATATGATTTTCACAGTATAAAACCACACTGTATGACCGCATGTATGAATTGAGCTCTTATAAAAGCTCCATGCTAAAACCACATGTGGACTGAGTGCTGGGCCAAATCAAAATCAATAATGTATAAAAAGTGTCAACATGTACGAGCACATGCTCGTTTCCGTATTGTTAGAAAATTTGAAGGCTCCTGCTTATCAACTCCCAAATTGAAAATCTCTCCTCTGCTGCCCTTACTCTCTAGTGACACAGTGCATCTGTCCCTCTCCAATTCAAGTGTAAAATGTTCCATCTGTGCATGACTCTGCCCATCCCAGTATGCCACAAACTAATTCCAGTCCATTTTTCAACAATATATTATTTTCCCAGTTGAAGAACACATTGCAGAAAACTACATGAAGTTTATTCCCCTACTGGTCTTCATCAAGAGTATAACTATACCCTAGCTATGTTATTGACACTGTATTAACTTGATGTCCCAGAGATTGGTATATTCTGAGGTTGTCCATTTGTGAGCATCTGATATTGATATTTAACGTGTAATAGTGGGCTACATGCTATCACGTATATATATGATATATCACATCATATGTTCTTCAGAATTAGTGTTTCATATTCTCCAATCTACCTGAAAGAGAGATCACTCCCGGTATTATCCATGCTGTGCATTTGAAAATGGATGAAGAGACAATATGCACCTTTAATTGCGAGTAGGATGCCATTAATGTCTTTCCAATAGCACACAGTTATTCTCTTTTTAGCCAATCTGCTGGTTGTTTCTCTCTCTCTCTCTCTCTCTAAATTTGTTTATTTTTACTTTTATTTTTTTTAGTACGTGAAGTTTTTTTTTTTCAATTTTGATCATACAGTTCTTATAATGTTGTCATGCTGCTTCTGTTATGGTATTGATTTGCTGCCTTTTAATGTTTCAATTAAAAGGGTATCAAAGTCTCTCTCTCTCTCTCTCTCTCTCTCTCTCTCTCTCTCTCTCTCTCTCTCTGCCAGCGAGGATTCAGGTGTGTTATTTGACTAGTTCCATTAGCAGAAGAGCATGGTATACAAAGCTCTGCAGGACCTTATCCAATCAGCAAGGGACAGGCCTCTGAATGAGCAACACTGACTCAGGAGTGAAAAATGTCATCTGCTAGAGATTAAACTCAGGTCACTTGAGTCTAAAGTCAGCACATTGGAAACAATTGCTTAATATTGTACTTCTCAATCCCTAGAAGTGTTTTGGGTCGGTTGTCCCCTGATAAGAGTATGTACTGTATATATCAGTGTTCCCAAAGCCCCAGCCCAATGCTTAAATTGACAGTCAAGGCTGGGTCATGTCACTGCTGAAACATTTATCCTGTTAACAACCCCCACCCCCCTCCCCTTCCCATCCATTCTCTCTGTCAACCTCCTCTTATCACCTCTGTCATTATGGCTGATACATTTTACAATGTCTGGGTCACCAGTTACCCTCTCACAGGCATATCTGTGAAAAGTGCCAGCAGCTTTTATATATCAACAGAATTTATGGTGTCGGAGAAATAAGTGAATTAAACTGGTGAGAAATGCCTGCTGCAAGTGCCATCCTCAGCATATGGTACTTAGAAAAGGTGTTGAGGACACTGTGTGCTTATGAAAATACATAGGTATGAAATTGGGCCGGAAAAGATGTAAAAGAAAAGAAAGTGGAGCAAATGAAGCCAAATAAATGCTCTTATTCCTGCTCTGCGGACTCATAATCTCCGTCCCCTGCGCTGCCGAGTTCTGCTGTCAGATGACATCTCTGCAGTGTGACGCGGGGACAGCAGTGAAAGCGAAGCGCTCGCCCTGACAGTGTCCTGGATCCCTCCCCATTTCTGTTTTAAATGAGTTTTAGGAGAATGACATTTCCTCCCATCCCGTCACTCCGACTCCATTTACGCTTGACAAGTTCTATGGCCTTTTTAAAAGTATTTCTTTCTGCGATCTTTCATGCACACACACACACACTTTCTCTCTCTCTCTCTTCTCTCTCTCTCTCTCTCTCTCTCTCTCTCTCTCTCTCAGATACACACAAACACACACACAAAAATCCTTTTCATTCTACTTCCATACATGGAAACTGAGGGCAAGTCCTTCGCGATACCCCACAATTCCTGGCTTATAGGAACTCCTAGTGCTAACTTGAGAGGAAAGGAAAAACATAAATGAATAAATTTGTTCCCCTTTTTAGAGAGGACAAGAGTCCTGAAGTCGATGTCTGTCATGTAGAGCATTCCACGCTGCTGCGCTTGGATTGTTTTAAGAATTCAATTGTTTATTGCTTTGCATACACAATTCAGTGATAGAGAGGCAGAACATTAGATGCCGAGCTATTATTCTGCAGGCGTCGAAAAAGGAATTCTGAAATTCTGTAAAAGCAGCAGATTCCCTGTAGAGAAGCTTCTGTTTAAACTGTTCATGATTGTGTTGCTGTATCTTGCACTGAGCATGCTCAGTTGGGAATAATAGGGTTTGCAGGGTAATACAGGAATGACTGGATTGACATCCTGAGTGATCAGTGTAACCTTCATTTTCAGTGTTGCACCATCAATTCAAGGGCACTAATAACTTTAGCTAAATAGTAAATTATAAATTTAAAACACAAATTCAGGGAAGAAATTGAAGAGCCTAGTGCTAAAAGTACTCAAGTCACATTTTCACATATTGTGAGGTAGGGATGGGAAAACATCTTTTGTCGTCTCCTAAGTAGATTTTCTCAAAATGGACATTTTGTGACTTAAACACTTTTAGCACTAGGCTCTTCAATTTCTGAAGTATTTTATGAGCATGTGAGCTTTACCTCTGAATAGTGAATATTGTTCACACGTTCAGACATGCATTTCTAATTAAAATTGCCGTCGCACACGTTTTGTTTTTTCAAATCAAGAGAGGGGAAGCATCATTTATAAACCCTTCACCGTTGCCTTCTGGAAAGCTCTTTGAAGCCGGTGTAATCGTAGGGGCCAATCTGCTGTAAAGTCATTTCAGATAAGAGAAAGAAGGAAAAAATTAAAGCACGGGAGAAAATCAGAAATGGGTTTTCTTCCATCGAGGCCTTGCCCTTTCGCCGTGTTTATTGTCCCCGGTGCCATCGTGCTCTGCAGAGAAAAATCCTCACTATTTCAAGGTACTGTCTGGTGTTCTGTTCTGATCTGTGAGTCTGATACGGCCCTCTGGTAATCATCGTCGCTGACCTGCCCAGCCATGCTCAGTGCAGACAGATCCATTCTCTTCCTATTGCTTCAAAACTCCGTCTGATTAAACAACTGGAGCGGACCTTTCTAGAACACTGCAGAGTAAAGGCAGAAATTTTCTTTTTCTGAATCTGATTTGCACACACTTTACCGTTATTGCAGCTTCTGAGGTCACAGGTGGGCTAGCCGATATTCAGCTCCCGACACCTGGTATTGGCTTTTTTATCCGGTAAGAAAAGGCAAAGCAATAGAAAGAAAAGATGATGGATATTCCCCTCTCTGGACTTTTACCCTGATACTTCAGAGTGATTGCATTCACAGAATTCCCTCACCTGGAAATTGGAATTTTTTGTGGTGAGATTGTAGCGCCGCTGATGGTACGCTTTGAATAAAAGGGAAAGAGAAAGCGATGATTACTTGGGTGAAAAGTGCCATCATTGCCCATTCTGTCCATCCCATCCATTGTATAGGCGTCCCATTTTGTATCCTTCCTCTGTTCTCAAAGTCTTGCCTTAAAAGAGCCAGCTTCCATCTGATGCTCATTTCTGTGAAGAGGAACTTAACGACAAGGCCATTGCTGCACCTGCATGAGGCTGCATTGATTATTGGCTAAATACTGTGGGAAGTGCACGAGACTTCACAGGCCACAGTCAGGACCTTAGAGTCAGGACCTCAGTATAACATGAAACTGTATTGTGTGAAATACTGGTACATAATGTGAGTTATTTTCGACATTTATGATCTCTTTATTTAAACACTTATTTTCTGCTAGCCCAAACAACTATTCATCATAAAATGAGGAACTTGCATATCAGAAAAGGTCAGTCCTATTCATATAATGAGTCCTACAGTGAATTATCTTGCCTGTTAAGGACCCTACCACTTTATAAATGGTTATAATTTTTCTCACAACTACTGAAAAAGCCAAGACACTGTTGCTAGTCTTGGATATTTGTAAAAAAAATAAATAAATAAACAGATTCATATAAAGAAGTGGCCAGTGAAACAGCGCATCCTGCACCTCATGCATGCTTTGAAATTGTTTACTCCTGTTGCCTCACAGGGAAGTTGTTTTTTGTCTTCAAACTAACCCATATTACAGAAAAACAGTGCACAGGGGTATTAATACTGTATGGAGAAATGACAGTGTGCTAGGGTTGTGTAAAGCGAGTTTCTCTCTGTAGCCACAGACAAGGATAGAGACAGATATCTTTTAAATGGGGCCATTGGGGATTACAGAAGTAGTGACATTCCACACAATCCCACAGGGGTATTGTCTGGACTCTAAAAGTACTGTTCGTTTTGAGCTCCATCCATGTGCGGGTGATGCAAGCTCATTTTTATCCTGTCACTGCGCATTCTTCTAGGGTTTTGTCAGAACTCTGAACGCTGAAAGCTATCTCATCAGAATGAACTAAGACCACATATAAGTACACTATTTGAGTAAAAGCATCAATCGGAATGCATCAAGGACGCAAAGAGCGTCCATCGGCATGCATCCATGGAAATGGAATTATGGGTGCATTCTGACAGATGGCTGTGCGTGGTGCTCTGCTAGCTACGGCTTTCTAAAATCATCACATCATCATCACACCATCATCATAATTCCCTTTTCTATACGCATAGTGATGAAGTATAATTACAAAACTGCATAGCCGCTGGGTAAATTGCATTGCAGCTCATCTTGCCAGTTCTGTCATATGGAGGATTCTCATGTCAACAAGATTGATCTGCTTGCATGAAAAATACATGAAATTACAAAAAAAATCTTTATGGACAAAGTGGTCAATGATTGAAAAACACACAAGCTGGAACACAAGCATCATGAAATCATTGTCTCTCAGGGTTGAAAACTGATGACTTTCCAACCACCTTTTTCCTGAAAGTCGAGTATGAAGACAGTCTGGTCAATCCATGGCACTTACCATCCAATTAAATACTTGGGTGTAAAAACAAGCGCTGAATTTGGGCTCAGGGGCCAGATTTGAGGATTCTTGCTGTGACATACTGACATGAACACTGCTGCCCTCTAGGCATATAACTGAAGCTAGCCACCCCCAGACAGAAGAAAACTGAAGTTTAATGTCAGGGATGCCCTTATATAACTCTCCATTCATGGAAGCCATCAAATTATGAAATAAAGAAATATTAACTATTCAAATATGGAATACTCTGTACTAATTTCCATTTTCCTCAAAATGTATGAATGAATGTGTATTGTAGTTTCCAAGTGATAAATGAGTTGGCTACTGGTAAAATGCTTGTTGTACTATACTGATGTGTACTTTTCTGCTGTACTATACTGATGTGTCGTGGGCATGACCTTAAACTGCATCCGGTGGTGAGGCCCTGGTCCGAGATTTCCTAGGTTTCAGGGAGAGTGTCACTACCCCCTAGTCTCCACTGTTCTGGGGCATTCTTGGGCAAGCTGCATTACCCATAAGCCACCCATGTCAGCGTTATGATACTGCTGCCACTGTGGTATAGATCTTTGTCAGGTTCAAGTGGATAGGGTTGGGTCCCTCTGCAATGCTCACTGCTGCTGTTGTTCACAGGCCCTTAGGCCAAATGGATAGGGGTAAAGGCCCCCAATCAATGCCTAGTCCTGGGTGCTGCCGAGAATTTTTCCAATGGCGCATCACGGCTGCAACCTCTCTTGTTTCCTGGTGTCTCGATTATGTCTTGCCCCAGATCCAGGAAGTTGAAAGGCTGAGTTGGTTCCGGTTTGTGCACCCGGTTTCATTACACGCACATGCTGCTAAATTGATTACACTTCAGGGAACACAGACCATGCTACCACATACAGGGTTTTAACTGAGGCACTGGCCCAGGCACCATTGAGAAGTGAGTGAAGTCCGGACACTACCACGTACCAATGAGCTTGTTAAGGATCCCGAGTCAATTAGATCTCAATGGAGAGAACACTTTAGCAACCTGCTGAACTGCAACGCTCAGGTGGATTCAAATGTACTGGACAAACTTAAACAGCACCCTGTAAGACATGAGCTGGCTCTACCCCCAACTCTCGAGGTAGTTGAAAAAGCACTGAAGTGTTTGAAGAATGGTAAAACTGCAGGACCTGACAGTATCCCTGTTAAAGTGATCAAATTGGATGGACATCAACTCACTGAGCAACTTCATCTGCTCATTCTGAGGTTCTGGACAGAAGAAAAAATTCCCACTGACCTCAGCGATGTTCTAATTGTGACCTACTCTGTCCTACTAATTAATTCAGCCGACATACTCGCCCGGGAGTGGCTGTGACGATGACTGTACCCATGAGAGGTTAGTTTGTGTTTTTGATTGCTTTAGATTCTCCCCTCTCTCATAGCACTACTGTGTAAACTTATTTCACTTGAATAAAGGCACGAGCGAATTATCCAACAGGAGGTAGGAAAAAAAATAAAAATAAAGCCTGAAAATGCTGCACAGCGAGACGTCAACCTACAGTGTGCTAACACAAGGTAGGCTGGAACTGCAGAAGCAGTTATTAATGTGCTTGGTTAAGGAAAAGGCACCCTGCCATGCCTCATGAATTGGAGTAAATTATTTAGCTGGGGGACAAATGGAATGTGCTGCCATAAAGTGTTTCACTGTAGGACCACGAGACAAAACTACAGTTTAAATTTAGCTTCCTACCAGGAACCCACTGTTCCTGCCTGTACATAAACCCACTTCAGGTACACTCCCACTGTTTTGTCAAAGGCAAGTCTTTATTGTTATTTATTCCACTAATAAGCAGTAATTACTTTCCATTGCATGGAAAATGATTGCTTCACTATGTACCTAAAGGTAAAGAACAGCAAGCAAGACTAACACAAAGAAAAGTTAATATAACACCCATATTTTAACCATTATTCATCGGAATAATGTATAAGAATATGTACAGCATCTATCGTGGAAATGAGCCGAGTAGCACTCAATGTATTTATGTATTTATTTATCTATATTTTTTTAAGTGTCCTACAATTAGAGCAGAACCACTCACTTACTACTTGCTGTTTTTACCACCATTGATAGTTGAAATTGAGTGGGCGCGTATTTCTTTTGCATTTTATGTTCTATTTTTCTTCAAAGATAACTTTTCATATCACATATTACAACTGTCGTCTGTGCTACTCACTGTCTGGCTAGCATGAAGAAAGATCTGTTGGACAGTTGGCTTTTCTAGATCAGCGTGTACAGCTAACTTTCAAAAAAAGGGAAACACCAAACTTCTCACAATTCTCACTGAAGATCTCAAAAGAATGTTTTGATTAATCTGCAGAATTTCTCACACTGCAGATAGATACCTATTATCAGCTAATTGAGAGTTGTCAAATGTTATGATTTTTATTCCCACGAGTGACATAATGGTTGAGGAGTTTGTACTTTTTACCATTACCCCTTCTTGATCACGTCATGTCATCGGCCTACCATGCAAGCATCTTCATGAGCACCTTTCCTTGGGAAACAGCAAGTTCAGCAGTCTTTACCACTAAAGCCCCAACCACCTGTCTTTCATAGTCACCGACTTCTTTTCTTCTGGATGTGGTACCCATTTAATTGGTGCATGTCCTGCCCAGTATTGTCCGTTCAAAACCATGAGCATGTTAGGATATGAACCTGTGCTTGGATCGACAGCATATTAATCAGAGCACTGCATGTGCTGACTGAAACTGAACTGTGTAAATGAATTCAATGACCTTTATCCCTAACACATTGTCGAATTTTAAATTTTTATTCCAATTCTTTATGTATAAACTTTGTGACTTGAAGGCCACAACATGCTAATTAAACTAAAATTGAGCGGCAATATTATTTCTTTCTGTAGTTGAAAGCATGTTTTGGAACTGACATTCAGCCAAAATAAATACAAAACCACTTTGAAAGCGACAAATTGGGGAAATCTTGACTTCAGCTTAACATTCCTTATACGGGGTCAAATAGACAGAGGTAAGCACTGGGAACAACTATGTTGCAAATAAGGATTCCCATTATAAAATATTTGTGGCTGCCAAATTCATATTTTGCTGCAGGAGCACATAATACTTGGTCCAGTCATTGAGCATACCAGTGTATATATGCCAGTCAAATTGCAAATCAATGGGATCAGTTTTGACACAGTTAATATTTTTTGAAAATTCACCAATTGAAAAGTAAGGATTTTGAGAATTCGGGATTTTTTCTACGCAATTCCAGTGACAAATTCTGCCCAATAGTGGATGGGTTCTCCGTACATGTTATTTATTATTTATTTATTTAGTCACGATCTAACCAAAATTGTGGCCAATCCCATGGATGAAATGATGAGCAAATAGTACTTGGCGATTTTACCCAGCAACAAATAATAACGGAAACAGTGATTTTATAAGCACAAGGACATCACTGGTTTCAAAGTGTGGTGAACAGCCTTGCTTGGGTCTTTACGATCTAAATCTGCCTTAATCTACACACAGGTACTTTTACCCTCAAACTTGGTTTTACAAGATTGGTGGGAAGGGTAGCAATGTGGGAATGGATTTTTCAACCTTCATGAACCTTGTTTTCTTTGCTGAACTCCAAAAAAAAAACAACTTATCTTC
Source organism: Gymnothorax javanicus (assembly GCA_029692085.1). NCBI lineage: Eukaryota > Metazoa > Chordata > Actinopteri > Anguilliformes > Muraenidae > Gymnothorax > Gymnothorax javanicus. The sequence continues at coordinate 25,627,920 of CM056195.1, read as the reverse complement.
AGTAACCAGTTTAGAAAAATCATTCAAGTGCTCATTTAACTTGTCAAACAAAGAACAAAAAAAAAAAAAAAACAACCTGAACGCTGGTCAAGACTCTTATGTATCCTACCTGTTCACCCAATGTAACAGAATATCTGGGGTAAACAAGAGGATGATCATATATGAAAGAATGAAACATGTAGTTTTATCAATATCAAGTATTGATATTCACATCACAAAATTTATCACTGCTGTATATGTAATTTAATGCACATTTGAACGAAGATGGCATCTAGCAGCCTTCCAATTAAACAATGTCATATTATAAATTGCAGGCTAATGATTAGCTACTTGAAAATATGTCAGTGCATTGGTTGGTCTTTGGAGACAGTGCATGAATTGTTCAACCTAATGTCAGGAATGTAGATACTACTTATGAAGATCAAAGGGAATAAAAATATATTAAATACAGTGTGTGTGTGTGTGCGTGTGTGTGTATATATATATGTATACATATATTGAATACCTGGGATTGTCACCATGTCACAGCTGCTCTTCGTGCTTCGTTGCATGTTTCATCTACTGCACCCGTTTTTATTTTTTATTTGTTTGTTTGTTTTAATAGCTGAATAATCCCATTTAAATTGAAGACTGTGGGCTGCGATACATGTGCATACAAATAATGTGTACCTAGTCCTCATCTTGAAATTATTCTTCTCAGGCTGGAACAAACGCGTGGATTATGAACCAGGAACAGGCAGCAAGCAGCTGTTTCCCAAGATGCACTTAGAGACATGTGAAGAACCTCTGTCCTCAGTCAGAGCCACAGTGGAGCTGCAAACCAGCCATATCGGGAAGGGCTGTGACCGTGAGACCTACTCTGAGAAATCCCTGCAGAAACTGTGTGGTATGTTCAGCCTGGATAGTGCATCTGCTGTGGAAATGCGGAATGTAAACATCTAAACAATTCAGCATTATATAGAGATGCCTCCATCTTCTAGGCATTGTGAAATGTTTTTTAAATAACATATATATATATATATATATATATTATACAGGTTCTTATATTTATGCCTCGGTGTGCGCATGCGCACAGCGAGCATACGGTACTCAGTCTGTGTATTTGTTTGTCTGTCTGTTACCATCATAACTGCGACAGCGTGTGCATCCAAGCTAAAGTAACAATGCCAACGAGTGACAAACACTGTTCTCTTGATTTTAAATGTGCCAGAATTTTGAAAAAGGATTCAGTTCAAGAGCTACGAAGTTATTTGCTTACCATGTTTGTTCTTGGTACTTTCTGGTTGAAGTATATGCAGCACAGGAGAGTTAGTAGCACTACTTATAGTACATGTACTACAATTACTACTCTATGGAAGAGATACCAACACAAACCTAGTATCAGTTTAGCTTCTTGGCTTTCTTTTCACGATCACATGATGCACACTTTCGATTTTTTTGTAGCACTTCATGTTTCAGTATACACGTTTTTGTGTACATAATGTTAAGCCACACCCACATGATTTTGGCACAAGGACTGCACTCTATTGACTGTTTATGTATTCAAGCTTGCTTTTATGTTACTGTACAACTATTGTACATCAGTAGTGGCTAAGCAATACACACCGAGGCATCAGCACCTCTGGTGCTTTTAATGTTTTGCTGTTTTTTTTGTGTACATGCTTTAAAAGGCATAAAACAGTGTCAGAGTTCTCATATTGGAACAAGGAGGGGAAAATATTCTCTATATATAGCAGACTATAAGCAGTCCCATATGTTTTGGGGTTTTTTTTCTTTTTTTTTGTTCACCCGACAACTTTAGGAGGGATACGTCACTTGTAGATACCGGAAACATTATTATCTGATGCCAGTGATATCTGGTTATAGCAGCAAATGTTCCAACTGTGTCGGGGCTGTCTCATATCAGATGTAAGGGCAGAACAGCTTCTTGTTGGTGGCAAAAACATGCAGTTATATTTCCACTACAGCAGCCATCTATGATAAATTCCACAAGATTGTTCCTGCAGATCTGTATGAAATATCCCTGCAGCTATGCAGACTTGTGGTGGCAATTTTGTTTGTGGGCCTACTTCAAGCACCTATTTCACTTTGCTTTTCCTGTAAAATGACTCAGGGCTAGTTTCCAAACACAACTCTGTTAGTTGCAAAAAGTGTTTCTCTATTACTTCCAGTATAAAAATGCAATTTTATGTATTGATTTTTACGTTTATACTGTTTATCTTCAGCGTTGACTTTGTTTTCTAAAATAGAACATGCTACAATTAAAACTTAAAAATGTGAAACAATACTTGAGCAATAATATTGCTAAATAAATAAATAACTAAAACAATGCTGCACGATTTGCAGTAGAATAAACAAGACTAGAGGAACCGAGAAATGCCGAACAACCACAGGAAAATCCACGGTACTTGACAGTCAGTAACTTCATTCAATTACATATATTGTGAGTTTGAGAAAATTTAATTGTTTGACTGCACAGAATGAGGGAGACTAAGATGTTTATGTTCTACTAGAATTTGCTGGCATTTTTTTCCGCAACAGTAATCACTAGATACGTAACTGGGCATTTTTGAATTATTGGCATCATTTTATAGCTTTACTTACATTTTCTACTAAATTAAACGCCTAATGAATATCTTTTTTTGATATTTGGCTGTTTTTTCAAGAATCTTTTATGATTCTTGTATAAGAATTAGATTTCATCTACAAACCCAGTTGCTTTATTTCCCTCCTCAATTTCCTTAGGAGATCCTTCACTAAGAGTGAATGGACTCCTTAAATACACCAAAAAAAAAAAAAAAGGGTTCAAACATAGAAGTGGAAAATAAATGATGTGTTTTGACATGTATGAAGGTCCATGGAAATGTTCAGATAGAATAATTTTTTCCAGTGTGTCTGAAATACAGTACATTAGTTTTAGGGGCTCATTGTTTAGAATTTAGTAAAAATATGCTTAGCTTGTTTTACAAAGAAAAGCCTTCTCATGCTTTTTCCATTTTTCTGCCTCAGGAGCATCGTCCGGTAGCACAGACCTGCTACCAGCCCCAAGTGCCTCAACCAACTGGACCGCCTCTCTGCTGACTGACAGTGGCCGGGACAGTGACCTCATCTTCCGCTTTGATGGGCGGCAGGCAGCGAAGATCCCCGACTGGGTGGTTCCCCAGAACCTCACGGACCAGTTCACTATTGCCACCTGGATGAAACATGGGCCGAGCCCGGGCTTACGAGCCGAAAAGGAGACCCTTCTCTGCAACTCAGATAAAACCGGTGAGTCACAGGACCACAGGTCCCGTTGAAAATTTCCGCTCACCGCATGAGTTTAACCTTGGAACACTGAAAGCCTCGATCGCAGAAAAACAAATAAAGCAGAGTGGGTGAAAAAGCAAGACACAAGCTTTTTAAATGCGTGCCAGAATACAACATGTCTAATCAATTTAAAGTAAAAGGTTATCCGATTGGAAGTGTTGCTCTGTAAATTGGCTTAGATAAGACTATCTTCTAAATGTAAAATCAATAAGCTGGAAAAGAGCCAATGCAAGAATCCCTAAGTCTGGAGTGGCACAGATGTCCCCTAAGCTTTTGCTAAACTGGATGAATTAAAAATGAGAAATGGCAAAGTGTGGTCATTTACTCAAGCCACACTTACTCGTTAGTGATTTTAATTGGGAGAATATCTGGACCTCTCATTAAATACAATAAGCGTTTCTTCCTGAGTCACAGCAATGCATGAATAGCAGTATAAAGTCACAAGGTCATGGGGTTATATTTTTGGTATCAGACAGGCACCATGATATGCATTTGTGGGACACAGAGATTTCTGAGCATTTCTCTCTGCTTTTTATAATGAGGCACACGAGTGCACTCAGTGACTGTATTCACCGTCTGCACTGTTAGTACACACACCCTTTGAGGCTCCTACCTTTTCTCTGGTCAAAGTCCTCAGATCAAAGGGCATCAAATAGCAGTGATAAGAGAAGGTAGCCCTCGGGATTTTGATAGGCAGATCAATCATTCTCATCAAAGGTAGTCTATGGAAAAGTAAATCAATAGACAGTTCGAATGACAGACTGAGATAGGCAATCCTCGGCAGCACTCTCTCAGAAAAGCAGAGACAGATTGATTGAGGGGTGCATCCTTGCAGAGCAACAAGTCCTCATAAGCTGGTAGCCCTGTTCCTCCCAGTCAGTAGTGGCTGGCAAGCTGGATATAGTATATGCACAGAACATCTCTTTAAAATAATGATTGGTCTTGACCTGTTCAATTGAAATGCAATTTTGAGTTGGAATCACTCGTTTTATTTCTCGTCTAACGCTTACGAGGAGAGCTGGCCACACCTGATAGTGTTGAGTGTTTTCAGAGTTCACATTATGTTACTTTAAAGAAATGATTGAAATCAGGTCAAAAGTTTAAAGGGATGTTCTGTGCATAGTAATATTTTCAGCTCACCGGCCACCACTGCTCCCAGTGAATGTTATCTGTTTGGCAAGCTACAATTCTGTATCCTGTGGCAAGTTTCTTAACTGGGTGATAATTATTGTACTGCCTGTGAGAATAGGCAGAAATTCTAGCTTTTTGAGCTGTATTTTGAATCCAATTATCCTGCATCTTGCGCAGAGATGAACCGCCACCACTACGCACTCTACGTACATAACTGTCGGCTGGTCTTCCTGCTGAGAAGGGACTTCACCCAGGTGGACACCTTCCGGCCGGCTGAGTTTCATTGGAAGCTGGACCAGGTCAGTGCCGTCCGCCCACCCCCAATTCAGCAATCAGTTTGTAAAGAATACGTTCCAAGACAGAGTATCTAGTCTTTACAAAAAAATTTTCTTAAAAATCATGTTTGAGGTGATTGTATGCTGATCCATGCCAAGACTTCAACTTTAAGCAGACTTGCTTTCTGTTGCCTCTCTGTCATATTACAAAAGACTTGGGTGTCAGCAATCAGAGACAGACAGCCTGTTGACCTGGCCGTCTGTTATTTCTGTACAAATATATTTATTCCCTCTACTGCTGCCCAGTAAAGGTGAACTTAAAGAGAACTAAAGAAAAGAGGGGAGATGCAGGCAGGAGTCATGTGACAGGGGTCGTTGAGACTCAGACAGCAGACGGGTGGGAGGAGGAAGGGGGGGTAGAAGAAGAGACAAGTCATTGTCCAAGGGCATGGAGGTCAGACTAACTGTCAAACTCCATATCAGGCACCCAGATTAGAGTACAGTCACACACAGCTGAGGCCTGGGCTGAGGGTGGCAGCATGTGCTGTGCTCACTGACCTGATGGGTCGATGCTGACTGGGAGGAATGTGAGCTCTGCGGTGGGGTAACGATGTGTCCTTTAAGCGGTTCCTCCACACACACACACACACACACACACACACACACACACATACACACACAGTGAAAGTGCTTGATTTTATTTATAAGGCACATAAAAGTAAAAATTGAAAGCAAAAGAAAGTTAAATGAACCATATACATTGCTTTGCAAACAGCTCTGCCCTGATAGCTGGGATCAAGTCCCATGAAACTACTTTAGAGTGACAGCATTTGCATTATAAGGTGGTCTGGGTGAGTGTAAACACACATTAGGTCTGTGCACAAAACTGCCATAGTGCCAGCTATATGTATTGAAACACCCCCTAATGTGCTGTTCAACCCATTGTAATGCCTTTATTGTAGAGCAGGAAACAACCGAACTGGGCAAAGGTGATAAATGTACCATTTTTGATGGACAAAACTGTGAATCATGTTACAGCCACATGCGTTTCCTTTTGCAAGGGGACAGAAATATTGCTCAATATTATGTTGGCATATTACATATGAGGATGTTAGGCTCAATTTACACATCAGAGGCACAAGTGGGTAAAGATAATGGAGGCTGAAGGTACTGGCATGAGCGCGTCCGACACAATTATGCTAAATTTGTGTTGGACTCAAAATTGTGTTGGTTCATATATTAGTGATAGGGTATACACTCCAAAGGCATTTGCAGAGAAATGATGGATGGGAACTTTTTTTGTGTTTTTGCTGGGTCAAATGATGGTGAACAAAATGACTATTATCATAAAATTCACAGCACTGCATTTCCCAGAGGTCCACCAACAGTTTTACACATAAAAGTTCCTTGTGTAGTTAGTGTTGACACTTATAAGTGTTTTCCTCCCAGAACACACTGTACCATCCTTTGTTAATGGACCTCTGGGACCTGAGAACGAGAGCCTTGGTGTAGTGTAAATGAGAAACTAAGCTTTATGGTGAACTAGTTTTCCTCCTCATTCGGGTTCTCGGCATGGTACATCCGATTTCAGGTCAATGCATCCGAAGGGCTAGAGTGGGCAACTGAAATTTTGAATTCATAAAAATGACATGTTAGACCATGAAGACCCCAAAATACTGAATAAAGTGGATCTAGGAAAGCCAGGTATGACCCAATGCTGCGATTGCCGATTCAGAGCATTTTGCGCTCTCTGTATTTGATGGCTACTGGGTCCATCTTTTGCAAGTTTATTGAGTATGGTTGAATTGAATGAGAGTGGAATAGTATGTCACATAAATATTTAGGCTTGTCATCAGAGTACGTTTCTGCTCAATGAACTCTTCAGATAATGTGAGTTTGAATCACCAGTACTTAAACTGCGGACAGTTATATAAATGCGATGAATAACCAATTTAAAGCAGTTAATCTGTGTGTGGAAATCTTAATGAATTCTCAGACTAAGAATTGATGTTTGCAGCTTTTTTAGTTGGCAGTTAACTGCTGAAAGGTGAAATAATTCATTGGTGACTTATCAACTGGCTGCAGTAGTTTCTATGGTGCAAGTTGCAACAGTATGTTTAATATGCAAATGACCATGTTCTGTATTCCCCTGGAGCCATGAACAGCAAAGTATGAAATGTGTTAGATTTCAGGATTTTCAAGGTGTTTCCTTAACTTTTCTTATATGATTCCATCGACTGTTTTTCTGAATACTCATGGGTGAGCTTTTGTAAGGGCCATCAGTGATTGGTTTCAGCCAATATGTTGATGGCCATCTCCTGGCTTTCCCTGGGAAAACATGTAAATCAATTGGGCACCTGAGGACAGTCACCATTGTATTGCTAAGTGAGGGTGAAGGGTCTGGACATCCTGTTAGGGTATGTTTAGACTAGCCTTACCTTTGAATACTGTGAATAAAGCCATCTCCTTGGGATGGCCCAGGAGGGGGTTGACTGTCTGGCTTGATGTTATTAGCCACTATCTCTCATTATATAAACTGCCTGTGTTTCTATGTTCTGTGTGATGTTAACCTTTCCGTGGGCACGACTGCTTTCCGTCGCAGCAGAACTTGTAATAAAGTGCTTCACGTCTCATCATTACCATTGGATCCATATTCAAGTTATTTCCATCCGGAATTATCTGTAAATGAAACAGCCAGTTTTGAAATGTCGAATCAGCAGTTAAATAAGAGACTAAACAAGATTTTCTTCACATGTTAAACTTAATACCCAATAGATTAATAAAAAGTAAGATTATTTTCAATAATCAAGTCCCCCCCTCACCAATTTTCATTAAATAATCATGTAAATACAGATATGACTTCAATTGTTATGGCACAAGAAGCCATTTTCATTTTTGAAAATTTTGCACTTTACTCAGATAGAAGCAAAGCAATGCTGTCCACAGATCGTTATGAGAACGTGCTACATGAGTTGCCAAAGCCAGCACACAAACTATTCGCTGTATGGCTGGCTTGTCTAGGGATGGAGAGTCAACTGACTTTTACCACCTGTCGTCCACCATTTTCAATTTTAGGTTTTATCGCATGCCATGTGCTGATTTCTGGTCATTTGGATTGAACTACATTACAGTCCAGTCCTGATCAACGCCTTCCATTGTGCTCATGAACTACCCTCCCTGGACTGAATACAGATTCCTGTGAGTGAACTGTGTTTGTATCCATTGGATGCTAGAAATGAGAGACAACGCTGGTAAATTCAGGGCAAACCCTAGTAACATTTGAACCTACTGGGGAGCAACTTGTGTTCAGCTGTTCCACATTATCTTTCATCCAATACAAAAGTTTTAGTACCTTTACTATCACGCCATAATCCAACCAGACCAACATAAATCTCATTCTTTTCCTTTCTTTCTGGAAATGGCATTCTCTCTCTCTCTCTCTCTCTCTCTCTCTCTCTCTCTCTCTCACACACACACACACACACACACACACACACATTATGTGATTTTTAATTACGTTTTACAAAATCCAATCACAGACAGTGGATTTGGTGGGGAGGCTCAAGAAAACTGTAATCCAAAGACAGGGGATGAAAATCTTATGGGATATCATTTTGCTGAGCCTTAAATTAGCAAGCTGTCAAGGAGTGTGCTCATGGGAACTACTCCTCAGGCACTCCTCAGCTCAGCCTCCTAACCTGCTTGCACTCTTTCTTACATCTAAGTCTCTGGAGATGGTACGGACAAGTGCGACTACCTGAGCTCCTCTTGTGATCATTGTGCCCTATTTATTAATGGAAAGGCTGGCTTGTTAAAGGTTTTTAATGACGGGGTTGAATGTTTTTCACTGGCGCAATGTGATTGCTTCGGCAACATTATACAGCTAATTTTCTTTCTTCAAACTCAAGTATGGTAGCTTGATTTCCGCGTCGCCCTGTTTGCCGATCAAATGGCTAGTAGTCCCTCCTTCACGGTCCGCGCGTTTGGCTGAAGGTCAGCCAGCATGAGCTTTGTTATTACATCGATAGGAGACCTTCTTTGGTGAACTAAACTAGTCCTGGAATACTGGTATGGTATTAACCTGACTTGTTGCAGCTTTTCAGGAAATCCACATCCATGATGTTTCCAGCTAGAATTTGAAATAAATCTGTTGAATGTTCTGACCAGTCAAACCAGACATAATAATCATGATGGCTAGTTTGGGCCTGAAAGGAGGACATTCTCTGACCCTTCACTTTGACAAAAGGATGGTATATTTTTTCTTTTCTCAGTATTGTAGTATTTCAGTGTTGGCAGACACTTACCAATTTGTTGAATTACCTTGATCGGCTCTGTGATTAGCCTACATGATAGAGTGCCCTTCACAGACACACTCAGTGGAAGTGCTCTTAACTGTAATGACTGTGATGTGCAAAGGGCACTAATGCCAGTAATCCAGATCTTCACAGTAGAAAGCAGCATGCCGCATTTCTCATGGGGATAGATGAAGATCAGTGCTAAAATACACCCTCTAATGAATAAAAGGGCACCAAGATCCCTCAGCACAGCCTAGAACTCAAAGTGTGGAATCATATCATTTGATTTATTGGAAGAGGGGCACACATCATCTTACAGAAACAAACTGAAATGTCATGCTTTTCTGTGATTCTAACACATTAAATGACTTGTCTTCATAGTCAAAGCCCAAAATCTATAGGAACAGTAGACTGGTCCAATAACGGCATGGTCAGATGTACTTTACATTACATTTAATTTATTTGGCAGAGACATTTATCCAAAGTAAGGTATGTCAGGTTCATAGAACAAGGTAATTGAAACAGCAGCAAAAGAGATCAGACACAGTTCAATGTGTACAGCGCATCAGTCAGCACAGTCATGAACATGTAATGCGTAAACTACCCAGTTAGCAAATTTCAGTGATAAGAATTACAAAAAGACAGGCAAGTGTGATTGACTGCATGTTTTCAAGTTTGATAGCTCACATCTGGCAATGCAACTTGATTGATTGGTAGAAACTAGGCTTGGGTCAATTGAAAATGCCATAGGGATTGGTTTACTTATTGGTTTAATTATACTCCTTTAGAATGTTTACTTAGCTGTTTGGTTGCACAAAAATCAAGAAGAAATCGCTTGGGTTTTAAAAGTTTATGGCATAAAAATGTGAATACTCTAATTTTAAAACACGTGAAAGGTCATAACATTTATTAAATTTGCATTGCTGCAATGTGTTCCGTTTGGTCTGTATACAAAATTACAATAATAATTTTTAGAAATCCACTCTGATTCACATGTAAACAGGAAATTGCAGTAATAATAAATTGATATAGTGATAGTTTGGCATCAAAGCCTGACACACCCTGAAGCCTATTGAGCTTGAGGACAAGATGTCCTTCTTCGTTTTGGGGAAATTCAGAGCTCACAGGTGGATATTGGGGTGGGAGTGGAATGCTAACAAGTGGCAGGCATGAGCAATGCGGCAGCAGGAAATTTTGCTCTCAGCAGCAGAGTGATGCAGCTTAGAAGCAGGCAGAGGCATGTTTTTTGCACCAGACGCAGCATAAGAGAGAGGCTTAAATAGCCTACTTACAATGGGGCATTGGCAATTATGCATGGGAGTGTCTATGACAGGGGTGTCCAATGTTCTCCATTAGGGGTCGATGAGGGTGCAGGTTTTTGTTTCAGCCCAGTGCTACAACACCTAATTCCACTGATTAACTGATCAGGGGGTTCAGTCAAGACCTTGACGAGCAGAATCAGGTGTAAGTGCTGGGCCGTAAAAAAAAAACCAGCATCCACACTGGCCCTTTGTGGATTAGTTTGGACACCCCTGGTCTATGACAATGATAGTATTTCTACAGTTGTCTGTCATAATTAGTTCTGCGCCTTATGCTTCATGCCTTCTGCTAACCATGCAGTAGATGAAGAAGTTCTCACAGATGTTTTAGTTCAGAAATTTACAAGCATTTCACTGGTCCTGTGATTTGTTGTCTGGTTATTGTGTCCTCGCATGCTTTCCATTTCATTCTTGAACTACTTGTATTTACTTGTTATGAGACATATATGTACCTGTTAACACGTGTGATAAGGCGTTGAGCATGATTGTTCCTTAACTGATCATTGGCCAGTTTCATTCGTCATTACTGTGATTATCTAATTTGGTTCAGTATAGTGGCAACTGATTATGCTGTTGTGTATTTTTTATTATTTTTGATGACAATACATAGTATTTTACATTGTTATCTTGATGTGATCAGTTGTCAGATAGGTAGTTAAGCACTTCGTGCACAGTTATGCATGTCAGTGCATGACTATTACCGACAGGAAATACAAAAGAAGCCAATGTTGCTTATGACCCAGGTTGGGCTCATTGAAACATATTCCTGCTGAACTGTATATAAATAATAAAGCACCAATATTTAATATCACTACACCTCTCTTAATCACCAGAATTCATAAGTTTGCATAGTTTTGTTTGTAATTTTAACAGTAAGGGTGCTAAATGCAAAATTACCCCTGCGTCTTTTTGAAATTAGCTATGTGTCTTCATTTTCTATCGGCCCGGCTCAAGATAGAGTATTAATTAATTAATTTATTGAGTGATTGCACGTCAGATCAGGCAAGGATAGACCTTTACCAGATTGATGGAAGGGTAACAGTGTGGAGAAAGAGAGGGGGTTCTCTGGACCTTTGGCACATTTCTGCATCTGTTATGCGTGACAGATGCTGTGTCGCTAGCACAGCCATAACCAATGCTGGCAGCAACAGAACTGTAGCTGAAGTACACAGAATCATATTATCCATCTGTATTCAGACGTGAGAGCAAACCCATTGCATCGAAGTGCGTAAAGCCACAAGAAAACAACCTACAATCTACAACTTCACCAGGGAGCTTATCGTGAAAGAAAAGGATTTGATCTGGTGTAGTCATTCACCAGATGTATACTGCATAGAGAGTGCTTTCCACTTGCTCATAAGGAGAAACTCAGGGAGCCACAGAACAACAGAAGCAGCGATAAAACTTGGTGGAATATCTCAAAGGACATTATGAGTAATGTGATGTCCATGAGTTGCAGACTCTGCGCAGTCATGAAATATAAAGAGTATGCCACCAAATATTGATTTTGCAAGTCATTTTATTTGTCTCCATTCTTATGCTGACTTGAACTAGGAGGGCATTGTTGAATAATGAAATAGGAGGCAATGTTGTATATGACTGTTCATACTTCATAATTTAATTTCAGATTCTTTGTAATACTGCAATGACCGAACACCATCAAGACAGAATCGTATTACAGTATATAGGAAAGCACATCCATATAGCATTCTGTATAATAAATTAATAACTGGGCAAAAATGTGGAGGTAAATAACCTCTGTGCTGAATTACTGAACAGATGATACTGCGAGTCTGAGAGAGGCCCGTCACGCCATCTGCTCTTTCACTGCAAGATGAATGTTGAAAGCAAATGAAACACACAGTTGTGCTCGGCTACATGGCAGTTGACAAAGCCCTGCATAAACATGATTAAAAACTCCTGTCTCTTGGGAAACTGGGTTCCTCTGGGGATGCAAACAGCACCAGAGTTCAGTATTTAAGAAAGGCATTCCACTGCATGCACAGAGCTCAGCTCCAACCATAATTTTATTCTATGCTTCCTCTTATTGATTTTTTTTTGAGGTTTTATATCTTTTTTTTTTTTTTTTTTCCTGCATCGGACCTTTATAATGAATGGTATGGAGCAGTGCTTGTTTTATTTTTGAATTGTAGCAAACTGTTATTCTGGGGGTGGGGACTTCACAGTGTACATTGCATTGATGCAATCCATTTCTACATGTACTAAAACTGTAGTATTTGCTCAAGGTTACAATGGCAGTAGCCCACCAAATAATTTAACATCCAACCTTGGAGTTTCAAATCCACCTACATGTATCATCCTTATTGTCTTTATTCTGGCATCAACACAAGCACTAACCCAGCCTGGGGATTGCTAATCTTGTTTTGTGCAAGTGTAATATTTGTCACCAACGCCATTTTAGTAGTTTTGTGGTTTGCAGTGGCCGATCTGTGTCAACATGGGTTGGTTTCTGCAATGAAGGGTGTGTCAAGAGAAGCATGCAGTGCTCCACGTTTGGATTTGAATCATGCATATATTGTGCAAGAAACTATGTCCTATTGACAAATGTGATTTTTTTTTTCTTTTTTATGGAATTACAAATTGTCACCAAGGTGATAAGAATATAGTGAATGCCATATGTGTCTGGTTGGAACCCTTTTTTTCCCCCTCTAACTCATAAGTGGAAAATATTTTTGTTTGAGTATCATTTGAAGAAGGAAAATGGTCAATTTAAAACTATTTAGTCTCACTCTGTTTTGATATCACCAGTACATGAAGAGATACCGATAATGGGTACACTCACACTGTGTGTGCTCCTCGACCATGACGAAATGAGTAGTTGGCTTTGGTGTTAATGCTCTGTTTTCAAAGGAACATTCACTTATGTTCTCTGCATGTCATCCCTTGATTTCTTTCATTTTTTCCCCGATTCCTCTTTTTTATTTACATCTCCCTGCTGTTTTCTGACCTCTTAGCAGCTATATCCACTCAAAATGGCAGAAAGCATAATAGGCTCTCTCACTGTGATTGAGAGCTTTAATCATCTAGGCCCACGCTGCAATTTGGATGCCTTTTAACTTTGTCATCTTCAAGAAGCTTCATATACCTAAGTGTTTCTCCTGTCTTTCTGTCGCGGTTAATGGCAGGACTATCTGCGTTAAAATAGCCCGCTTCTCTGCCTGGATTTATCCACAACAATATCATGCTGTGGAAAAACACCAGCAGGACTGATTTCATAGGTAATGAGTGGTAAATGTGGGGGAAAAAAAGAAAAAAATATATATCCTGTGTTTAGACGGTTCTGCCCACAGTGTTGCAATGGCGAGTCCCTAAGATGGAGTGCTCGTCTTTTGTTTTTTTTGTGCTTCTAGTATTTCGATGTAACTATCAAGAATTTTCTGTCTGCTTTTCATCAGTGCAATCCATACAAACCATTGCAATTGGATTTGTATTTTCCTTTATCTTGATGTGGTTGAACAAAGCCTCTCTTTACGAGAAATTTTCTGCAAGAATCGTACAAAGTAATTTCCACTGTCAAAATTTCATTTTTTTCCTAAATCTATCCCCTATGTGGTTGTGGGAAAAAAAAAATATATATATTTTTAAGCCCCTATAAACAGTCATTTTTAATGAGTATGAGCAGTCATGTCTGTGTAAGACGTCAGTTCTGTGTAAGACTGCTCATGTCACAGGATGTGATTCTTCTCCAGATGTGGCACGCAGTAATGTTCTACACAGTCAGAACCCTTGTAATACTGTCATTCTTCATGGTTCTATACAGACACTGAGGGTGTAATGTTAACAACCGAGTTGAAACACTTGAGATGTTTTAAATAAATTATAAATGCATTTTGGCCAGATTCTCCCTCTGCATATCTTTCAAGTCATGAGTCATCTCCTGCCAAGCTCTCCTTCTTCTGCCTCCAGTGCCATATGTGTGAATTCAAGGCTTCAAACTTGGAATTTGGCCATATTTACGAGTGAGCAAGAAGACCCGTTAGGTATGTTATGAAGGGCTTGTACACCAGTCAACATGTCATGAAATTCTGCATCTCCTATCTCACCTTGGCCCTTTCGCTGCACTTGGGAACTTGACTTTTGTGAAACTATTCAGGAAGACGTTGGCTGTTTGAAGCAAGCAGGACAGTGTTTTTTTGTAAACTTTGTGGTTGCATCGGTGAGTAATGTAAAATATTGCCACTACATCATGTTTTCTTATAGAGGGGCGAGAAACTCGGATCCTGTGACTACATGCGGTTTGGCGGGATGTCCTGAAGTACCCATTCTTGTGCGTCACCCTGGATATAAACATCTTAAACAATCTTTTTGCCTTAAACTATCGGTAAAGGCATAGACGTTGGAACTTTATTCTGAGAGGGGGGGTGGGATTTTTGACGGGGGTTTGTGCTCATATATGTACGCAGTGTTTTCTGAACAAGGATTTGATTTTAAGCAGGATACTTTGATTACCACACAGTTATTAAAGGCTGTATCAGCGAAATGACGTCACTATTGTTGACAGTAACGTTCTCAAAACACAACAGAGCTGCTCGACCCTCTCCTTCAGAAGCTTGGAACATGAACGTGCTTTTCTTAAAGTGAAACTTCTGAGTAAAGCTGCTTTCACACCAGACGCGGAACGAATTTTTCGCACGACAGATTAAATTCAAAATCAATGCAAAGACACGAATACACGCGAAACGTGTGTATTCGTGGCTTTGCATTGACTTTGAATGTAATCTGTCGCGCGGAAAATTCGTTTGGCGTCCGGTATGAAAGCAGCTTAAGAATAGCTCTCTCAGCTGGGTAAATGGCCGTGTACAGCTCGTTTTGATAAACGCCCGGTAGCAACAATGACGACCATTGCCAGACGATAAATGTACACCATTAGTGCTAGCTACAACAAGGTATCTGACAAGTATCTTAGCTCGGCATTACAAAATGAGCATTAACAAATTCACTTAGATCATCACGTTTTGTTAAACTTTTCACGCGGTCATACATTCATCAACGAATTTCAACTCTGAGTACTAACCAGAGAAAAAATTTTTTTATACGAACACAAACCCTGGTTTGATCAGACAGAACTAGCAAACTCACTAGCTTGCCAACCAAGAGTTAGCAAAGGTTGCTAACTCGCTCCAAAGAGGAAATATCGATCTCTCTACTGTTTGATTCATTCTGACCAGCATGATCTATGCAAGATAGCCTTACAAAAACAATACACGAGCTTCCCTCAATTTTTCTTGGGATTACAATTTACAATTCACATCCAACCGAGTTAGCACCAGGGCCCCGTTTCAGAAAGCAGGGTAAACAAACTCTGAGTTTGTTCTGTAACTGTGAGTTGAGTTACTCCGAGTTGCTGACCGTGGAGTTTTCGGGTTCAGAACAGGTTATTGCTTCAATCAACTCTGAGTTAACTTACGCCACAGTCAGGCGAGTGCATGAGGATATTAAAAGCCCTAATCAATGGAATACAGATAACACGATTCACCATGGCAACGGTGGAGAAAAAAAGTTGCGCGTCTTATTTTTCTCCAGCAGAGTATGACAAATTAATAAAGGCGTACGCTGAGTACGAACACTTATTAAAAAAAAAGTACAGTTGCAGCTGCAATAGAGCGTGAGTTTGTGCAGCAGAAAATCGCTAACCAAGTTAATGCGAGAGTATTAAAGAAACAACCAAATGAAGGTTAAATTACGAATGCAGAAAACTAAATTAGAAATCCAAATGCTGGAGCATCAGTTATAGGTGGATGAGGGGATAACAGGTGGATGATTTTACTTGTTTGAACGACATACAAAGTATTAACTACTACACTTTGTCATGTTGCAGGTTTTCCCTTTGAATATTTTCTGCCTTAATCAGAGCTGCTTGCAGCCTCTGGGTATTTTTCTTTATTGTCAGGACTGGTTTGGTCTTATTTGTTGGGTTTCTCACATCTTTTGTCCTGGTTGTTTCTTTTTTACCATCATTGAGGAGTTAACTACGTAATTTTTGCTAGTCGGCTATCTTTTCCTATCTGCTGACTGCTTGTGTGGCTGATTAGTAATTGGTCTCGGTGTGTGAAGTCTGTATATTACCCAGGGCTCCAGCACTTCTTTGCGTTAGTGTCGTCTTGCACTGCTTCAGTTTAGACAGAGGTTTTGTCCGCTGATGTGCGGTTAGTATTAGCCTAGAGTTTTTTTAAGCAGTGTCTTATCTTGTGCTGAATTCTTTATTTGTGCTCGCGGAATTTGCCTTTTTATTCCGCCAAGCTTCTTTTGTGTTTTAGTGTCTGCGTAGTATTTCTCTCCTAGCCCTTTCTTTCTTAGGGGCTGGTAGTAGGTTTACTCCTGAAACCTCAGTTATTCGGTTTCCTTTTGCATTGGGATTTTCCCACAGGAGTGTACCTTTTTGAGTTACGTAATTTAAGGGATTGTTCCCTTCCTTTCCGTCTCCTTCGAGACTTTAGTGGTTTAGGTCTTCGTGCCTAAGCTTTTCGTCTGATTATTGTGCACTCTAGCAAGTCCACTTTTCACCATTCCTTACATATTTGTTCTTGCTGGAGGCAAAGAAATTTAAAAAAAATGCAAGTTTAAGTTGTCCTTATTTTATTTAAGATGATACAAGTGGAATCTTTTTTTCTCATTCCAAGCTGACGCAAATTACTTATTTCAGGATAATTCCACAGACTTCAATTTTCACATTTTAAAACATTAGTTGTTCTATCTTGAGGTCTTTTGACTTGGAATGAATACAAATTGCTGATCATTCATTAAAGCAAATTAGCAGACTTTCCAACATGTATTGTGAAGAATTAAAAACTCTCCAGAGAGTTATTCATTATTTTGTACTTTGAAGAGCCCACTCGTGTTAGAAACTGACTGTGCCTTTAATGAATGAAGTTGTGGTTGTTTCTTTCCGTAATAAAAAAAAAAAAACGATAATGAAAACTTCCGTTTGCAAAAAAAAACAAAAAACAAAGAGCTACGCAATTTGTTCTGAACTGAGAGAATGTCCTCGGTGTGTCACACGAGCAATACGCGGGCAGAAAATTTTGTCAAAATAAATTATATATTCCTCAGAGAAACGGAACGCTCCAACAAATATTAGTCTGAAAACGATAAAACATCCAAACGTGGTCGGATAACTCTCCTAACTGAGAATTCTTCTCAGTATTTGCGCTTCAATGCCCTCTGTCTCTTCAAGGAAAGGACACGCAATGTCTAAAACCTCCTCAGTCTGCAGTTTCAGGGGATTTGAAAACCTGCCAGCGAGCAGGTTAGCTTCACGGAGTATGTTGCCGCGGTAACTGACTCAGAGTTGGACTGAACTCGCATTGTGAATCGGAAAACCCTGCAACTCTGAGCTAACAAACTCAGAGTTACCACTAACCCCACTTTCTGAAACAGGGTCCAGCTCTACTCACCTCAAGTAGAAACAAGGCGACCTGGGGGATATACTACGAAGCTGGCTTTGTGATTAAGCCTGACCTCAGCACTTTGTAAAACCAGGAAACTCTTCAAATGTGGAACATGGACTAATGTAAAAAGTGCTTTTCCAGGTTTTACTTAAGCTTAAAGTCAGGCTTAATCACAAAGCCAGCTTCGTAGTATACCCCCCTGGGCGTCAGAATTAAAACCATTCAACTTCCGGAATTCTCTCCAACGTTGGTATGCTTTCCCTATGTTTATTTGGGACTTCGCATAGCTGTGATCGCGTTCCTTTTTTCCCCGACATGCACTCGTTCGAGCGTCTCTTTTTCGGTTTACCTTCTCTTAGATGCTTAGCAGACTCAGTGTGAGCTTTGGAAAAGAAATGCGAAATCCGCTTTTGTGACATTGTCTTGATCGTTGCTTGAATTTACCGCCTTTGCTAGCTAATGGGAAATGAACAATGCGCACGCTTACGTATCAAAACAAAGGAGACGTTTTTCAAATTGCACTGTCTCTATAGGCTACATCTGGCACGTGTCATTAGGCTGCATACAAGATATAGAAAGCATATATTTTTTTATGATATGAAAGACACAAATGTAAGTCAGACACACACTTGAATTCAGATTCTTTATTAAAAAAAAAAGACTTGGGGCAGTATGGGGCTGATGGAGGGGGCGGGGGGGCGCCCCCCCTGTTCCAACGTCTATGGGTAAAGGTGGTCTTCCATGTCGCCAGACTAGTTGAAAGCAGGGTGACACAGACACATTGCAGTTCTCTGATTTTAAGTAAATCAATCACTTCATAGAAATATGTATACGTTGCTGCATAAAATTTTACAGATTAACCACTGCCAACGCATTTATCAAACGTTTGGAGGTGCTTAGTTTCAATTGTATGCATGCATGTATGTTTATAAATCCCAGTCAGTCATCAATTGGAAGCGTGTTCAAGTGAAATTTACATAATTGCCCCGCCTCTGAAACACCATATAAGGCTCTGTAGAACACTCACTTAGAAAATTAGGAATAGCCTCTCGTCACCTGCGAGCTAGGATCACATGCAAATTCACCCTTTAAATAGTCCTTCTCTCCAAATAAATATAAGCACATTAAACTAACTAACCTTTTGTACTGCTGTAATTTTGAATATTTTATTTTAGACCCATCTTCATCGAGAGGCCTAACATTAAGTGGAAAAAAGCAATTATTTCCTTTTATTTTTCTGATTATTTTATCATTTAAGATCATAGTAGGCAATGTTCGATTTAATAATGTTCAGTACAAACATAAGGACTCGAGATGGAAGACGAGCTATGCCGTTTACACATACTTTACACGTGCTCTCATGTAAATCTCCTTAGTTCGTCCAAACAGGTCTAGATGCAAAAATTTTGATGAATCCCAATTTTCATGTGCAAATGTCAGCGTGAAGGAAATGCTATAAAATTTGTGTGTTTGCTTGATAAATGAGGCCCAATGCATGCAAATGACTGAAAACAGGATCCTTCACTGGTCACTAGCCCTCAGAAGATGTGGAGGTAGGCTAACCTGAGTCAGTGGAATGTATTCTCCTCACTCCTTCAAACATCATTTCAATATGATTTACAGTTACAGACAGTTATGGATTAAATCCTTGTAAAATTTTTGTTGAGTTGGATTCCCGAATGAGAACCGCATCACTATTCCCGCTAAAATCATATTAGTATCTGTGGCCTAACAGTTATTTCAGGCTTCGTGCAGTCAAACAAAACATATCTTTTGAGAACTTTCACCAAAAGGATATATTTTTGGGGTACCAGGTGAAATAATTGCCTTTTCAGAGGACCTTCGTTTTTAATCAAGACATTTTGCTATGTTTTTCCACCAAATGAAATTGGAAGTAATAACTAATAACTGGTAGCGAACTGCTGTTAGGTATAACATTGACCTGACGCGCTGGAGATTTTGAGATCAATAAATTAAGTGGACTAGATCACATCAAAGTGGCTGCAGAAGAGCAATTCAGACGAAATTCTTGGCATTAATCTGGCAAGTTATCTTAAAAAGGGTTATTTTTCTTGCTTTCAATTTGGCTATTCCTCAAATTAATTGTCTTTAATCTAAGCCACCTTTCTTTATACAGTCATCCAGGCAGTCCATCCCACCATGTGCACCTAACATTAAGGCTTATAAAAACTTGTATTTCAGTCCCTCCCAATACAAAGAGGACAGAAGATAGGGCTGAAGCCCTATTTCAATGTGTTAACTCATAAGCCATTAAAGGGTTTTTCCGTATTGGAATTCATGAGTCCTTATGCCTTTTTTTTCTGGACTTATGATTTTAGGCAGAATTGAAAGTTATTCCAAATAATATTTCTGGCAGAATCATCGCTCTCTTTACTCTGCCATATGCCCAATCCTTCGCCCTTCCACGCAGTCTATAAATGCCTGCATCTTATCAAATTTATGGTCAACATGCATTCAAAACATAATGTATTTCCGGTGACTGTGGAATTCTAATTACTCCAAGCATAGTCTCCATTTACATGTACTTCATTTAGATGAAGAATATGTGAAGGCTTCAATGGCTTGTGGAGCAGAGCTGGGTGTTCATACAGACTGCATCTTTCCACTAAAAATAATGGGAGAGCACGACAATGATTGGAATGCAGATTTTGGTGTGTCCCAGTTTTGTTGGATCTAACGTGTCTATGAGTTCATTCACACTTCCTCCGTTCATTGAATGTCTGTTTTTCTGTTTTGACCAAATTCGCTCCTCTCTCCTACATATACACACATATGCACACACACACATATACACACTCGCATAAGTATGCACACACACAATAGCACAAACGCACGCACACGCTCTCATAAAGTACAGTTCTGTGGTTTCACGATGTATTGTTTTTACCCAGAAGACAAAATGTGTGTTAGTGGAAAATGTTGGCCACTTTATGGTAGTCTGAGGAAATGAGCCACTTTGGATACATAACAAAATGACTGAATCACCCTCTGGCGCGATAATAAAGGAAACATAAAAGTTATCATTGTTCTCTAAATGGCTTAACACTTGTAGTGAATGAGAATGGTAATGGTGCTCATATAGTGAACAGACCTGCAGTGGTGTAGAACTCCCTTTCATCAATGTTTTGGTGAACTCTTGGCCTTATTACATACATGTGAATTCACTTGAGAATTTGTTAGATAGTCAGGAATGCTATTTTGTCAGTTGACCACATCTATCTGAAAAGCCTGAAATTATTCTGATGTTTGACTTTCTTGCGGAACAGCAGTACCATATCAGTTTAATTGGCTTCCTGCATCTTTTCAAATTGAGTTGAAGAGATTAATTTGAAGGTTGTTTTGCTGGAATTTAACGCACATGTAGCACCTTAATCAAGGGCGTAACAGTTAGTTAATGATTTGGGGCAGTACAGAACAATTGAAATGCTTATATTTTCATTGATTTTACGGTATGTTTATCATGCACATTACTGGGGGGATAAAGTCAAAAGAATTCAATAATGGGGGGGATGCATGCCCCCATCGATCCCTTAGATTACGACTTAAACCTGAATATGTTTTAGTACTGTTTGATTGTGTGTATCCCTGCTCTGTTAGAATGCAGAATTACTGTTTAAATGCAGAGGATATGCTACTTTCTTCATTAAAGTTATTGTGCTGCCTATTAAAATACATTATTATTATTATTAACATTAATATCATTAGATTCTATTATTATTATTGCTTTTACGTAACGAGTGATCATTGCATTTCTGTTAATAGCATTGTGGCAGTTTTATTGTATTATTGCCTTTTCCTTGTACATTTCATGTTCTAACTTAATTTTTACCTTTTATCACATTTCAGGGTCTATATATTTTCACCTTCTTTATAATAATTTCATTAATGAATTCTGGACCACTCCCAAAGTAGAGGAGAGTATTGGGTGGGATTGCAGATTGGAGATTGGGCGGACAGGAGATCGGGGCAGGTGTGGTGTTGGACTTAGTCTGTGATTGTGCGGACGTTGGGCACCCCCCGGGTGGCGAGACTCAGGGTGCGGCTCGCATCTCTTGTCGGAGTCTGTGTGGCTCCCAAGCCCCCCGAGGTCCCAGGCGGTGGCTGTTTCTTGCTTCCTTCTTGGAGAGGGGAAGGGTGGGAGGGACGTAGAATCGAGACGAGCGGGGATTGTGGGAATGTAGGAGGTATATGTAGGCGTAAGGACGAATAGGAAGGCGCATTAGGAGTGGCCCTGTTCATTAACCTATGTTATCGGGAACTCCCTTTATTAACTGTGTTGGTTAGATAGTGCTCAGCTAATCAGGGCTCAGGGGCTGGTGGAGTTTAACACTGGCTATCATTAGCAGATTGTGCTCCATGTTCCCAGTTCCTCTCGCTGGCCACATAATGCCTACACGATTCGGCAAAATACTTTAGGAAGTGACCTTTCCATCGGTGCTGCCATAGCATTTTCAGGACTTGCTCACAAATTATACTTACTGTAGGCTCTACAAATTGCTGCTGGGAAAGAGGAAATTGCATTTAAAGCAGTCATTGCTTGAGTGAGTTGCAGCGATAATGCAATGCATTCTGTGTGGCAGGAATTTTCTTGATACTATAGGAAACATAAAATTATTTTCATACCTGCTATTTTATCAGATGTAAATTGTTTTACAGGCTGGAATCCTCGGAGCAAGAATACCCTGACTCATTTAGCTAAGCGTGTTTTGTTGTTCCATTGCATCAATAAAGATGCAAAGAAACACTAGCAGCCCCTGAGAAATCAACAGATCAGATCAGTGCAGTTATTGATACACTAATGCCTCCGCCTCGAGGCCGGCTTTCTTCATGCTCCCATCATGATCATCCCAATAAAAGTGTGTGTGTGTGTATGTGTGTGTGTGTGTGTGCAATGGTCTCAATGTGTGTGTGCACAAAATTTGTGTACATCTACTTGGTGACGCAGTGATTCATACATAAGTAAAAACTGAATTGCCAATCAATTTGACCTATTACAACGTGTTCATTAAAATAAATTTTCGACTATTAATTCATGCCATATTGCTTGTCTTGCAAATTTTTCAATGGGCAAATCAAAATTTGATGTCGTGATGCGTTGATAAATGGGGATGAGCCAAAGCATTTGGACCACCAGCCTAATATGCCGTCGGTCCTCTACGTATCGGCAAAATTGCTCTGACCTTCTGCATGTACTTTAAACACCTCTGACGAAGCCCCGTAGTATCTGGCTGCAAGATTCTTTATGTTCTGAAAGTTATGAGGTGCATTGGACTCATTTGTCTGATACATCCCACAGATGCTTAATCTAATCGAGATCAGGAGAATTTGGAGGCTTGAACAAAATTCAATTAAATTAAATTCATCAGGTCTCTCAAACCATTCCAAAATAATGTTTGCTGTGTTGCAGGGTGCATTATCCTTTTGAAAGCAGCCACTGCCATCAAGGAATCCTGTTGTACTTGGTGTATCTGTAGCTTCTTAGGCAGGTGGTATTTTCTCAAATTAAGGTCCACATGAATGCCTGCACCCAGGGTTTCCCAGCAGAACAGTGCCAAAAACATCATATTAGCTCCAGTCTAGCATCTTGTCATCTTCCCACAAGGCATCCTGGTACTATCTCTTCCCCAAGTACACATGCCTTACCATCCACAAAGTGTGAAAGAACATGAGGCTCGTTGGAGCAGGCCACCTTCTTTCATTGCTACAAGATCCAGTTCTAACTCAGATAAATTCATTTTGTCTTCTTATTATTAATGAAATACTGTTCCTTTTTCTTCAGACAGAAGTTGGAGATGTTACTCTTACCTTGACACCTTTCGACTGTCGTCTGCAGTCTTCCTCAGAAGCGTCATTTGAACGCTGTGACGTGTCTCATTATCAGCTGTTTTTCCCTATAGGCGTGACTGGCCGGGTGAACCTGTCAGATCCACCTGGCCGGTCACGCCCCCTGCCGTCCGATGGTCTCTGGAGAAGAGAATTTCAGGGGTGGAGAGCATGAGTGCCCCCTCACCACAGTTGATGGTGTCTTGGGCCCGTTTCCTGATTTTAATAGCTTCCTTGATCCAACATTTTTGTTTATTGCTCTCCGATCCAATGATCTTTGCATTGTTCCAGTCCATGATGTGATTGGTCCTTTTGCAGTGGTCTGATACGGCTGATTTTAGATTTTCTTGCTCTGCCTTTTCTTTTTGTGTTCTTGTGAGCCGCCCTGCTGTTTCCTTGTCACATTGTTTTTGATGATCATTTTTCCTTATGGTGAACGTTCTTCCTGTTTCTCCAGTGTATGTTTTGTCACAAGATTTGCACGGTATTTGGTATATTATGTTGCATTTCTTGTCCCCTTCTATTTTGTATTTGGGGTGAACTAGAAGTTGGTGTAGTTTTGTATGTGGTTTTACTGCTGTGTTTCTTCTGTGTTTTTCATGATTCATGATAAACGGATACAAAGGATTATGGAAAACATAACCAGCATTCAAATTTTCTCTGAATTGTGTCCCAGTAGCCCGTCAGCATAGCCCTTATTGTCCTCATGCATCTGTTAGCCTTGGGCGCCCACACCCCACCCCCAGTTTGTGGTGGTTTGTCCCTCCTTGGACCACTGTCGATTGGTATTCAGCACTGTTGACTGGGAGCACCCCACAAGCCAAATCGTTTCAGAGTTGCTTCATTCCAGTCATCTGGCCATAATGATTTAGCCCCTGTCAAAAGTTGCTCACAGTTATTTGTCCAACATCCAATACTTTCTTACTGTGTAATGTATCCCTAACCTTGAAATGTGCCATTGCTATGAGCCAATCAACAGGACTTGCTTCATCTATACTACTGAAAAAAATATTCTCCTGAAGCATATGGTGAGGTAGCATTTGGAACAAGAACACTATGGCCAACTCATCAATTCATTTGGAGCACATGATGGGATTATCCTGACGGATCGCAGACCTGCTACTCCTCATTAGTGGGGACAGGCACGTTCAAACAAAAATTGGCCCAATTGTCAATGTCACGTTATTTTTAGTGGCGGATCGCGCTACTTGCTCTATGCGCTTGTCCCCACTGAGAACGAGTAGCGCATCTGCCATCCGTCAGGACCACCTGGCTGCACTCGAACAGGGGCAATGCCCTGTAGATTAACAATGTTTGCATAAGACATCTTCAAGCCTTTCCTGCCCCCCCCCCCCCCCCCAACCCCAATCTGCTGTCAGATGTATCATAGTCTTCAATTACCCACATTAGTTTATTTCCTAAGCTGAAACATATCCCTTGAACATACACAAACACACTCTCTATATAAATAAATAGGCAGTCCATTTTCGATAAAATGGATAATTATTTTATGTAAATCTCCTTTAACTGTTTTCTGT
The DNA here is from genome assembly GCA_029692085.1 of Gymnothorax javanicus. Lineage (NCBI taxonomy): Eukaryota > Metazoa > Chordata > Actinopteri > Anguilliformes > Muraenidae > Gymnothorax > Gymnothorax javanicus. The sequence continues at coordinate 25,602,803 of CM056195.1, read as the reverse complement.
TTGTTGTTGGAGTTGTAGCTTGCACAATGCTTCAGTTAAAGCAATCTTCTCTGATTGCCATTGCCTTGAATCCTTGGCCAAGAACCCCACAGTGCTGAGCATAACTGTCTATTATTTCAGGAGGGAGGGGTTTCATTTAGCAGAGTGTTCAATTCTCCAGCTACTGAACCCTTCCCTGTAGTGGAGCAGGTGCCTAAAGTCTGCCTGAACACACCACATAAAGAATCTCTTCCTTCAGTCATAAAAAATAGACTGGTGAAAAATATGGTGGTTATTCGCTGGAAAGTATTATTAAAGCTTTTTGATAAGACTACAAGCCAAAAATACATGTTTTCTGTGTACCTTATTTCTGAATTCTTTCAAAGAGAGATGTTCAAGTTAGGTGAAGTTTGAGTGTTGAGGCTGCTCCCGTATGCTTTTCAGAACTTTACTCTAACATCCTTATAGAGGTGAGAAATAAATAGTTGACACCAGAATATCGAAGAAAACTTGATAAATTCTGTTTTCCTGCCCTTAAATCAATTAAACTCACACGACGCATGGTTTCTTTATACCTCATTAGCCTTAATCAGGAGCGGAGTATTGGCATTGAATGAATTTGCGAAAAGCAAGTGTCTGCTCTTTTAGTGAATGCATCAAAACTAATAGATGGAGAAAAAGACTCCATTAGACTTTTAATGTAGACTGATTGCGCAGCATCAGTGCGATAGGTGGTAAATTGATCACCGATCGTATGCCTGAATCTTGACTTGCAGTCTTTCTGGCTTGTGCTCTTCTTCTTATGGTGGATGGGAGGGAAGGGTTGGCATAGCAGGGTTCTGCTTTTTCCACCCAAAACAGCAGGCCTGTTTAAAGAGATATTCGATTGATTATGACACATGGCCTCCTGTTTAATGGCTGTGGACTACACATTAATTCAACTCATCTTTATGATGACCGCTCAATCTCAAGGATTTTTGCTGTCGGTGCACTGAAAATCAATGAACTTCCCTCAGTTTTTATTTTCCTATAGTTGCTGTTCCTTCAGCTGAATCATTTCTTTCTTCTGTTGTTTTCTTTATCTGGAGAAACACCCCGACTAAGGAGCAATTACTGAGCACCTGATCACATTAACTTGAGAGACCCAGGTCCCCTACACCAAAAGCTGGTGCTCTTGAGATAAAATATTTCATAGCTGAACCTCAGCTAACCTCTGTAATAAAGTCTTCATGAAAGAAATGTATTCCCATCAGGTTTCTTTGTTATCACAGTACTTCAACTTTCATTTCTTCAGGATAGTGATTCGCAAGTGACTAGTTTTCGTGTGTATGCTTCTGTATCTTTCTCAACCCTTCTGGTAATTCAGCTCAGAAGCACAGTAAGACTGTCGCTCAGATGTCTGAGTGAAATTATCAAGTGCAGTCAGCACTAGATTGAAGTCAGGACAGAGCATCTGCAAATCTGTACACTCCAATACTGACAAAAACAGAGTGAGTTATTGTAAATCATTTGCCTTAAATTTACTTTCTACAGTAAATTCTAATTCAGGGGGAAGTTTGGGGCAGTTATGAGGTAATTGCATGCTACACAACTGAATTTATCTTGATTGTGTACTCATTTTAAGGAAACAGTGCTGTTTTATTTCTTAATTTTTATTGGCAATTAAATTTAACTCAGTTAATGTGTCTCTAATTTGTACACTGTGGGGTCTGAGTTACGGCACCAAATAAGAATTCTCTTTAACAATGTGTGTTTGTCGTCAGAATGGATAGGGCTATAAAAGCTTTTGATGCCTAATTTGTGCTCAGGTGTTTGTATCATTCCTTTTATGTTAAATATCTACAACGTTGTATATAATTATTAAAAGTTTTCCTATATTTATATTTATTCATATTTTTTTTTTTTTTTTTTTTTTTTGGAGATGAGAAATTGATCCCAAAGATCCAGATATCTAAAAATTTCTTTGTCAGTAGGCTATAAATTAGAGGGGTGCAATGAGGTCATTTTCTTTCTTTTGACTTTTGTCTTCCAAGAGATCGACATTAATTATCACTCTAATTAGTCACGTTGCCAGGCATTAATTCAAAGTTGCTAAGCAATTTCTAACCAAAATGACGACAGTGCTGATCTCTCCGTCCAGAATCAGACTTAGAAGCTAAAGGCAGAAATGTCACTGCCTGAATACAAGCACAAGTAATGTACACACCATCTAGTGATACCCACTGATGCTATACAGTACTGTGAAAAAGTTTTTGCACACTTGTTGCACATAAATGTTTGAGGTCATCAAACTAATTTAATGTTAGACAGAGATAATCCAAGTAGATGCAAAATAAAGTTTTTAAATGATTTAATTTATCGAAGGAAAAAAGCTATCCAATGCTACCCCGTCCTATGTGAAAAGGTAATTGCCCCCTAAGTTACTAAATCAACAAATTAAACTAATTGAATTAATAATTGGATTCACTTTCACTAGGCATGTCTAGGAATGATTAAAGTCAGCCCTATTGAATCTAAGTATCACTTACATACAACCTGCAACCCCAATTCCGAAATAGGTGGGACGAAATGTAAACTGTGAATAAAATCAAAATGCAATGACTTTCAGATCACATGAGCCGATATGTTATTTACAATAGACCATAGATAACATTTCAAATGTTGAAAGTGAGACATTTTACATTTTTATCCACAAAATGAGCTCATTTCAAATTTTCTGGCTGCAACAGGTCTCAAAAAAGTTGGGACACAGGCAAAAAAGGGCTGAAAAAGAAATTAACACATAACAGAATCAGCTGAAAGAACATTTTGCAAGTAATTAAGTTAACTGACATCAGGTGTGTAACATGATTGGCTATAAAAGGGATGTCTTAGAGAGGCTGAGTGTCTCAGAAGTAAAGATGGCCAGAGGCTCTGCAACCTGCGAAGGCTTGCGTAAAAAAATTGTGGAATACTTTAAAAACAATGTTCCTCAACGTCAAATTGCAAAGGCTTTGAATGTCTCATCATCGACAGTGCATAACATCATCAAAAGATTCAGAGAAACTGGAAAAATCTTTGTGCGTAAGGGACAAGGCCGAAGACCTTTACTGGATGCCCATGATCTTCGGGCCCTCAGACGCCACTGCATCACTCACTGGCATGATTTTGTCATTGACATTAATGAATGGGCTCAGGAATACTTCAAGAAACCACTGTCTGTAAACACAGCCACCGTGCCATCCACAGATGCCACCTAAAACTGTATCATGCAAAAAGGAAGCCATTGTTGAGCATGACCCAGAAGCGCCGCTGTGTTCTGTGGGCCAAGGCTCATTTAAAATGGACTGTAGCAAAGTGGCAAAGTGTCCTGTGGTCAGACGAGTCCAAATTTGACATCCTTGTTGGAAATCATGGGCGTTGTGTCCTCCAGGCTAAAGAGGAGAAAGACCACCCCTCCTGTTATCAGCGTTCAGTTCAAAAGCCAGCATCTTTGATGGTACGGGGATGCATTAGTGCATATGGTGTAGGACACTTGCATGTTTTAAAAAGCACCATGAATGCTGAAAGGTATATAAAGGTTTTAGAGCAACATATGCCATCTATTCCAGGGAAGACCTTGTGTATTTCAGCAGGACAATGGAAAACCACATACTGCAGCTATTACAACAGCATGGCTTCGTAGTAGAAGAGTCCGTGTGCTGAATTGGCCTGCCTGCAGTCCTGATCTTTCACCGACTGAGAACATTTGGTGCATAATTAAACGAAAAATCCGTCAAAGGAGACCCAAAACTCTCCAGCAGCTTGAAGCCTGTATTAAACAAGAGTGGGATCAAATTCCGATGGCTAAACTCAAGAAACTTGTCTCCTCAATACCCAGACACCTCCACTCTGTGTTAAAAAGAAGAGGGGATGCTACACCATGGTAAACAGGCCCCTGTCCCAACTTTTTTGAAACCTGTAGCAGGCATCAAATTTGGAATGAGCTCATTTTGTGGATCAAATTGTAAAATTTCTCAGTTTCAACATTTGCTATGTTATCTCTGTTTTATTGTGAATAAAATATTGGCTGGGGTGATTTGAAAGCCATTGAATTTTGATTTTATTCACAATTTACACTTTGTCCCAACTATTTCAGAATTGGGGTGTATTTGGCAACGTGAGGTAGACAAAAGCAGTACATGATGTCTTGATCTAAAGAATTTCAATAACAGATGAGAAACAAAGTCATTGGCATCTATCAGTCTGGAAAGGGTTACACAGCCATTTGTAAGGCTCTTAGACTCCAGCAAACCATAGTGAGAGCCATTATTTACAAGTACAGAAGACATGGAGCAGCAGAGAACCTTCCAATGAGTGGGGGACTCGCCAAATTTCCTCCACGAGCAGATCAGCGACTCGTCCTGGGGCCCACTAACATTTAGAAAGCTGCAGGCCTCACTTGCCTCATTTAAGGCTAGTGTTCATGATTCCACAATAAGAGAAAGACTGGCAAAAATGGCATCCACGAGAGAGCTGCAAGGTGAAAACCACTGACCTAGATTTTTCAAATAATATTCTGTAGACTGATGAGTCAAAAGTGGAACTTTTTGGAAGACATGAGTCCCCTCCATCTGGCGTAAAGCTCACACAGCATTCCACAATAACAGGCCTACCAAAGAAAATGGCCAAGCTGTAACAAAACTTTGTCTACCTCTTTCAAAAAACCAGCAACACAAAATCGAAAACATGCCACATTCCCACAAAACTTCGCTCCACAACGCTTTAAAGTCGATACATTTTCACCAGAACCAAACTCATATAAATTGCCCGGCCTGTTACAAACCCATAGACGTACCAACTGTGCAAGCGCGGGTAGGTTATGCTGCAAGACAGTGGTTCAAAGTGCACGAACAGTTCCGTCTCTGAATATCTCAAAAGAAACAGAAAGAAGGTTTTGGAGTAGCTTAGTCAAAGTCCTGACTTTAATTCAGTTATGCTGCTGTTTCATGACCTTAAACTAACATGTTATGCTTAAAAACCATCCTATTTGGCTGAGATAAAACAATTCTGCTGAGAAAAATGGGCCAAAATTCCACTGCAGTGATGCAAAAGACTCCTGCTATTTATTGCAAAAGTTTGATTGCATTTTTTGCTTTGCGGGTGTTATTAGGTTTAGGAGGATAATTATTCTTTTTTTACGGGTGACCTAGATTTTGAATAGCCATAAGTTTCAAAAAATAAATTTATCATTTAAAAGCTGAATTTTGTGTTCATTCAGGTTATCTTTGCCTAATATTAAAATTAGTTTGATGATCTGAAACATTTAAATGTGACGAAAATGCAAATTTAAAAGAAATCAGGAAGAGTGCAAATACTTTTTCACAGTGTTGTAGACGCCTGGTTGATCAAGCAGAAAGACTGAATTAAAATAAACACGTGTGTGGTCACAATGACAAAAACAGCATTACAGAAAAAAATGTAATAATCTCATCAAGAATCATAAGCCTCAGATCAGCAGTCAATCAGATGGGCTTGCTGAAGCCAGGCAGAACATTTCAACGATTGATCGTTTGCTATCATGGGAGAACCTCTGTTCTAAATCTGAACATGAACATATAATTCACAATATTCTGAAATAATCAGATTATGAGATTACACATGCGATCGCTGGTTCTGTTTTCAATCATGTGGTTCCATATTTGGTGAGCTTTCTTAATTTTTCCATGTACTTGTATGCTACCACGCTTTGTGAGCTCCTGCAACCATTGAAACTTAGCTGAGAAAGGAGAAAGGCAGCATGCAATATCATTAATATGCATCTCCATTTCCTCCCTTGTAACAGAGAACCTGGCACATGCTCAGGAACTGATACCATTGGCGAGGTGGTCCTGACGGATCTTGTCCAGGCCTCTGGCATTAGATGTTAGACCTTGAGGGGGATCATTTGTATGCACAGAACTGTTCCTCTTTAAACTATTCCACTGTTTTTAACGCATTATTTTTTTTCATTTTCATTTTGTTTGTGTTCCTCCTGCAATAAGATGGAATGATTCAGTCCCACTGAGAACAGAGGTGCCTTGTTTCATCTGTATCCTAACATACAATCTCCCTCTCCAGCATTTTCTACTTCCCTCTTGAAGTCACCTTGTTCCCAGGGCCCATCAGTCTCTGTTTTCTGTAGGCATCAGGCTGCATAACTCATAATAGAGCATACAGTTAATGTGCACCCCTCATTTGACAAACTGATATATTAATACCCAACATTTCGGCTTACTTATTTATAGCTCCCAATGCACATATTTGACTTAGAAGCTCAACAAAACAATACAGTAGTTGACTTAAAAGACTTATGAGGGCAGGGATATTGACAACTCTCCTCTCAATACTTCAACAGCTTTCAGACTGAGGTACTGAAAGACATGGAAATTCAAATTCAGGAGATCTGGAGTCTTTGATGTAAGTTTGGCTGGAAATTGTTCTCCTCACCTCAGCGTCCAAACAAATTATGGTTTAGCCTTTGTTCTTCATTATTTTTTATTGTTAACTTTTATCCCATGAGGTTTTATTTTTACACACCAGCACAGAAATGAGAGATATGTCTTGAGGTTTTATATTCTTTATGGCTTCTTTGTTTGAGTGCAGGTTCTTGGCCATTTATACATAGGTGGAAAGTGTCGTGTGCAGACCCATTGTGGGCCCATGGCAGGCCACTCTCTCACTCTTGGTTCCAGTGTTTAGTGGAGCTGGGAAAATGAACACCACTTACAGTTTTCAGGCTCCTCTAAACTGTGTTTTGAACAGGTATTAAAAAACTAGTTCAGTATCAATGATTCATTGAGGTCACCTGAAGGGTGTATCTATATGGTTTATTCCGGTTCTCCATTTGTGTTGGCCTTAGCGTCACGCTTTCTTCTGTGGACAAGATCTCAGCAACCGCTTGGCACAATGTCCTTTTTGCGATGTGTTTATACTAATGTTTAATTGTGCGTCCACCATGTTAGGTTCACCTGGGCCAAAGGTCAAGGTCGCTAGACATGAAAATTTGTTTTATTTTTTACGGTAGAGATCTTAGCAATGGCTCGGCACAAGGGCTTCATACTTTAGAGGTTTGTTTATACCAATGTCTAGTGGTGCATCCATCATGTTAGGTTCGCCTGGATCAAAGGTCACAGGTTAATTGCACCCACCTCTGGCAACCTCTTTTTTTGCCTGCAAAATATGACTTTCTCTATTCTCTAATTAATTCCATAACTTAAAACAGTGTTGTGGTTGATTTATGCTCTTTGATAAAAAACAAGAAACATTTTGGGCTATGTAAAAAATCTATTTTTCCTCATTTCACTGTCAATCATTCACCAGTAATATAGTTAAAATACTTGAAAAGTATTGCATATAAATTACAAAATAACTTTTCATGAATTTTCCTGAATTAACTATAAACTACGATGAACGTTAAATTTAACAATCAATGCAAATTGCATGTAGTGGTAGGTGTCAATGACTAGTTGTGCAAGTGATGCATTTACCCTCAACTGAGTGGTTAACAGAGAAATAATTACCTTTCTTTTGTTATTTTCTTGCCTGACAATTTTTAAATTCCCTTCAAATGCTTTTTTTCTGTTAATTATTTTATTTCATGATTTTATTTTTTTTGTTTTTTTGTTTTTTGTTTGTTTGTTTGTTTGTTTGTTCTGCAGTACATGAATACACATGAGTGACTGTTTTGTTCATATAGATATTTATATGATTTGGCCCAAGAGGAATCACATTTATGTCAGCCAATTCAAGTGTTGACCGTTAACAGTAGTAATGATGAGAGAGCAGAATGTGACCGGATATGAAACCCCTTCCCACTAGGGGATGCTGGAGTGGAGGTGGGATGTTAACTTGCAGCAAGCAAGAGTGATGCAGCAGCCGAGAGCAATGGAGCGCAGTAGCAGGCAGGGGCAGGAGAGCAGCTTATTTAGTCCACCTGCCAGAAGGGGGGAGCAGTGTCTGATATACATGGGGGTGTCTATGGGAATGTTGGGCATGTCTCTAGTTGTTTGCCGGACCTAGCTCCACAAGCTACCCCCCATTTGTCTTAGCCACGACTACTGTTGGAAAGCACTTTGTTTTAACTCATCGGCCCAGGTGCCCAAGAGTGATCTCCACTCCATTGTGTAGGGCAGGGACTGAAAACATGCAGTGATAGAGACCACTAGCTCTGCATGTCAATCAGCTTGTGAGTTAAAGCCAAAGTAAATGAAAAGAGGAGGAACACTTGAAATGAAAAGCTGAAAGTTGAAAAGTGTTGCATTGTTAGCTTTTTTTGTTTGTTTGTTTTGTTTTGTTTTAGTTTATTGTTTTTTTCCTCCACATGAGGGGGAGTGGTTTTTGTTTCTTTGTGGTTTTGTTTCTGTGTGGGCGCTCTGCTGATGTGCGCTTTATGAAATTATGATTCACCAGAGCTAGGAGGCAGAATTACCGCATATGCCTCCTGGTAGCATTGCACAGCGGGTGACAGGATATATTTATGATTGTTTTCTCCATGCACAAATGTATGAATTTTCATGTGTGCAAATAGGGCCTTGTCGGTTGAAGGCCGAAAATTACTCCTGAACTTTAAGCTTATTTTGTTCGACTCTAATTGCACCTGTTTGCTTTCATTCTTTGTGAAGGGCAGAGAGAGCATGGCTGAATAATTGTCAATAAAAGCAAAGATGTGCTCTCTTCCAATTACCTTACATGAAAGCAAAGAAATGAGCCCAGAAAATTATACACATGAAAGCAAAGAAAGGCACCCGCAAATGTTTGCTGTACAGGGAAAGAGAAGAGTTCACCTGTGGGGAATGACCGTGTTAAACATTTATATCGCCTGTTTCCTGTCCTCTCCCAAAGGGAAGCGACCCAATCTGAATCCCTTCAGCAATTTGTGTGTCAGTTTTACAGAAATAAAATGCCAGTATTGATCTGTGTTTGCTCATTTGTAACTCTGTGCATGCTGGTTATATGTTCTAAAGATCACAATTATCTCTTTCACATTAATTCCTATCACATCGTGTCATGGTTTAGGCGTACGTTTGTTTGTTGGCCCTTTCTTTGTTCTATCGTCCGGGACGATATCGAGTTTCTTTCCATCGAATTCCTGGCCCAGCTGGCTGATTGAGCTGGGGCGGAGTTTTCCGGACTCTATATATATGGCCGGGGGTTCGCCATGCCTATCGCTAGAGCATCTGATTGTTTCTAGCACTTCGACCGGAGAAAATCTCTAGTCTGATTTCCTAGTGATTTGTTATATTCTATTCATTGTTAGGAATTGCTTCTTTTAGACATTTTCTCTCTTTTCTCTTGTTGTTTTTTCTCTCACACTGCTGCCGTGTTGCGGACATTTGTTCGTCCTTGGAAACGCAAGTTTTTACCGGAGGTGTGTACCTCTTTTGTGTTTGTCTCTTAGCTGGGCTGCGCTTTGTTTTCTCTCACTGGTCGCGGCACCTGGCGTCCTATCACCGCCCATCACGGTACACTCTAGCCGAACATGGAGTCGTCAGCCGCGGCTACGTTAGAGAAAGTGTTGGCTGATCAGCAAGCCACACTCTCAGACTATGGCAAGGGCTTGTCTACCCTGAACAATCGACAGGCTGAGTTAGCGGAGCGAGTCCGCCATCAGGACGAGGCTTTACAAAAACAGGAGAGCGTCCTGTTAAGTCTCACCGAGATTATTCAAGCCTTGTCCACTCAAATTACACAGAATGTTGCACAAACACTACACTCCCCTCGTGAGCCTAAGCTCCAGCTACCTCCACGATATGGAGGCGAGGCAGGGAAATGTAAAGACTTCATCGCCCAGTGTGAAATATTTTTCAAAGCTCAGCCTTCGCGTTCTGTAAATGAAGAGTGTCGGGTTTCATTTATTTTATCTCTGTTGACTGACACAGCCCTTACTTGGGTCGGGCCACTTACTCGATCTAATTCACCAGTCGTGAGTTCAGTGGAGAGTCTCGTTAGGGAGATGGTGTCGGTGTTCGATCAAGATGTGTGTCGGCAGGATGCGGCTATGCATCTGATGCATCTTAGGCAGGGTTCCGAGAGCATTGCTGAGTTTTCTATAGCCTTTCACTCTCTAGCTACAGAGACGGGCTGGCCAGAGACGCCTCTAATGACTGTTTTTGTTCATGCCTTGGCAGAGGAGGTGAAGGACGCTCTGGCTACGTTAGAACCCTGTACTCCTCTGGATTCGTTGGTTCGCATTGCTGTGCGAATTGATAATAGAATTCTTGAACGCAACAGAGAAAAACGTAATGCTTTAGCTCTCGCTGACAACGGGGCTAATCTTCCTCGTAGTAAGCTTATACCTCCTATTTTACCCTGTGAAATTTCCACTCCTGGGGAACCTATGCAGGTCGATGGCTCATATGTGAGCCAGGCTCGTAAGCCCGTTCGTAAACTAATTATCTGCCATAACTGCTACAAACCGGGACATATTCGCCCATACTGCCCTGATCTTAAGGGAAACGGGAAGTCCCTCCAGCTGTATGGGGAGCGCTAGAGGGACAGACCCAAACTCCCTTCAGAACCTTGATTCCTCTAGAATTAACTGTGGGTAGACAGATAATTCCTGTTGAGGTTTTTTTGGACTCGGGGACCGTGGATTGTTTTATGGATGCGGAGTGGGCTGAGAGGCATTCTATTCCTATACGCCCTTTGCTACACTCACATATTGTTAAATCTTTGGACGGTCGCCCGCTAGGTTCTGGAATTATAACTGAGGTCTCTGAAGCACTAGCCATGTTCATTCCCTTTGGTTGCCATTCTGAGGAGGTTCGATTTTTTATTATTTGTTCCCCTGTTTTTCCTGTCAGGGCACTCGTGGTTACGGAAACATAAGCCTCATATTCGTTGGGGTAGTCAGACTAGCCCTATTGTCCAGTGGGGCGCTAATTGTAGATCCCACTGTAGGGAGAGTTTGACGGGTAGTTCCGGGCATCAACCTAGGGGGGAGGCGGATGCCGTGAGTGATTCTGCTGAATTTGTCGCATGATACAGCCCTCCGAGTCGGGAAGAGGAGGCAGAGGAAGGGTTGGAGTGGGATCCTCAATTTGACTGGCAGCAGCCAGGGGATGATTGTGATTTTGAGGACCTCTCTGACTGAGATTCGGTTATGGATATGGCGGGTCCCGAACAGATGGAGAGTTTGGGGGCCGCTTTGAATTTTGATTTGCCTCCTAACGTTCCTAGTGATTATGCTGATCTTGCCGAGGTTTTTAGCAAACGAGCTAATCCACCCCTTGTGTATCCACCCCTCATTTCATCTCTCAAGGCTAAAACCGGTTAGCACTAGCGTCCTGGCTCCGGTTGACAAGCCTCTGCCGCCGCCACGGATAATTGAGGGGAGCCCGGTTTATACCATTCGTCACATTTTGGCCGAGAGGCGTGTAGATCGCGGAGCTCAATTTTTAGTGGACTGGGAGGGATATGGGCCTGAGGAGCGGTGCTGGGTCCCTTTTCGGGATATCCTCGATCCCAGCCTCATCTCTGAGTTCCGTGCACGGGGTTCTCGGGGAACTTCTGGTGCCGTCCCATAGAGGGGGGGTCCTGTCATGGTTTAGGCGTGCGTTTGTTTGTTGGCCCTTTCTTTGTTCTGTCGTCCGGGACGATATCGAGTTTCTTTTCCATCGAATTCTTGGCCCAGCTGGCTGATTGAGCTGGGGCGGAGTTTCTGGACTCTTTATATTTGGCCGGGGGTTCGCCACGCCTATTACTAGAGTGTCTGATTGTTTCTAGCACTTCGACTGGAGAAAATCTCTAGTCTGATTTCCTAGTGATTTGTTATATTCTATTTATTGTTAGGAATTGCTTCTTTTAGAAATTTTCTCTCTTCTCTTGTTTTTTCTCTCGCACTGCTTCCGTGTTGCAGACATTTATTCGTCCTTGGAAGCGCGAGCTTTTACCGGAGGTGTGTACCTCTTTTGTGTTTGTCTCTTAGCTGGGCTGCTCTTTGTTTTCTCTCACTGGTCGCGGCACCTGGCATCCTATCACCGCCCGTCACACATGGTGAATGCAATTTCCTTGATTGCTTAAATTGTAACTGAAACAGAATGCATATGAATGGTGCATTGCAAATTGGTGTTCCTTCCTTTACATATGCAGACTGCCATGTGGTCTCAAAAAAAGTTTGACATTCTAAGAGATGATAGGATTGTAATTATGGTTTCCATCCATATCTGTTGTTATATTTCAATGCAACTTCTCAACATTTATATAGCCACTCATGCATCTCTCTTTGAGAATATATGTAGCACATGCATGCATGGCTGAAAGTTATTTCAAAGCAACACATTGTGTTCTCTCTAAAGCACTTCTGCTTCAGATGTCTGCAGTCCACACCTGCTTTTTTATCTGAGCAGCCTTTTTTTTTTTTTGATGTGGTGTTAAATTCTTTTGTATTTAAGTAATTTAGCAAATAATTCAAGTGGAATGTGGTGTGACTAATGGGAAGTTGATGCTGTCAGCGTTTAAAACCATGATGAACACATCCAAGTATCCGGCTTACATGGACAAATGACATTGTCTCCTTCACCTGCTCAAAATATAGATTCAGAATTCCTTAACTACTAGAATTCGGGTAAGCAGCTGTTTTGACCTTTGGAATTCCAAACGATAAAATTTTTCATAATAAATACACAGTAGAAATATTAATGCCTTTATTATGTTACCATATCTTTTAAAAAACAAGATAGCACCAAAATGCATTTTTGAACAAATTTTACACTGGAACCACCAATGGTTGGCGTTGGCTATACCTAAAACCATCAACGGATAAAATTTACCCAGACGCCTGGCTACTTTCTGTCATATGAATCAGTCTCAAATGACATAAAAATGGCTATTAGAAGAAAATATTTGCATATTTTGGTGTTGTGACGTTACTAAACAGCCTTCATTGCAGAATGAGAAAACCCATGCTATTTAAATGGCCAAAGTTGCTAAATGAGCAATAAATTATTATCTGCGCCCACCCCACTTGTGGGTGATTTAATGTTGCAGCAAAACTGGCACATAGTCTTGTGCACATTTTCATCTAATCAATTATTAATTTCAACATTTCGATAGCCCAATTTGTGAACGGAAATCATCAATGAGAAACTTGAGGTAACCATTATAGTTTTTTTTTTTTTTTTTTTATCACAAATATAGGCTGTAAGCTATATTCACAAAAACAATGTAGGCTAAAAAGCCTAAAAACCATAAATGGTAACATGACAAAAAAAAGTTATTTTTAGTAAATTGATGATTTATTTGTTTTTTCACATAATGGTTGTACAGGTCTCTCGAACACACAGACATGCAGCACCTTGACTGTGCATTTTTCACAGACTGCTTTCCTGCACTTCAGGCACTTGGCCAAGGCTTTATTTTGTTTGCTTTGTGCCTTCACTGTGCGGGCCATTCTTGTCTGCTACTCTGGATAGCTGCGAGGGGTATAGACACATGTGGTGCCTCTTTTCCATGAATCTCCATCTCTTATCCATTGTCAGCTGTTATGATTGACTTAACGTAGTTGAAATGCTGAAATTAATAACTAATTAGGTGAAGTTGTGCGCTTGACTCGTCATGTCAATTTTTTTGCGACATTAAATCACCCTGTAAGTGAGGTAGTTATTATTATTATGGCTCATTAGGCTACTTTGGCAATTTAAATCACATCAAATCTCCTTATGCGATGAATGCCATTTTATAATTATATGACACCACCCAAATATGCAAATAGTTTCCTCTAAAAGCCAATTTCAGAGTCATTTAAGACTGATATAGATGGTAGAAATGCCACAGCAGTTTAGGTATACAGTGATCCTTGGTGGCTCTAGTGTTCAAATTTACATTTTGGTGTTTTTTTATGTTTTTTTTTTGTTTTTTTTTTTACATCTGTACAGTATATTTTAATAGAACTGGCAGGCACCTGGAGAGCACATTACCTTCGCCGTTCTGACATTCATTGGCAGGTGAAGTCGGATTCAGATTTATCCAAGCATAAAATATTTGTACAAAGAAGTAATCTGATGGCTGGTTTGGGCATTAGTGTCTTGATATTGGCCAGGATGACTTTTTCAGTCTATACTGGTGCTCAAAATTGTTGTCTCTACGCGCATGGAAATTCTTTCGGATCCTTGATCAAGAATATAAGTTGGATCTTCACCAAAATTAAATCACTTCCTCCTTAGCACAGAATTTATCAACACACAATTTCATAGACATCCATACAAAACTTTTTGACATATCCTGTTAACTGACAAATGAACAAACAAACAAACACCAGTGACAAACAATCAAACAAACAAATGCCAGTGAAAACATATTTCCTCCTGGCAGAGGTATAATAACTGAATTATTTTACCAATTGGGTATTTATTTTGCGAGATTTAATCATTTGGAGTTTGAATGGTTAAAATTACCGCTAACGGCAATCTGAGTGGTAATGGAATGCCGATTCTTCTAGTGTTCATTTCAGGCTATTGCTTTGAGCTGTGGCTTACAAGTTTGGAATCAACATCGTGGCTCAGCGTTCTTGACGCAAAACATTTACGACCGCTTGATACTCATTGCATCTGGGTGTTGGCACAGCATTTGAACATTATTATAAACTTGATATTGCTGAAATAGTATTATGGAAATTTCAAAGTCACACATGTGCATACAATTTCTACCTCAGGTTGCCCACACTGATGTGCGCACACACGTGCACATTTGTGTTTGGATTCAGACATGCATATGCACACGCGTATGTTATAGTTGTATTGATCACTCACAGACACATGTATGTACCCCTTTGATGGACTTAAAGTAAATAATCACATGAGCGTACTTACGTGCAAGTAGTCCATCGTGACCCTTTTCACACCCCGTAGCGTGTGCCTGTGTGTACAGTGCGAGTATTTCAAATTCAAGTTCAAGTTAAAACAACAACAGCTGACCAAAGTGCTGTGCAATTCAAATATATATAATAAAACATACAAATAAAATAAAGTAAAAAGAATTAAAAGCACACTAGACAATAATAAAACTTATTTGGAGTTAAATGCAAGAGAATAGAAATGAGTTTTCAGGAGGGATTTGAAGATGGGCACTGAAGGGGCTAGACTGACACGAAGAGGGAGTTTGTTCCACAGTTTGGGGCCAATAACTGCAAAAGCCCGATCACCTCTGCTTTTAAGTCTTGACGGATGGATGGTGAGTAGTAATTGGTCATTGGACCTCAGTGCCCTCGGGGAAGCGTATTTTGTTAGGAGGTCTGAAATGTTAGGTGGAGCCAGTCCTTTCAGAGATTTAAAAACGAATAGTAGAATTTTAAAATCAATCCTAAAACAAACAGGGAGCCAGTGAAGAGCCGCAAGTACGGGAGTAATGTGCTCCCGCTTGCGTGTTTTTGTTAAAGGACGGACAGCAGAGTTCTGGACTAGTTGAAGACGGGATAAGGAGGAGAAGCTAATGCCAGCATAAAGAGTGTTGCAATAGTCAAGGCGGGAAGAAATAAAACCATGTATTGCAGTTTCAAAATTTCTGGAGGATAAAAAGGGCTTTACTTTTGTTAGAAGCCTTAGGTGAAAGAAGCTGGATTTTACCACAGAATTGATTTACCTGTCTAGTTTAAAATCGGCATCTAAAATTACATCAAGATTTCTAACATATTGCTTGAAATAAGGTTCCCGGGAGCCTAAGTCCATACTAAATTTACAGGCTTTACTGGGCTTACACACTATAACCTCTGTTTTATTTTTGTTAAGTTTAAGAAATTTATGGACATCCATGATTTGATGTCATCAAGACAGTCTAAAAGCCGTTGAAATGAGTGAGGATCTTTGAGTTTAAGTGGCATATAAATTTGGGTATCATCTGTATAACAGTGGAAAGAGATGTTGTGTTTTCTTAGTATGGAACCTAAGGGTAGCGGGTAGAGGGAGAAAAGGATAGGCCCGAGAATAAACCCCTGGGGAACCCCATAGGGGAGGAGTGCTGGGGTGGAGGTATGTTCTCCAACACTGACAGAGAAGCTTCTGTCCCTAAGGTAGGATTTAAACCACTCTAGAGCGGTTCCCTTAATACCAACCCAGTGTTCCAGGCGAGAAATTAAAATATTGTGGTCTACTGTGTCAAATGCAGCTGTAAGATCAAGCAGGATCAGGATGGCACAGTCCCCTGTATCAGTGATTAAGAGAAGATAATTAAAAACTTTTAACAGTGCTGTTTCAGTGCTATGAAGAGCTTTAAAACCAGATTGAAAGGGTTCTAGGAGGCTATGTGTGTCTAAAAAGGACTGAATTTGCTTGAGCACAAGCTTCTCCAAAATTTTGGATAAAAAGGGTAATTTTGAGTTGGGCCTGTAGTTAGAATAGATTGAAGTGTCCAAGTTTGGTTTTTTAATCAAAGGCTGGACAATGGCATGTTTGAATTGCTTTGGCACAGTATCAGAAATAAGGCTGCTATTCATAATAGATAAAATGCTGGGTCCAGTAGTCTCAAGAGTGTCTTTGATGAGATGAGGAGGGACAGTATCTGAAGGACTAGATGAGGTTTTCAGATGCCCAATGATGTCATAGAGGTGAGAGAGAGACACAGGCTCAAACTGCTTAAAGACTGCTGGGCAGGGGACAGAAATGGAAGGGCCATAGGAAGAGGTGGAAATAAAGGCTCTGATACTGCAAATTTTGTTTGCAAAAAAGTTCATAAATTTTTCACAACTGATGGGGGTGGCATCAAGCCAGGTAGACTGGGAGGTGTTTAGGACAGTATTAATAGTATTGAATAATTTGCGTGGGTTGTTGTGGTCCTGTAAGATTACATTGGAAAAATATTCAGTATTTTCAGATTTAACTATTCTTTGATAATTTACCCAACTGTCCTTTAAGATGTCAAAAGATACTTGTAGCTTATCTTTTTTCCACTTGCGTTCAGCCCTCCTGCAGTCTCGCTTGCTAACGCGAGTGACATCAGTAAGCCAAGGCTCTGTTTTTATTTTCAGACGCAGTATTTTAACAGGGGCAACAGTATCAAGAATGCTAAGGCATGCAGAGTAGAATGAGGCGGCGAGATCATCAGTATCTAACCATTTTTCCGGGTGATTCTCAGCAGCAGTGGAAAAAGCAGCGGAGAAACGCGCAGCAGTAGTGGAGTTAAAAATACGGCTACAACGTGCCAGAGCGCGTCGATAATCAGTATGGCAAGGGAGGGATATTTCAAATAAAATAGGCCTATGGTCTGAGAAAACAGCTTCATAGACATCGACATTAGACACAGATAACCCACAGGATAGGACCAGGTCCAACGTGTGGCCACTGACTGTATAAGATTAAAGGAGTCAATAATGTCAAGAAAGTCTTTGACAAGTGGCTTCGAGGGGCAGCAGACATGAATTTATTTATTTATTTATTTATTAAATGACTGCATATATTTGTGTTCGGGCGTGAGAAATAGCTGTGGAGTGAACTCCCCCATAGTTTTTGGAATAAAGCTGCGCTCCAACTCCCTTGGTCACCTCAGACTTGCCAGACTGTGCTGGGTAGAGGAGAATGCATCATCCCATTACACTGCAGTCTAGCGGGTCCTCACGGAGGAGTCCCCCTCGCAGGAGAGCAATTAAATCCACATTAATGTAAAAAATTGGAGCTATGGGGCCAGTGACAAATTTCAGCTTCCTGGCAAATATGGCTTCTCTTAAGCGAGGCTGTCACTCAAGTGAGTTTATCAGTACTTAGTATTTGCACCGTGGTTATTCTGTCAGCAAATTCACAAATTTTAAACGAGGGTGGGTACTTGTTCTGAAAATTCTCTGCAAATGTGCTACTTCTTTTTTTTTTTCCTCCATAGATTTGCGACAAGGAGTGGCACTACTACGTGATCAATGTGGAGTTTCCTGTGGTGACCCTCTATGTGGACGGCGTAACCTATGAACCCTATTTGGTGACTGATGACTGGCCAATACACCCCTCTCAGATCGACGTCCAGCTAACAGTGGGTGCCTGCTGGCAAGGTTAATATACATTGCTTTTCCCCTGCCTGTAATGGCGAAAAAATATAAAATGATAAAATCCATTTTTCTATTATATACGCTAGCGTGCTTATTTCAATAACAGCATCTGGACTTCATAGATAGCTGCCAGTCACTTGATTTTGAATTAGTTTTGCGAACTCAGTACTTTCCCAGTTTTCTTGAGATACGACAACATGCTTACTGCTGTAAATATAGGCGTGCAATTTCAAAAGAA
The DNA here is from genome assembly GCA_029692085.1 of Gymnothorax javanicus. Classification (NCBI taxonomy): domain Eukaryota; kingdom Metazoa; phylum Chordata; class Actinopteri; order Anguilliformes; family Muraenidae; genus Gymnothorax; species Gymnothorax javanicus. Next base: position 25,584,624 of record CM056195.1, on the reverse strand, counting down.
AATGTACCATTTCGTAGAGGAAAAACAACTTTGCAGGCTCCAATTTTCAATAGGTTTAGTGGTGAATTATGAAATGGTACTAGCTGCTCATCAGCACAAGCACAGCAGATCTCATGCGTGGGTTTCATTTATATGGCTTTTCATTGGTCATGATAGCCTTTTGCCCTGAATTTGTAGCATAAGGGAAAGTCTTAAAGTGGGGATTAGAAGGCACGAGTAGATGACAACTTCACAGGCTATTGCATGCTTTTGAGGCTTGGCTAAGCTAATCTACTGTACTGCTGATAGCATTGGATGCTATTCAAAAACAGGATTGCATTCCGATGTCATACATTTCCACTTGCATTGAATCTTCAATATCGTGATGTGCAGAAAAATACTCCAAATTTCTGCAAATCTTTTTATTCTTCCCAAAAGTGGGTTGAGATCCCTCTTTCCAACAATTTGTCCACTGATTTTATCGCTTAAGAGGGATAATTAGCATTACTTAGTACTCTTTCCTGCAATTAGTCTGCAGACCATTTAGAGTGAAGTAGAGAGGCAGTGAGAGTGCTTGCTAGAAGGAGATAAGCATATGAAAGTGGACAAGGGCAAATTAAACGGCCTGCTGTGTTCTTATTATTACTTCATCCCACATGGCTTGAATCATCTTCCTTTTAAAGCCTGCAGAGTTATGCAGCAGGTTTGCAGCTGTTTTCTTTACCTCCTTTTCTTGTGAATCAGGTTCTGAGGAACTTCAGGGTGTGAGAACTGACTGACTGAACTGTTGTCACTTAATTGAATGTTTCAAGCTGCCACAGTCCAGCACCAGCATGCCCCATTTTTTAAGTACTTTTGGAAAAAAGGGGAGAGTTTTGAGAGCATGAGTCTTTGAATTTGTTCCATTTTTAATATATTTTTATTTGCTTATCTCAGATTCTTAAATAACTCTGATTTGGCTGAACTTGAGTAATTTTTTTAATTCAATCATTGTTTGTCACTTTTGTCTTTAATTCCCCATTCGTTCATGTGCTCTCACTCGCTGCCTCCATGTTTCTCCCACTCCTTGGTATGACAAACAATTGGTATGACACGGTTCCAAGTATCTGAGAATAATAGCAAATTACTGCACAATTTTAAAATGCCTTTCACTCTCACACCTCCTCCAGTGCTCGCTTTTATAACTGTTTTCCTCTCCAAGCACCTTCCGAATGATATAAAGTCAACATAAGCCCATGTACTCGTCCATAAAAATGAATCCGCAAAATTGTATGAATGTTTTTCTTCTTTGGGAAGACCAAAATAAGAAAGTCCTTCCATTTCATATTAAAGCACTCCTAATGGTCATGGTGCCATAACAGTTAATCGAAAACATCTGTGAGGAAATAATGGAAAAATCATAGCCAATTAAACAGTGGCTGAATGGAGTGGTGACAACGTTTTCAGAATGTCAATGAATGAATGGCAGCGGAGACCATTAGCTACACAAAACTGCCAATTTAGCGGGCAGGAGTCCAGAGAATAATAATAAAACAGTAATTGGCTTCGGTGAATGACAAATACCCATGTAATAAAAATGCAGTGACTTAAGGCAAAATCCGATTAACAATGGCATTTACTCTGATGTAAACATTTTACATAACATATATTATATGCGTGACAGGTAAAGCCTGTCCAATTTGCATGCTTACTTTTAGTTCATTTGAGTAACAATAGAATATACTGTAATATTCAATGGACCGTTGTGGTTTACTCATGTCTTCTGATATCATTGATAAGCATTCTTTTTCTAGGGGTGTTTATCTGAGCGAGTGAAAGCAATGTAGCACACTGACCACTGTATTGATCTTCAGGAGGCGAAGTGACAAAGCCGCGCTTTACCCAGTATTTTCGCGGCAGCCTGTCCGGGCTGACCATTCGGCCAGGGAAGATTGAGAGCCAGAAAGTCATTTCCTGCCTGCAAGCCTGCAAGGAAGGTCTGGACATCAACTCCCTGGAGAGCCTGGGCAAGGGTATCAAGGTATCACACCAAATATCAACTGGCACACACTTCATGCTGTTACACACTGAGACAGTCAACATGTGCCCCGACCCTTCTGAAAAGAGACAGCTTTTGATAGGTGACAATTCTGAGGAAATATGGCTGAACTAATTGCCTGAATGCCTGTCTCCGTGTTGTACTCTGAGTCATCCCGTTGATTTGAGATTCATCAAATATCCAGTCTAGTTTTAGTCTCTTCCATACCTCACACATAAAATGAGCAGACAGGGTGTGCATGAAACTGTAAACGTAAATGAAATTTAGTGCAAGTAGACGTCCTGTTCAGTATGCATAATTAGGTCCGAGCATTGGTCTTTTGGCTTGTGGGTTGGAACTCCGAGTGCCGACAAGCTCGCTGTTCCCTAGGTTTTCGACCACACAGGTTCAGTATTACATCCCACTGATTTGAGAAGCACAATGTGTTCTTTCATTTAAAATAAACACATGCAAAAATAAAGCTCAAAAAGCCCTGAAGATTGTAGCATTTGCGCATTCATTTATCTGTGTATCTTATTTGCAACAGACGAGATTAAACTTAAACCGCAATACAGAAAACGAGAACTCATCACTCCACAGCATTCAGAGAAAAGTTGCACGCTCTGCTTCCACATTGAATAAGCCATGCAGAACCAAAACTCCCATCAATCTAAGCAGTCCCAGGCACACAAATCTCTGTGCCGCTATTTGAATATTGCATTCAAATCGGTTCTGAGCAGTACAAACAGTTTAGAGGACGGTCATCTTCTTTTGTTTGGAAATCAATGCAATAGCTCAGCTCTACTGACACCTGAAACATGGTAATTTTTTTGTTCTCTGATGAGGAATTGGATTTCTTGTATCTCTGGAAAAAGGGGCTTATCCGTGTATATAAATGTTGGTGAAATTAAATGTGTATTGATTACTCTGTGTATAAGGGCCAAACTAATTGAACTGTTTGCATAGTGAGGAGACCACAAGTCTGGGCGGTACATGACTGTCTTGCCTGGGATTAACAGCAGAAGTGTGGCCGCTTACCAAGACGGGAAGCAGATGATAATGCAGGGGGCGAGGAGACGTGTCGCTCGGGGTTTCATTCTACAGCTGGAGTTGCCCTGCAGGAGAAAAAAAGCAACCGGAGAAGCGTTATGACTCCCTTTGCCTGGCCTGCAGGCAGTTCGTCCCACATCACAGACAGAAGAGATGGCTGTTTTTTCTTCTTTTTTTTTTTTTTTGTGGGCCGCAGGGCTCAATCGTGAGCCGGCCCTTTTGATGCACCTTTATCGAAAAGTGTTTTATGTCATTTCAGAGAGATGGAATCATGTCGGCCTTTTATGGTAGCGATGGAGACGAAGAGCCGGGAACGGAGACGGTAGAATTTTCTGAGGCACTGCTCATTTTATCTTCCGGAGAAAAAAAAGAAAGGGAAAATTTTAATTCTCTGTGAGCGTATCTGAGGTCACCAACCCCCGGGACTAATGGAAACCATTTAAGATCAGTGAGCAACTTTTTATGGCGTAATAACAGGAGTGCATTTGACCTGGGTCTCTCACTCTGGTGGGTGTTCAAAAGGCAGTGATGGCCTACCCCGCTGAACAGAGCAAAGCCTGTCTGCAGTTGATGGAGTTCTTACGCGTCCAAGAATTTCACATCAGTTGAGACAAGCCCCACTGAGATCAGCATACCTTTGGAGCTTCAGTCGCAGCAGAAATACCTATCAAGGGGAGCCTTCTTGTCAGTCCTGCCATCCATTTTTACATCTGAGTTGTTACCCTTCAGCTGCAATGTCATAGCATTAGCCTTAGTCTCAACATCAAGTCATTTGACACTCGCCAGTTTCAGTTAGCCCTTGTATGATTTGCATGAATATATGTTGCTATGGTTTGCCACTTTGTTCTAGCCTGGTAATACCAGATTCTGTTACTTCGCTTTGCTTCGTACACAGAGTCTGGGGAGTCGTGATTGACAAGTGTTTACTTCCTGGTGAATGGGCGCTTGTCTGAAGTTTAAAATCATTGGTGTACCCGTAAACCAATCACTAATGTTTGGCGATGACGTATGTTATATGCCGGCTCAGCCGCCTGGTTCTTCCACTGTAAACACAGTCCTTCATACCAGGAATGCAGTGGCTTGCCGTTTGCCCTCCCCAGTTTCTCGGCCACTAACAGAAAAAGCTGATAAATCAAACTTTTCCCGAAACCTGTAGGGAGTAGGGCTACAACGTCATTTCCATTAAAAAAACTAACCAAACATTCATCTTGTTGTGGCTTTAAGTCGCTGATACCTGGGATTTTCTCCACAACAGAGTGAATGGCCTCCCGTGTATCTATGTCCGTCGCCATTGTTGATTTCGGAGACTACAATTTGAAACTCGGCGCAGCGGCTACGTCATGGCTCTCAGCCACGCCTTCTGTTCTGGTCAAGGGCAGCCAGGGTCTTCGCTGCCGAGCTGAGCTAGGCAGAGCTCTTTGCGATCAGACGAAGTGGTGAAGCGAAATGATATTGAGCGGTAGTACGTAGGCTGGCGGAGTCAAGCTAACTTTGTTCTCTGTCCTTGGCTGTTTCTGAATTCTGACACCTTTTCCTCTGTCTCACTCCATCATCCCCTTTCTACCCCACCCATTAAACTTTGGCTGCCTATCATATTGCATCATCTAACTGCTTATCTTTTTCCCTTTTTACCATTCTCTAGTATTTATCCATTCCCCTCTTTCGCATTTGTTTTCACTATCAACTGAATGAGAACTTTGCCTTCTCTGTCTTGTACTCTTTGGCCAGTTCCACTTCAACCCTGCCCAATCGATTCTGGTCATGGAGGGGGACGACCTGGAGAACATGAACGTAGCCCTGAAGAAGGTCTCCTACATCAACTCTCGACAGTTCCCCACCCCCGGCATCCGTCGCCTCCGAATCTCCACCTCTGTACAGTAAGCTCCTGGCTCATTACTTCCTGTATACATGCCCAAGGCTGAGTTCCCAGGAAGTGGCTTTCCTCTTTCCCCACCTCAAATAGTAATACCCTACCAAATGCGACAGATATAATGCTACATGTCCCTCTATTTACTTGACCATGTTAAGCGGACAGTCGCTCCTTAGCCTATCTGTGCATCATGTTCTAGCCCAGAAGCAGGAATATTTTATCTGTTATGGTAATTTGGATTGTTGCTTCTGGCTTTCAGCCATCATGATGGAAACATTTTACATTTTCAAACAATTCCATCTGGTTTTCCATGCCAGCCTTCCTATTTATGGTAAACAAGACTTACTTTCTTTTCCAAATGCACTTTTGAGCAAGAGTGGAAGAGCAGATAGTGACTAAAATGAATGGTAGTGCCCGTAAATGAGCTATCATCTGTTTGGCAGTCTGAGCGAAGTCCCACAGCATCACTGGACTGCCATTGATACAAAAGAAGATGCAACTGAAATGGAAGCATACAATTAGACTGAAGTGCTATCTTTGTCAGCATGCTTTGCTCACTGCTCGTCTCCAGCTGGACCGGAGAGCTTGCAAAGCTGTGGAGTTGCCTAGGTTACTGAGGAACATTGGCCAGTTACAGTGTTTCTGTAGCCTGTCAAGTAGTTCACCCTGATTCCCATAGTTCAGTTTTTTTCAATTGCTTAAGCACAATTTTGAAAACAGGGCCTGGTTTTTCAAAACACTTCACACAATTAGCACAACACCTCAGATCATCTGCGAAATAGAACACTTTAGTGAAAACTGTCCAATTTCTTATAAAAACCCTATTTTCTTGTCATAACATAAACACATCCATCATATGGTCTGATTCTGTTTGAATCAGTGAAACACTCCTGTGCTCAACCTAAAACACTTTTAGCATTTACACAGATAAAGTGTAAAAATAAATTCACCAACACTACCTGACACCAATTGTGCAGACTAATGAAAATATTTATTTCTTTTCATGTACTCAAGTCAGTCAATACTGAACATTTCAACAAAACATTCATAACAAAACATTTTCCAGTTTTCATACAGTATTACTGAACGTACCATTGTACTGTGAGCTTACAGTAGTACTGTGACAAATTACGTATCCAATTCAGTACTGAAAAAAAAAAAAAAAAACTAAACATCATCTCTCCGCCTAGCTGGATCTGGCCACAGGGCCTCATCAACATCACAGGCTATATTTTCATTTGCAAGGCAACATGGGAAGAATCTTCTGGAGTGACGAATCCACCCTTGTATTGATGCTGCATCAATTTGATTACATGCTTCCTCCATAGCTTGAATAAGGGGCATCTGGACATAGGGCCGGAGATCATAAACTGTCCACCGCCATGCTGAGAAGAACTCCTCCATGGGGTTTAGGAAGGGGGAGTATGGTGGAAGGTATTAAGCAGTAAATTGTGGGTGTTGATGAAACCAGTTTTGGACCAGAGCAGAATGATGGAAAGATACATTGTCCCAGATGACAACGTATTGCATCTGGTCCCTTTGGTTTGCTGCTGTGTAATCTGTCTAAAAATGTAAGAATGAGGTCAGTGTTGTAAGGACCCAAGTTGGTATGGCGGTGGCCATTCTGTATAATGGCAGCAAAAAGGGTAATGTTACCCCCACGTTGCCCTGGTTCATTGACAATAGCCCTCTGGCCAATGATGTTTCTTCCCCTTTTTCTCACTGTTGTCAGGTTAAATCCAGCCTCATCAATGTATATGAACTCATGTGGGACTTCCGCATCCATTGGCAAAATTCTCTGAAATACAGCAAAAGATCACATTGTGTAGATCAATATACTGTAGGTCTGCTATACAGTAAAATTACATGTACAGTAAAAAGGTTATGTGTGTAGTACACAATACTACAGTCAGTGAACAAAACTTACCTCCACATATTCACGCCGCAGGACTTTCATCCTGTCTGAATTTCTTTCAAATGGCACTCTATACAGTTGTTTCATCAGAACTTGATGTTTTTTAAGGATGCGGACTATTGTTGACTGAGAGACCTGTTGGACATTATTGAAAATTGTGTGATCATTGACAATATGGGTTTGAATTTCTCTAAGTCTGATTGCATTATTGGCCAAAAAAAGGTTTATGATCTCGCTCTCTTGCTCCTGTGTGAATATGGGGCCCTTCCTCCTTGGTGTTCTCGACGATCAATCCTATGTAGGCCAAACAAAATATATGTAGCTTACTGTAAAATGATACAGAAATAAATACCAAAACTGTTGATATAGTGCATGCAGTAAGCTATGGATTTTCTGTTGACAGAAGATAAGTTTCTCACCTGTGCTCTTGACGAAATGTCCAAACTATTGATGCCACCGTGTACCTGCTTAGGTTAGGCTGTACTCTCAGTCCAGCCTCCCTCAGTGTTAGTCCATGGTTTATTACATGGTCCACTAGTGTAGCACAAATTTCATTAGACAGATTTGGTTGTCATCTACTTTGTGCACGTCCTACCCCTCCTCCAGGTCTTCCGCTCCCTCTACCTCTTCCTCTTCCTCCACCTTGTTCTCTCCGGATTCCCCCTCTCATCCGCACTCTCCCTCTTCCTCTGACACCGTCCATTTTTATTGAAGACTGGTGGACTTACCTGTTGCCTTTTTATAGTGCTTAAACCTGATTGGTGTGTCTACAATTAAGCACCTGTGTGTGTGCACACCTAGTGGCTGTGTTTAACCAATTGGTTCATGGGTGTGTTCATTTGAAAGCCTTTGCTTTGAAATTGTAAGGAAATGACATCATGATAAATTTCTGCGTCAAATGTATACAAGTGTGTTTAGTGTTTTGCAAATCACTGTGTGTAGTGTTTTGCAAAAAGTGTGAAGCTGACAATGTGCTTACAGTTGTGCAAATCTGGGCCGGTGTTTTGCTCCTTGAGTGTAAGGTTTTGCTAATTACGGGAAAGTTTTAATTTTAGTGTGTAAGCAATCATAAAAAACTGTAATCATTCCAATTATTACGTCAGCAAGGTCTGTCGTTGCAGGATCTGCAGTCTTATATTTTAGTTATGTAGTTTTTAAACAAAGCAATCTGAATTAAATACATTGGTTTAAAACAAACTTTTTGTGTTCTAAACTTTTGCAGTTTTGTAGTTTACTCATCAAGTGATACTTTAATGCTAAAAAGAAAGCAAATAAAAGAGGAGAAAGAAACACTTAATTTCTTAGTTGAGTCTCTTTGGTCCTTGCACATTATTTAGAATGAAGAAAGAGAGCATAATAGGAGTACCTGATATTCAGTTTTGGAAAGTAGCAGTCTGTCAGTGGTAACAAAGGCCTGCGGTAACCTCACCTTTCAATGCTTAATTACCTAATCCTGTCACAGTTTACTTTGTCTGAGTAGCAAAAATTGTGAAGACTAATTGGCAGAATGACTGTCAAATTTATTTTTGATAGGATTTGGACATTGCATATTGCATCATGAGCCATTTTCCTCTATAATTATAAATGATGTGTTTTTCTTATATTCTGAACTCATTTTTCTCATGAAATGGCACATATTTGCATAAATTAGACTGCAAGGCTTATTAAGCAAGAAGGTGCAAGAGGCCGTACTATATTGCGAATACAGTCACAGCTAAAGGGTGTCCTTAGACACGATGCACAGCAAAGTAACATTGTAAGGATGGAAATAATTTGAATAAATGCAAAAAAATCCAGAACTTTTGCTGACTTCCATCTCTTTTTTATAAATGTAGCCAATAAGCGATATAAAAATGTAGCCAACAGGCACTCACTTTATCGTTGTCATGTCTTAATCATTACAGGCCATGCATTGGTCTTGTTTATTCTGTAAATCAATTTTTTGATTGTTAACCAGGGAAACTTCAATGGGAACAGCTTGAGGTGAGGTGAGTAAAGGGTGAGGTTACTGAAGGCCCTGTACACATCTGACAGCACGCCACTGGTTTTGGAGGCATTCGCATCCGAGGAAAGACTGGTTTCTCTTATTTGCCGTTTATTTTTGCGGACAGTGAGATCAGAGAATCTAAAAAAAAAAAAACAATGACAAAAGAAGCAGAGTGGGAGACCCTTGCTGCAGACGCGGAGAGCTTGCTGTTAATGTAATGTTCAAAGCTATGTAGCTGTCTCCAGTCAGTTACGTCCTCGACGCCTCGGTCCCTGGGGGCGGTGTATTCTGCAGCAGTTTGCTAACTTCATACCCCTCAACAAGGCATCGGGATGGGCCTCAGGATTAGTCGCTCTTCCTTCTCAACTGAACAATTGTGATTTTCCCTCCCTCGTTCTTTCATCCTCCCTCTCCCGTCTACTTTGATTGGCACCTGAGGCAACTTTTTTAATTGCATTGTATTTATTGATAATTCTGTTTTATTTTCCAGAGGACAAAAGAGAGGCATGGACTTTAGAAAAGCTTTTATTCGTGGGCCTGTGTTAATATTCATGCTGGTTTTAAATATGCATGATTCCCTACAGCTCTGGCCTTAGGGGGTGTAGTCTGCCCTAATGTAAGGTTCAGCCTGGGCGGAGTTTCTACAACTAGAGCAGCATGCGCGCTCCTTCGGCTATACAATAATGCACAAATCCATTTGAACTTTTCCATTATTTCAGCCTCCAGTACTGTGAGGGGAGGGTGTTTTTTTTTTTTTGTCAATAAAGTTGCTTCCTGTCTTCATATTCATCCCAAAAATGTGGTATTGATATCTTGTAGCAAATGCACATTTAATTCTTCTTTGGAATATCAAAGAAATGACTGTCGGCTGTGTCTATAAATCTATCTTCTGCACCTAAATCCTCATGTACCTTTTTGGTCAGTTTTACCTTCATAATTTCTGATTAACTCCTCTCTCCCTTACTGTTCTCGTGAGAAGCACTTTGTTGGTCCTTGTGCGTGTGTGTGTGTGTGCATGTCGGTCCTTGCGCGCGCGCGCGCGTGTGTGTGTATGTTTGTGTTCATGTGCATGCGTGTTTGCCCTTGTCTGTCTGCTTGCACATGGGGCATTCACTCCATAATAATTAGGACACATACTTTGACTCTCGTCTTTCCAGTTGAGAAATTCGGGAACTGTTTTTTTGTTTTGTTTTGTTGTTCTTCATTTTGACCACTTGTCCTGGTGAAATGGGCATTTCATATCCAGCCTGTGGAGGACATTCTTTGTTCACAAAACTTTTTTTTTTTTTTTTTCATCGTTGAAGGCCAGATAATACCTCAGAATTGGCCTAAACCACAAATTAAGAGGCAGTTCAAACAATGTCTGAGGAGTATAATTCAAAAGCAGTTCATAATTTTAAATGTCAAAATAAATGGATGGATTTTAAATTTATCAGGGGGCAAGTTCAAGATCATAGTTCACTCTTCTGAAATAAAAACTGAATGCTAAGTGTCAATCAATCACCTCCAATACCTCTCTTTACTTTCACATATCCTGAGCCCAGTTTCATTTTCATGGTGTGGATTCATTCAAGCACTGCAGAATTAACACAAATTGTCATAGCATATGGATCTTCATTATCTGTGTGGACGGTGTTGACTAGCTGAAAAAAAGTGCCCTAAAGGGGCAACCAAATTTCTGCAAAATGATCATCATAATCTCCATCCAGTATCGATACCACATCATCCTCACTAATGTTGCGGGGGAGCTGGAGCCTATCCCAGCTAAATTTGGGCGAAAGGTAGGGACACACTCTAGACACACAACAATCCATTGCAGGGTGCACACACCATTCACACAGCATTTGCACACACACTCATGCCTATGGGCAACTTAGAGTCTCGCATTAGCCTGGCATGCAGTGTGGTAGGGCTGTGGGTGGAAACCAGAGTCAGCGGAGGAAATGCATGTGAACACAGGGAGAGCATGCAAATACCTATCGGTGTGGAACGGCCCCAGGCTGGATTCAAACACACAACCTTTTTGCGGTGAGGCAGCAGTGCTAGCCACTGCATCTCCATGCCGACCCTTCATGAAAATGTCTTGTTAGTTAATAAAAATCATAATGCAAATCTTAAAAAAAAAAAAACTGTTTCAAACATTGAACTGCTTAAATGGCTGCCAGCCATTATCATGAAGATAACCAAGACAGATTATCTAAATGGATACATCTCAGTTTTCAGCATACTTACTGAAGGACTTCAGTTCTGCATATAATACTTACGGTGTGATTTCTGACCCAACAATAGTTTAAGAACAAAATAAACTGATTTACCAAAAAGTTGGTTTTAGTGCATATTCAAAAACAAGTGTTAGCTAAACAAGATCAATTATTCCATCATTATCAAAGTGCCGAAGTGCTCTATCGTTGGGTTTGAAATCACAACGTAAATAATACATGCAGAGCTAAAGTCCTTCAGTATATGTTTTCTTCTATTATTTGGCATTGATGGATGAATTAATCTACATACTTAAGAGTTCACACTGGGGTTCATTTTCAGTGCTTTTACACAAAAACTAACATTGGTCGCAATGTCTGTCAAAGCTGGAGAGAAATATATTGTTTGATTGATGCTTTGCTCTGATACTATTTTTCAATAAACATAAAATGTCATCTTGGAATTGACATTTTCTTTCTTTAGATCAACTTCAGGCATTTTCTGGCCTTATATGTCTCTCTTTTTTTCTTTTTTTTTTTTTTTTAATTGAGTAAGAATATCCCCAAGAACCACATTTCATAACTTGGTAACCACTGGTCCTAGTGTCTTTGTGCACATCTGTGTACATGTGTGTGCATGTGATGATCTCATTGATCCAACACCCATAGGTCCTCAGGGGCGCACTGCTCTGGGCTGTGAAGAAGAACAGAATCAAAGCAAACGGGCCTGATCAATACATGCTCTGAGCGCTGGGGCTGTAATGGCAGCAGCCCAATGCCGATGACAAGATCCTCAAATCACATCCATAAATACAAAGAGATGCCTGACATATGCTTCATAAAGAGCTCTAATCTTTGAAGTGCATAAAATGGTTAGAAATTAAATTGATTGATCTCTCTCCAGTGAATCTGGCATGAGACTTTCTCCGCAGCCGGTATCCATTTATGTGTAGTTTGGCTTTTGGCTTTGTTTTTCATGCTGTAATTAGAAATAGACGAGTCTATTACTGATTTTATTAATGAGGTTAAAGGCCCGTGATTTGTGGAGCATCTGATGGCAGGAACAGAATGGAGGCATTAAGACTGTTACGCTCATTCTCTCGGTTTAATCGATGTCTCGCACATCACCACCTGAATAGCAGTAAAAGCTTTAACTCCAACCACTTCGTCAAAAGAGCTCTGCTCTTTCACATTTGGCTTTATTGATGGAATTAATCTCTTGTAAACTCATAATCTAATGCACTATATGCTGATCATGTGCAAATAAATTGGTGTGTTAATTTTCTAGCAGATGGAAGCGTTTCAGGCCTACCTTTATGAAAGGAATATGATTCATGAAAAAGGCAACATTAATTTCCTTAAAGTTTCCTTCCCCCTCCATCTTTCATATTCTTGCTAATTAAACTGGAAAGAGCCCAAGTTCTTTTTTCGCAGCCTTAGGAATCAGCTGTCTTTGCTTGGGTGCCCCCATCTTTTCCAGCACAATACCTCGCCGATACAGGGAGCGCCGTGATTAGAGAGCCTAAGGAAACACGGTTCCACTCCTGGTAGCTGTCGGAAACAGCCAGAGCAGAACATATTCCATTTGTTCGCAATTAATGTGTTCACATTAGCGGTTAGCGCTGAGAGTCAAGAATTACGGCATCATGATAACTGTAATCACAAGCAGATTATAAAAGAAATATTAACACCGTAATATGCCAGTAATGTTTTTTTTTTTCTTTTTGGCTGTGGAGGTAGATGAAAGCTGTCCAAGATAAAACTGTATTTTATTTGGTCCATTGCTCTGATGTTTGCATATTGATTTGATCGCTGCATTACTTTATGCCTGGAGTCAATAATAAAGCGTGCTCATTCAACCGCCACTGCCGAACTACCCTCTGCCTCACTGACATCTTCGCCTGTGATCAGTATCACATAACACCAGTCATATTAGTAATTTATCCTCTTTCTCACTCACATACTCAAGCACTCATTCACGCACTCACTCATGTATTCAAGCACTCACTCACGCACTCACTCACATACTCAAGCACTCACTCACACAGTCACTCACATACTCAAGCACTCACTCACGCACTCACTCATGTATTCAAGCACTCACTCACACAGTCACTCACATACTCAAGCACTCACTCACGCACTCACACATATTCAAGCACTCACTAACACACTCACTCATGTATTCAAGCACTCACTCACACAGTCACTCACATACTCAAGCACTCACTCACACACTCACTCATGTGTTCAAGCACTCACTCACACAGTCACTCACATACTCAAGCACTCACTCACACACTCCCTCATGTATTCAAGCACTCACTCACTCACTCACTCACATACTCAAGCACTCACTCACGCACTCCCTCATGTACTCAAGCACTCACTCACACAGTCACTCACATACTCAAGCACTCACTCACGCTCTCCCTCATGTATTCAAGCACTCACTCACACACTCACTCACATACTCAAGCACTCACTCATACACTCACTCATGTATTCAAGCACTCACTCACACACTCACTCACATACTCAAGCACTCACTCACACACTCACTCATGTATTCAAGCACTCACTCACATACTCAAGCACTCACACACTCACTTATGTACTCAAGGACTCACTCATGTATTCAAGCACTCACTCACACACTCACTAACATACTCAAGCACACACACACTCATGTACTCAAGCACTCACTCACACACTCACTCACATACTCAAGCACTCACTCACACACTCATTCATGCACTCAAGCACTCACTCACGCACTCACTCATGTATTCAAGCACTCACTCACACTCTCACTCACATACTCAAGCACTCACGCACTCACTCGTACTCAAGCACTCGCTCACATACTCAAGCACTCACTCACGCACTCACTCACATACTCAAGCACTCACTCACGCACTCACTCATGTATTTAAACACTCACGCACTTACTCATGTACTCAAGCACTCACATACTCGGCACTCACTCACTCACTCACATATTCAGGTACTCAGTCATTCACATATTCACTCACTCACATACTCAGGCACACACTCAGGCACTCACTCACATACTCAGGTACTCACTCACTCATTCATATATTCACTCACTCACATACTCAGGCACTCACTCATGCACTCAGGCGTTCACTCACACACTGACTCATTCACTTACCCACACACTCATTTGCACACTCACTCACACACTCTAGCACTCACTACTTCCTCACTCACTCACTCTTCTCCTCTCTCAGGTGTTTCGGAGAGGACACCTGTATCTCCATCCCTGATATTGAGGCAGTGGTGATGGTCCTGCAGCCCAGCGAGCCACGTATCACCATCACTGGGACGGATCATGTGACCCGGCCGGCCGCTGACCTGCAGGACCCCTCGGGCCTACTGCTGTTCCAGGACCTGCACATCATCAGCACAGTCACCAAGAACGACGCTCCAGCTCACAGCAGAGGTACTGAATACCGCACAGCTGCACAGCACTACCCTAACACGTAACTCAGGTGGCAGAGACGAGAGAGATTAGGCAAATTTATACAGCACATTAACTGAATCCATCTAAAGGCTCCTCATTGACAATTCAGCACCAGCGTCTCCCTGATCCTTTGCTGTTGGGTGGTGTTGCAAGGTATGAATGTCAATTGTTGTAATGTACTACAGTTTGACTGCCTACAGCTGAGGTCCAAGCCTGAGCTGATGCACAGCTAGCTTACTAATTAAAGACTCACTCTTTAATTCGGCATCGAGGACCTTGGTCTTTAGCCAAATATATCAGTTGTGTCCCTTACTGTTCAGTGAAGACCTGCCTTTACAGCACTGCGGTCTGAATTCATAAAATGCCTGCAAGTATGGGTGCTGATTCCGGATTAGTTTAGCCTCTTACTCTCGAATGAATGAGATTATAATACCCTCTGGGGATCCTGATCCAAGGCCAGTGCTCCAACTTTGGAAAGCCTTATGAATATGCCTATGCCTTCATGTCCCACTGCGTGCGTTTACACTTCCATTCTGGAGATTAAAGCAAATAAGCACATGCATAAACGACAGCATATTTTTCCAAACAGTCAAGCAGATGAGCTGCTGTTTCATTCATCCTACTTCAAGGACTAACATGCAAACCCCACCTTAATTGTCTAACTTTTAATGTGACAAGGGTTCATGGTCTGCCCATTCTGCAACAATGAACATTTAACAAGATCGGCTTTTATGTCCGTGTCATTAGTTTCATAAAATCGTAATCGGTGTGTGAGGTAATGCCATGCATTGGTCATAATGGTCAGCATGAATGACCCCAACATGCATCGATTTCATTTCTAATTTGTTTTTTCTCTGGGAACTTGCTTAGCAGCCAGATGATTCAAGATGATCTTCCTAAAAAGTATGAAAAAGTGTCACATTGATTCAAAATTTAAGCACCCACTGAGCCCACTTTATCCTTGCAGTACATTGTGCCCGGGCTGAATGGAAGCTGTCAATTCAGTGGATAATCGGACAAAACTGTCTTTTGTTGTGAACCGTAAGTCGCTTTCAGATTCCACCAAGCCTCGCGAGTCGGCCGCCATTTAAGAGCTGAGAGGAGAGAGTGAGGGGCGGCAGAGCCTGAGTAAGATAACGCCGACAGCTCGACATTCCCTCTTTCCGGCTTCATTCAGGCTCATCCATGGACCCGTCGCCGCGCCGACGCAGACAAAGCACAGCCTGTGGATCAACACAACAAAACAACGCTACTGCAACAAAGCACGATTCAATATACAGGACTACTGGGACAGAAGCACAAGTTATGCAGAGAATGACACTCAAACTTGCTCACACGCACTCATACTCACACACACATACGGATACACACACACACACACACACACACACACACACACGCTCATGTATACACATTAGAGCAAATGCATACATTACATCAGTGGCAGATATCACAGCGCAGGGAGCCATGACTTCACACAGCAGATGCCTGCATCTGTGAGCGCTCTCCGTTGGCACAGGGAAACTGCAGTCACGAATTCCAGTCCAGAACATTCCCGTTCCCTGTGCAAACAGCCCTGGTTTTCGATCAGTTCCTCAGACTCAATGCTGTCATATTCTTACAAATGTTTCCTCTCTTTTCCATGTCATTTTCTCTGACACTCCAGCAGTTGCTCTGCTCACCCTAAACCCCCGGTGATTTAGACCCAGCGGACGGGTATCAGCAGGGGGGGGCAGAGAGAGATTGCCGATGAGCCTATCACAGAGTGGAGAAATACCTGCTCAGTATTGCTCAGTATGGCATGTGCCACTGCTACGCGCTACACAGCCTTCCCCTGAACGGCTGCCTTCCCCGACCTCAAGGGCCTGCGTCATTCCAAATGAATATTTCATCCGCCTCAGACGGCACGCTTAATAACCCGAATGGGTCTGTCAATAATGCCACCGCCTGCAATCCTGCAGCCGCAGCTTAACTCATGTGCACTGTCTCGCCTCGCAATAAAGGCCCGGCATCAGCACTTCATTAATACCGCCTGTTGTCATTCCGCCGCTGACAGTCACGAGCTATGAAAACTGCAGACCTGCCCGCCGCTGTGATTTCGTGTTAAAAACAGGCCCGAGAGACGTCATTCCCCCTGCAGTTAGCAGTGGCGTGAGGCAGTCGGATGTTTTCCGCAGAAAGTGGAACACGTCTGAAGTACTGATCTTGTGCATGTTCAGAAAGCACCCGATTTGTCAGCTCAGATTTGTGGCTGTGGGCTTACAACATGTGTTCGTAAATTATTCCTGAGGGACATCAAAGGCATTCTGGTTTATTTTGACATTCATTCAATATGGCACAAAAAACTCACTTTGCAGAATATTTACTCTGATTTGCTAGAGCGTCCTGTCCATGCTAGAAATGGAATGCTCTTCAATACAGGTGAACACAATCCGATCTGATTGAGGTTTTTAAATATGTTAACGGGATTAACAAAATTAACCACGCCAGGTTCTGTTAGCAGAACTCGGGATCACAAGTGGAAGTTAGCCAAGGGTAAATTTAGCACTGATATCAGGAAATATTACTTCATGCAGAGTGATCACAATGTGGAATAGCTCACCTGGCCATGTTGTAGAGGCAGAAACTCTGCGAGTTTTCAAGTCCAGGCCTGAAACAGCATTGGATACCATCTAGTCCTTGAGTATCTGAAGTATTATGTTCACTTTAGTGATTGGAAAATGGCAAGCCTAGTTGGGATGAATGGCCCGTTCTCGCCACAAATGTATTGTTATGTTACGTTACGTTATGATACAAGTAAGTTGAGACGGATGAGACTTTCTCTCCTTCGTGATACATGAATTAACACCAAGGTTTTGGGGGCTCAGCTCACAGGCCGGGGGTTCTGGAGGAGATCATCCACAATCTGGACTACTGTGATGTGGTGGTGGTGGGAGAGGAGCTGAACCCTGAGCAGGAGAGTCTGGATTTGGACCACAGCTCCCTGCTGGGGAAGCACCTGGACGCCACCAACTCCACCTCCGGCATCTCCATCTACGGTGTGTAAACCTGCCATCACCCATGACAACCACAGGCCGTCTCACTGCTCCTCTGGAGAGTAATCTGCCCTGTCATACTGCGAGTTCAAATTCGGCACACGGATTCTTTATCTTAACTACCAGACATAAACAGCTTGATGTGAGTTAAAGCTGTTTAGTACTTTCAGGGCATATAAAATTACTTGAGTCAAAACTTTTTAGATTTAGCTTGAACAACTTTATACTTTAAAAGGACTGAAAATGTCAGGAATTTAGCAAAGATGAAGCTTATTAATATTTCTGGTTGGTTTTTCAGGAGTTATCTCTCCCCATTTCATCTTCACAGTGCCCACAATTTCATAAAATAGTAACGAATGCAATTTTCAATGTCAATTTATATTAAAATACCAACTATACTCCAACAGATTGTAGAATGGAAATTGTTAACCAATCCTATCCAAACAAAACCTTAATTTGAGGGCAACTAGTTATTGCAGAAGAATGAGTCAACAGTACTTCACTGATTGTACAAATACAAAAGCTGATGGTGCAAGTGGCTTTCATTCAGTGCAGGGCATTGCCATCAGTCAGATCAACTTGTTTCAGCCAGTGGTGTTTTTTTTTTTTGTTTGTTTTTTTTTTTGAGGGAAGCAGCGCTGGAGCATTATATAGTTCGCCAGGTGCATGTAGCTATAGAGAAATCTACGTTTCTTAGTCAGTGTCATTGAACACATACAGTTGTATGCAAAAGTTTGGGCACCCCTGCTCAAAATTTCTGTTACTGAGAATAGTTAAGCAAGTTGAAGATGAACTGATCTCTGAATAAATTTTAAGATAAACCACTTTTTTGATATTTCAAGCAGTATTAGTTTATTACTTTTGTTTTGTACAATTCTAGAGCGAAAAAAAGGAAATGGGCACCGTGCAAAAGTTTGGGCACCCTGAAAAGATTTGAGCTCTCGGGTACCTTTGATTATGGTCTCAGACCGTAATTGGCTAGTTAGGGCTATGGCTTGTTCAGAATCATCGTTAGGAAAGGCCAGATGATGCAAATTTCAAAGTTTATCAATACCTAGGCTCCTCTATCCTTGGCCCAACAATTAGAAGCCATAGGGTCCTCTAAGCAGCTGTCTAGCTCTCTGAAAATGAAAGTAGTTAATGCCCACAAAGCAGGAGAAGGCTAATAGAAGATGGCAGAGCATTTTTAAGTTGCAATTTCCTCAGTTCATAATGTAAATCAGAAATGGCAGTCAACAGAAACGGTGGAGGTCAAGTTGAGGTCCGGATGACCAAGGAAACTTCCCAAGAAAAATGCTCATCAGATTGCTAGAAAGGTAAATCAAAACACCCGTTTGACAACAAAAGATCTTCAGCAAGATTAAGCACACCTTAGAGTCATGGTGCACTGCCCTACGGTTCAGCAACACTTGCTCAAATATGACCTTCATGGAAGAGTCATGAGAGGGAAACCTTTCCTGCATCCTCACCATGAAATTCAGCATTAGAGGATTGCTAAGGAACATCTGAACAAGACTGATGCATTTAGGAAACAAGGCCTGTGGACTGATGAAGTTAAAATAGAAGTCATTGGCTGCAATGAGCAGAGGTATGCTTGGAGAAAAAAGGATGTGGAATTTCATGAAAAGAACACCTCTCCAACTGTCAAGCATGTGGTTGGATCGATCTTGCTTTGGGCTTGTGTCGCAGCCAGTGGCACGGGGAACATGTCACTGGTAGAAGGAAGAATGGATTCAATTAAAATCCAGCACATTCTGGAAGCAAACATCACACCATCTGTAAAAAAGCTGAAGATGAAAAGACGATGGCTTCAACAACAGGATAATGATCCGAAACACACCTCAAAGTCCACCACTGAGAAACTCGAGGTGCGAGCTGAAGGTTTCACCATAGCCCTCACGGTCCCCTACCTCAACATTTTTGAAAATCTGTGGATGGACCTCCAAAGACCAGTGCATGCAAGGCAGTCAAAGAATCTCACGGCACTAGAAGCCTTTGGCAAAAAATAATTGGCAAAATCCCGCAAACCAGAATTTAACAACTCCTAGCTGGCACCAAGAAGTGTTTGCAAGCTGTGATATTTGCCAAAGGGAGTGTTGCTAAGAACTGACCATGCTGGGTGCCCAAACTTTTGCTTCGGACCCTTTTCCTTTTTTGTCATTTTGAAACCGTAAAAGGATGGAAATCAAAAAGTAGACTTGCTTAAAATATAAAGGAAATGTGTCCTCTTTAACTTTATGCCTTTTGGAGAGCAGTCATCTTTTACTCGCTTAGCTATTCACAGGAACAGAAATTTTGATCTGGAGTGCCCAAACTTTTGCATGCAACTGCATTAGAGGAGCTGCCAAGTTAACGGCAGGAGCTGTTTCACAGCTGAAGAGTTAATGACAGTGGTCAGACAAATGTGTTACAGTGTATGAAATGTATTAGTAACCAGCCAATTAATGTTTTTCTTTTGCAGTCATTTATTTCTCACTGAACTGTAGGTGCCTTGTAGAACTGTACCGGGGTGAGGGGTAGAAGGCAGCGTGGGAGCAGTGGATGCCTATGTGACAGCTTTTCACACTTGTTCTGTGACAGAGACACATGTCCAAGCAGCATCAGTGTCCAGCGAGAAATTAATGACCAGAAATCACTAGGTCAAACGTCTGTTCGCAGCTCACAGCAGTAGGGCGATATTTTTATCTCGTTGCAGCATTAATCGTGTTCGCCGTAATTATTAGTGTACAGTCAGTGCTGGTTGATCTGCAGCTTCAAAAGGAGTATTGTCTGTGTTCTACACTGCTCTTATGCAGGGGCCTGGTAAAATATTTTCTCACATCAGCTCTATGATTAGGCTCTAGTCAGTGAGCAAGTACCTTATTTGGTCTTTTCCTCACATTAACTGACAGTAAAAAAAAAAGCTGAGCTGCAGTCCTTTCTGTTCCGAGCTGAGGCCTCAGTTCATTTTAGTTTCCGCCATTCAAAGTCATTTGGTTTTGTGAATTAATGGAATTAGTCCCTGGACATTTTTCAGCAGCTGCTGACTCATGTGAGAGACTCACTGTGGATAAGATCAAGTATAATGAGCTGTTTTATAACCACTGCATTCTGGTCCACTTCCTCCATATGTGCTTCAGTTTCCTCCTAAATATTCATGACACGTGTAATGATGATGACTGAGCGGGTCCTCTCAGGGTATAGTGGCAGTGCGCTGAAATTATCACACCCGTCAAAGATATAGGATCAGATTCCATTTTTGGTTGCTACTTTTTCCGTGCAAAGTTGTTTTTCTTTTTACTGCAGATTGCTGATCTTTGTATATTAGCTTTTGATACATACAATCCAGGAAATGAACCATAAATAACTTGAGTGAAACTACTGTAAATATCATATAATGTTTTCCCAGGTGTGGACTCCATGTCGAATTATGAGCAGGTGGTAAGACAGGTGAGGTATCACAACTGGCACGCAGCAGAGCTGTCGCAGAGGAAGTTTCGCCTCACCTGTTCGGAGCTGAACGGACGTTACACCAGCAACGAGTTCAACCTGGAGGTCAGTGCAAGAACTCTGAGCAATGAAGGTGGGATCCAAGAGACAGGATTAAAATTCTGCAAAATATAACACTCAGCCTAACACACACACAAATACAAAATGTGGCTTGCCACCCACCAGGATGAATCATGGGGGCCTTATTTGAGTGATGAAAATCTGAATAGCAGCATTTATGCTGACTTATATGCTCGTTCACATTCAGTGCCTCTCCAGATTTTAAACATCTAATGCTATTGTCAGCACATTTTGGTCCTGCCTGTTTTTCCTCTTTATGTGATCACTGCTGTTTGACAGCCTGTTCTGTGTCCTGCCCTCCCCCAGGTCAGTGTTCTCCACAGGTCAGTGGCTGAGGGACATGTCAATCACATGGCAGTCCAGCCCCAGTACCTGCAGGCTGTTCATCATCCGTTCATGGCCCATAGTTTAAGCTCAACCAGCAACTCAGGTAAAGGAAGAGAGCTGACGTCGACTGACCAATTAATAGCCCGTGTAGACCTGATTGCCTGGATCCCAGTTAATTACTTATCTTTGTTAATTTGCTTTAATGAGGAGCCCTTGTTTTGCTGTGATGCTCTGGCCTCTCTAAGGAGAGTTTAATGAGTCCAATAACTGAGGCAAGCTTAGTTGTGGGCTGTCCACCATCGATGGTAATTGAGGACAGGAAATACCATTGCTAAATACTGTAATTGTACAACCATAACGCATCGAGGCCAAAGCCATTTTTTCTCTCCATCTACCTGCTTTCTTAGTTCTTCCTGGAGGGGTCCACCTCCTCAGTTCATCAGCCGGTGGTCTCCTCTACTCTCTGCTGCCGTCACTGAAATCACGCATTACGCAGATACTGTGAAGTTTGCATGCGGAGAATTGAGTGGTAATGGTGGAGCATGAAGGCAGGAGAGTGGGGAGGGTGAATTAATATCCCAGTGTGTTTAACATGATGCGGCGTTCCTCTGAGAGGAGCCTGTCCAGTGCGCACATTAACCCGCTTCAGCCAAAGCCAAAGCTGATGTGTTACATGGAGAGAGAATTCAAAAGAATGAATGAAACGGTCAATTAAAAGCCCTTGGCGCTTTCGCCCGCCAGTATGGTGCAGATTTAGACCTGCAGACTGGCAAGGGATACGGGAACAGAAAATCACAGAGGGAGGGAGAGGAACCGTGAAAAATAAATGTCTCGAAGGGATCTGCTCTCCTCACAAGCTGCCACACACACTCATGCACACACACACACACACACAGGAACGGACTCAAAGAAACCCATATACATGCGCAGATTTGCTTGAATATGCAAGATGTGTACATGCATAGACACACACGCGCACACACACACACACACACATCCTAAGCACGTACACACGTAGGGTCTGCCAGCAGATCTTGACTCAATCTCTTAAGGCACCAATATATTTTCGGAGGGTAAGAATAGAGATTTAGGTTGCAGAGATACACATCACCCACAAAGAAAAGCTGTGAACTCATCATCCAAAAGGTTTGTGTGTGTGTGTGTGTGTGTGTGTGTGTGAAAGAAACAGAAGGCAGCATAGAGCCGGGTCTGCCCAGGTCTCATGTTTCTGCAGCCCTGTGGTTGCTGTCCAATCAGATTTCATCACTGACCTCATGGTAGAAATGACGACCCCACTAATCCTCAGTATATCTGAGCATCTCCTTCATGCCTCTCCCTGGAAGAGCTCCATTTTGTCCTCTTACTCCCTCTGCTGGATATATTTTCCTCTGCAATCTGAAGTACATACGGACAAGTGACAAATTAAAGAAAAAAAAAGAATAAATGTGGCGACAGATGCCTCTAGTCATTCTCCGAGCCAGGTTTGTGTGCACTTCTCCCTTTAAAGTCAGACGGGTCACTGCAAATCAGCGTGAAGTTACTCTGCGTGATCTCTTTTATATCCTATGATGAAGCATTCCTACCACGATTGGAGTGGTCTCTACTGGGATGACAATGGCCCGCAGGACACAAGGGGTCACTAATGATGTTATGAGTATGAAAATTATCCCAAACATATCCCCCCGCCTTCACTGTCACCAGATCTACAAACCATCTGAAGTCATATGGGAGATTTTGAAACAGCACTAGCCTATCTGTTCCCTTCATCACACCACCGAATGAGGGAATATCTCATGGGAGAGAGCTACTACATCGCTCCGGTGATGTTCTACACTGGTGGACTCTGTGCCAGGGCATGTTTATGCTGATCAGGCAGCTTACTAGGCCCAACACCTTGCTAAAACTGTTCATGTTGATTTTTCCATTAATTTGTGATAAAAGAGAGCGAGAGTGTGTGAATGACTGTGTGTGGGAGAGAGAGAAAGAGAGAGAGAGGAGTCCAGTGGTGACTCATTCACCACCCTGTTAGCAGAAGCACTTTCTCTTTGTGCTCTGTTGCTCACCCAGTATGTGCCTCTGGGACAGAGGTGCCTATTCTACTGACTTTATAATCCCTGGGAACACTTTCTCAGCTGGACCCTGAGCCTCCTCCTGTGTGTGTGTGTGTGTGTGTGTGTGTGTGCGTGTGCGTGTTTGTGTGTGTGTGTGTGTGTGTGTGTGTGTGTGTGTGTGTGTGTGTGTACGCGTGTGTCCTTGTGTGTGTGTGTGTGTGTGTGTGTGTGTTCTTGTACTTGCTACATACTGAGGACCGGCATGAGTTTTTAACCAAAAAAGTGAAGTCTTTTTTGGGAAGTGAAGACATTTTGTCCGGTCCTCACAACTACAAAGGCAAATTGTGACTTATTAGTTAAGGTTAAGGGTAAGGTTAGAATTAGGGATAGGTTAAGGATAGGGTAAGAGTTTGGGTTAGGCATACATTGCTTATTGTTAAGATTAGGGAAAGGCTGTAGAGACACAGGAAGAATGAATGGAAGTCAATGTAATGTCCTCACAAAGATATAAGTACAAGGATGTGTGTGTGTGTGTGTGTGTGTGCTTCTGAATATGTGTACACATATAGGCACAGAATGAAATACCATCATCTGAATTGAAAGAAGTGGTCTGTACCAACCGCCGTCAGCGTTTATTTACTGTGTTTAGCAATATAACCTCTCTACCATGACAGTGCACATCACTTTATATGGGAGGCTTGAATAACTCTGCGCCATCAAGATTGCTGTTGCTCCCAAGGCGCAGAAAATGACCTTTTGTCAGCATATGAGCTTTTCATTGCCTCAAGTACTATTGCTTCACCAGTGCAAAACAGCCCACAGTCTCCCCTCCACGCAGTGTCAGCTCCCTTTAAACTGCCTCTTCCTCCATCTCTCTTCCTCCTCAGCAATACCGAGTGCAGCCACTGTGATCATCGTAATGTGCATCACTGCCCTGGTGGTCATTGTGGTCCTGGGCATCTATCGCGTCCATGTGGCCCACCAGCACAGCACAGACAGCGGAGGCGGGGCCAAAGAGCCAGAGATGGATTGGGATGACTCCGCCCTCACCATCACTGTTAACCCAATGGAGGTGAGAGGGAGGTGGGACTCGGATGTGGAGGCTTTCTTGTAGAGCCAGAGTTGAACAAAGTGAGAGAAAGAAAGACAGCAACATTGGAAGAGTGGGAGGAACTGAGGAAAGTGAAAGTGAAGTGAAACTTTTGACGACAAAAACTCTGTTTCTGTTTAAAATGCTAATTTTGACAAAGAGAGGCGTATTCATAACTTCAGATTTTCACTATTGTGATTAAAATGTCTCTCAATGTGGGTTATTATGGAAAAAGTATTTTTAGAATTCATTTATTTATTGTTTGAGCTCCTTGTATAAGTCAGTATTTGGTCTTGCTATGAACTATAATAGTCAAATAGTGCAGTGGTTTCTGAACTCTTTCCTGGGGCTCCCCTGTGTATGCATGTCGGCATTCCTGCCGCTGATGCAATCATCGGGTTTTACAAGCTCATAATTTGTCCTAATTTGGCGAATTTATGTTTTGAGCTGTCATTTATCCTCTAAAGCCACATTTTGAAGATGTCCATATAAACCATAAAGAATAAAAAAATCCATACAAGCATTGTGATAGATTGGAAAACAACCAGAAGCAGTGCTTGAAATGAGCCAGTACTCACCGGTGCTGAGTACCGACATGTCCACGAGTACCCTTCATTCTCATTGTGTACTGCCACATCCTTTTGAGTCTATGTATGCACCTCTAAACGCCCAACTGCATCTCTAAATATACAGCTAGCTTAACTCTGACAAAACAACGCTGAAAAAGTCTTAATTAAAATTATTTTTAAAAATGCAAAAGAAGCAGGGCTCCTCCCTGAATGGAAAGCCATGCTGGCCGAGCTTTTGAGGACATCGTCTGTCATTACTGTGGTGTCGAAAAGTATACAGAATAATTTAAGTTCTGCCATCGCATGCACCATTAAGAGCAAGATAACAGAGGAGGTTGAGGGTGTGTTTTTTGTCTCTGGCAGACAGATGAGACCACAGACAAAAGCTGTCTCGCCAAACTGTCAGTAAACGTGAGACAAGTTGATGAGTAAGGTACTATTCAGGAATGTTTCTTTAGTTTTTTGACGCATTTAGTGGAGATGGAAAACTTTTTGTTTGACATCTTATAAAGTTACAAAGCAGAATTTAATCTGGCTGAAAAACTAGAGAGTCAATGGAAGTGCTGCATATTTGGCCTCCAACTTGAACAGTTTGCAAGCAATAATACAGGCTGTAGCAAGTGATTTCCTGTCTGTGACGACATAGTAATAGTGCCAATGAAATTTTATCTGCAGTTTACAATGCTACTTTCTTGTACTTTTCTTTTTTATATCATTGTCTATTGGTTTCCAGTGTTTATCCCTTTTCCACCTACAATAAAATTTATTAAGTATGAGGTTGGAATCTTTTTGGTCCAAGGACCTTCTTTGCTCAGCTGGTGAAAGGAAAAAAAAAGAATTTTGAATGTATTCCTAACAGTTCAAGGGTTGCCGCATGTGCTTTGGCTTTTCGTAGCGTCACCATCTGGCTAATCAGAGTAATTTTAACCCGTCATTACATAGTGGTAACTAAAGTAACCAAACCCAGCCACCACCCCAAATAGGCAAAGAGGAAAAGAGTCATGCAACAAAGGGTTAATAGAAATTGCTCACTCACACACACCAAACCCTTTTGTAATGTTTGATAATGATGCATGAAAGCTCAGTGAGTAGAAGGGTGCTGAGATGTTATTAGCTGTTGGTGGCCATCTTGTTTGAGGATATTCCTCGGACTTACAGGTATCCACAAGAACCTTAATCAACATAATTCATGCAAAATTTGAAGTTGATTGAGCAATATGTTTCAGAGTTATGATGATTTGTTTGCTGGAGCGCCACCTAAGGATGGATTTATACCACATGTGGTAGGCTGGAGTGCATTGGCCTGTAAATGAGGGACTTCAAGTTTGGTGATGATTGGGCACTAAATGCAGGAGTTTTTACGCTCATTTTACGGAAAGAGGCCAGGTCTACAAAATTCATTAACTAACTGCGAACTTGTTTTTTCACGTAATGACTTCTTTGACGTAATTGCAGAAAATCTATCCATGCGCAAATGCACGGGGCTTATTTGGATAGATTTGTTGGGACCCACATTATCCAGCAAAAAAAATTAAAAATAAATAAAAATTAATAATACTACTACTACTACTAATAATAATAATAATAATAATAATAATAATAATCATCATCATCATCATGATTTTGTGTCTGAAACCTGCAGTGCAAAAGTTACGGGCAAAAATATACAGTAACCACTTTGTGGTACTACTACAATTGGCTGATGTGTGTACCAAGCTGTATGAAAACGTATCAAACTGCTGTCAAGTTATGCTACAAACAAAAACTTGTACACTGAGACAGACGGACAGAGAGGCAGACAGAGTGATAGCATTATATGCTGGGGAGACAAAAATAATCACAATATGTTCAAGGGTGGCTTATTCTTCATTGCACAATGATATTTCTGTCAAAATGTGGCATAAGAGTAAATAACTGCTTTAGACATGAAATGCATGTAATGAGGTCAAATTAAAAGCTGACTAAAATCCTGCAATTGCAATTGAAGAGCCTAGTGTTAAATCTCACATTTACTTGTACTGCGAGGTAAGGATGGGTAAAAGTCTTTTATAGTCACTTAAGTCCACTAACTTGATTTTTTCAAAATGGACTTTTTGTGACTTCAGTACTTTTAGAACTGGCGTCTTCAAATGTGGTTGGAACAAAACTAGCATACACAGGGAGACCAAAGGACTGAGTTTGGGAACTACTGAAACTGAGGGTTTCAAAACCTATTGCAAATAGCCTTCAGGGCCGGATTTTTCTGTATGCTGCACATCTGATGATATGAGCACAGATGAATGTCCATGTCTATTTTTCTCCAGTCGCAAGGACTTACTGGTATTTTTCCATCAGGGCTACATGCAACAAGGCGGGTGATGAATATCGATGGCGTAGTTATATTTCAGGGAGCGTATTTCATGTAATTTAGATGACACCAGTGGGAGTGTCAGTTAAATGTGGGCACGCAAGGCAATATTTGGTGCCTTCCGCATTTATTAGACTGACTGCATATGATTTGCAAAAACAACATCTAACTGAAGGGGAACATATTTTTAATATCACCTTAAGGTGCCAACAAACA
Source organism: Gymnothorax javanicus (assembly GCA_029692085.1). NCBI lineage: Eukaryota > Metazoa > Chordata > Actinopteri > Anguilliformes > Muraenidae > Gymnothorax > Gymnothorax javanicus. Next base: position 25,556,937 of record CM056195.1, on the reverse strand, counting down.
GAATTATAAATAAGTGATGTATTCTGACTGTATCTTTTCTCATTGTATCATGAATGTAAAATTAATCTTATCCCTTGGGGCATACATTTGACATTAATAATAATAATAATGATAACAATATTAACTGCAGGTACTTCTCATAACCAGCTTCCCCCCACCTTATGTGTTAATGATGGTATACTTGAAGAATACAAACATGTCGGCCCTGACATAGTGAGACTAAAATAAAAATATTGTTTATTGGATTTTATTTGATCCTACCCAGTTTGGAATAGTATTTTTTATTTATTAATTTTTTTTTATTATTCTGAATGTGGCCCTAGCCTACATTTGCATCGATTGACAGAGTAGCCTTTAAAATACATAATTGCCTGGAGGTAGAGAAGTATACGGTTGGAAAATGTGCCGAATTTTACGGACGTGGAATGCGTGAGACATCTTTCTATGAATCTCTGAAGGTCCCAGGCATCTGCGATCCAAGCGATCCAATCCCCCCTGCCCCCTCCCTTTTTCTGTCAAAATATTTATTTCCCTCACCTATAATGAATTTTAGCACGTGATTGTGGCCAGAGTTGCAACTCAGTAGCTATACAGTATGCGATTAACATGAAATCTACCATCATGTTAAACATAATCAGATGTCAGGAAAAATCAGGCCCACAAAGTCATGTAAACAATGTTTTGTTATTCATAACCTGTATCACCCATGTGAAAAATTAACTGCCCCCCCAAACCCAGTAACTAGTTGTGCCACTTTTCTCTGCAACAACTGCAAACAAAAATTTGTGATAACTGTCAATGAGTCTTTTACATTGCTGTGGGGGAATTTCAGCCCACTCCCTGCAAAATTGTTTTAATTCAGTCATGTTGGGGAGTTTTCAAGCATGAACTACCTGTTTAAAGTCATGCCATGGTATTCATTCTGATTCAAGTCAGGACTTTACGTAGGCTACTCCAAAACTTTGATTCTGTCACTTTTGAGCCATTCAGAGGTTGACTTGCTTGTGTGTTTCTGATCATTGTCCTGTTGCATAACCCAACTGCGCTTGAGCTTTAAAACTGGTTGGCCGACATTCTCCTTCAGGATTTTCTGGGAGAGAGCAGGATTCGTAGTTCCATCAATTATGGCAAATCATCAGGGAACTTAAGCTGCAAAGCACTCCCAGACCATCCCATTACCACCAGTATTTTTGACTGTTGTATGATGTTATTATTGTGGAATGCTGTGTTTGCTTCGCGCCAGACATGATGGGATCCATGACTTCAAAAAAGTTCCACTTCGGACTAATCAGTCCACTGAATATTATCCCAAATGTCTCAGGGGGCATGGGGATTTTTTTTTTTTTGGCAAATGTGAGACAAGCCTTTGTGTTCTTTTTGTCAGCAGTGGTTTTCACCTTGCTGCTCTCGCATGAATGCCATTTTTGCCCAGTCTCTTTCTTATGGTGAAATTGTGAGCAATTACCTTAAATAAGGCAAGAGCTGCATGCAATTCTTTAGATGTAAGTCTGAGTTCTTTTGTGACATCCTGGACGACTGGTCAATGCGCCCTTGGAGCAATTGTTGCTGGCCGGCTAGTCCCGGGAAGGTTCCTCACTGTTCCATGCATTTTCCATTTGTAGGGAATGGCTCGTGGTTTGCTGGAGTCCCAGAATACTTAGAAAAGGCATTTTAGCCCATTACAGACTGACAGATGTCAACGGCTTGGTTTCTGTTCTTGAATTTGTTTTGATTGCAGCATCATGTTCTGTTTTTTTGCTTGCTTCATGTTGGCAGACAGGTTCTATTTGAGTGTTGGTTAGATTCAACAGTCATGGCAGTAATCATGCCAGGAGGGTTGGTAAAGAAATTAAACCCAATAACCAATACATTTTTTTAATTGGTTGATTTAGTCATGTAGGGAGCAATTACTTTTTCAATTAGGGCCAGGTTGGGTTGGATAGCTTTTTTTCCATTAATAAATAACATCATAATTAAAAAAAAAAAAAAGTATGTTGTGTCTAATCAGGTTATCTTTGCCTGATATTAAAATAAATTAGATAATCTGAAACATTTTAGTGTGAGAAGTACTCAAAAATAGAAGAAATTGTGAAGCGGGAAAATACTTTTTTCACAGTGCTGTAATTATCAATGCAATACTACTGCTTCAGTTGTTTGAATACTGGATATGTAAACAAATTATTTGTCCAGTGTATTGGGCCTATTTCATACAAGTGTATTTATATTGATAATCAGCTTCTCGTGGGTCCTCAGCTCTGCCGTTGGCAAATTATGTCTTGGCAGGTAGTTTGAATCTGATTAAATAAACGTGTGCAGTAATAATGTTGGAAGTGAGACACCAGGTACACCTTTTGTTTTGTTCTGGGATAAATATACTCAATTTGCAGCATAACCGGCAGCATGTCTCTCTCTGAGCATTTGTAAGCAAATTTGATGAGACCCCTGGTGCCTGCATTCAAGGTGCGCAGGTGTTGAAAATGGCAAAATAAGAACTTCCTTTGGCAACATGTTCATTGCTTGTTTGCATTTTTTTTTTTTTTTTTTTTGGTCCTCTGGTCCATATCCTGACCAAAAATGTATTGACCAATTGCAATGAATTCTTGACCTGAAATGATCTGCTGTCTTGTCACACTGTGCAAGTGCTTTCGGCATGCATTTGTTTCTATATCACTGTTACAGAACTTTGAGGAGCCGCAGGTGATAGATGAGGTCAGCGAGGAGGAGGAAGATGAGGAGGATGAAGAGGAGGATGAGCTGGATGATGACATCACCAGTGCAGAATCTGAAGACAGCGATGAAGAGGAGGGAAGAGTTCCCAGGGGGCCACAGGAGGACAAGAGAAGGAGCAAGCTCGAGTGGGACACCTCCACGTTAGCCTACTAGTCCGATAAATACAACCCTTGCAATATTTACACCTTATTCTGAGGTTACCGGTTCATTGGCAAGGCCACTCTCTCTGGCGATTCAACTCTCAAAAGTCTGCTTTTCCAAAACATAGTTGCATTCAAAGTCAATGAAATGTCACCCTCTGCTGGTTATAAAAGTGTACTGCACCATACACCTGTTCCAGTAGTGACAGTGTTTTGACTGTTCGGCCATGAGGTTTGTTTGTTCTTTGATTTGAGAATTTAAATAATGCCCTTCAGACTGTCGGCAATGGCACTTTTTTATGTTGCTGGTCAAACCACAGTTTTTTGGTGAATATTTCAGGCAAACACACTCGCACACAGGAATGAGACTTGAGATCTGAAAATCTATGCCGCAGGTTTTTATTTCTGACAGAATCATGCCATCTGATTTGTTATATCGCAGCAATTTTTAAGATGCATTGCCAAGATCCCCTTCATGGTCTTGTTACAACTCCTTTAGTCTTAGGTCTGACATATCATAGTTTTCATGCTAGTAAAAAATATGAAAAAAAAATAAATGCTTGTTAATAGCAATTTTCCTCATATTTTACAGTTCCAAAGCTACATGAAAACTTCTGGTAGTCGTGCATAACTTCTCTGCAAATGTCGTACATGAAGGTTGACATTTACTGAAAGTGGACAAAACATAGCACAGTTCTGAATTAAAAAAACATGTATACACTGTATATTGTTTTTTTTGGGAATTTTCAGTTGAATGCCCCAGGACTTAAAGGTTATTGTCTCTCATAGAAACTTTATTGTAAGAAAAATTATGCCATTTTAATTATAGTCATTTTTAAAAAAAGTAGACATTAAAAAAGATAGTGAAGTCTGTGAAGCGATATTTTCACAACATTGAATACAGGGCTTAAAGGTATACTGGGTGGGATTTTCCTGAAAGACAATGAATGGACTCATACAGAACTAATCCCTCTAAATCATCACTTATGACCCATTATAAGTGTGTGGCAGTGTCTGTATCAAAAGAGACCCAGCCGACGGACTGTATATTTTCATTTCTCTCTGTGCGGGACGTTTCTGGGCGTCAGCGTTCGGGCAGTGGGTGTGTAGCCCCCAGCCAATAACAGTGCTCAGGGTGTGAATGCAGCACATAGCGCTGCACTGCGGTTACTGCTTCTAGTGTCACTGAACCAAGGAAGAGGTGCCAACTTTGAAGGTAGTGTTTTCAAACCACTACCGAAAAAGCATACTCAGTATACCTTTAATATGCAGCTAGCAATTTTTTGAGACATATTGCAGCCGACTCAACAAGATTCCATGCCTCTGTAATGAAAAGGGATTGTTTGAATTTTACCTCCACAACCACTTGTACTGAAAAAGATACAACTTTGCTTATTTTTATATAACACATTTAAGATCTAAAGTTTCCAAAATATTATGATATTTATACGTTCAGTAATGAAAGTGTCTGCCCTTGCCAGTTATTTCTAGCAGCAAGTGAATGAGGAGGTAAAATGTAAACTCTCCTATTTGTCAGAAAGGCTTGGAATCTCAGTGAGTCAATTGCAATATGTATCAGAAACATTGGTGCGTATTAAGCCCTACATTCAATGCTGTGAAAATGTCACTTTATGGAGATAATGACTGATTAAAGTGGAACTAAGAGACTTAACTTATTATTGGTTGCTTTCATTTTGATCTTTTTTTTTTTTTAATGTATGCGTTTATTTATTTGGAAACACTGAGGATAAGGAGCAGCTGTACATTTTTATAAGCTCTTCTGTACATAGGATTTAGAATAGTAAACAGAAGTCCACTCCATGGCTTCTCCCATTTGTATGTTAGAACCACACTTGCTTGTTGGAGATGACCCAGCCTCTGTACGTGTTTGTAACCAACTCACCGTTTGATTTATTTCCATCTTGCCATTGGCGAGTGTTGTGGCCTCTGCCTGGAATGGGAAGAAATGGGCTTGGATTCGCTGAGAGGGACATAGAAATTATCCCTGTTCACATTTTGAGAGGGGATTTACAAGCAGGGTCCATACCCCCTTCCTCCAGTCCAGTTTATCCCATTAATGTGAATGATCATGAATATACTGATTATAATGTTCTGGACTGAATAGTCTGGTACTGATATAAGAGGGGGAAAAAGCATTCCTGGAATTCTGTGGAATTGTATAACGTCGACATAGACATTTGGACCAAAAAAAAAAAAAAAAAAAATTGGTTTAATTTAACCCTATCTAGACCGGGCTTTTTAGGGCTTCCTGGGGCCGGGGGGAGGGAGCTTTTTACGCTGCCCCCCCCAGTAACTCGTAAACGACATGGTGTATGATCACCAAATCTGCAGGGGATGATGTACACGTAAAACTAAATCATTACAGTCATTTTGGTATTATTGTGATCTTTATGACATCATTATGACATCATGTTTTGATTTGTATCATTCAAATGCTTTGCTTATTTTATTCCATAGTGCACCAGCTCCGAGAGGCCATAAAATACACAAAATTCTATTTATGTTCGGTGAAAATAGTTTTTCATTTACTCAGAATGTTTTTCTTAGAAGTTCAGGTCAGAAAGAAATGAAAGTAAACTTATAAAAGATTACAGGTTTGCGTCAGAAAAACTTGCTCTGTTCTTATCGTCAACTTCTTTGTGTTTAGTATATTAAAAAATAAAAGGAATCGATGAAATTTGAGGGAAAATGCACCTGAGTCAAAGATATAGTCCGCCATCTTGGATTTTGGCCCTTTAAATTCAATGACGTCATCAAATTAGCATAAATTAACTCTACTTAACAAAGCTGACATTAAGTTACGCAAGATATTGTAAATATAATGGAATAAGTATATGTTAAAAAGAAAATCTGAAAACTACATTGATGAAACCGAAATCAGCGATTTTTTTGTCAGACCAGTTAGAAAACCATTGCCATGGAAACTTGACTTATTGGTATAAAATTGTTCCCAGACAAGTTTTAGGAAAAGTCACCAAGTTTGGTGGTCCTTGCTCAAACCTTTTCAGAAATTATAAAACGTGAAAATTGGCGCGGGCATAAAAAGCCCCCCCCCCCCGGTCCAGATAGGGTTAACTTCCTGTACTTGGGAGTCATGTCCCCACACATGCCATCTGATATTCTCTACCGAATAAAAAAAAATTCAGCAACAGTAAACATCACTGAAGAGATGCATACTTTCCCACAATACTGCCCTCATGCCAGAACTCCTTTTAGAATCAGAATCAGAATTTTACCCTTTTTCACACAGAAACCACAATATGGGCTGGAAATCTACGCTTCTCTGACATTCTGGTCCTTGGCTTCATTGTGTGTTGAGTCCTTTTCATTTAAGACTCTTGACCCTCTAGCAAAGAGAAATATGCTCCCCATTCCACAATTTGAGATTGTGACAGAGGCCGCATTTTCGTCTTTGAAGGTACAACCTTGTTTGCTTTTTGTTACCTGATTTAGCTGGGAGAATGCCATTTTGGATTGGTGTGTAGGTAGCTACATGTAAAGTCGGTAGCAGTGGTTAGGATTTGTCTGTCACTTTTTCACGTTTCTGAGTGTGATATCATCATGGTGAGGCCTGCGCCAGTTATTTTAGCCTCATTCATTGTATCCAGGCATTTTGTTATGGGCTATTTTTCAGTTTTGTAGTCATTTTGGTATTGTTTTTGCGTTAAATTCATGGTTGCTAACATGTTCATTCTACGCAAAAAAGAAAATAAATTCTGTTTAAAAAAAGTCAACCCTGTAAAATGTGTAAAACTTTTTTCTCTCTTTCTCTTTTATGAGTTTTGGTTACATTTTGGTGGTCACTACCGCACTTTCTGTACATTGGCCAATAAAGACGTTTTAGAATCATGCTGTGTTTTTCATTTTCTGCTGCAGATCAAAACTGCATGTCTAACTCCACTAAGTAATTGTGTGGTTGTGGTGCTGTTGTCAAAAAGGTTGGTCTTAATTATGTACAAATTAAGTACATGTGTGGGTGATGGGAGTTTGTTCCTATTAAGGCCAATCATGTCAGCCACTGTTATTGCCTTTGAAACCACTGCGTTAATGTTATAGTGAACTGCCAATTTCATCATGATAAATGAAGAACAAGCATTTAACTTGGACTGGCTCTGCCAAGAATGCATCCCTCAAGAGGAGATGGATCTATTTGTCTGTGAGAATTGAGGTCAGTTTATTTGCTAATGCATTTTGAATGAAAACCTGTAGTACGCATGGTATAAAAACAAGGGCGAGACGGAAGTGAATTATTTTTATTATACGACGCAAGGATTCGCTCTCTCCTGATTGGTCGAGGCGAGCTGCCCCGGTCACTGTAAATAGTGATATTCACTGCGCGAAAATGTGCGAGAGGTGAATATAACAATCCGACGATACACCTACAGTTCCTCATGAGTAAATTTAATTACAGCGGAACAAAAGCTTGCCATAATTACTGAGCAGCAAAAATGCATTTTAAGTACTCTTACTCTTAGGATATTTTAAAATGCACTATTATCAGTTTACTTTTTGAATTTATTATTTTAATGATTATTATTTCTTTACAGATTAAGAAAGTTTATCTAATAGCTGAGCTCTCATGGGACTGCTCATTTTCTATATGGCTTGTCCTTTTTGAGAGGTTCTGCATTACCTGAAACACAATGGTTTGAGTACTCACTAGCAGTTATTACTCTCAATATTGTTGAAGAATATGCAAGTCGCAATGTTTGCTCTTCATTAAAAGTGAAACCAACAAGTGACTCCTTTGAACAGTGCAATTCATACAATATGCAATGTCATATTTGCACGCTGTTGCAAATAACATGGAAATGAACACCTTTCCCCAGATTCCACTATTTTAATGCATAAATCAACATATTCTTCACTTGAATGAGGCATGGCTTGAAATGGCAGCTCAGAAGATAACATTTGTTTTGGAGTAACAAATTAGCAAAAAATGCTTAGCATCACTTTGAACACTTTTTGATGCAATTTGCATCATTCAACTTGTCGGACCAGAGGAAGCAAGGCGGGTAAAGCTTTAAAAACAGACGATTCTGGACCTCAGTTCTGTCGGGTTCCTAGGCCTTTTCCACTACAACACAGGTTAAGTTCCTCAGCCGCCTCTCTCTCTCTCTGCCCACTCGGCTTTTGTATTAGGCCTTCCAGCAGATGCTGTCAATCTATTTATTGTTTAGGCTCATTATTTAGCTGCCTCTTGAGTGATGCCCGGAGAGTCATTAGTCTTTATTGCTGGTTCATAAACCTTTGCAATGTTTCTTTGTAAACCATTACCTGCATCATTAATCTGAGGCTTATGTCCCCCTCATTTAGCCTGTCAGACATGTCCATTTATCTTCGGCATTTTGGATTATAACCTTTCCCGTTCTGTTTCTGTATGAGGAGGATTTATGTGAAAACTTTAAGGGCTTGTAATTGCTTCACTTCTGTTTCAGGGTAGGGAATTAAAGGATAATTTAGCTGTCTAAGTCAGGTATAGGGTACTGTGTGTGTGTGTGTGTGTGTGTGTGTGCGTGTGTTTGTGTTCTTAGAATCGCAGCATTCCTTCTGCACATCCTGCTTATTACAAATTGTATCCTACTAGGGGGGAGATCAATGCCACAATGAAAAGGAGGCAAACAAACCTGAGTCCATGAAAAAAAAAAAAAAAAAAGTCCTCCACAGTCACAGCCATTTTTTTCAGGACCGTGAAGTCTCATTGGTCCCAATCAAGGCTCTGGAGTTCTCTCACTTCACAAAGGAGCAATACATTTAAAGTGTGTTCAAAAAATAATACAGATCATTTTTTCTATGCAGATGACAGTCTTTATAATTGATTCAAAATTGACACAAAGTGCACACTGTGCTTTAATTGGAGGGTGCTTTCCTCCATTTTGGATGAACCGTTGAAAAATGAAAGAACCTTTTGTAAATAATCCTAATTTTTGGGTGTATCAAAAATATTAGACAGTTTAAAGTAATGAATGATGAAGTAATATTAAGGTTTTTTTTTCAATGTTTGATGGCATATCCTTTGCATGCAATGACTGCTTGAAGTCTGTTTTGTATCGACATCACCCAACACTTGGTATCTTCTCTCCTGATGCTGTTACAAGGCCTGCATTGCACCCATTTTCAGTTCCTGCTTGTTTTGGGGACTTTTTACCTTCAGCATCCTCTGCATGTAAAATGAATGTTCAGTTGGATTCAGATCCAATGATTAACTCTGTTAACTGAAACATAATTAGTTTATTGAAAATTCTCATGAATGGAGTCCACTGAACAGACAGTTACATAAAATTAGCAAACAAACATGGGTATAATGCATAATAGCCTTTGGCCAAAGTCTGTCATTATGAAGGCTGTTGTAATTGCCAATGGGTTGGCATGAGTCCATATGTATGAAAAGATTTGATCAAAAATCATAATAATACCCCATAAACGCAGCTATAAGGCATTATAGTTGATTCTTATAAGCTTTGCAATGTTTTATATGGCCGAAATTCCATCGTCATGTCAGTTTAAGTGCTTTCCAATCCATAAACCTGCTCGAGTGAGTTACCATTACCATTACCCCATCCTTAAGAATTTTGCATCTTAACTGCTCCATTTGATCATTTCATTTGACAATTCATAAAGCTCCTCCACCGTCCATCCTTTACTTTATGCCCCAGAATGCCACATAGCAGTCACGCCTCATTCGGCTGGGGTAACATTAGACCGGGCAGGGAAGTTATAGGATTCAGGCAGTTACCACTATCTCTGAAATTAATGTGAAATGTATTTGAAGTTTTACATATAGTACTGTCTAAATACAGAGTATGCCACTTTTAATATTCATTGCTAAAAAATATTTACACGTTTAAAAATGATGTAGCCTACTGACTATAATGATGACGTACAAAAAATGATATTTTTTTAGACTGGGAAATTCCACCGAGAACGTGTATCTCCTTTTCAAGGACACCCTGGGAGAAGTTCCAGATAAAACAGTTGCAGGTAAGGAGCAACAGGGGTAAAGCCCCTAGAGTAAATTTTGAGGTTAAGAGCCTTGCTCAAGGGCCCAATAACAGGGTTCTTCCCACCTGCATCTCTCCATATTAAGTCAGATTCCCAACGTTACCAGTCAAGCAGGCTACCACTAGGCTACCCTCCCACCCTGATATGCTATGATATGGTCAAAAGTAGCTCATGCTTCGCATCGTGGAATCATTAATCTCCAGTCCAGTGATGTTCTCTGTATGAGCATAAGATTTCAACCTCAGAGGAGACTTTAATCATTTTCACGGCTAGAAAATTTGAATTTACCAAAAACTTAACTGAATATTGTGAATCTATTATTAATTAAAATGACTATCACAGTTACAATATTTGATATAATTATGATTGTTTAGTTATATACCAATTTAGTGGCTTGCTCATTTTAAAACAGTCAGAGGCACTGAATATGGCTGAATCCAAGCAATTATAACCCAGAGCATCCAAGAGAGATGCTTAAAGGTTCACTCAGAAAAATTTTTTGGCTATTTTTTGAAGAAATGGATCATATGTTGCAAATTAATATGCATCACACATTTGTAAATGCTTTCTGTAACTTTCTATCATTATTTGAAAACTAAAATTTGGCTGGTTTGTACGGTCCTAAGCCCCACCCCTCAAAAAAGTCGTTGCACAGACCTCGGACCT